>JAJJWW010004395.1:1200000-1800000 GCA_023531295.1 Papaver armeniacum
AATGGGGCGTCCGCAGGATATTAATGGACAGTGGTAGTTCATCGAAGTTACGTTCTATGACACTTTCAAGAGGATGGAATTGTCGATGACATCCCGATCCCGTCGACTTACCGAATTTACGGCTTCAACGGTGCGGTGACGGTGCCAAAGGGAGAAGTCACTCTCAGAGTCTCGGACGGGGAAGGGTTCCTTGACACATTGACCACCTTTTGCGTAGTCGATGTCGCATCATCGTATGAAGCGATCCTGGGACGACCTTGGATCGCCGGGATCAAGGGAGTCGCCTCGGCCTACCATCAGAGATTGCGCTTCCCTTCCTATCGCGGAGTAGTAGAGGTGCTAGGCGACCCCCAAGCGGCAAGACAGTGCGTGCAGATAGACATCCAACAGAACGAGGAAAGACGGTCGAGGAAACGCCAAGAAAAGAAGAAGTCTAAGGAAACGGAGGCGGGAGAGGAATTGGAAAAGGTAATGTCACAAGCCATCGCCACCTATGAAGCGGGCGAGACAGAAATCTTGTAGCAATCACAGGAGCCGGCAACCGTCGGCGAGCCAAAGCAAAACTTTTCGGCCCTAGAACCAACCCGGCAAGTCAATCTGGGCACCGAGGAGGAGCCGAGGTTAGTGAGAATAGGGTCACGCTTAACGAACGAGCAATCCCAGCAGCTGATAGCCCTCCTGAAGGAGCACATGGATGTATTCGCTTGGAAGATGCACGACATGGAAGGCATCGACCCAGAAGTTTGCTCGCACCATCTGCGGATAGACCCCAAGTTCAGACCGATCAGACAAAAGATGAGAAGAATCGCACCCGAGTTACAACCGGCAGTGGAGGCCGAGCTGAAGAAACTGTACGCGGCAGGAATCATTCGAAAAGCCCAGTATCCGCAATGGATATCTAATATGGTGATAGTCCCCAAGAGGAATGGGGGCGTCCGAGTTTGCGTCGACTATAGCGATTTGAACAAGGCATGCCCAAAGGACAGCTTCCCTCTCCCCAGCATCGACCAGTTAGTGGAATCCATTGTCGGGTATAAGGCGATAACACTCATGGATGGGTACTCGGGATATAACCAAATTCCCCTGGCCCCCGAAGACCAGGAGCATACGTCTTTTTTCACGCCAAGAGGACTGTGTTGCTACACCAAAATGCCGTTCGGGCTGAGAAATGCGGGCGCTACATATCAGAGGCTGGTGGAGGACATGTTTGAGGATAAAATACACAACACCATCGAAGTATACGTGGACGACATGCTGGTCAAGAGTAAAGTAGCCGATACTCACATCGACGACCTTAGAGACATCTTCCAGACCATGAGGAAGTACAAGATGAGGGCGAATCCGTCCAAGTGCACCTTCTGGGTCACCTCGAGCAAGTTTCTAGGATACATAATCACCGACAAAGGGATCGAGGCAGATCCAGATAAAATCAAAGCCGTAGTAGAAATGCCGTCACCTGTAACAGTTAAGGACGTGCAACGGCTGAACGGGAACTTGGCGGCTTTAGGACGATTCATCTCTCGATCGTCAGACAAGTGCAAGGATTTCTTTGGGACGTTAAGGAAGGGAGAGAAGTTTAAATGGACCGAGGAGTGCGAGGAAGCATTCGAAAAATCAAGCAACATATGGCAAGCCTCCGGTGTTACAAAGACCCGAGCCCGAAGACATACTAACACCGTATCTCGGGGCAACCGGTCATGCCATCAGTTTGTGTTGGTCAAGAACGAGGAGCAGAGGAAAAGCCGGTATATTTCATAAGCAAGACCATGAACCCGGCGGAAAAGAACTACACCAGAATCGAGCAACTCATACTAGCGCTAGTGTTTGCAACACAGAAGCTCCGGACGTATTTCCAAACTCATAAAATTCGAGTGCTTACCAAGTCCTCCATAGAGTTAGTACTTGACAATGCATCTAGGTCGGGGCGGATCTCCAAATGGAGCGCACAAATAAAGCAGTTCGATATCTTTTATGAAATGAGGACGGCGGTGAAAGCGCAGGCAGTGGCCGATTTTTTGGCAGACTTCCCCTTCAGTGACGAGGACGAAGTAGAGGACATCCCCGGAATGGAGGAAGATCGAGAAGACTCACCCGATTTACTCGAGACCTGCAGCCCGACGCGATGGGAGGTCTTCGTTGATGGGTCATCCAATAAAGATGGGTCGGGTTTAGGACTGGTCTTCACGACACCAAAGGGCAAAAAAATGGTCCACTCCTTTAGGCTTGAGTTTAAAGCAACCAACAATGTCACGGAGTACGAAGCGGTAATACATGCCCTACGCTTGATCGTAGAGATGGGCATCCAGGAGGTACGACTGACAAGCGACTCCCAGCTAGTTGTGCGGCAAATCAACGGGCAATATGCCATACATGACCCCTTGTTGCAGAAATACTGGGAGCTCGCCCAATCCTACATCGGGCAAATACCAAGCATCAAATTCCGACACATCGAGAAAAGACAATCGGCATTCGGATGCCCTGGTATATATCGCTTCCATGTTGTGAGACTCAAGCATTGAGGGTATTAGAATCATGAGGATCCTAATGCCTTGATGCCGAGAACGTGGATATCGGCGCACAAGTCGCGGCAACCACTACCGATCAATACCGAGCCGATGATTGGAGAAAGCCGATCCATGAATACCTCGAAACGGGAAGGTTGCCCAAGGGGAGACCTGAGATCAACAAGATCAAGAGCAAAGCCGCCGCGTACGAACTTAGGGATGGCACCCTATACCGAAAATCATACCTAGGACCATTGCTAAAGTGCCTGAGTAAGGAGGAGGGGCAGATGATCCTTAACGAATTACACTATGGGGCTGCGGGAAACCACAGCTCGGGCCGCAGCCTAGCGGCACGAGCTAAAACCATGGGATACTTCTGGCCGTACATGAATGAGGACGCAAAGCATATGGCCACCGTTTGCGACGAGTGCCAGAAATTTGGGAAAAAGATACATGCGCCGGCTGTGACATTGAACTCCGTCATTAGTCCCTGGCCCTTCGCTAAATGGGGGATCGACATCGTAGGACCACTACACGTCGGATCAGGACAAAGGAAGTATTTAATTGTAGCCACCGACTATTTCACCAAGTGGGTTGAGGCCGCTCCGCTAAGGCACATACGGGATAAGGATGTTTTTCGGTTCATGCGGGAACACATCATATGCCGCTTTGGGGTTCCGGCAGCAATCGTCTCTGACAACGGGAAACAATTGCAAGGCAAAAACATCGACCTGCTGTTCAACACTTACAACATCCGAAAGAGCAAGTCCACGCCCCTATACCCCCAAAGCAATGGACAGGCCGAGATCACAAACAAGACCATCGCCGATAACATGAAGAAGAAGCTCGACGGGGAACATGGGGAATGGTGTGAAGAGCTCTACAACGTCTTGTGGGCGTATAGGACGACTCGCAGGGAGGCGACGGGATTGTCACCCTTCAAGCTAACATACGGGACCGAAGCCATCCTGCCTACGGAGGCGATGATACCTACCACGAGGACCGAAGTGTGGAGGCGAAACATCTCGGCGGACCTTATCTTGGCTAAACTTGACGATCTAGAAGAAACGAGAGAGATGGCCCTGCAAAAGATGGAAAATTACCAACGTAGGATCCAACGAGAATACAACAAACGGGTCCGACCAAGAGAATTCCAACCGGGGCAGCTGGTACTAAAGCACCTACCTAGCTATGAGCGTGACAAGAAGGGCGGTAAACTTGCACCGCGGTGGGGAGGACCCTACACAATAGTTGAGAAAGTCGGAGAAGGGGCATACAAGATACTGAAGCCGGACGGAACACCCGAGCCACGACCATGGAACGCGACACGACTAAAGCTCTACCATCCATGAAATCAGGTAAGATATCTTGTCATCTATTTAGTGAAAGGCCGCGTGGGGTTGGAAATATGACAAGTGCGTACGAATGGTCGTTTCGAACCCGGGCGATGGCATTGTGCAAGTGCCGGGCGACTTACATTAACACGGACTATTCGAACTCGGGCGATGGCGGTGTGCAAGTGCCGAGGTAGTTCGGGGGCCCCGGCGGTTGGAAACCCAGTGGCCGATTGTCGAGGCATGAGTACTCGACAGTCGAGCAGTCAACATTGCTCTCCTCGCAAGTGGCCGAATCACTTGCCCAAGAAGGTTAATCGATAACTTCTTGGGATGTCGATCCCATAGAAACTAGGCAAGACCAACTCCCCTTCCACTAGATCTCGAAAGACGGTGATGAGATGCCTCAGTCAGGACATGGCATCGGGCCCGATGACCCTCCTTGTTGAGTGTGTTCGACAGAAACGGCATTTGTGACTAACTTGTCTATTCATGCAGGCATAAATAAGGATAATAACGAGGCTACGACAGAAAAGCCACACACGGGCAACCCAACATAAATAAGGATAATAACATCGATAGTATAACAAAGATCGGTAGCAAGAAGAGCAAACAAACCCGACGCAAAGACCCCATAACAAGTTATGCAAGAAGTTAACAATGTGTTCAAACGAATTACAACCCGAGGAAAAGGGCAAGATAGCGACGCAGCGCTACAAAAAACATGATCACTCTTTGGAGGAAGTAGAACCCGGGACAGCCCTCTTGGCGGCAGCATCGGCTTGCTTCTTATCAAGCACTGCCTTCACACCGGCTTTGACCTTCGAGACGAGCTCCTCACTGAACTTCGCTTTCTCGGCAGCAAGATCCCGCGCTAGGCTGCTCCGACGCCGCTTCAAGCGGTGGCCACTCGATCGAGCAAATGAGCCTCCTTCCCCTTCAAACGAACGTTCTCCTCCTCCAACGAGGCTACTTTCTTCTGCTCGGCTGCCAAGACAATAAGAACGGTCAGTCACACAACAACAGCAACAAGATAACAACATGGAAAGCACGACACAAGGCACACCACCTTCCAACAAAGGGGCAATTATTCTAATCGACTCCTCGGACTCAGACAGGCTACACTCGAGGGCAGACACCTTCGAAGAGAGTTCTAGGTATCGCTGTTCATTAAACTCATTAGTGGGGCAATACTTCTTGTGATCACTCCATTCCTCCCTCTGTCGAGAATGGGCAGCCCTGCAAACCCGACAATTGAGCACGCACCCAATCCAACTCCTCGAAACCTTTACGAACTCCTTAAGCTTCTCAAGGGCCTCTCGGCTACACTTCTCGGCAGCGTCCCTTTCCCCCAAGATCCGGAGGCGATCCGCATGCGAGATCCCGAACACAGAAGTCTTAGCCGACCACATTGACCTTCTAAGTTGTCGGCTAATAATGTTTTCTCGGCCGCTATACCTTGGAAGTGAGCTAGGTCCGCCCTCAAATTATCTATTTCCTCGGGAACATACTCAAACGTCTCGTACCGATAAAGTTTGGATTGAAGATCTTCAATATCGGTTTCTAGACGATCAATCTTAGCATCCTTATTAACTATTCTCTGTTGTAAGTTCGAAACATGATCTCGTTCTATGTTCGCTTCCCTCTTCAACAGACGACACCTTGTGGCAGCGTCGGCCTCCGCAATAGAAGATTCGGCTAAGCAGGGAGTACTAAACTTAGGATATTGGCACTACAAGATCAATCACAACTAGTTGCGAATAAAACGAATACCTTGGGTTTTGGCCAACTCCTTCTCCAACCCTCGAGACCGTTCGCGCTCCTGCTGCAACAAGAGACGAAGATCCTCCCTCTCGACGGCCTCCCGGCGTTGGATGGCAGCATTCAACAGCGAGCGGTTGACATCCTAAGAACAACACCAACATAGTTAGCCCTAAACAAAAACAAAAACGTAGCACCCGAACAGTTCAACTCACCAGGAGATCAAAGGTACTTTTCAGACCGGCCTCATACAACGAGACGGCATTGACCTTCTCTTCATCGGACAAAGAGGCGAAATCGGGAGAGATAAGTGCCCCAAGCGAGTTGCACATAGGGCCCGAGATAGTGAAGGAGGTACTGCTACTGGAATTAGGAACCACGGTAGGGAAAGTCTTCAGCGGTTGACCCCCGACAGCAACATTCTCCACATCACGGTCGATCAAACCGTTCCCACCATCACCCGACTTCTCCGTCTGACCCGACTCCCCCTCATTACCAAGGACATCATCCTCATCATCAAAAAGACCTTCTTCATCATCACCTTCAGATACAACATACACAGTGCCATCGGCAAGAACAATACCTTCACCAGCCACTTCCCGGGGCACATCCTTCTCCGGGGCGGGCACATCCTCCTTAGGTTCTTTACCCCTTCCCTTAAGCTTCCCACCTACAAAGGCAGACGAATCGTCAGACGACTTCTGAGGCGACCTCCCCAGGAAATGTGACAAAGGTAGTCGATCATCGGGATCCTCACCGTCCTTCGCCGAAGCACCAGCAGCCTTGTCAACCTTCAACTTCTGTGTATCAGCCGACGTCAGATCCATGCAAGGCAACAAATAGGGGCACGTACATGTACGTTAAATAAAAAATAATAAGTATATTTGTTACCTTCCCTGTATCCTCCTCGGCTCCGGCAATCCTATCCCTCTTCCGATGAACGAAAACCTCAGAAGGAACACCCTGGGACTTAGTCTGAAAAACACCAAAACAAAACATCACCCCGCAAGTCGCCCGAGCCGATCAATCAAACTAGAGAGACAGAGAAATGCACTGACCCGATCAACGTTGACTACCCAGAAAGGATAAAATTCGGGTAGGAGGAGGGAGCTTGCCACTCAAAAGAGGGCGGAAATAGCCAGCGGAACCCGGTCCCAAGCCGTGTCATTGGTATGACGGGCGTGCTTGTTGGAACTCTTTCCCTCGGGGTCTTCATCCAAAAGAAGTCTCCTGACTCCCTCGGGAAGAGTTTTATGACGGTGAGGGCTGGCAGCAAATCCAGCGAGATCGCCGTTAGTAGTGGTCCCGCTCCGATAATTATCGGCGAAGGCCGGCAGGAGTATAGTCACTCGCCCGAGAAGGATCGAAGGTAGACCAAGTAGTAGGAGCGCACTCGCCTCGACTACGCTTCTCCCACTCGGGACAGATACGGAAAGTGTTACCATTCCATTGGGCCAAGGCACGACACGGACGGATCTTAGAGAGGGCCTCGTACAGGAACGGGCGGGCGACTAGGATCATATAGAGGGAAACGCAGCCCGAGCTCTAGCTGACCCCTGGTGACAATGGTCGCCTCGGCTGAATGAGGAAATCTCAAGACATCCTCCTTCTTCAGAACACCCCTCTGGCCTGACAAGAGCCTGACATCATACCCGTGAAGACCGAATTCATCTTTCAGCCGTTGAACATATTGCTCGTCCGTTAAGTCCTTAGCAGTCCTCTTGTCAGCCCTACAAGAAAACGAAGATGGGTTATCAGGAAAGATAGAATCTAGAGCGCGATAATCATACTTGGAAGGACTCTCTACGACGAACAGGGAATCAAGTGGTACGCCGTCTTCATCGGAAAACACATAACTCACACACCTTCTTTCTGTCATGTGAGGAGTTGAAGACGCCATAAAGATTAATGAGAAAAACGGCAGGAGAAGCGAAACACAACCGGAACCGGAGGTCGCAGCGGCAACGGAGACGGAGAAGACGACGGACAACGGAGAAGAGAGGGAAGAGATTTGTCGAGAAAATAGCCAGCAGCAACGAAAAGAAGATGGAGAAGGAACGAAGTTGCGGAGAGGATGGAGGAGGAATGGAGTTGCAGAGAGGATAAAAAAAGAAGGAAGTTGCAGAGAAGAAAATAAGAGGGAAACAAGGTTTAGACGTCGGACTTATAAACCCCTCCTGTGGTAACCGGCAGAGAAGGTGAACCGGTTGCAGTAACCGAAGCGATAATGAAACCGAGTTTCTGGAACTTCTACTGAAACGTAAATCAGTTGAATCTACAGCATGTTCAGGACAAGTTTTAGAAGCTCGATTTCTTGCCCATAACAATCAAATGACAGTGTTTCTCTTTTTTCTAAATACTCACGAGTGAAGACATACTGAATTCAACAAAATATAGTGAACAGTAAAAGTAACTCAAAATAAAAAAGTACAGACAAAAACAAGGATCTACCATCTCAACTAAACCAAAAACATTCCACAAGACTGCAGCCTGCAAGTTAAGAAAAGAGTTGAAAGAATTTATAAAACGCGACAGACGAGGATTATTCACTAACATCAAACTATTACGAGAACCATTTGGGAGCAAAAAATATTACAGCTAAGGAAGAGTTTATAAAAGTGTTTGGTGCATGATTAAACCATGAACGCACACTTTAATTAATACTAATCCCACTTAACTTAAGCAAAAATACTTAAATACGGGTATTTAAAACCATAAAAATAAAATAAAACTATCATGTCAAACATTAGCAAGTGATCTAATATAAGCAGGTGTTGGATATTGAACAGACTGGCGACAATCGCAAATCTCTTTGAAACCTTTTGTCTTGAGATCATAAGATATAATCTTTCCAGCAGGTAAAAGTAGCAAGACCTTCAACTCATCTTCATCACCATCTCCTTGCACATGAGCTACCATCAATATGCGGTAACGGGAAACATCAATATTTCCATACCGATATGCTAATCCGTCAAGGTCCACTCGACATATCGGTTTCCACCCGCTGTAATCAATCTCTATCTCATAAACCCCTAGGCAAAACCGCACCTTTTCCTGTAAAATGAGATACATATGACCCCCGCACTCTTCAAAATACATTGGTCCACGCCAGTATGTTTGCACTAATTCATCACTAAGCTGTAACGTTTTTTGTACCTGTTGATTAATATTGAAGAAATATACAGTAATGCCGGCGCCAAACCAATTCAAAAAGCCATTCCACGAAACACAACGGTAGTCAAGGAGTTTACAATCAAGCTCAACATATCCACAGAGTCTCCATGAACCTGTTTTAGAAGAATAGACTGCCATCTGATGTTTATAATCAGTCATATCGTAACCAGTTCTCCAAAGAAATACAACTTCATAGTTAATTGATTTGTGTGGACAGAAAGCTAAATAGAATTGCCAATGACGGTGAGAACTCAATTTCATGTCTTCAGTTTGGAATGGAGGTGGTGGAGGAATCATTCTGTAATGTCTTGTGGAAGGATTGTAAATATAACGCGTTCCGGTATAAGGACCAGGTCGACGGCACAAAAGAAGACCATTACAAGATTGTTGAATATGTAAACCTCCTCCTGGTTGTTCATTCACTTGGATTTGGAAACTGACCACATTATTACTGATTCTGGCTTTATCGAGTAAAAGCCTACGGTAGGTCGGGATATTTCGCTCATTAATAGGTGCATGACAGAGAAAATACATTCCTGATACTGAAAGTTTGTTGTTATGAACCGCAGAATGTTTTTGGATGAAATAGGAATCGGAGATGAGTGAATACCAAAGTTTTGACACAGGTTTGACAACAAGTAAAAATTCAACAGGTAAACACAAGAGAATCTTGGTCAAAAGATCACTGTTGTTAACTACCAATGATGTTGAGGATGAGTTTTCATCATTACCTGCTGAAATCCTCGTCGTCACCGTGTTCATGCTTATGCTGGAGAAGAAAAAAGAAGAGATAATTTTTTATGTTTTTAGATCTTGATGAGTTTTCGTATACACTCCATTCCACGAAATAAGGAAACCGCTTCGAATAGGAAGGAAAATTTCGTGGATCGTGGTGGCTTAATTAGCCTAAGCCCATATCTAAGGTTAAGTCAGTCCGGTTTCCAGTTCGCCTAAGACAAATAATCACTTCTGTAATCCAAGCTATTTGGAGGAACACTTTTTGGTTTTGTGTTTGATTGTCAATGGTGAATAATCAATTGGTGTTAGGAAATTTGAAGGTTCGTCACCTTTAAATACATTCGTGTCTATTAATTAACATAGAGAAATTTTGCAAAGAGTATATACAATAATTTTGGGCATACCATTTAGAAAAGAAAAGAAGTATCCTACTTCTGTGATTGGTCCATTGTAAACTTTTGTGACGAAATTTAAACTCTCAATGTATTGTGCAGAGTGTCCCGCGTCCATAACTCTTCTCCAAAGGGTACATGGTTGTACCTTTTACGTAGTTTAGGTGTTCTTTAGCAGCCTTCACGTAACGTCATGGTCATACCCTTGTGTTGTTTCTTGATGATTGAACATGATCTCAGAGGTTCATCCCTCCCTGCTCCTATCCTCCTGCTCAACATGCACAAAAAAAGTCTTCAGTATATACCAAAAACATAGATTTGATGTAATATATGAGTGTTGAATCAACTCCAACAGAACATGAAGAATTACTGACATGATTGTGCTTGGTCTGTTTGCTGAGGAACAAATACTCTCACCGAGAAAACAATGACGGAAATAGATAAAGATTAATGGTATATAGGTTGCGATAAACAGGAAGAGAAAAAAACAGAAGTGATGACTCGATAATCACCTCAAGATTTTCTCTGCAGCATTAATTGTGCTTTGGCTTGGTAACCACTTCAGTTCACGGTTACGATCTGCTCTCATTGGAGAATGAATCTTGACAAGCTGCAAGGAAGAAGCAAAATTGTTTTAATCAGATCTCAAATGAAGAAATAATCAACAAAGGGGAGAAATCTATTCCTGCATATAGCGCCAGTTCATCCTAGAGCGAAAGAAATACCTGATTAGGTGCACCGATTCCTCTTATTACTGCATCATAACCATCTATCTCCTTCCCAAACTTTGCTCCCAGAAGATCTCCTGTTAGGAAATATATACTCCATCCGTCCCTAATTAGACGAGCTACTTGTAGTTTGCACAAATTTTAAGGCAATGAGGAAAGTGGAGTATATTTAAGTATTTCTTACAATTATTACCCTTATGGGCAATAATTAGTAAAATTTAGAAACGATTTATCTCTTAAACTATACCACGATTTTTTATAAACTTTATTTATACCGTTAAAAAGCATTTTAAAACACCTACGCAACGAATATAAACATGACTATCAAATTATACATATTTTTTGGAAAAAGTTTTGAACTCGCAGTGCGAGTTCAAATAGCGAATTCGCAGCATCACGGCCATTGGATGTTGCAGATATGACATCATGACTTACCCGCAGTTATGAACTTATGTCATATCTGCAACATCCAATGGCTGTGATGTCATATCTGCAACATCCAACGCGCGTGATGTCTGCGAATTCGTTTTTGAACTCGCATTGCGAGTTCAAATTTTTTTTCATATTTTTTATAGAAAAAATAATCAATTAAAAGGGTAGTTTTAGAAATATCCCCTTGGTTAGTGAAATAGCTCATCTATTTGTGGACAAAACTAAAACCAAATAGCTCATCTAATTAGGGACGGAGGGAGTATATTTAAAAAACATAATTTTGTAATATTATATCAAACTTAAAGAAATAGTGTGGTGGTATTATTTTTGGCTCCCACACTATAGACTTGGGTTCAAGTCTCACCCCATACATTTGTGTAGGTATATTATCTATATTATTTATCAAAAGTCCGGGAGAGCGGGGCCTTGGGGTCTGGTGATTTGAAAAATAACTTTTTGCAAATTTGACTTTTGGTTTTCAAAACGTTTTAAGGAAATTATTCTCTAATTAATTTTCATTAATTTTGGTATTATATTCTGCCCGTTCTCTAATTAATCTTTTACGGAAGATTAATTTTGGGTAATTAATCAGAATTTATTTCCATTAAAACTTAATTGATTCTCTTAAGCCATTATAAGGCTGGTTTTCTGAAAAGAGAAAATTCTGTTTTCGTGTGATTCTGAGCAAGTGTTAGAAAGAGTGATAGTTGGTTCGATTCCTCAAGGTGCAGAGAAATCGAACAAGAGAGTATCAGCTGTTTTATCCCATAGGATTTTCGACAAAGAATTGACTGCTAGAACAATCAAGAGGCCGAGTCGCGAAACACCTTAAAGATAGCGACCTAGTCCGCGACTCAGTTGTTTGAGATTTACTTTTGTGTGAATTTTTGCATTGTTTCCAACATCTCCTGAATTGCCTGTTACAGCACATCGACCAATCTGACGAGGAACAAATGGTGGCCTTTCAGGAAGTACACGAGAAAGTTTCTCCATGCAGAGAGTGTATTCTTGTATTAATGATAATTGCTTTAGAAGGGGTTTTCAAATACGTTAGGTATTTGTCACTGAATATGGGAATCACTGGTTTGACAAAATTAAAAGTAAGTGGCTACTGCACGAGCAAGCTACATTCACTTGGCTATGGATTTTCATTTGACTTATGGGAAAGAAAGATATTGGAAAATTAAAACTCAAAAATATTTATTTCCAAACTTTCACTTAAATTCAACGAGAACGAGAAGTTTAGGTTTATGCAGGTGTGTGCTACATTCCAATCTTTTATCCATGAAATGATATGTTTCAGGACTTAAGATGTATGCCACACCATTATCCTCCACTTGCCACTCGGTTTTACGCCAAGGTTTGCCTCTTTGGCATCTAAAGATCTATTATTTCGCTAAAGAAGACCTTCAATTTACTCCAACATATCACTTTTGCATGATCACAAAGGTTTGGCAAGATCTTGCCAGTCTTAGACTTCTTTCCGGTAACATGGTAAAAAAAAATAAAGAAGATTTATAGACTTCAAAGTTCAAACTGAATAATAGTTTTTCTCTTTAGAGGAAACAAAGATATAAGAATGGAGATAATATGAACTTAGCATACACAGAGTATTATAATATTGCTTCTAAACTATTTCGCATGATCTTTGTTACATGAACTGCATGCGAGCACATATAACATGAGTCACAGGTAGATGCCGTACTGAACTAAATAATTCAGTAGTTGTGAACTGCACGATTTCAAACAAGGCATCAAGTCCGTTATAATTTCATCTAAAAGCCAGATCGACATTTTCTTAGTGTTTAACTTGCACGTTAATGAAGCGAATGAAATACAGTTAATTAATATGCCATTGCTAGAGATGATAACTTTGCATATTCCCAGTTCCTGGTACTTACCATTTAGACTCAAAAAAACTAACCCAAAACTTAGCTACTTGTTCCAGGATGGAGCCAAGTAAACGTTAAGTCAGTTGCCTCAACTCTCCTTTTTTTTCTTTTTTTTTACCGCAACTTTGTCTTTAATCCATACCAAAACCCAAGAACGGGATCTTGGAGTATATTCCTAGTTCTTGATACTTGCCACTTCGACTCAAAAAAAAAAAAAAAAACCAAACCCAAAATTTAATATCTTGGAAACCAGATCATGGCTACCTTTCGTATTTTTCACCGTGAAAAATTATTTATCGAGTCTTGGGATTTCAAACCTAAAGGTAAAGTTTTCATACCTATAAAGCAAATACTCTACTCTAGTAGATATTCTAAATTTTATCATAAAATCACCATTTATTAGTGATAAATCTAGTCTTCCCTAATGATGTAAAAACGGAGATCATCCGAGAAATTTACATATAAATCTTAAATGTACGTAATGTATTTGATTGTCAGTGGTGAACAATCACCTGGTGTTAGCAAATTTGAAGGTTCATACTTCATATACAAAGAGAAATTTTGCCCCAGCGGGCACACTATTTATATGCACCTGTGACGAATTTAAACTGTGACACCAGTAGGCCCATTATAAACTGTGACACCAGTAGGCCCATTATAAACTTTATGACCCATTTAAGAACCGTTTTTTGGGGACCAGCCTTTTTTTGAGGGGACCATTGTTTTATTTTGGGTAAGACATTAGAAGTAATTCTAGGTCACCCCTTATCTAAATATTTATATTAATACCAAAACTACCCTACGATTATATTTGGTTAATGATTAGTTAGTGTGATTAGTGAAATTATTTTGAATAAAGATTTGAGATTTAAAAAATCAGATTTTTAAAAAAGAAGTAGAATTATTGAGAGAGAGAAGTTTGAGAAGTTGAAGAACAAAACCATGGAAAATAAAAAAAAATTTGAGTTCACTAATCTAGACTACTCAAGTGATGATTCAATTGATGATAGCTCATCTGAATCTACATCTCCTTCATCTCCTAGAGTATATGTCAATCTTCACAATGATCCAGGATATGGATAATTTCTTAGATGGTGAATGTATTCTTCCCCAAAGCCAATTTCAAGATGGTGAAAACGATGGATTTTACCAACCACAACCAGGAGGAAGAATATTGGGGTACCTGGTATGCTCAAAACTTAGGTAATGTTGGTTGAATTGGTCCAAATTTTCAAAAAATGTGAATTTTTAGAGTAGATTTGTGCTTGTTCGGTTACCTTGTGTGAAGAACATGTAACCGAACTCATCCGAAAGTGTAGTTCGGTTACTTTTTCTAAACACGCAGGTTCCGAACTCTCCATTAATGGAGGTTTTGAAGTTCGGTTAACCAGAGTAGTTACCGAACTCTATAAATAGGATTACAGTGGTATGTTCGGTTTGGCCGAAATGTAACCGAACTTTAGGGTCTATGAGTTCGGTTAGTTCGCAACCAATAGCTAACCGAACTTACGTAAAATAATATTTTACATTAGTGTATAAAGTTCGGTTGGTTCGCAAACTTCATACCAACCCTTAATCTAACCGAACTTACGTACAATAAAATTTTGATTTAGTGTACGTAAAGTTCGGTTAGTTGTGAACTTGGCTGTCAAACCGAACTCTGAGTTCGGTTTTCCAGAAAAATAATCATATAACCGAACTTAGGGTCCATAAGTTCGGTTGGTTCGCAAACTTCATACAAACCCACTACCTAACCGAACTTACGTACAATAAAATATTGAATTAGTGTACGTAAAGTTCGGTTAGCCCTCAACTTTCTTGGCAAACCGAATTCTGAGTTCGGTTATACCGATAAAATTATCATATAACTGAACTTTAGGGTCCCTGAGTTCGGTTAGTTCGCAAACTTCATACCAACCCACTACCTAACCGAACTTACGTACAATAAAATTTTGATTTAGTGTACGTAAAGTTGATTAGTTGTCAACTTGCTTGACCAACCGAACTATGAGTTCGGTTAGCCCGAATAAAATAATATTGTAACCGAACTTATTTCGATTGCAATTGATGTTGTTCCTTTTCTTGTAGATTGAATGTCAACCTATACCAATGGATAATCAACCTTCTCCGGTTGGCATCTTTGTTTGAAGATACATCTAATCACTATGTCAATGATTTGGTTTTTGATGAAACTATTGATGCGAAGAATTAGGCTAGAGAACATGCCAAGAAAGCCATGTGCGTATTAGTTTTGAATGGAAAAGAAAGCCAAACTCGTTTTGAAATGGTTTGTGAGAGAAGTGGAGATCCCAATGTTAGTCACAAGAAGAAGGGTTATGTGTATAAAGGAAAGACGACGAGGAAGAACACGCGTGCTCAAATAAAACTAAATGTCCGTTCAAGCTAGTATTTAGTAAGTGCAAAAAAAAAAGAATGGATGGGTTCTATCTATGGATAAGGTGGTAGGCCATCATAACCACCCTCGTCCGGATGATCTTGAAGGACATGCAATGGCCGCTCGGCTCACTCCTCAAGAAATGGAGAAAATAGCTAAATTTAGGAGAATGGGAATTTCACCACTTAACATGCTTCGCTTACTAAAGGATGATAACAAGGATAATGTATCATCTTTGACGACCATTTACAATGCAATTGAGACAATTAAAAGGATTGAATGGAAGGATAGAAAAGTGATGCAATAATTGTTTTTGGTAGCTAAAGAGAAAGGCTACGCGGTTCAAAAGAAGGTGGGTCCGGAAGATCAAATAACGCATCTCTTCATTGCGCATCCGAAGAGTGTTCAATTGGCTCAATCCTTCCATCAAGTTCTTATAATGGATTGCACTTACAAGACTAACAAATACGAGATGCCATTGTTGAATATTGTTGGTCATACCTCGACGAAGTCACCGTTTACCGTTGCTTTTTGTTTTCTAGAAGATGAGCAAGAACCAAGTTACACTTGGGCGCTACAACAAGTGAAGGCCATATACCGAGATGATGATATCCCCGCGGTTATAGTGACGAACAACGATGTAGCATTAATGAACGCAATAGAGAGAGTCTTCCCATTAGCACATAATATGCTTTGTACGTTCCATATTTGGTGTAATGTGATGAATAGGTGCAAGCCTCAAATTTGTCCACCAAAGAGGAAAGCATTTGAAGAGATTAGTAAGCTACCGGAAGATGAACAAGCGACTGCAAAAGAGGAATTCGATATACAATACACTATAAATCACGCTAAATGGGTTGCTTTCTCTGGTGAATGGGAGTCATTGACTTGGTCTCTCACCGAAGAAGAGTATAATCTAAATCTTGCGGCATTTATCGAACATTGGTCTAGCCCCGAATATCCCGAGGATATTGTAACGTATGTGGTTAAGCAATGGTTGGAACCGCACAAAGAGCGCTTCGTTTATGCATTTACCAACCACCATAAACACTTTGGGAATCAAGCGACAAGTTTGGTAGAATCGGCTCACCACCGGTTGAAGAAAAATCTTTTTGGATGTGTCGATAATTTTGTGATTGTGTTTAATGCAATGGAGAATTACTTCAACCGTGAGATTGATAGAATTAAAGAGAAGTTTCAAAAAAGCCGCATCATGAAGTACAAAAAGATTGTGGACAAAGGTGGTAACATCACGAATATGGCGGACCTTCGGTTGTTTAAGGGGCTTCATTATAATGTTTCGCGTGCTTGCATTAAGAGGTTAATGGTAGAGGTTCATTTGATTGACATATGGGGAACCAAGCCGGACGAGGTGTGTGTTTGCAACATGATGAAGTCTATGGGACTCCCTTGTCGCCATATGATAGTTAAGTATGAACATGGAATAATCCCTCTAAGCGATATAGATCCATATTGGCAACAATTAAGTTTTGTCCCTCCTCCAAAGGGCGATGTCGGAGAAGAGTTTGGTGACAATGTGATGGGAAGAATCGTTATCGAGATGTACCGGAACATGAACAAACTCGAAAAGCAAATCTTTTGGGATGACATGCGGCCAATTGTTTATCCACACACTTCGGAGAATGTGCACGAACCGAAAAAAGGCAAGGGCAAAGGTAGGCCAATCACCAAAGAAACAAAAAAACAAATAAGAGAATATGCAAAGGTGTTGGGCAAGAGGAAAAGTGAAATGACCCCTTTTACTAGAGACCCTTGTGGGCATGAGCATACCGCGGCGAAGTATCAAGAAGATTCTAAGAAAAGGTCTAGGAATACTGTGGAAAAGGGCGAAACAAGTGAACGGGATATGAAGAAAAAGGACCGATGTTACGCTCGCAACCAACCCCACCTACTCCATCGGAACCTAGCCAACCAATTCAACGAGACGTTAAGCTTAAGGCTCCAATATGCCGCATCCAAGAAAGAAGTCGACCAATTGATGATACATCAACTTTTGTTGATAGAAGGTACTTGGAAGAGCTACCTACATATATTAGAAAGTACGTCATATCCACCGATGACGTCCCTGCGGATGGTAATTGCGGATTCCATATTGTCGTACAACAACTAGGGCCTTTCACTTTGAAGGTGCAAAGTTGTATAATGATAATCAAATCACTTATGTCCAGCAAAGGATGTTGATGAAGCTAAAGGACAACCGAGGAATTTTACAAGCGAATGTTGTCCGATGGGGATGCTAGTCTCAATGTGCAGTTTATTAGGTATCAAAGGCGTCTCCACGGGGGGGATCCAATCACAAGGGATCATTGGATGGGCATTCCGATATGTGGGCACTTAATCGCCGAAGCATTCAATTGCGTGGTTCACTATTTCTCAAAAGGTGCTAGTTTCACATACACTCCGAAAACAAAGATATGTGTCGAGCAACTTAAACGTAGGAGGGTAGTGATTGCGCTTGTTAACAACAACCATTTTATAGGCCTCCGGTTAGAAGACGATTGTCCACTGCCTCCGATATGCGGATACTCTTATTGGCAAGGATTTAACCCCGACACAATGTTGGGATGGTGTATTAAGTACGAGCATAACATGGAGATGTGGAAAACTTTGAAGGATTCGGAAAAAATCATACACGAGGGTGCAGTTTCCCTTGCGGATGATTAAATGTACCATTGATTATACTAAGTATGCTCTGAACATCAACACAAGAATCAAAGATTGTGTTTTTTGGAATTAGGTCTTATTTTTGGGTTATGCTTTCAACATTTTCATAAGAATAAGAGACCAGACTGTTATTTTTGGATTTTTCCTTTACTGTATGTAACCGAACATTAAGTTCGGTTGATCCAAAAACATTGTAGGTAACCGAATACATAGTTCGGTTGTTTACGAGATTTAGTATATTAACCGAACTAACAAATAAGCAGTCACATGGTGCTTAATCTTCTCCTTTGTCATCACCAACTTTCCTCGAGCAACCAAATCTTTCGTCCCTGAAAACTCATCAAACAAGGTCTTGAGCTTGATCTTTTTCAACTTCTTCTTGTACGTGCGGTCTGCCTCGAACTCATTATACTCATCACCTTCGTCAGGCTCTTTGTTAGCTCGTCTAAACTCACATTGTGCCTTTTTATCGCTCCATCCTAGACACCTTTCGCATAGCTTTTCAAGAAGTTCAAAACTCATCGAAGGATCGTAGCCATCTCGAACACTTGTTCTGTTATTGGTAGGGTTGTGATTTAAAACAATCATCCGGAGTAATTGCCATCTCACCAAAAGGTAGATGAAAGGTATCCGTCTCGGATAAGACCTCTCGGCAAATGCGATAATAATGTGACATCAAATTTTTGGTATGCATGTTGTATCCCATTCCATAGTACAAAATCAAATACCGCCAAGCGGACCTCATCACACTCATTTTCTATATTCCATATCTTGTTCTTTTGACGTTTCAAAACACGAACAAACATTAGTATGATCCTACAAAAGCAACAAACTATCTTATATACTAATATATAGAAAAGAACAATATATGTCAAAATATAAGTTCAAATAAAAGAAGATGACTGAGAAATCTTGATGGTTAAGATTGAAGCATACCTTTGTCGCAAAGATCTTGGCAGCCCATGAGTTTTTGTAGCCCATCAATAACTCCCCTCCATCTCTCGGAGTACCATAAGTTGGATTCTTTGGAGACAAACACAAATTGTCATCGGGAATGTAAGAATATCTAGCACAAGGCTTGTTAGGCGTCTTTCTAGGTTTCTTTTGCACTATTTCTACTTGTGCCTCTTCCTCTTCAACTTCCTCTTCATCCAACTCCTCCTCTGATTCAACATCATCCTTATCTCCATCTTCCTCATCTTTGTCACCCTCATTTGGTTCACCACCATCTTTGTCACCCTCATTTCCCCCTCCTTCAGCTGGTTCACCATCATTGGCACCCTCATTTCCTCCCCTTTCAGCTGGTTCACCTTCTCCACCTTGATGTTGTTCTTCATTGTCCATCGCTTCCACGATCTCTTCATTGCCCATCGCTTCCACAATCTCTTCATTAACTTGTTGGATCACGTTGTCAACATTATCTCTATTAACACCATCTTGGATCACAACATCCGGTAATGAGCCACCTCTATACTTAGCATTTTTGGTTCCACGGTGACCGGCATCACAATGTACTTTGCCTCGAGGGGTGGGAGTTCTTAGATCTTCCAGCAAAGGTTTGTTTGGTTTTTTGCCTCTTCCACTAATCAAGAAAACAAAAGATATTAGCTTAAACAAAATAGGCCAACTCTAATTTTGGGGACCATAGTATAGTTCGGTTAACAAATATTTTTTGAGAACAAACCGAACTCAACATTGGTAAATGTTAATGAAGAGTTCGGTTTGTCATCATTTTTTGCGAACAAACCGAACTCAACATGTTTGCAACTCCTGAAGAGTTCGGTTTGTCAAGTTTTTTTCTAAAGAGTTCGGTTACATTATTTTTTTTTCCGGTAAAGTTCGGTTACTTTCTAAGGTTAGATTTTTATGCGAACAAACCGAACTCAATATGACAGTTCGGTTACATAAAAACTAATATTAGCAGGCAAAAATAGCGGAGTTCGGTTACATGTAAAAAAAAAATTGTTTTAAAAAATTTTAAGTTCGGTTAGAAATTTTTTTTTTTGCTTCTTTGCTATCTAACCGAACTTCAAGTTCGGTTACCTAGTTTTGATACCTAGAGAACCGAACTGTTCTTCGTGTTCTTCCTTTCAGGAAGTTCGGTTAACAAAATTGGGTTTTTTTGAAACTCGACCTAACCGAACTATGCCGTAATCGCCATTTGAACCCTATTTTGATGATTTCTATTCATTTAAACGAATCAAAATCAAATTAAAAGCAATGGGTTTGTTGCAAAATACCTGCGAATCGGTCCCATGGCGAGAATCGGGCTTGACAACCGTCTATTATCTGGGATTATGGCTTCACTTGGTTGTTCAACTTCTTTTTGAATCGAAAATCGCTCGGCTGATTTGCTAGATGTCCCAATCGAGGACCTTCTCCTTGAAGTCTTTTGGTTTGCTTTCGAAGAACCATTGTTATAGTCGATTGATTAATCGACGATGAAATTTTTTTGAATCGACGATTAATCGATGGAGTCGATGAAGACGATGTTGTATTTGGGGAAGAAGAGAAGCGAATAGGGAGAACAGTTTTGATAGAAACTGTTTTTTTGGTTTTGGTTTTTTAGTTTTAGGTTTTGTTTTAGATTATTAGGTTAGGGATAATTTTAATTAGGGTAAGGGACAAATTGGTAATCTTATGATTTTTAGGACATCCCTTAACATTGTAGGGTAGGGGGCCTTATAAAACAATGGTCCCCTCAAAAAAAGGCTGGTCCCCAAAAAACGGTTCCAAAGAAGCAGTTTTAGATGGGAATTAATACTATTCAAGGAGAAAACGCGTAGTGCATGTATCATTTCATGCATTATTTTGTTGATGTTGGGCCGAGGGGATGGTAACCAACCTTATATTCATGCATGACTGGCCCATAACAGAAAAAAGTTGCCTGCCTTTCAAGTTTCATATATCATGACTTGCTTCAAAAAAAAAAAAAAAAAATCACATATCATGACATGACCTACTATTTGGATACATAAAGTCGGAAGTTAGGGCAGGGAGGGAGCCATGTTGCAAACAGGAACCTCTTTGTGAAGCAAATTTTTCTTTTTGCTCGTAACTTCTAATAATCGCAGCTTCTCGTTGCCAAACACGCTAACTTCTACCAATTTTGTTGACATGTTACTTTTGAGGTAGCTTGATATTTTAAGCTTTTGTTGGATTTGAATTGTAAATCATCATTTATTGAATTTGTATTCAATTTGTTTGATTTCTTGAATTTCAGGCCACTATAGATGCAAATGTTTAACAAGCTCTATTGACTGCACATGCCTAAATAGACTATTGCGGTTAACATAGGTAATGATGTTCAGTTTTCCAATGCCCTGAGAACTGGGTACGAGCAAATCCTACATTTCTTTCTTGGAATCAGATAAACGGATTCAAGACTTGAAATTTATTCCTGTCCACTGGGTTCCTAGATATTTACTCTACAAAGTGCTAATGAGGTACAAGAATCCACAAACTACAAACAGTAAAGATCTGAAGAGGTGAAACATCTGATAGAATATATGGTTGTCCTCCATAGCACTTGAATAGCTAGACATTCCTCTTTGCTGATTAATGTAGTTGTCGCAGTATATCATAAATTTGCTCACCTTGTGGTTAGTTACAATTCTATCCAATTCCCCTGCAATGTTCATGGCTCTTTCAAAGCACTGTCACCATACTCCTCGCCCGAAATGCTAGAAGGTCCATTTGGAACCCGGCTTACAGTGTTACTTGTTGGATTTGAAGAAGGTGAGTATGTAAAAACTGGGTTTCACATATAGCGGTTCTGTGCAGCAGTGCAACTTCTTGTGGTCTTCATACGAGCCTTTCGACCCTAAACAAGAAAAGCAGAGAAAAGATCAAAATGGAAGTTGACACAATGAAAACAAATAAAGACTTATGCATCAGGGTGTAATCGTTTGATAATCACATAAAGCAGGAAAGGAGATCTAATGATCTACAAACAATGGCAATTTCTTTTGTTCGGAAAACAAATAAAACCTCTAAGTGGCAGTGGCAACCTACTCTGCTCTATGATGAGCTACTGTACAATTCAACCTAATATTGAGAATTTAGAAAAGCTTTCGAAGTAACCAACCTTTCCCATGCACTTCTCCAGATGAGGAGCAAACTTCCCAGCCATTATAGACCTTCCACAGTTCATGCACTCAAAGATTTCATTTGCCACTGCAGGATGCTTTTGTCCAAATATATCAACCACGTACTTGCTGTTTGTTTCACCACTACTGCTAGGATCAGCTGCCCTGTCACGAGCCTGAGTAGATAGCCTCAACTCTTCTTCTTCCTCCTCCAGGTTATGGTCAAGCCCTAGCCTAGCTATCCGATGGCATTCAGATGCAATATCTACTATTATGGAATCAAGTAGGTCCCCAAAAAATTGAGATGATAACTGCATGCACCACCATACCAAATGAGTGAACTAAGAATTTCTTAGAAATTTTTCAACAACAAGTTCAGCATTAAATAATAAAACAACAACAAGTTCTTGGAGGAAATTTGCTTTTTCCTTCAATGATCAACCCTCCAATCTGTTAGTTATGCAGATTACAACCCAGGTAGACAATAAAGTTCCAAGATAGATGGACATTTTGCATCCAAAGGAAACATATACAGGCAAAATGCGATAGAAACTTCTTTTAAGTGCGCAAAAATTCATTCCGATACCTATATTGTCCAGTCTCCACAAATGAGTAAACTAAGAATACTGTAAGAAAAAAAAAATCCAACAACAAGCACAACATTATTCATTTCCCTATAAGTTGCTCTAACCACAAACAAAAAAGAAAGAAACCAACAACAAGGTGTCCGAAGAATTTCTCTTTTTTCTTCAACGAACAACCTTCTAATCTGCCAATTAAGCAGATTACAACCCCAAATAGAGTATATATTTCCACAATACATTTCATCAGCCAACTCCTACATACTAATAGACATGTTTCATCAACCTCTTCTTCTAGTTAAGTTACACGAAACATATAATGCGCAGAAACTTATATAAACTTCTTATAAGTGCACGAAATTCATCTATTCCAAAACCTATAATCTCCAGAACACACTATAACAATTAAAACTCAATTTCAAGAAAAAGAAAGAAAAAAAAACTAATCAAAATCCCTAAACTTACAAAAAAAAAAAAATTAGTCCCTCTAAAGGGAAAATTGCACTATTTCAACAACAAACAATCAAAACAACATTTACATCGGTGAATATATCGATTGTTTTAACATTGAGAAATGCTAATTTTAGGGTTTTCTATTTAAAATTTTACCTGAGTATGAGATGGATTCTCATCATCTGGTCCAGACATGTATTCCTTCAATGGAGTTCGATAAGTTCTTCTATCTATCTATCTATCTGCAACCACTTCTTCACTAAAATCTTGAATATGATCTCCAAAAAAATGCTGTTTCAGATCAAAACGAAAACTGATTAGAAATGTGTGAATCGAGATTAGAAGAAGAGAGCAATTAGGTGATAACTAACAGAGATTGAGAGAGGACTTACATCAATTAAAAGAGAGATGGGTCAATTCGCCATGGATATGGGATGAATTTTGTTTACAGAAGAAGGAAGAAAGGGGGAAAGATTTTGGGTTTCTTCTTCTTTTGTTAACCTATTTCACTCGGGTACTTACTCAGTGGCTCACCAGCTCCACAGTGCTCTTGAAAATTGGGTTGAGTAAATCGAATGGATACCCTGTGTGGAACTGTGGATATTATAAGCAAAACTGCTTATGCTTCCCAACAAAGTTGGGAGCAATGCTTCCGAAATGATATTGCCAAACTGACTTCTAACTTTCCGAGTACCAGAAGTCAAAAAAACAACCTCTTAATGCCCATATAAACTAATGAATTTAAAAGTTTTCCTTTAAACAGATTGGGAGCCTATTTAGCAACTTCCCAAACTATTCACAAGTTAGAGCCTAGTTAGAAACTTGCCAAACCATTCACGGTTACATATATTATATATATATACTAGATCTTAACCCGTGCCGTAACGGCACGAGATGTTTTGTCTCTAATACGATATTGTTCACATTTTTCTTGCTTCATTTTATTCGTGAGTAATTATTTTGATATTCAAATAGGTTTTGGGAAACAAAATGGGTTACCTGATCTTTTTATTTTTTACTTAAGCATGTTATTCCAATTTATTATCCGGACGGAGTAATAATGTTGTGCCAACATGAAAATAAAATAAAAAATACAGTAAATAAAATTTTTCCCTATTTATTGTTCCATCATACCATAATTTCAAACTTCAAAAAGAATATTTCATCTAACAGTACATATACCTAAACTGCCAATCCAACTCCATGATGTTTATGAATACTTTTGTTCCGAAATTATTGATAACTAAGGCTCTAAGGAGTGAAGCAAAAACCCATAATATTTTCCCTACTATAGATAAACACTATTTATTTATTTTTTGCAAAATGTGAGAGTTATAAAAATGAAGAACCCTTGGCTATTGGAAGAATTTGAGATATACACATGTGAGTTGAAAAAATAAACTTATAATAGTAAATCAAAACATGTGTAAGATTCTTTCTCAATCATATTGATAACATAATATTGAAGAAATTCGTGGATAAAAAGATTTCACACCAACTATGCTAAGTAGTGCATGAATGACGTTCTCACATCTAGTGTTACTCAAGTAATTTGGAGTTTTAAAGAGCATAGTCATATTGATATTTGTATCTACATAAATTCAACTAACCTTAGAAGAAAAATTATTAGTTTCAAGGTAGAGCCGACACCTCGCCTTCAATGTATACAACACACATTGGGTTTAATCGGCCTTGAGATTAAACAAATACCCCAATATTAGTCAAATAATGTCTACAAATACGGGATCGAAACAATGTGATAACGGGAAAAATGAGAGACTAACATCGGTTCTACAAAGAAAATACCCTATATGTATCAAAGTTTGTTAACCAAACATGTATTCAAATTAAAAAGTCATCAACTTAACACAAAAATATAAAAGAACCCAAGTTAAATCAATACTTGCATAAACAAAACTTATAAGAGAATTTTATAATTATTAAATACCTTTAAAATCACTATTAGAGATTTAATTGCATGCCCCATAACGGTAGGAGGAAATCACCAGATTAATTTGTAGAAATTTCACTTTGGATATGTAGCAATTCGGAGAAGTTTACACTGGTGGTGATGCGTTCCATCTAAGTGTTGTTCGATTGATTATTTTTTTAGAAGGTTTCGGTTTTCATTGGACAAACCGAGAGGGAGCGTTTCATTATATTCATTATCATTCGGAAATCCAAGACCAACTCGCCATATGCTTACGGGATCTCAATACAACCTTAGATTTATCTATTGGACGGAGAAACCTTGATACTAAATATGTAGTTTTTAGTGTTATTTATTATATAACGTGACATCCAAATGTTTTTTTCTTCTTCTTAATTTTCATGTATTTTAACCGAGTTTATATTAGCATTAAGACGATCAACCACATTTCTAATTTATAGTGTTATCCTTTTGTATGACACATAATTAACATAGTCAAATACTACTCATCAAAACCGGCCAATTACCACAAACCACCGGATATTACTTCTTTCTCCACCACCACCATTTTCCATCCCTCGTAGAATATTGGGCGCACTTATAACTTTTAATCCCACACGTCATGTATAAAGTTTAGATTTAACAAACTTAGGTCGTCAATTAATTTATTCAACTATATGTTTTTGTTAATACTAAAAATCATGCGTACGAACGGTTACCAAAGATAGCAAAGTGGCACCAAAAACAACCATTTTGTCTTATATGATTTGGTATCATCCCAAAAGTATTTTTTATCCGCCTTTTTTGATCGTGTCAAAAACAACCAACTATACTTTTCACAATACAATGTTACCCATCATGTAAATTTTTTATTATTTTTGATTCAAAAAGAAAAAACTAATACCACCGCCATTAAAACCATCCAGCGCCACTATTTCTTCCACCAAAACTAATGTTACCGCCTCCACCACTTTGTAACACATTCCACCGCTTCCACCACTTACTTCTTCCTCTACTACCACCACCACCACTAATATCTATTGAAATAATTTTTGTCAAAATTATTACTTATTGATGGAGATATGTATTAATATTAATTAAGGGATATTTATGATGTAAAATTAATAAATCATTTATCATGAGAAATTAATGTTTCCTAAATTAATAAAACAATTATACTAATTAATATTTAAGTTGAACAAACCATAACCATAGATTTATCTTCTCTCTAGACAAATCACTTATACTAATTAATAAAATACTTATACTAATTAATAAAATACTTATACTAATTAATATTTATCTTTTTTATCAATTCCAACCAAGGTGGAACAATGGTTAGAGGCCACTCTTATGACACAATAGGTCATGAGTTCGAACCTCCACGTTATAATTTTTAAAATTCAATATCTTGACTTGAGTATTCATTTTTAATTCATAATATTGGAATGAACACCACGTGTGCGACTTGTAGGGTGTGGCACGGAGGATCACAGCCTTTGATTTATCTTTGCCAAGGATAAATCCTGACCACCACTCATATAGGCAAAGTTAGCCTTGGCGCACGTGCGGGTTATGGGTGTGGTCTGCACAACCACGACCGTAGATTTATCTTTGCCCAGAATAAATCCTGGCCACCACTCAGAAACAAACTGTGCTTTTATATTGTAGATATATATATATATACACTACTTGCAAAGATTTTCTCGGATATGCCAATTATATTAAAGAATTGGTCGGTCCACAAAGATAGGGTTTCGAACCTTGTTGTGCAGTACCCTGAACTAAGGATGACAACGCAAAACTACACGTTTGTTGTTGATTATGTAGCATATAAAAAATATATGATTCGTTTAAGCCGTAACATCATACTGACCTCATGCCACTTGATTATTGTCAAAAGTTATTTTTCTTATAATTTAGTGTATGTCGAATTTTTTTGTACCAAATTTATATCTCTAGAACGAATTTATATACGTACTAGTGTCTTTATAAGTTATGGTTGTTTAACGAATTGCTAAATGAATCTTTGACTGAACTTACATTTGGCTAAGACGAATAATAATATACAAACGCATCCCTCCTTGAACTTTTCCCATAAGCAGAAGTGTTGACTAGGGTTTGGAGGTAATCCAAAAATTTTACGATTATTTGAGATTTTAAATGTTAAGGTTCAGTGCTTGACCATTCTTTTATATAATCCATAATTTTTTACACCAATATATAAATTAGAATAAATTGAATAAATAATCTTCGATTATTTGAATTATCCCTTATTTTTCTTTTTAGTGTGAGTGAGAACTAAATTAGGTCCAGTCAAACCCAACACATACCAAGCTGCCACCGAGAATTCTTGTTGGAGAAAAGGCTTGAACCAAGCAATGATGGTGGTATGGGGTTCATCTGAATCCCAAATCCTCGTGGTAATTAATATGTAATGAAGGTAGGTCCCGTAATGATGTGATTCTTCAACAAACTCGGGACAAAATTATTATTGAAGATTGTGAGGAGGACAATGATGGGTATCCATATATTGATTCTGGATACCCATCATGAGGACAAAGTTACTTGATTCTGATAAAATCTCTTACTTCATGTCATATGAGGATAAAACCACCACGAAAGTTGAGAAAGAACTCTCATGCTTAAAATGGAATGGTAAAATCCCTTATAAGGGAAGTAATGAGAGTCTGTGTAGAGGACAAAGATCTGCTGCAGAAAATATTAGTTTTCTTGTTTGTGGTGGCAGCGGATGCATATGCCATGGTGCAGTTGACTTTTCTAGTTTATGGAGTTGGATAGCTAGCCCTATATATATATATATATATTTTCTTTATTTTTGTGTTGGATATGATCTGCACCCAAGACATGTCTAGACACTTCTCTTCTTTGACTCCCTTGTTTTTATCCCAATGAAATTTAACCATTCTCTCCAAAAGAAACATAATGGTTTTTGTTGGGACTTCTTTTACCTGGAAATAATAAAATCTAGGACCTAAAAGGTCCAAAATATGGAAAGAATAAAATCTTGGACCTACAAGGTCCAAAATATATATGCAAATCATTTTTAAAAATGAGAAATTAATTGAAGACTATTTATAATGAATAATTAATTGGGGGATATGAATTACTTCCCCCAACCCATGATTTCGGCTAAGGGGTGACCATTGGTTATGAAAATACTAAAATACCCTTCCCACAAAATAAAAATCAAAAACCAAAATCATATCCCCCATTTCCATCTCCACTTCTTAATCTTATTTAGGGGTGGAGCTTTGAAACCCAAATATTTCCCATTCCCTTTCAAATTCTAAACTCTCCCCACTCTATATCAAATTCTCTTCTCCTCACTTTGGAAACCAATTTTTTTTTTATTCGGAAGTGATGAAGATCATCTTTGAAAGTGATGATGACCATGACGGAATTGATGAAGACCATGCCGATACCATGTTCCGGCATATGGTCTTCATCAATTCCGCATGGTCATCATCAATTCCGTTTTTGAATTTTTAAAGTATTAATCAGTCCCTTTGGCATGGTCGGTTGATATGAAGACCATGCCGGTATTGTTTTCCGGCATAGAAAATAAAGCAACATGGTATGCCGGAAAACAATACCGGCATGGTCTTCATATCAACTGAGCATGCCGGCAGTGGAAAACGACCACCACTATAAACTCTGCCTCTAAAAGTACCCCTATAATTATAATAAGAAACTCTATAAGCAGGTCTGCCAATGTTAGCCATGAAAGATTTTGCGTCAGTCTCAAGTTTAAGTGTAGGTGCTCTTTCAGTAACAATAACCTCTTCACTAAGCAAGTTGTTGTGCAATTCAATACTAGTGATTGAGGGATTGCGATGTCTCATATAAGTAGCAAAGGGTATGTAATCAGCATATAAAACTTTCAGTGTAATCACAACTAGTTCCTTGTCAGAAATGACTTCACCAGCAGCAGCTAATTGATCAGATAGCGACTTGATTTCATTGATTAAGGAATGTATAGTTTTAGTACCTTGAGTGATAGAGAGCAGTTTTGTACGCAATTGAATGTTGTGAGTGGAAGAAGCTCTTGCAAATCGCTCTTCAATGCTGACCCAAAGATCATGAGAGGTTGTTGCTCTTGAAAAGTAGGGACTGACAGAATCCGAGATGGTTGAGTGAAGCCACATCATAATGGAAGAATCTTCATCAATCCAGTCTGTGTATAATGAATTTTCAATTCCAATTACCCGTTCCTTGGATTTGTGTACTGTGGAGGACAAGGATAGGAACCATCAAGATATTTCATAAGTTTATACTTGTGAATTACAGGATTCATAAGATGCCGCCAAGTGATGCAGTTGTCCTCCTTGAGTTTAAGATGAACAAATTTGTTTAACTGATTGAGAGGAATGTTAGAAAAGGAATTGGAAGTGGGATTCTCCATTGTTTGTAGAGAAGAAAGATTTCAGATCTAAAATTGCAGATGATGAGTGCCAAATATTGCATATTTATACACCTTTTTATTGGCATTTAACTCATCTTTTGTGCTCAAGAATCGAGATATTATCCCAGTTACGTGTTTTCCTTGTTTTCAAGAATAAATATTTGTATTAATTAATTTTGTGTTTTTAGGAAATAAATAAAGCTCGGAGAATTTGAGGAGCCAAAAGAGCGAAGAATTGGAGTCAAGCGTCTATGGAGTAGAAAGTCGAAGCCCGCGCGCGCAAACAGTTGCAACCCAACAAGGAGCAACCCATCTACAAGACATGGGCTTGAGCTATCCAAGACCCGACCCGGATCCGAGCCCGTTCACCCCGAACCGTTGAGATCTCGCCTAGCTACATCCTACGGTCGCTCCTTCTTGCTCATCGTCCCTTGATGCATCCGCTCAACACCAAAACAGCCCGTCCTTTCCGAGCCGTTCAGATCTCACTTATCTTCATCCTACGCTCGCTACAGCCTCTTCATCAACTCTTGATGCCTCCGCTTCACAACAAAACTCCCTAACCCTATACCCTATTCGACCAAACTCATTTCTTCTTCCTTCTTCTCTTTCTTCACCCAACAACTCTGCAGAACCCATCCTTCTCTTCTCCCTACCAGTCGCCGCCTACAAAACCTCCACCTCCTTCTTCCCCATACCCATGACAGAGTTACCCCTTCACCACCACTCCATCTCTGGACCCGCACCAGTACTCTCTCTCTCAATTATCTCTTTCATAGCTTCTCATCAACCTAGAAGCTAGGTTAGAGATAACTAGAGATAGGGTTTCTCATCAATCAATCAAGGGAGTTGTTGTAGCCGAATCGACAGAGGAAAGCACACGATTTCAAGCAGTATGGGCGAAAGGGTATGATTTGAATTGCTGTTTTTGAGAAAATTAGGGTTTTGGGGAATTCTGTGCATGTATAAATAGAAGAGGTAGAGGATGTTTTTGGTCATGCCTGGGCTATCCAGAGCAGCAACTTAGTTTTATTTTTGTGTTTTAATTGTTATTATCATGTTCTAAGTAAATTGCTAGGGTGTTGTTGAAACCCTAGACAATATGTTGATTAATTCTTATTGATGTTGTTGTGATTATTGTGCCTAATGAGACTTAGGAGTTTAGTTAGCTGATTAACCCAATTCTCCTGTGATTGGCTGTACTGTAAGAAGACAGCCAATACTAGGGGGGAATTAGAGTGAAAGATTAACCAATTCTCCATGTGAAACTTTCAGGGAAGAATGTATGTGCTTAATGAGATATGAATAATGCTTAGTTAATTGACCAAGGAACCTGTTATAGAGTGTCTTGTAATAAGACACTCTATACTAGGGGGAATTATGAGATTAGTGATTCATTATTCCATAGAATCATCCTTAGGAAGATACAAGAACACAACATTAGTGGAATGACCTTAGCATAGAGTCAAGTGGTGGATTCACCACCCTGGTACTTCCCATATTGTCACCGTTATTTACAACTTTAGTTTAGAGTCACTTCAACTCAACCTCAGTCGCTTCGACAACAAACCCTGAATTGTGTCACTTACTTCATAGAAATCAGTTTAAGCCAAGCCTTAGATCACACACAGCACCACAAGTCTCTGTGGGATCGACCCGTATTTGCCCTGTCTACATTGTAGACACCGTGCACTTGCGGTTATCACAAGTAGGCAAAAATCAGACCATCTTCCCAGCCTACCAAGTTTTTGGCACCGCTGCCGGGGACTTGGCGTGTCTTTGTCTTGATTTTTTTGGCTTGTTTCACTTGAGTTTTCAACTATCCTTGTATATACTCACCTTGCATTGTTGTTTTTTAGCCCTACATTGTAGTGTAACTTAGCTTCCATCATTCTTTGCTTACTTCAGTTTTTGTAATTTAACTTCCTTGTGTTGTAACTGAGTGTAGCTAGTGTTATCTCAAACTTGTAGTTTTATCTTTAGCTGTAGCCATACTTTTGAATTCTTGTTCTCTTGCATTAGCTTGCATTATAGTAACTTGCATCTTAGTTGTAATTTTTTTTCCCTGTCAGTCCAAAATACTCTCAGCTGGTGATAGCCGTCTTGATTTTCACTTTATTTGCTTTAACTTGCACATTCTTTGGGAACTAAAACTTCTTTGTTGAGCTAGCAGGTACCTCTTGTCTTCTTTGTCTTTTTGTGCAATCAAAGGGAGAAAGACAAGGAAAAGCTCGGGATTAGAGGTTAGTCGTGTATTGCCTGTGAATGAGTGTGAAGTGTGCAATCGAATCTCACCCGACTAGTGCAATACCCTGTGAGTTTTTCGTGCTTTGTAAACCCCGAGCCTAACCAATCCGCCCATAGCTAGTCACCTTGAGTTGCATACCTTAAGCATAATTCATCCGCCCGAGCCAAGCTCCACCATTCTTTGTGAGTTTGAGCTACAAATTGGATAGCCCCCTGTAGCTGCCCTAAGCTATAACTGAGATACCCTGCTTTGCATAATAAACTAGACACCTTGCTGCATATTGCTCCATCTCTGGGATTCTTGACCATACTTTGACACTTGAGTGAATCTCGTGACAACCGAGCACAACTCGATTGCATGATAACTTAGTTACCTTGCATAACTAATCACCCCGAGTCGATTGTATGCTCGAGCTTAGTTACCATCAGCCCCGAGCTCCACCCTCAAGTCGTTGAGCCAAACCGTATGTTAGCCCGTGAAAATGCGAGTTGAAGTCAACTGAGCATACATCTGTGAGAACTAGTGCATCTGTGAAACCCTGTCAACTGATCCATGCTCATTCCCCTGTGCAAACCTGAGTGATCACTCATTGTGCAAACCTGTTAAATCTGTGAGCTGTGCATAATTTGAAAGTTCTTTGAGCATCTTAGTCTCGTGCACCTTTGAGCCCTAAGTTCAACTCCAGCCCCCGAAGCCGTGAGTTTGAGCACAACCCCGAGCATAGTCTGTTGATACATTGTGGCATGTTAAGTTTGTTGTAAAAGAACTAAAAATTGTTCATCTCGCTCTTACATTTGTAGCATTTGTGCTTCTTTGGTAATTTGTGTCTTGAACTATGATGAATGTATCCTGTTAGCTAAAAAAGATACCTGTCTTTGAGCTTAAACCCCCTCGCACAAGCCGTCTTGTGCACACATTGCACCGTCCTTGTCTTTGTGACATTTGGAGATTCTGTGCACACAACTGCGCATAAGATGCACTGTGCGATACATGAGTTTGTGATTACTCTGTGTCATTACTCGGCTTTTTGTGTCTCTAGTCCGAGCATCGTTTGCTCATTGCACCTTGCCAAGTTGTGCTTTTCTTGCTGTGCCCAATTGAGTTTCCCTTGCTCTGTGCAAATCGTGCTTGTTCGACCTCGCACACAACCCGTGCAACAAACTAAAAACAAACCGGGTTAGAACCCGGTTCCACTAGGGTCTGCACATAAACCGTGGCCGAGCATAGCTTTGTGTGTTCATTGCCACTCTGTGCACTCTCCATCAGCACCAAAGCATCCCTTTATGCTTGTAATTGTGTGATTTTTTGAGCTGTGTCTCACTGAAGCCCAACCATTGGGCTCAACCTAAGCTGCAGAAGCTGAGCATATAATTTGGGCTGCATAAACTGAAACCCAGTTCCACTGGGCTGTCCCTTTACACTTAAGCTGTAGCCCACTCACTATGCCTGACCATTGAGGCCTGCTTGCAATCAACCTGGGCTCCCCACTTAAACCAAACTGAGCCCACAGTTCCACTGGGCTGTACATTCCCCACAAAACCAAATAAGCCCACAAAAACCAAACCAATCCCACTAAAACCAAACTGAGCCCACTACAACTGGGCTGTACATTTCCCACTTAAACCAAAATGCAGCCCATTTAAACCAAACTTTAAGCCCACATAAACCAAAACCCATTGAAACCAAAACTGAGCCCACAGCAACTGGGCTTTGCATAACCTTTGGGCTATGCATTTGCGTCACTTGGGCTTAGCTTCCCTGTTTTGGAGACTTCATTGGTCATTCATGCTTTATGTGTGCTAGGCTATTTGAGTTGCTAGACCATGTCAGGATTTTGGTCTGCATCTGGGGATGGAAACAAATCCATCAGAGAGCTTGCTTACGGGCATGCCTCACAGTATGAACTCCCCACATACCATAGTGATTTTAGGGAATTTTATGAGCCTTCTCAGGGCCCTGAATTCACATACCCTAATCATTATGAGCGCATATATCAACCACCACAGGTTGAGAATGAACACTTTCCTCATACCCAGTCATCACTTCTAGATCAATTAGAAGCTCAAGTTTCTGCTTTGGAAAGGCAATTACATGAGCAATCTATCGAATCTAACCCCCCTAGGCACTATGAAACGCATGCTTGTACCTTATGTGGTAGCTTAGACCACCCTGCTGAGAACTGCTACATTTTACATGAGTTTAGGCAATCTAGGGAGAGCCATGATAACCATGCACACATGCATCATCAATCACCATGGGAGGATGAGCAATTCTATCCTCCAATGAACCCATGTATGCACTCAATGGAAAACCTCATAGAACAAAACAATGATATATTTGAATTGAATGCAATGCATGATCATCCATCTAGCAACATGTATGAGTTTTCCTTGTGTAGTGAGCCATGTGCACAACCATATAATGATCATTCATACGAAACAAGGATACCCACTATTGAAGACTCTCCTTCCATTGAACAACTTCACATGTTCTTAAAGATGAACCTGATTCATTTAGAAAAAGAAGAATGGAGGGAAGTTTATGATAGGATGATTATTGTCCCTAATAAAGAAAATCTTGAAAATAGTGTTTCTCTTCCTACTCATGCAACTAACACTGAATATGAACCTAATCTAGAGGAAAATGAGTACACTAGAAATGCTACAATTTTGAATAGGGAAATGCATTTTTGTGATGATGATGATGATGAATATGATATGTTAGAAGAGCATGTGTATGCAGATAATATGATGGAATCTTTGGGTTCAGAGACTTTAGGTGTCTCCTCTGTGAACCCTATGAATGATACTTCTTCTAACATTCATACATGTGATGTTAACTCTGTGCTTGGGTTTGTGAAATTCTTCAGTGAATGTGAGCATGCTACACAACTTGTTTGTGACTTAGGAAAAGATGAATCTTCTGTTGACACTAATGTTCTTTTAGATCATGATATTATTTTTGTGTCTGATTCCCTGCCCATGTCACAATATGTTGCCTCCTCTGATGAGTATGACATGGAGATTGATGAATTGTTCTATGCTGGTGAGCATGATTTACCTGTGTCTGACTTTAGGAAAGTGTGTGATGGTGCAAATGATCTTTTTCATGAAAACAACTTAGATGTACCTAACCTCTCTCCTAAATCACAAATTGAAACTCCTCCACCAAACCTAGGTGTAGTTTGTAACAAAATTGCAAAACCAACTTTTCTGAAAATGCCTAACTTAGGCCTAGAGCTTTGTGCTTCCCAAGTCCTCTTGGACTATTTTGCATCAAAGTATAACACTTTTAAGGAACCAAAGTTGGAATGTGTATGTACACTGTTATTAGCAAAACTCATTTTGAGTTAGACCTTTTGCATGATGTACCTATAAAATTGCAAGATTTTGTGCTCTCAAACACACCTGTTCACAAGTTTAGGTTTGGGGGAAAATCATTCTCACATGCAGTCTTACTTGCACTCTCATTTTATATTTGTGTAAGACTCGTTGATGTTTGTACATATTTTCTATTGGGTTGACCCTCAACTCTTTAGATTGTTGGTATATGGTGAATTTTTGTATATAATCCAAAGAGGACTTATTAAATTTTTCTTTCTTGAATCGGTTGAGTCTTCTTGTGCATATATTGTGCTAATCCGATATGATCTCCACGAGAATGTTGGATTCTAGCCTTGACTAATGAAGCTCTAACCTTGCTCCCGCCGATATCCGGTAATCTCTTCCCTTTTCTCTTATCAGCATAGTTCTCATGGTATGTGACTGTTTAAATTTTTTCTATCTGTCGACACATTGAGGACAATGTTTGATTTAGGTTTGGGGGTACATTTGCATATAGAGTTTTTAGTCTTTTATATTTAAAAAAAAAACTCTTTTTGTAAAAACCTCCAACTTTTAGAGATTTTAGAGTCACTAGCATGCTTCTAGCTATGTTTACATAGAGAGTCTGACCGAAATAACAGAAATTGGAAGTACTGGAGAACGCAATCGGGTTTCTTAGTTGATTAGAGCGTTAAAGTTGGATTTAACCATACCCGGAGGGCTAATTAGGTGTCTTTGTTTAGATATTCGGTAGTGGAATTGTGATCACCCATAGTGGAGACTATCCATTTTACATCAAGTGAGGCACCAACCTTCAATTTTTTGCAACTTTCTAGAAAAGTCTGTTAGAGTGTGTGTCACCGTACGTCAATTCCGGGTAGGAATGGTGAGCTACCCAACTTCGTACCACTTTCAGCACTACTTTTGATCTCTTGAGTGCTAATTTTTGTCAATCATGAGGGTGACGTCTAAAGATGAAAACTCCTTCTAAATACCGATTTGCAGTTAGCATCACTCTCTCCCTCTCAATCAACAGATTCATAGAAACACATCATCGTCAACAAGCGAAGCATCATCAGAATATTTGAAGAAAAGTTGAAATAGTCCAAGGTTCACGTGCAACAAAGAAAAGAAAATAGGATGAGAATTAATGAAGTTTGTGAAATCAAAAAAAGAAAAAAAAAAAAAAAAAATTGAGTCTTATTGTTTTATTGTTATTTTCATTCCAAGTTAAAAAAAAAAATAAAAAAAATGAGTTGTATTATTATTTTGAGTTGTATTATTTTGAGTTGTATTAAAAAAAAAAAAAAATGTTTGTCAAGTTTTTGTGAAGTTCAGAAGTTCGTCATCAACATTTGAAGACCGAAGATTGAAGACGTTTCTATGAATGCTTTGAGAGAGTGATATTAATTGCCGATCGGGTGAGAAGGTAAGTGAGTACTCCCACCCTTGCTAATGATTGATTTCCTTTCTTAGAGATCATCGAAAAAGATTCTTTTTGTCCACACTTCGTGGAGTCTCCGTAAATTATTTCGGAAGGTTAGCCTTCTCACCTACAACGTGTGCGGGATTTTCTCTCTTTATTCCGCTCGCACACATGAGAGACTAAAAAGCGATCTTTTTGAGTGCAATTATCATAAAACCCTATTAGTGAGGCGAAGTCGAGGCTTATGATTACAATCGAACCCGAATTCTTTCATATGGTATGGTTACTTCTCGCTCAAAGCACTTAAGGATGAGAATGCGTTCTTTGGTAGTTCTAACTTCATTACTAGCATGCGTAAACTCTATGTCCTCATAGCTCCTTGGATGCTTGAGACTCTTTTACACTACGAAGTTGGAGAAGGTTTTGTGGGTACACCTGCGGTAAACCCTCACGAGACTACAACTCGTCCACTAGGGACACCTAGGGGTTTAAAGGCTTAATGCATACGCTAAATGCATTCGAGAGACCAAATGACAGTGGTATAGTTAGGATTTCTTAATTTCTGTTTCACTTGAGGACAAGTAAAATTCAGGTTTGGGGGTATTTGATGAGTGCCAAATATTGCATATTTATACACCTTTTATTGGCATTTAACTCATCTTTTGTGCTCAAGAATCGATATTATCCCGTTCTCGTGTTTTTCTTGTTTTCAAGAATAAATATTTGTATTAATTAATTTTGTGTTTTTAGGAAATAAATAAAGCTCGGAGAATTTGAGGAGCCAAAAGAGCGAAGAATTGGAGTCAAGCGTCTATGGAGTAGAAAGTCGAAGCCAGCGCGCGCAGCTTGCAACCCAACAAGGAGCAACCCATCTACAAGACATGGGCTTGAGCTATCCAAGACCCGACCAGGATCCGAGCCCGTTCACCCCGAACCGTGGATATCTCGCCTAGCTACATCCTACGGTCGCTCCTTCTTGCTCATCGTCCCTTGATGCATCCGCTCAACACCAAAACAGCCCGTCCTTTCCGAGCCGTTCGAGATCTCACTTATCTTCATCCTACGCTCGCTACAGCCTCTTCATCAACTCTTGATGCCTCCGCTTCACAACAAAACTCCCTAACCCTATACCCTATTCGACCAAACTCATTTCTTCTTCCTTCTTCTCTTTCTTCACCCAACAACTCTTAGTAACCCATCCTTCTCTTCTCCCTACTGGGCCGCCGCCTCGCCAAAACCTCCACCTCCTTCTTCCTCATACCCATGACAGAGCTACCCCTTCACCACCACTCCATCTCTCGCACCCGCACCAAGACTCTCTCTCTCAATTATCTCTTTCATAGCTTCTCATCAACCTAGAAGCTAGGTTAGAGATAACTAGAGATAGGGTTTCTCATCAATCAATCAAGGGAGTTGTTGTAGCCGAATCGACAGAGGAAAGCACACGATTTCAAGCAAGATGGGCGAAAGGGTATGATTTGAATTTTGTTTTTGAGAAAATTAGGGTTTTGGGGAATTCTGTGCATGTATAAATAGAAGAGGTAGAGGATGTTTTTGGTCATGCCTGGGCTATCCAGAGCAGCAACTTAGTTTTATTTTTGTGTTTTAATTGTTATTATCATGTTCTAAGTAAATTGCTAGGGTGTTGTTGAAACCCTAGACAATATGTTGATTAATTCTTATTGATGTTGTTGTGATTATTGTGCTTAATGAGACTTAGGAGTTTAGTTAGTCGATTAACCCAATTCTTCCGTGATTGGTCATGATCTTGTAAGAAGACTGACCAATACTAGGGGGAATTAGAGTGAAAGATTAACCAATTCTCCATGTGAAACTTTCGGTGGAAGAATGTATGTGCTTAATGAGATATGAATAATGCTTAGTTAATTGACCAAGGAACCTGTGATAGAGTGTACTGTAATAAGACACTCTATACTAGGGGGGGATTATGAGATTAGTGATTCATTATTCCTTAGAATCATCCTTAGGAAGATACAAGAACACAACATTAGTGGAATGACCTTAGCATAGAGTCAAGTGGTGGATTCACCACCCTGGTACTTCCCATATTGTCACTGTTATTTACAACTTTAGTTTAGAGTCACTTCAGCTCAACCTCAGTCGCTTCGACAACAAACCCTGAATTGTGTCACTTACTTCATAGAAATCAGTTTAAGCCAAGCCTTAGATCACACACAGCACCACAAGTCTCTGTGGATCGACCCGTATTTGCCCTGTCTACATTGTAGACACCGTGCACTTGCGGTTATCACAAGTAGGCAAAAATCAGACCATCTTCCCAGCCTACCAGCAGACAGATAAACGAGCAGTTGTAAAAATTGAAGACAAATTTCAGTAGTGAAGACAAATAATGAAAGTAGATCGAGAAGAATTTACGAAGAAGAAAACCAAATTGAAGGAGGAAATCAACCAGACCAAAATAGCTTCTCTTAAATGAAAAGATGTGGAAAGAAAACGAGTAAAAACCTATTGGAAGCTTGGATCGATATAGAGTTCAGACTAACTCTAACCTATCTGATACCATAATGACATAACATCAATTGTAATCTCCCTTTTCATTATTAACCCAGAGAAGCTTAAGCTTCATTACTGAAGAAAGATAATTCATTACAACCAATTAATAGTCTCAGATTGTTTTCAACAATTGACTAATTCTCAAGATACACGTGTAGAGAGAATAGAGAGAATATCTGGAAGATCATGTGAACAACACGTGAGAACCTTAGAGTGTTATCCTACACTGCTACAAGTCGTATCCTGCACCACTTCATCAGTCGTGCTAATACTAAGCACTTACTTATCATTAAAAAAAAATAAAAAAAATCAGCTGGTAACTTAGATGGGTGTTATATAAGCTAATTGTCCCTAATGAGGATAACATTTGAAGTCTTTGTGATCAATGATGACTAAAAGTATGAGTACGCTAAACAAGCCGGTTAAGCTGTGAAATTTCATATGGTCTCACCATCAAAAGACTAGTATATGTGTCCATGAAGGACGTAAAGAAAATTTTATGTTTGAAGTTTTGGACGAGCACACAATTTTTTGCCTAAGAAGAAAATTACAAAATATCTTGATATTGTTCGGTATTTTCTTATGCCGTTTCTTAGGTTCTCACTTAAACGCTTGTAGAAGCCGTATTTAGAGTCAATTCCAGTACCAAAAATGAAACACTAAAACACAAACTTGACAAAATCTGGATTTGACAAGAAAATAATTCCAATTAATAATAAATATAACTCGAACAAACACAATTAATAATAAAAAGTGATTAGAGAATTCTTTTATAATTTAGGGAAGAAATTTGGGAGATAATACATAGGCCTGCACAGGAAACCGACCGGTCCGGAACCGGCGCCGAACCGAGGCGTACCGAATGTCCTCCGGCCGGCAACGGTATTGAAAATCAGAACCGAGTGATGGTCGGCTCGGCGCACGGTATCAGTCAAAAAACCGGCCGAGCCGAGCCGAATAAGCCGTCTGTAGTATTGACCATTGATTTCATAATATTTTTTAATCCCTGCCCTCCACTTTATCACATATACATATAAAAATACTAGAAACCCTAGACTAGCGGAACTCACTGCCTTTTTTCTTATATTTTCTCTTTTTTTCTTCTTCTTATTTACTGTCACCCACCACCACTCCCCATTACGGCTAGCACTGCAATCACCACCTCTCCTTCTTCAATTACTGCTTTTTCTTATTCATGTTTTCCAACATCAACAGCGTCTGCACCACCACCTTCTACACCAACGACACCTGTTACATCACCATCGTTAGTACCACCACCTGCTACACCACCATCATCAGCACCACCACCTTTTGATTGGGAAAAAATAGAGATTGATATTTGAATACTGCAATTTTAGGGTTCTTAGAAAATTCTTCATTTTTTAATCTTACATTCTTTCTAATTGTATTGATGAACCACTGTTATTTTAGATGAAATTGATTTTCTCTGTGTTGATTTAGGGTTGTTAAGAAAATAGTTTTTTTTTTTAAAATTTAATTTTACCGTGTTTTCTAATTGAATAGATGAATCTGTGTGTTGAAGTAAATTGAGATGTAAATTGATTGATGAATCTCTATTGTGTTTGTTTGATGAGATAAATTGAGGAGATGAAATCAAGAGATAAATTTCTCTGTGTTGAATTGAATCTGGGATGTAAACCTAAGGTGAAAAACCGACATCTTGGCCGATCCGACTGGGGAGCGGTTTAAAACCGAGCCGAGGGGTGGTCGGCTCGGTGACGGTTTCAAATTCCAACACCGACCTATGGTCGGCTCGGTGGACGGTTCTGGCCAAAAACCGGGCCGACCGGCCGATGTGCAGGCCTAATAATACATGGAGAAAAAGAAGGTTTCTTTGCTTTGAATAAGGTTCAAGGTTTTAAAATGTTAAATATTTTGTTTCTGGAGTCATTATGAAATTGTGTACCCGAACTAACTTCTGATATTTTTACTTCTAAAAGTCGAAAAACGAATTCTTAAGTTGTATCTAAACATATTGTTAGAATACAGTTTCAAGAGACTTTTGAATAGGAAAATACCCCGAAGCATGTGTGTTAGGGTACACGGAGAACGTACAACAAGATTCTAGATTGTAATATACGAGGAGTCTTTTTTCCTTAAAACATGAAATGCATGATACGATAATGGATGTTTCTCTTATGATACAAATAATATCTTTAATGTTAATGTAACATATGAATAGAGCCGGTATCCCTTGTATCAAACACAATCTCCACAACGACAAACTCTCTGAAAAAAATTCTCAAATCTTTCAGGTTAATTTTTATACTATTAATGTTTGTTGTATCGAATCTCAGATCACAAGTATTCGAGCATCTGATCTCAAACATGTAGGGGTATATTTGTATTCCCAAACAAGCAGTCGTAAATATACTCTTATTTATTTATTTCTACAAGGGAGAACTAACAAACAAAGCAAAAGTAAACAAGAGATTGCTATCACCATAGAAAAGAGCACTAAACGAAAAAAAGGGGTTCATATATCCTATTCACCAGTTTAAAGCCTCGACATATAAAGAAAGCCTAGTTATGGAATGAGCTCCTCATATTGGATAAAAGCGTAGTCAACAAAATCAAATTCTGCTCCAAGTCTTTGATTTTCATGAACTTATTTCCGGGATGCTAACGATAGTAGTCACTCAATCTATTTAAGAAATTAATCACCGCAAGAGTCATTTTATATTGTAAGCTTTCTTAGATCGATCAGTTGTGCAGTAAGGGAGAGACCAAAAATAACATCATCTAGCAACTTCAGTTCAGACACAACTTGTAGCACCTAAGGGTATGGAAGAAACATCTTTGAAGATAGAGTTGCATTAATTTGCAACAGTTTCATTTACACAAATTCTAAATATTTATATTGTCTCTTATAACTCTGTTGACCAGTCAAACTTATGCATGGGTGGGACATGATCTCAACCTAACTGGGCGAACATATAACATTGGAAATAATTTCTAAAAACAAATCATGTCTGATACCGATAGTATCCTTCCCTTAATGGACAAACTAACTGCAACTATCCATGGCTGCCATTAACCAAAGTTTGAAGAAACCTCGGTGAACACAAAACAGAAACTTAAAAGATGATGTAAACTCACATGGGGCTTCATATCGGTGTCATTTATTCGTTATATCTTTATTTACTCGTCAAATAAGGTGTTTCTCCCAACCTATTTCTGACCGGCTACAAAACCAAAATGAAGTAATGCTTTTGATTATCAATCTGGGTCGTCATTTCCATCATTTTAATAACAAAAACAAGGATTATTCGAGATATTTTTGATCAATGAAATTCTTCGAGTCAAAGATAAGTTAACAAAATTTGGATTCTTCTTACAGTGGAAAGGTTTGAGTTATGAAGAATTGTGTGCAACGAAATTCATAGTTAAAAAATATACTATCTTATATTAGAGTTAACTAGAACAAGGAATTTTGTTTCTTCTTCCGAACCGAATTTAGAATAAAAGGTAAAACTGGTAATTTATATTTCCACCGTAACACCCATAACGAAAAGCCCCATTTGTCCTGATTTTACAAAAAACTAGTTTCTCACCCGTGCAATGCACGGGCCTATATCTCGCTTACGAAATATTGGATTAGCATTTTAAAATTTATTTCATCAAAAACTAATAAAAATTTAATAATCTCCGACCTTTGAAACTATTAAAACATTTAGCAAACTAATTGAAAACCATGTATTACAAAATAATAATTAGAAAGTTGTGAGGTTGGTTGTGCAACTTCAACTTTTTTTCATTATAATTTATACCAATTTCACAAATTGATAAAAATTTATTATATGCTAGTTTTTTTTCCAAATTTTAAAATATATTTTTCGGGTTTCAGAGTTCATGTTTTCGTTTTTTATTTACCATGCCTCTCTTGGTGCACCCAATTATTATACGTCGTTATTAAAAAAAGAAAAAATAAACTTGATCATCAACTTATTTTGTTGGTATTGTACTATATTCATCAAGTAGGGATTTTTTTCGGTGCCTTCCGTGGTCTTTTGTCAAGTTATGGTATTTGCAAAGGAACAACGTGTTTTGATCACGGGGTTAATGTTGTGTACTTTTATGTTTCGCTTTGGAAATATAGATACCGTACTATGAATGGGAAATATGGTTTATGAATTTAGACTTAAGTCCACTTTATTTAAATGATATTTTCTTACTGACATTTTCAGCAAAATCTGTTCACGTATATCATATCTGCAATCTTCAACAGAGGCAGTAAAACATAAAGATATCATTGACTATGTTCTTCTATATTCTCTTACCTACATTTTATTTCCTAAGTGAGAAGCAGACCCGTTAGTATCACTAAAGTATTACTAAAAGACTAAATAGTCAGTGTTTAATTTTTTTGTCAAAAACTTAGTAGCAAAATACGTTAAATTAAAAAGTTAAAGTATTATGTTTTCTGAAACAACCGTAGTATAAATTATTTCTCCACTATTCACCGTCAATAACAAACACACTCTTTGTATAAGTAAAAAATAAATACCATAATATAAGTAAAAAATAAAATAGCATAAATTCGTTATGTAATTCAACAAAACACACAAAGTGAACCTGTATTTAAGTCTTTTGGGCGATTTATCCTTGTTAGTTCTGGATCCCGTGGTGGCCGTCTCGGCACCGCATTTGATTGCCAACTTCCTTTACGTAGGTACTAAAAGTGCATTTGAACACTATGTACATACACTTGCATTGAGATGGTTTTCCTTTTCCAACCATAATTAAATTCTCTCACATATAAATTTTGCATTTGTATAATTCAACAGTGTACACAAACTCCACCTGCATGTAGAGGTGTAAACCGTGCCGGCCCAGCACAGCACAACCCATGAAATCACATGCTTAGCGTGCTATGTGCCGGAGATTGTGACGTGACGTGCTGTGTCGTGCTAGAAGGCGTGTTGGGCTGGGTTGTGCCAGAAAAATAAACGTGATGTGCCGTGTTGTGCTGTGCCAGGCACATTTATTTTATATTTTCCAATATAAATGTTTTCCAAATATTTAGGTACTATATGTGTTATTTTGGAAATAAGTTAACATAATGGTAGTAAAATGTCAATAATTAGCTAGAACAAAAGGTTTATTTTGTGAAATATACACAAAGTGAGATGTATTATGCCATGTCTTGTAGTATTTTATACGTATTATGACGTGTTTTCTTAATGTGTTGTGTTGTGCCACGTGCTAATCCGTGCCGCGTCTATTATGCCGATTAGTCAAACTCAGCACGTCCCATTTAACTAACGTGATGTGTCGCGCTGGCCTAAGTCACATGCTGGGCTGGGCTGGGTTGTGCTCAACTTTTAGCGTGATGTGCTGTGCTCATGTTGGCATAACCCAATTTACACCTCTTCCTACATGGGATCGCATCTATACGAATTCGATGTTCTACCCTTGCTTCTAGATCCATCCTTGGCGATTTCGGAACTGCTCCAAATATATTCCTCCTACGGAAACTAAAAACGCAAATAAAACTAAACCAAATTTTACAATTTATCACACTGAACAAAAACAAACAAACATATAAAATATTGGATCTGAACCAAATTGGATTCCACAAGTTTTCTTGCTTCTCACTGCTCCGATATCACACCCTTACGTGTCAATTTATACACTCTTGCTTGATCCATAGTTAGAGTTAAGCAACTCCAACCTCCTAACTTATTTAACTGATTTACTCGAGGATTTTCGTGTTACATACATGTTATTATATCAACAAAAATATTTTTTGTTCCCACGAAGTGGAAAATACAAAAGCAGGTATCGTATTAGGCGATGCTCACGACATCATAAATATATGCACACCAGTTGAATCTGCATTTTTTGAAACAAAAGTACTTGAACGTTCAATTTGACTTTCCCATCCATCTTCCTGGCAAAGAAACATTCCATGCTCACAAAACCGAAGTATTTCCAAATACTCTAAAATAAATCTATTAAGAAAATAATCATGCATCTAAATTCTCAAAAAAACATTTCTACATATTCACATGTATATACTATTATTAACTTAATTTACAAAGTTTCCATCTCCGTTTCTATCTATTTCCCGTAACTTCAGTTTCTCATCTCCACACCCTAGTTTCTGTCTCATATCCCATATACGAATATAAAACCTCAGATCAAGCATGAAGGATATTAAAATGGAGATACAAACTACTGGCTAACGTATCTATATTTGATCGCATGCACCACGCAAAATGACCCTAGTAATCACCAGCAAGCTACTCTAAGGCTAAGTCTTATGGGCTAGATATCTAGCTGCTAGATTGGCCATCCACGTCAGCCTGGGCAACCTCCTAAGTCTTATGGGATGGCGAATCTAGCAGTGGAACGCTGAATAATACAGCGTCAAATGCCGAACCGAACAGCGTTTGACTTGGTCAGCTAAGTAGACAACGCTGAACTGATCAGCGTTTGTAGGTAGACTTGGACTAGACTTATATTTTCTTTCTTTTCTTTCAAAGAGACAGACAGAAAGTAGTAATAAATACACGCAATGGGACATGCAACTGCAACAAAAAAGGAAATCATGATTCCTTTGTTACTTTGTTCTCACTTTTTGGGGGATAAAGAGAGATTAATATCCTGGCCGTATTAACTTTTTTATTGCAAGCCTAGTATTGTTAGCCTAGTAATAAATTATTGCTAGCCTAGTATTTTGACCAGCAGTAGTGAGTAATAAATTATTGCTAGCCTAGTATTATTATCAATGGATATTGAAGTGACACTGCCTTTCCAGAAAAGTAATAAAGAATAAAAAACAGCGCTCAAAAAAACGCTGAATTGTTCAGCGTTTATGCCCTGGAATATTCGCAAAACGCTGAACTGTTCAGCGTTTGGACCACTTTTTGGACGCTGAATCATTCAGCGTTTCAATCTTTTGCTAGTTGAACTATGAGCACTTGCTAGGAGAGAGAAGTAGACAGAAGTAGTGTTAACTTTTTTTCTCACAATTATTTTTTGATTTGCAACACTTTTTGGCCAATCTAGCAGTTCAATCTAGCCCATAGGACTTAGCCTAAGTCCACCCCAAACTTACATGTTTTTTTATGCTGCAATGAAAACCGAGAACAACTAACTTGAAATTTTAAGCTATAGATATATATATAAATACTTATCTCGAATCACCATCATTTGCCTAGTATTTCTAGCCAAGTACTCACACATAAGCATTAGCACAACCGACTGCATGTATATGAAGGTATAACCCAGAGTCCGGATCAAATATTCTAGTATCCCTAATCCAGTATCCCAAGTATCCCAAGATTGTAGAGGTTACATTAAAGCATTTATCTCATGCAAGCTCGACTCAAAAGCGAGCTATCACATATGACGGGCCTGAAGTAAACACCTGAGGCAACTTCATGCAGTGAGAAGTTCGAGGATAAAGAACAAAAACAACATAAATTTATTGCAAATTCAATATTTATTCTTAACATTTTCTAGGAAAGGTAGTTGTTTATCATTAAGCAATAAAATAAGTAAAGAGAAAAATGAAGTACACATTTTTTTCCTTTATAAAAGAATATTCAAGAGAAGTCCACTAAAAATAAGGAGACGCTAACTATTAAGGCGTAAGGTTAATACCAATAAGGTTGGATCTGAAGTAACCGCTCTTTTTGGTTCCTCAACATGTTAAACTTTTTTTTTTGTTGAAGAACACTCCGTATGACAACAGTTTGCAGTGAGGTAGTGGTGATTAGTTTTAATTTCAGTTTTAATAAGAACTTGTTACCCCCTCTTAGGTTATGTTTTGGTCGTTCACAACAACCTTCGGACCACAGACTATAAAACGCCGTCTAGAAAGAAAAAAGCCAATTATGTTCAAGCAACTTGATCATGAAGGCAGTCGTATGGAAAAAGGAAAAAAATGCGATGCCACATAATACATGTGGAAATAAAATATCTAATATCATTATATGATGTTACGTTATGCCTTGACCAAGGGAACAGAAAAATCTGATAACCTAAATACAGTCAGTGATAATAAATTAAGCATATACTCAAAACTCAAGTCCAATCACTTTAATGATGGTTTGTTTGGTAATCCAGTTCTTACCAAGGATGAGTTGAGCAAGCTGCATAAATGCCCTGCAAGAACTCTCGGCATTGTGTAGAAACATCTTCATGAGTATCATATTCTCTCTTATGGCCAGTATCTTTTCTGTCGGACGGATAACAATAATAATTTAGTTCCTTGCATAGAAACTGAAAACTAAAAACCAGATATATTCAATGGATGTGAGTTTTTGTGCACAGAAGAGATGCTAACTGTAAATGAGCATCCACAAAGATTTGAAATTTGCGAAGACTATTTTTAGTGTTAATCGTATGTTTTCCTGGATACCCGCAAAACAAAGAATACTTGCAAAACAAACAACTACATATCAGTAACCAAAACCCCAATCAATAACAGTAAGAAAGGAAAAAAAAAAAAAAACTAGAAGAAAAAAGCAACGTGCAAACGATAGTTTGGCTTTTGCGCGAATGCCTTTTCCAGAGAGATACATGTAAAGCTTACCTAAAATCATCAGAGTAAGAACACCATCACCATCTTAATGATAGTTTATGAAATAGTTTGGCTACTCCAATGTCTTTTCCAGAGAGATACATGCTAAAGCTTACCTGAAATCATCGGAGTAAGAACACCATCTTAATGATAGTTTATGAATATGATGCATCAACGTTTATTCAATCTATGTTATTGTATTTGAACCACTAAGAAACACTGTTATGAAATACATTAAGATATGAAAAGAGAGAATGAGCTTTACCAAAATTCCTCCACGCCATGACCACGACTGGGAATGCAAAAAACATTTGGCTGCGTTTCGTATTCAAAGGTTGGTACCCACAACCAATTTGGTCAATTTTATTTTTTCTTATTTTTCATCGGAAGTGTAATCTTATCCTCTAGTTTTAATAATGGATTGAATAGAGTTGTAATTAGGAAAAGAATGATTCTCAGAATTGTAACTGACAATGGACATTGGACTTTTTTTTATAGTTTTTTTATTCATTAATTATGTGGTTGATTCTGTGATTGATGCTTGATTGATTTAATTTTTATCTTTACGATAAAATCGTGAATGTGTGATATTTTTGATTGAATGTATTTTTAATAATATTTTATTTTTTCGAGACAATTGCTTTAGGAAAAAAAAATACATTTTCCATTTTAAAAAATGTTGTGGGATCAGAAAATATATTCCACATTTCCCATTATGCCATGTCGAGTAAATTTCCTTTAAAAGAATTTGGTGGGGCCAAAATCAACTAGAAGCTCCGGTTAACCACAACGCTCGAAAAAACTCTATTTTTATATAGAGCTCTAAAAATTAGGAAACTTTTATAATTTTGGATAGTGTTGATGGGTGAAAACTACTCTGCTGAATTTGGTAATTTGGGGTGTGATGAGGAATGAATTTAAACCTACAACAAATGCACTGCGGTGAGTGCTTGTAGATTCGAGAGATCAATCTGTGCAAGTCTGGCCTAAACCAAGAAATGGCCGTTCCAGACTTGTTTCGGTCACAAAGTGAAGGAGATGGGGTTGATCTTAGGGAGGGAAGCGAAGAAGGTGTTGAGATTGTGAAGGTGTTGGCTTGCTTATGACTTGTACGAGAAAATGGTTGAATGTGACGGTATCAACACTTGGTTTTTCTGTCTTGTCTCGGCTTGTTGTTCTGTCCCTGTATATTCCTTGTTGTTTGAAATAGGGCGGAGAACCTATTTATACAAGTCATTGAGCCTCATTCACGTTTCTCGTGGGAAGTGGAGGTAGTGGAATGATGGAGTGGTGGAGTTGTGTGTCGGTAGCATACGACCGGTCTTGCCCACTTCTCCAGTTCATCTCTAACCGTCCATGACTCCCTAACACGTTCTTGTGATGGCGCGTTGCACGCTGCACGCTGTAAACCGCGCACCAATACCCCGATAAGTATCCCCCGATTTTGTGACATGATTGATGTTGGAATGTGGATCGTGGGTCCACGAAAGATAGCATGTAATCTTCGAATTGAATAACTGCGTTATTCGAGAAAGTCGATACTTGTGCAAGTATCGTGTGTATTTTATAGTCATCGCATTTCGGTGTGGTGAAGTGACGTGTGATGACTGTTCACTAACCAAATAACTCCGACCGAGGGTTGTATAACCAAGTCTGGTGAGGTCGGACGGATGAGATGATGTTTGAGACACTCATCTGCGACCGTTGATGAAATTAGGGTTTTAAAAGAGGTGCGCAAGCATCACTCTTCACCTTGGTCGAAACCAAGCATGGGAAGGATTTTAGAGAGGACCGACCATACATGCGTGTTGACGGCATGATAGTGTGGGCGCTCGTATTCCGTTCCCTCATGAAAGCGCGATCCGGGCCACTCAATTTGGCCAGGTAAAGAGGAGTGGTCGAGATCGGTTTGCGGCAAAATCCCTTGCCGCAAAGGAGTTGGAAACCCAGCGTGATTCCCTAGTTTGGGCACGCGTTTGAAGCGACCAACATTGGTTGGTTTTGGTCGATCACACTACCGTGTAGGTGGTAGGTTGGTGTTCACACCTATACCCGATTATCCCATGAAAACGTGATCTAAGCCATCCAAATCATCCGGTGAAGTTGAGTGGTCGAGATTGGTTTGTGGCGAAATCTCTTACTGCAAAGGAATTGGTAACCGCGTGTCATCCCAAGTTTGGCGCGCGCCCCAAGACGACCCATCTTGGTCGGTCTTGGTCGATCATACCACCGTGTAGGTGGTAGGTTGGTGTTCACACCTATATGCACGATTATCCCATGAAAACGTGATCTAAGCCATCCAAATCATCCGGTGAAGTTGAGCGGTCGAGATCGGTTTAGGATTTGGGAGGTGTAACCGCACGAGTTTGGGCGTGCGTTTTGGGTTGCCGGGAATGATGTGCCTTGGCCGACCGCGTGAGGAGGTAGATGGGCCCACGGTGGTCATGCTGGTGTGACCGACCCTTGCTCAATCTAATCTGTGACCCTCCATTCGTCCGGAGAAGATGGACGCGCGCGATGTCTTGAACCCCGATTTTGGCTTTCAAAGCCGCGCGACCATGCTCTTTCAAAGCGGACGAATTTGTTGTAACCAATCATGGTTGGTTTTGACCGATTGGTCGAGTGTGTAGGCGGTCACATGGTGATTGTGTCGACATGCTCCGGGCCCTTTGAGTCTACATCTACACCCTCCATCTGCGAATGTGGACGGTTGAGACGTTTTGCGGCACATGTAATATGCCGCAAACCCTAATTTAGGGTTTTCCGTCCATAATGCTTGGTATGGACGGTTTCTTGGCAAGCGAAGGCCAATGGTCGACCATGCGGGGTCGGCTGTGGTCATCCAATCATGCTTGTGGAGTTGGATGACTGCGATCAGATCATATCTGGCAAGCTAAGGCCGTGGGTATTCCATACCATGCTTAGGGTGATGGAATTGATCTGTGGTCATCCAATCATGCTTGTGGAGTTGGATGACTGCAATCGGATCATATCGGCAAGCTAAGGCCGTGGGTATTCCATACCATGCTTAGGGTGATGGAATTGATCCGTGGTCATCCAATCATGCTTGTGGAGTTGGATGACTGCAATCGAGATCATATCCAGGAGACTGATACGATCAAGTCCGGATGCTCAATCGGGCTAATATAACACACCGAGAGGGGCTCAATCGGGCTAATATAACACACCGAGAGGGCTCGGGCTAATATAACACACCGAGCATCGGCACATGACGGGTATTTCGTACATGGTTTCATTATAGTGCTTGGAGGTTCGTGTTACTCTATATATGAGTAACACTCAGTCTCATGCCACACTGATAATGATTCATTATAGTGCTTGGAGGTTCATGTTACTCTATAAGAGTAACACTCAGTCGTCATGCCACACTGATAATGAGTACAGAAATACAAGGTCGATATGAAATTCACAAGAAGGGATTGTTGCTACATGATCCATTCTTGGTGAATTAAGTGAGGGAATATCCAACACTTATAAATGGCTTTATCTTTTACAAGATGTCGGCGCATGATTTTTACGGTTTTTTACAAATCTAACCTTGAATGAAAATCCACCATCAACATTAAGTCCCCGCCTAGCACATAATGGTTACACTATTGTGTGGTAGGCATGAGATGGTGACGATTAAAGATAAAACTTATGAGACAAAGTTAGATGTTACGGGGAGAGACGGGTCGTCCCGTCCTTCGAGCATGTCACGTTCAAGAAACGTCCAGGAAAGTGTTCCCCTAGCATGATGTCGGTCTTGCACGCTCGATCGACCTTGCGATGATCGCTTGATCGAGGGGCTATTGCGCCTGCTTCGTTCAATCGTGGGGATGTGCCTAATCGACCGATCATTGCGCATGCTTCGTTAGTGGGGTTACTGCGCTGCTTGATCGAACGTGGGCTTGTTGTGTCCGCTTCGGTTGAAAATGGGTCCACCGTGTACATGCTTCAAACGTCGGCCATGTGCTTCGATCGAAACCGGCCTTCTTTGTGTGCGCCGAGACTTGAGACTTGAGCAATACCGGTCTTGAAACTTATACCGGACTGAAATCAATACCGGACATATTTGAACGATGTTTGGACCGGTCATTGTGTGCTCCGATGTGAGTTGTGTCTTGCCGTGTGTGACTACACTTCTCATGTGCTTTCATAGAAGTTCTAACTCCTGTGTTTTATTTCATTGCGGTAGAAAGAAAAGAACTCCCGTTGATATATCTTCCAAGATAATCTTTGGTGGAAGTGTTGTGACTTCAAATACATGCCGAACATTGATGATGAGTTGTTCCATGCGCTCTCTCTACTATATGAAAATATTCGTTCCACAGGATAACCCTCCTCCTATCGACTTCGAGGTTTTTCATGCTCACTGGATCCTCATGAAGGATGAATGAGACGCACGTTGAGCAATGAGTACATCAAAGACAACTTGACCGGAGCGCAGATTATTGGTGTAGCTTGAGTGTTGAAACGACTCGAGAGGATGTTAAAGTGGCTTACGGTGCGAACGTTGAGGTAGATCCTGGAGAGAGTGTTGAAGCGGGATTCGAAGTGAACGGGGGTCCGGGAGAGAGCATTGAGGCGGCTCTTGGATAGACCATTGAAGCTCCTCTGCTGGAGGAAGCGTTGAAGCGGAGCGGCTCTTGATTCGATTTACCCTTGCGAATTCCATGCTTCTTGGTGACCATTTTCTCGTGTTGAAGAAGTCTTTGGTGAAGGTGAAGGAACTTCGTGCCGAGCCTCGATCCCCAAGCGTGGTTTACATGGTTTGTTCGTAGTAAATCTGTTGACACTCGGGAGGATCATTGTGAGGATCAGTCCCCAGTGTAGGAATCTCCATGACAGGACCGTTCAACGATGTCGCTCATTTGATCAGGTCCACGTAGGTCCGCGTGCTGAAATACCTCTTTCTGAGTTGCGGCCATATCCGTTTGAGTCTTAGCAAGAACTTCCCGCTTCTCCATCAAGTCTGAAATGGTAATGGATGGTGGTCCTCCTCTCGTCCCTCCGGCTCCTCATCCCGATGCAGGAGTGAAAGTTGTTGCTACGGTGACTCTTTGGAGGCGTTACGCTTGAGGAGTTATTGGGATTTATGTTGCTCGACTGCAGTGACGGGAGGTGTTACACTTGTTGGAATATCTCCCTTTCGCCGGCACCTGGTGGTAGAAGTGACGGCTGCATAAGGTGTATTGACCACGGTAGCTCCGAAATTATAGGACGGAGCCCCTTACGTATCTTGTGTTACTCGCCGGGAAGAAGAGGTTGAAAAGTTGCCTAAGGAACCGAAGTCAAGCAGTTGTACTTCAAAGGATGAAAGTCTCTCTTGCCCGGAAGAAGGATGAGTTCTTTGTTGAAGGACTTCCCTTGAAAGATTGTAGCTACCGACTTGTTTTTCCTTTTAGATTTTTTTTTTTGAGTGATAGTGAGGATTTTCTTGACTTAGGTCTTGAATAGGTAATTGAATTGGCTTATTTTGAGATAGTTTTGTGAACAAACTTTTTGAAAGAGATTATGTTAAATGAGGTTTGCATCTTGGTCATGAATGATTGCACATATATGAAGTTGCAAATGTTATGTAAAAGGGAGGTACGAATGGAAACAAACATGGCGTTTGATCATCGAGCCTCTTTCTCCACGTGCGGGATGCTAAGTCCCCGGTGAATTCTAAACTATCTTTCTTGTAAAGTTGTTGAGTAAAACTTACTTGCCTTTTGAAGCCTCACCATATCAGACCAAGGAGTAGCCTCTCTAAGAAATTCCTCGCAAGCTATCTCTCGAACCGAGCTTCTCCGAACAATGCGCTTCAAAGCGTTGCATTCACCGGGGTGGGGTGATGAAGGAACCGATGGTAATGACAAAGTACCTCGGATCCATTACTTGTTGATCGTGAGGTGGGCGCCGTACTGGGGGTAGCTTCAACTCTCCATTTCGCACCCACGTCTCTAGTAGCTCCGGGATCTTCTTCACTGGGAAGGGGAAATGTAAGTACCTTGAGTCTAGCTTTTCTGCGTTAGCGGGCGTTGCAATGTCTCTCCGTGGCCTTGATGTGGAATAGGAGATGAAGTTGTAAGACTTGCGGATGTCATCATATCCGTGGATCGCTTGCCTAGGCGAGTGATGTGGAAGGTGTCGTAATGTCACCGCTGAGTGATCGAATTGAACGTTCCCATCCTCTCGTACTCACGCATTCCTTGATTGATCTCTCCTTCCTCAAGCATTTCTTCACTCAGTTGAAAGGTTGATGCGGGTCGAAGCAGTCTTAGGGCTTCGGCGAGGGTTTTGAGATATAAATCTTCTAACACGGTTCCATAGGCTGCAGGCTCCCTTTCTTTATCCGCGAGACATTGTAGTGCTCCGGACAAGTCTCTTCTCCCGTGGAGTCGTCTCGGATTCTCATCGTCGACCGGACCTGCATTGTTCATCTTTTCGAGTCCCCTGCGATTACGCGCTCTTTTTGTTTCTCCCCTGGTAAAGGTGTGATCCTTGGCTAAGGATTCACCGTTTCTTCATGAGTGGATGCATCCTTCTTGTAATTGTGTTTGCTATGTCATTCAAAAGGCGAAATGTCTCGCTCCGCCTCCTGGTGATACTTGGCTTGATTTGCCAAGACATCCTCCGGCATTCGGCCTATGCTTCCCATGATATCCGAACCTTTGTAGTTTAGGATACATTGCGAGATGGAACCGAAAAATTGAGGATTCAATTTTATGCAACCGATAGATCAATCTCCCACCGTGGTCGCCAATTGTTGATGGGTGAAAACTACTCCCTGCTGAATTTGGTAATTTGGGGTGTGATGAGGAATGAATTTAAACCTACAACAAATGCATCTGCGGTGAGTGCTTGTAGATTCGAGAGATCAATCTGTGCAAGTCTGGCCTAAACCAAGAAATGGCCGTTCCAGACTTGTTTCGGTCACAAAGTGAAGGAGATGGGGTTGATCTTAGGGAGGAAGCGAAGAAGGAGTTGAGATTGTGAAGGTGTTGGCTTGCTTATGACTTGTAACAGAAAATGGTTGAATGTGACGGTATCAACACTTGGTTTTTCTGTCTTGTCTCGGCTTGTTGTTCTGTCCCTGTATATTCCTTGTTGTTTGAAATAGGGCGGAGAACCTATTTATACAAGTCATTGAGCCTCATTCACGTTTCTCGTGGGAAGTGGAGGTAGTGGAATGATGGAGTGGTGGAGTTGTGTGTCGGTAGCATACGACCGGTCTTGCCCACTTCTCCAGTTCATCTCTAACCGTCCATGACTCCCTAACACGTTCTTGTGATGGCGCGTTGCACGCCGCACGTTTGTAAACCGCCGAGACCAATACCCTGTAAGTATCCCCAGTTTGTGACATGATTGATGTCCTGGAATGTGGATCGTGGGTCCACGAAAGATAGCATGTAATCTTTGAATTGAATAATCTGCGTTATTCGGAAAGTCGATACTTGTGCGGTATCGTGTGTATTTTATGCAAAGTTTGCATTTCGGTGTGGTGAAGTGACGTGTGATGACTGTTCACTAACCAAATAACTCCCGACTGTGGTTGTATAACCAAGTGGTGAGGTCGGACGGATGAGATGATGTTTGAGACACTCATCTGCGACCGTTGATGAAATTAGGGTTTTAAAAGAGGTGCGCAAGCATCACTCTTCACCTTGGTCGAAACCAAGCATGGGAAGGATTTTAGAGAGGACCGACCATACATGCGTGTTGACGGCATGATAGTGTGGGCGCCTGTATTCCGTTCCCTCATGAAAGCGCGATCTGGGCCACTCAATTTGACCGGTAAAGAGGAGTGGTCGAGATCGGTTTGCGGCAGAAATCCCTTGCCGCAAAGGAGTTGGAAACCGCGTGATTCCCTAGTTTGGGCACGCGTTTCAAGCGACCAACATTGGTTGGTTTTGGTCGATCACACTACCGTGTAGGTGGTAGGTTGGTGTTCACACCTATACCTGATTATCCCATGAAAACGTGATCTAAGCCATCCAAATCATCCGGTGAAGTTGAGTGGTCGAGATTGGTTTGTGGCAGAAATCTCTTACCGCAAAGGAATTGGTAACCGCGTGTCATCCCAAGTTTGGGCGCGCGCCCCAAGACGACCCATCTTGGTCGGTCTTGGTCGATCATACCACCGTGTAGGTGGTAGGTTGGTGTTCACACCTATACCTGATTATCCCATGAAAACGTGATCTAAGCCATCCAAATCATCCGGTGAAGTTGAGCGGTCGAGATCAGTTTAGGATTTGGGAGGTGTAACCGCACGAGTTTGGGCGTGCGTTTTTGGGTTGGCCGGGAATGATGTGCCTTGGCCGACCGCGTGAGGAGGTAGATGGGCCCACGGTGGTCATGCTGGTGTGACCGACCCTTGCTCAATCTAATCTGTGACCCTCCATTCGTGCCGGAGAAGATGGACGCGCGCGATGTCTTGAACCCCGATTTTGGCTTTCAAAGCCGCGCGACCATGCTCTTTCAAAGCGGACGAATTTGTTGTAACCAATCATGGTTGGTTTTGACCGATTGGTCGAGTGTGTAGGCGGTCACATGGTGATTGTGTCGACATGCTCCGGGCCCTTTGAGTCTACATCTACACCCTCCATCTGCGAATGTGGACGGTTGAGACGTTTTGCGGCACATGTAATATGCCGCAAACCCTAATTTAGGGTTTTCCGTCCATAATGCTTGGTATGGACGGTTTCTTGGCAAGCGAAGGCCAATGGTCGACCATGCGGGGTCGGTTGTGTGTATTCCATACGATGGAATTGATCCGGGTCATCCAATCATGCTTGTGGAGTTGGATGACTGCGATCGATCATATCGGCAAGCTAAGGCCGTGGGTATTCCATACCATGCTTAGGGTAATGGAATTGATCTCGTGGTCATCCAATCATGCTTGTGGAGTTGGATGACCGCAATCGAATCATATCCGGCAAGCTAAGGCCGTGGGTATTCCATACCATGCTTAGGGTGATGGAATTGATCCGTGGTCATCCAATCATGCTTGTGGAGTTGGATGACTGCAATCAGATCATATCCAGGAGACCGATACTGATCAAGTCCGGATGCTCAATCGGGCTAATATAACACACCGAGAGGGCTCAATCGGGCTAATATAACACACCGAGAGGGGCTCGGGCTAATATAACACACCGAGCATCGGCTGACGGGTATTTCGTACATGGTTTCATTATAGTGCTTGGAGGTTCGTGTTACTCTATATATGAGTAACACTCGGTCTCATGCCACATCGATAATGATTCATTATAGTGCTTGGAGGTTCATGTTACTCTATAAGAGTAACACTCGGTCGTCATGCCACATCGATAATGAGTACGGGAAATACAAGGCTGATATGAAATTCACAAGAAGGGATTGTTGCTACATGATCCATTCTTGGTGAATTAAGTGAGGGAATATCCAACACTTATAAATGGCTTTATCTTTTACAAGATGTCAGCGCATGATTTTTCTGGTTTTTTACAAATCTAACCTTGAATGAAAATCCACCATCAACAGATAGCTACATTATTACATTTCACCATGATTAGTGGTTGCATTTTTGTATCAAAATATATACTTACATATCAACATACGACAAAAACGACTTTATTTTAAAAAAATATTTTAGACGTATTTTATTTCTAACTAAGGCTGCAAATATTTGTATATAGAAAATGTATTACATATCAAAAGATAACAAAATAATAAATCGTTTTATTTTTAGAATGTTTTTATTTTTGGTTACAACATGAACAAATTAAGAAAAGTAATATTAAAGTGAGGTTTGTTATTTTGTTATTGCTTTGATTTTTGTATGCTACAACAGATTCTAACAATTGTTTAACTTTTATATTTGGACAAGATCACTAAAAAATTTATTGTAAGCTTTCCTAGATTGAACAGTTTGTGCAGTAAGGGAGAGACCAAAAATAACATCATCAGTTTCAGTTCAGACACAACTTGTAGCACCCAAGGGTATGGAAGAAACATCTATGAAGATCGAGTTGCATTAATTTGCAATAGTTTCATTTACACAAATTCAGATAGAGTTGCATTAATTTGCAACAGTTTCATCTACACAAATTCAAAGTTAAAAGAATTTAGAATAAAGGGTAAAACTGGTAATTTATATTTCCACCCATAACGAAAAGCCCAAACCATTTGTCCTGATTTTACAAAAATTGAAGCCTAACAATTAAGGCAGGTAGAATTTAGTCAAGCCCACGCCAATCCCATCCGGATCCGGTCCTTATTGGTGACTTTCATCCTAATTTCCAATTATCGACATCTATTTTCATTTTCAGATCTCATCGCAAACTCCGCCGGTGCTGCTGAAGGGGAGAAATTGGGATTTCTGAGACAGAATTGAAATCAAAAATCAAGAATTAGGGTTCATCCAAGGTACGATGGATTTATTTTCTTCATCTAATGAAGAACCCAAATCTTACTTACCTAATCATTTTATTTTACCAGAAATAGTTGCTAGGTTATCTTTTGAAAAGATCTTGGAGTGCAAATCTGTTTGCAAGGAATGGTTAAAAACGATTCGTAGTCCTCCTTTTGCTGAAAGACATTTAAACTTTCAATTACACGGATTTCAACATTTTACTGAGCAAAAGTATTACCCTGATAATGATGATAGAAATAATGAGATTACTACTAGTACAAAGATTGGATTCTTAGTTGGTATTGATGAACCACCTGTAGAAGATGGAGAATACTCAATGTTTTACAAGGAGTACAATGATGGGGTGATTACAACCAGAAGAATTAACCACTGTAATTTGTACTTGTGCAGTGATATGTTTATTGGATCTTGCAATGGTTTAATATGCATTGCTAAAAATGTTTTCAATAGAGAGGTGCTGTATATTTTTAATCCCATTACTAGAGAATATGTTCACCTCCCGGATATCGAATTACCCAGTTTGACATCTTATCGGGTGAATGGATTCGGTTTTGATGCTGCTTCTAGGACGTACAAGGCTGTTCGGATTGTGTATCCTGAGAAGGAAGACAGTGAGGCAAGATGTGGTTTTGTCCAAGTGTATACTCTTGGCAGTGGTCTCGGGTGGAGAGGCAAGAAGACCATTACACGTCAGTTTATATCACTACAATCTGGTGTGTTTTTGGACAAATCTCTTCATTGGTTGGACCGTGATGGGCAAGTATGGGCTTTTGATTTGGAAGTCGAAAGATTTCATATGGTTACAAAGTTACGTGACACTGATGGTGGAGGTTATATAAAATTTCGCCGAGAGTTAGTAGTATTAGGAGGGTGGTTAACTGTTCTTGAATTATATCGTAATGCTGTCCAGGTATGGTCGTTTAAGAGAACCGAAGAAAAAAACGTGCCAAAGAGTTGGTGTTTGGAGTTTGATATTGAATATGATGAGGATGATTCTTTCATGTCATTTGGTCTCACAAACATGGGTCAGCTTCTATGTTTCGTTAGTCGTGAACTTATTTGTCTCTGCGACAAAGATACAGAAGATATGCTTGAACTAGAAGAAACTTTTGCAATATATTTTGGAATGTTGCATTTCGATAGTTTTATTTCATTAGAGGAAATGGGTGAATTTAACGTGCAAAAGATTAAATGACAGATAAAAAAAGAGAAGAACACACAGTAAATTGGTGAAGATGAGCTCGATGCATCTTGAAATGCATGAAAATCAGGTTTATTAGCTACCCTTATAAATTTATGCTTCCAGTATAAATTTTCTGCAATGCCTTACTTTTTTTTCATGAATATGGATTATTAGTAAATTCAACTGAATCTTCTTTTGATATTCCATACTGAAATTTCACAATGTTCTCAGCTTTTGTGTGAGAAAAGCTTTAACGTATATTTTTCTGCAAAGTTATTGCATCGTTGTCTATTTTAATTCTTATTATCGTCAACTATGTTGTCGTGGGCATAAGGCACCGCGTGGCGAAGCCGCAGCGTATAACAATACTAGTCACATGAGTATGTTTGTATATTATAGGAATATCACCTCAGAACCATTAATAAAAATTTCTCATAATTCTTATTAGTCTTATTTCTAATCAGTAAACAGCAGTTGACACTCTAGTACTAATAGAACAGTAGTACATAACAGACGGTCAGTCCTAAACTAAATAAGCAGTACTTCTGAAATCATAAACAAACTAACTGTACCACTCTTAGTTTCCCCAGAGGTCCTCTTACATCACAATCTCTTTTTCTTTCTGATTCTGTTCATCCCAGAACTAATGCCATCATTGAAGTCATCATCATCAGTGGTTAGGACAATATCTTCATTGTCATCAGTTCTGGAGTCATCCAACTGAAGTTGTGATGAACAAGCACGAGGGGATGTCCTTGCTGATGTTGTTGTTGCCCTTGATGATGATTCTGGTTGGCTGGTGGCATTTGTGTTAGTGCGACGCCGTTATACGTTTGTTGACGAGTAAGAGGAGGAGGATGCTCATCATTTTCACTTCCTTCATAGGTGAAAACTGTTCCATAAGTGAAAACTGTTCCTTCTACAGGGTCATCTCTAGCATCATGAGGATCTAGCCTCTCTTGACACTCTTCCATTGTCTTCAGCACAATTGGATCTACTTCAGACCCCTTTACGCGTTCTTCGAAACGCTTCCTAAGTCTTTTGTTATATTGAACATACACAAGATCATTCAACTTTGCATGGGTTCCTTTTCTTCCTATGAAGATTGTCGAACGCACTCCAATTCCTTTCGCATGGGGAATCTGAAGTTGTAAGTCCAAGAACTCTTTTGGCAAATTTTTGCAAGTTTGGAATCTCACTTCCAAATGTAATAGCTATGGTATTGGCTCTTCCTAGTTGCCCTCTCCTAGTGCGATATGGAACAAGCTCAGCTAGGATCTTGGATTCCTCCTCAAAATCTTCTGACAGCTTGCCTATGCAATCCAGTAGACCTTCTTTGATAGCCTGATCTGATTCAATCTGTTCAGGACTTCCAGGTGTAGCCCAGTATACTTGTGGGTTAAGATAATGTGTTGCAGCATGCAATGGTTGTTGAAGTTGATCCAATCATCGCTTGTCCATTATCCTGCTTAAGGTACACCACATTTCTTCAACTTCAGGGGTTGTTGCAGCTAAATTAGTGCATGCTTTCTCCTTGCATATATCCACTGCCTTGTAAATATATCCCATAGAAGGTTTCTCTTTAGTATCTACCAATCTGATAACATCCACCATTGGAGCCGTTATTTCAAAACATAATGCATGTCAGTCCAGTATGTTGATCTTTTGCCATACTTCGCAACCTCTTTTCCAATTGCATGCTTCTTTGCCCTTTTGCTGTTCCTCCACTCTTCTGAGTTAAACATATTCCATATTTTCGGTTTTAGATCGAAAATGCTTTGCAGAGATAGAAAGGATTTAGCAAATCGAGTCACGGATTGCCTAACCAAATCTCTTCCTTCAGTGAATTTCCTCAGCAGATGCAAAACATGACTGAGTATAGATAAAGTTTGTCTTCTTTTTTGCCCTTTCCATAATACTGATGACAACAGGTAACTTGTTCACATCCTCCATCATAAGATTGACAAAATGGGCAGCACGTGTGTCCAATAAATTTTCTCCTTCTCCATTGACCCTTAAGTCATGATAACTAGGCGGCTTGAAAGTTGATGGATCAGTGTACTGCACTGTAGCTCTGCACATCTTTGTGTAGCTTTCTGATTTAGCACAGTTGAATGATATGCTGTTCTCATAAAAAAAAAAATCAGCAATGAATGAACGAGCAACTTCGGAGCTCTTTTATTCATGGCTGTAGTTGGAACTTTTGGAGTGAATCCACCATCGATTGGAGCTAGAAATCCATACATAGGCCCTTTCTTCTTCACCATAGCACTCGATTTATGTCCAATTTCTTCTACTTCTTCCTCATATATATATTGACGTCAACATTTTTTTCCTCTTGTTGCTTCTTTTCTTCGGTTGCAGCAGCTTTTGCAATCATATATCTCATCTTGGACAGAAGTAAAAATTTGCTTACACTTACTAACCCCCTTGAAGTTACAGGTTTTATAGTTACCAACTAAATGGTTGGTGTGCATGTATCTTATGTAGCCTACCCCGACCTCTCCTTTTTCCTGTTTCCAGTCCTGGCTTAGCTCAAGCAAATTGGTGATGCTGCTGTTCAGTTTCCTTGTGGTTTACCCGCATCCTACTTGGCCTTCCTGCCCCAGTAAACCGCTGCATCTGCAGTGTATTTGCTTGATATATAATCAGGTGCAGATGATGAAGTTAATTAAATAAATCTTCACTTTGAACTTAATGGGGTTGTTTCATTCACTTCTCCTCGAGGATCCATTCATTTTCTGATGCACAGTTCTCACAATGTGAATGCATTGCTTTTGTATTTTGAAGTCACGTGTCTGAACTCTGTGTGCATTTGGACTTTTGTATTTTCTGATGCTGATGTTGTCATGCCTGTTTTGTATGCATGTATTGCTTATACAAGTAGTTATTTCTTGCCTATGCATGCTGATTGAGAGTTTGAAGCAGTTATGTGCCTGTAGATGTATACGGAACACTATCTGTTTGATGTCACAGCTTTCGGTATCTTTTTATGCTGTACTTTGATTGTGTTTTGATGTTTGCTTTTAAGAAATAAAACTAAGATGTTCTCTTCATTTCTTTTGACTCTTTGCAGCGGAAGAAGAAGAGGATGAGGAGACTTAAGAGGAAGCTCCGAAAGATGAGACAAATATCAGAGTAAATTACTTTCAGTTGAAGAGGGGCGTTGAAGAATGTTGGTTCTTTCTTGACATATACCTGCAGTATCCTGCTCATCCACAGGAGCTGGTGGCCTGAAGTATCTTGCTCGTCCACAGAAGCTGCTGTAATTTGCAAGAAAACAGGGTACATGATAGTTGGGGGCTGAGTTTCTTAATTGTTCCTTAGACATTTTACAGTTCAGTTTCTTCCAAACAAATAGATATTTCTTGCTTGATTCATCTGTTTGACTTCTGTAGAGACCTGTTCTATAGTTCTGATCTTACAGTCATATCTTTATTTCAATACAATAGTTAAGATGTTTGAATTTCTATTCTTGGCCATAACTTTAAGTTCATTTGGTAGTTAATATTAGCTGATCGAGGGAAGTTATAGTTATGACTTCTCTCCGGCAATAAACTGAACTTTTGGAGAATGTGACATTATTTGAGGTCATTTCAGGTATCGGGAACCTTCAAAATCTAAGAAACTTAAAAACTTGGGCACAACAAATTTTTAGGATCAATTCCTTGATTTTTTGGAAACTTAACACGGTTACTGGCTTAATTCCATCCGATCTTGGATATTGTGAAGCTCGTCTGATTTTTGGACCTGGAGGGCAATAGACTAACTGGTAGTATATACCGAAACAAACCCAACCTCTTAAACACCCAGTTATTTTGTTGCCACCGGCTGTCAAGCACCCAGGTTTGCATCTGGATGCCCGACAAAACAAAGAAAACAAAAGATTAAGCAAACCAAAAATAAAACTGAATACTACTAAAGAAAACAAGAAAAATCCCTTCTGCAGACCCTCTTAGCACCATCCCTGTGGAGTTCTTCTTGCCAGCGGGTCCTTCTCAACTCCCTTGATGACACCAACAGCAACTGTCTGCCTCATGTCCCTAACAGCAAAACGTCCAAGAGGTGGGTACTGAGAGAAGGTCTGGAAGCATCTTAATAATACCAGCATCACCATTCTTCAAGAACTTGGGCTCCTTCTCAAGCTCCTTTCCAGATCGCCTATCGATGTTGGCGAGGATCTCAGCAAACTTAACAGCAATGTGACATGTGCGACAGTCAAGAACTGGAGCAATAACCATTACCTATCTGACCAGGATGGTTCATGATGATGACCTGGGAGGTGAAGTTCCATCCTCGGGAGTTGGAGTTGATGAGAATTACTATCCTTCACTCAACTAACCTAAAGGATATTGCTTGAACTAGTTTTTGAGGATAATGCACTAAATCAGTTTAAATGAAGAATGACAATTTGAACCAACACAACAATAAGGCGTAAAACCAAACAATTTAAGCATTAATGAAGAATGACAATTTCAACCAACACAAGAATAAGGCGCCGAAACCAAGCAGTTTAAGCAAAGATGCTAAATTAGCACCTTTCAATCGAAGTCAAAGTCACAAAATTCAAGATTTCTGGACAAGCTGCTGGAAAAGATATTCTAGAACCAAGTTTTGATAGTCCAATCAAGAAACCTAATCAGTAAATATTGGTAGCACAATCTACTATTATAAGTACGTGAAACCTCAAGAACCACATCCACCAACTAAAAACGAAAAACTAATAAAAGATAAACTTGTGCTTCAGCGGAAAAAAAGCAAAAGAATATCAGGAGAAAATAACAGTTAAAAAATTACCTGCATCACTAAACTGCTTTTTTTTTGATCGGTCATCACTAAACTGCTACACTGACCAACTCGGAGAGTTGCAATACGCACATTGTATCATCCGTGTGACAAGAAATTTTAGTAAATCAGGGAATCCTCGCAGATGCTCTGTGCTATTTCCAGCGTACTCTGTTTCTTGGTATTAAACCTCTCTGCTAGAAGAGTAGATGACTTTGTTACATGAAACTCTTGCGAAGAGACCAATGTCTTTGCAGACAAAAAGAAGACTTCTACGAACATGTGATCCATAAATCATATCAACAGGTTCTACCACAACTACCTGGCAGATGAAAACAAACAAGTAAAGCCAATGTCAAATTCAAGCACTTGTAAGCAAGAGGTATTAGGTACATGAATTATGGTAATCCCAGAAGCAAATATGCTTGCAAGAAACAGTAGTTCAAATATTTAGCTAATAAACTTCAATTTGCTATCAGTTAGGTACGAAGAAAGATGGGTTTATTATCCTTTATAAACTCTGCCAAAAGTAAGTAGACTTGTAGGTTTCCCGTCGGGACAACTTAGATCGACTTTGAACCTATCCATAATATTGAATTGAACTCCACAAAGAATGAGGGACAAACCACTCACCCCAGACACAGAATATATTTCAAACGTTAACTAATCAGCATCTGTACACTGATGACTACTGATTAGGTACCCAATAAGCATCTGTTTATCTATAACTACTACATTTCTTGCTATCGCTCACATAAAAGTTTGACACGCAATTAATAATGCACATATGTTGAAAGAGATATACCTGACATATCTTGGTTAAAGTCTCTTCAATACTGGCAAACACATCATTGTCCTGAAGATGCACCGCTAAAGCTTTCATACGCACTCTCAGCAACATGTGAACCTGACCTATCCATTGCAATAAGCGGAAACACATTTGAAGAATTTTGCAAGAACCCATATAATTGGTCTAAATCAGCACCTTCAAGTAATGCTTAAATTATGACTAACAATATAATCATTAGACAGTTCTAATTCTTTTCCTCTTGTTTCCTCTAATGCATTTCCACAAACTACATCCTCAACCTCAGCTCCTTTTCAATTAAATTAGCAATTTCCGAGAAGTATTTCGCAGTCTCTCTCTGGTCCACTTGTTTCCTTAGAATGAATGATGATGATGATGATTGTGGTGGCATTGAACTGTAACGCTGCTTTGATGAGTCTATGGGTTGGTGGTGGTGGTGCAAAATTGTTTCCGCCACCATCAAAACCACCACCACCCCAACCGTGATCTTGTTCTTTACCAGGTCGTTTCTTTTGTTGCCCTTCCTTCTACTTCCAGCTTGATTATTAGTGAGATGATTCATTCCGTCCCCAGACATTTGGGGATACTGCTCTTCTATGAGTTTTGTGTCTTCCTGATTGAAGGGCTTCTGAACCAATACAAAACCTTAATTTAGAGAAAAGGGTGGTAAACCCTAAAACCCTAATTTCTTTCTGCTGCTGCTTTACTACTTACTGACTGATTTTTTTGGCAAGTCTGAATGATTGAAGAAGAAAGAGGCTATAATTCAAGCGACACGGTCGTTTAGTGGGCTTGGGCTGACTGATTAAATGACTAGCACATGGGTCTTGTCCTTAAAATAGGAACAAAATAGGTCTTGGAATGAAACTGTCTTGAGTAGGGGTGTGCAACGGACGGACGATTGCGGATTAGAAGCCACCTGCGTCCAATCCGTTAAAATTGTGGATTTGGAAAATCCAAACGTGTCCGGCCCAGTCACCCGCGGATTTCACATCCACGGATTAGCAGGTAATACGGGTCGGATGCGGATTAACCGCGGAATTAGTCAGAAAAAAAAAAATGATTTCTTTCTGGAGTAACAGAAGTTTAATAATAAAAGTATTAAAGAGAAAAAGAGTTTTTATTTGAGAGAACAATAGTGGAGCTAATGATCGCTAACTAAATAAAGCACCACTTTTAGAAGGAAATATTTTATTGCCGAACAAAAAAAATAGGGTTGGAGTTCGATGACATGCAGAACTTATGGAGTTTCTTAGGGAATCGGATTCCTAATGATCATGAAGGTTACTGCTTTTTGATTAGAGTATGAAACGTGCTGTCGGTGGGAGCAAACATCCCAAGAAAATCAAAATGTTAATATCAAGCCAATCGGATTACAAGGGAAGATGCATAGTGGGTCATTTAATAACCTGTCTTTCTAAAACTGTGCGGTGCGGGTAAATCCGCGGATTGCAAAGTCCAACCGCAACCACACCGCGTAAACGTGCGGATTTGAGAATACCACCTGTGTCCGGCCCATGACTCTTGCGGATTGGGTTTCACCCGCAATTTTGCAGACGGATACGGGTGAAATCCGCGATTCCGATTTTTTTGCACAACATTAGTTTTGAGGTATACAAAATCATATTCCTATCTAGGGTGGGTTTATAAAGAAACGCGATTGGGGGATACTCAAACTAATTGGGTGATAGAGGAAAACGACAAAACCTGGATCCAAATATCAATTCAGGGTCATCCCTTATTTAAGTATTTTACGTAATATCTAATCTACCCCTCACTAATTATAATTAGTAAATTCATAAGATTATTTGATAAAAGATTAGTGTGTGTTTTTATTTGTCTTTGAGTGAGTGAGGTGAGAGTAGAAGGAGGGGAAAATATTTGAGAGGGAACTTTTTTGGAGGAAAATGGAGGATGATTGTGAATAGAGAATTGTTGCAGCTGAATCTTTAGCTCAACTACAATCAGCGCCGGTACTGGTAACAAATTTCTAGGGTTTTCCTATATATTTAAAGTGCACTACCGGCATACTCGAATAATTTTAATTAAATATCGTAACCCACTACCGGCATAGTATTCAACCTAATTTCAATGCCGGTACAGGACATTCAGTTTCAAGTGACTTTGGGTTTGAAAGCGGCATTGTATTCATACTAAAATCAATGTCGTAACTCAATACCGGCACTGCCTTCATTCTAAATTGAATGTCGTAATCCATTACCGGCACTGTATTCATACTAACATCAATGTCGGTACTCACTGAAACTCAACTATTTGAGTTAGGGTTTGCGATTCTTACCCAAACCTACTGCTATAAATCGATTCAAACACTTATAAAACAGTTCAAAATCACTTACCTTCTCACAGAAGCCATGTTTACGAGAGGTTGATTGTCCGGGTTTTCTTGTTCTTTTTCTTCTTGCTCTTGAGCAATCAAAGCAAGCCTTTGTTCTAATTTTTGTTGAGCAATCGATTTTGACTTCGATTGGGCATCTGATTTCTTTCGTGGAGGCATGGTTATGGATTCGGGTAGTTTAATCGACGAAGAAAATTTTGAGTCGACGATTAATCGTCGATGAAGAAGATGAAGAATTTTTTTTTCGAAAACCCTAACCCTAAGAGTGTGCCGGCACAAAATAGAAATGGGGGATATATGAATTTGGTTTTTAGATTTTAAGTTTTAGGAGAAAGGGTATACTAGTCTTTTTATAATATTTCTTAATTAACCAAAGGGTATTTTAGTATTTTCATACCCAGAAATCACCCCTTAGCCGACACTATTGGTTGGGGGAAGTAATTTATATCCCCCAACTAGTTTTAGCATCCCCCAATCGCGCGTTCTTTATAAGGAAGTTTCATGAACGCGCAATTGGGGGATATTGAAACTAACTGGGGGATATAAATTACTTCCCCCAACCCATGGTGTGTGCTAAGGGGTGATTTTTTGGTATGAAAATACTAAAATACCCTTTGTTTAATTAAAAAACATTATGAAAAGACTATACTACCCTTTCTCCTAAAACTTAAAATAAAAAACCAAATCATTTATCCCCTATTCTTCACAAACAGTTCCGAAACTCATCTAGGTTTAGGGTATTCGATTTTTTCTTTTTCTTCATCGTTCTTCATTCGTTCTTCGTCGATTAAAAAATTTCTTCGTCGATTAACCTACCCGAATCATAACAATGCCTCCACGAAAGAAATCAAATGCCCAATCGAACTCAAAATCGATTGGTGAAGAGAAATTAAAACAAAGACTTGCTAAGATTGCTCAAGAGCAAGAAGAAGAAGAAGCAGCGAACTCGGACAATCAGCCTCTCACAAACATGGCTTCTGTGAGAAGGTAAGTGATTTTAAACTAGTTCATGAGTGTTTAAATCGATTTATAGCAATGGGTTTAGGTTAGAATCGCGAACCCTAACTGAAACAGTTGAGTTACAGAGAGTACCGGCACTGAAATTTGTATGAATACAATGCCGGTTTTGAGTTTCAGCATTCAATATAGGATGAATACAGTGCTGGTATTAAGTTACGGCATAGATTGTAGCATGAATGCAATGTCGTTTCCAAACCCTGAAACTGCTTGTTTTGTACTGGCATAGAAATTGGGTTGAATACTATGCCGGTTTTAGGTTACGGCATTCCCTAATAATAATTCGTGTATGCCGGTAGTGGACTTAAAACTTACAACAACACCTATGAATTTGTCACCAGTACCAGCATAGATTTTCGGTTGCATTGTATGCCGGTACACAGTTACGACATGGAATTGATTGTTTTCGAGAGTGCCGGTAGTGATCTTTTGGTATCCAGAAGAATTACATATGACTACCGGCATTGTCGATAGTTAATGTTCATTGCCGGAACATTATACCGGCAGGGTTTATTTGTTAAGTTTCTATGCCGGGAGTATATACCGGCGTGGTTTGTTTAAGTGAGTCTATGCCGGTACTAAAACTGAAAATGAGTTGTCTTATATTCCTTTCGTGTGCTTATGATATAGGTCAAAATCCAAGGAAGCTAACAAAAGAAAAACTAAAGATGCTGTCACTAAGAGAAGAAGGAAGGAATGTCTTGATACTCATCAGTCTCTGCCTCCTCGAGGGAAAAATCAAGATCGCAACAAGCGTACATATCCTCGGTAAGAGACCAATAAACTTTCTCCCAATCTCTTAGAAATTCCAACCACTTTTTATGATTTTCCGCATGTTCTTTATCCACTCGCTCTTTTATCTTGCCTCTCTCATCTTCTTCTTCTTCGGGGGATAGTTTGTTCTTTCGAACATCTTCCTCTAGTTGAACAATCATTCTCTTCTTAATATCCGCCTTAGTGGGTTAAAACAAGGCATGGCAAGTTTTTATGATATTTTGACGTATATGATATGTACATACGAAATTTTGTGCGTCCGGGAAGACGTCGGTGCATTCATTAATGCGTCATCTTGATCGGTTACGATGACCCTTGGAAGTTGATTTTCTCGGAAGAATAATTTCAATTGTCGTAATGCCCAATGATAATTATAGTCCCTCTCATTTTCCATTAAACACCAAGCCAATGTGAATGTTACCTTGTCCGATGTTTGCCCCATGATATTGAACAACGACATATTATATTTGTTTGTCTTGTAGGTGCAATCCATCAAAAGAACACCACAACATGTATTTTCCAATTGTGAAAGCAAAGGATGCGAAATGAATATTTGAAGGGGCTTGTTGTCCGGCCCTCTTTTAATGATACGCGTGTAGTTGTGATCCCAAACTATCTTCTCAAATTCTTGCATAACGGTCCTCCCTTCCCATTCCACCCTTCTAATAGTTGCTTGTGCGCTATAAATTGTACGTAGAGAGATTACATTAGTCTCATCCTTTTCCTTGAAGCCTCTGAGAATTTATCTCGGTTTGATAAGTGCTTTGGTCAATCTCTTTACATCCTCGAATTCATCAGGTGTTAGCTTCGCAACTAGGGATTGACCATGAAAATCTTTCAGATCCCGGTGGTTATGACAGCCAAACCAAACCGCACAATCCCATTCATTGTTCTTGTCATTTAGATGAAATACAAGCTTAAAGGAGCAGTTATCCTTCCTCGTACAAGTCTTGTATACCCTATTAGTCTTCTTTGGATATACATAATCCTTTGTATTGTGGCTATTCTTCGCCTTGTATTCCCCACCTCTCTTGCAAACCATCTCAAAACGGCTCTTTGAACCTTGCGTATTCCTCACCAACACACACATGTTCTTAAGAGCCGTCTCTTTAGCCCAAGCGATTTCTAACTTTGGATCTTTTATTCCCTAAATAAGGAAAACAGTGGGAGATTAGAAGGTTAATTACAAGAAATCCATTAGTAAAGTTCAAGATACTAGGTGAAAAGTATTCTTTGGTAACATACCGGAGGCATTTTATAGTATTCCGACGTATCCCGACCAAGCGGCTTTGCATTTTTTGGATCAATATATGTCACCACCTAAAGATCAAATGAAAATTAGTTCCAAAAGAAATTAAAACACTATGCCGGAAACATGTTCCGGCATGCTCGACCAATGTTATGGCATGGTCGAACTTAACCAAAAGTGATGACCAAATTTGAAACCTATTCCGGCATACAAGTTTCATTAGAAAGCAATGCTGGAAACACAAATGCCGGCATTCTAGTAATCTATGGTTCCAAGCCGGTACATATTTCCGGCGTAGACAATAATTAATATATAATGCCGGTATTTAGATTTGGAAAACATTTATTCCTATATATTTTTTGGTACGTACCGACATGGTAACTTTGTAATTGAACAACGCCGGTTTCAGTGCCGGCATGCTCATTATAGATGGTTCCACGGCAATACACAGTTCCGGCGTGGTTGTTTATTATTTTTTCATGCCGGTATTTGGTTTTAGAAGGAACTGCTTCCTGTATGTTTTTCATGCAGCGACGACATGGTAAACTATGAATAAAACCATGCCGGTTGAATATTCCGTAGAATATTCCTTGGTAGGTAAAAAGTAAATTTTGTACCGGCATAGTTTTTTGTTTGAATACTATGCCGGATCGTAATTCAAAATGGGGGATATCGGGGTGCCGGCATGGCCGTAGTATGAATACTATGCCGGTTTTTGGATTTCCGGCACAGTATTCATACCACTACCATGTCGGCACCAAGGTTTTCAGTTGAAAAAATGGTGGGTTTAAAGAAAAAAATCGGTTTTTCAACCTCCTAGTAGCTTTACCTGTGTATTGGGGATGCTTGCATGTTGTGCAAGTTTACTTTCTTGTGTAGGTTCTTCAAAAAACTCTCCATGCTCGTAAAAATCGTCATTAAAGGGTGTTGGCTCAACAAAGAGTTGCAATTGTGAGTTGTTGTCATTAGCTGAAGATTCAAGATATGCTCCTTGTTGTGGTTGAGTTAAAGATTCAGCAGCAACAATTCTCTCTTCACAATCATCCTTCATTTTCACCAAAAAAAAATCTCTCTCAATTTTTCCCCCTCCTTATACTATCACCTCACTCACCCAAACACAAATAAAAATACACCATAATCATTTATCAAAAATCTTATGATTTTACTAATTATAATTAATCACTAAACTTGATTAGTGAGGGGTAGATTAGGAATTACCTAAAATACTTAGATAAGGGGTGACCCTGATTTTATATTTGGATCCAGTTTTTGTCTTTTTCCTATATCCCCCAATTAGTTTCAATATCCACCCCACCCCGCACCCCCCCCCCACCCCCCCACACCAGTTGCACGTTCTTTATAAAGGGTGTCCTGGCAGAGGGTAGATTACTAAATGTAGATGGTGGATTTTCGACAAAGGCTAAAATCGTAAAACCATAATTGTACATGCTCCTGATTCAGCAATTCAGATGGTATTGAGGCTCATGTCTCTCATCGAAGCATGAAAGCTCATGCCACAAGAATCTATGACTGAGAATATTGTCTCTCAGGGTATATGTAGATGTGTAGTCTCTCAGCCGAGGCAACAACATATCTCGTGAATACTGAGCAATTTCAGTAATTACCTTTATATAGAATCGAACGATTGGACGGCTCCTAGAGCAGTTGCTCGCTAGTATAAAGCAATAACGTCTTCGTGGATGTAACAATGTTTTCCCGACTATATAAAAGACACGTGTAAAGAATCATTATGATTGGACGTCTCCTAGACAACTTGCACGCTAGTATAGAGCAATAACGTCTTCAGGATGCAACAACGTGTTTTCCATGACTATACTTGTAGATGGTGGATTTTCGACAAAGGCTAAAATCGTAAACCCATAATTATGCGAACTTTTGATCCAGCAATCAGACGTGAGTATTGAGACACGGGTCTCTCATCGAACCTCTGACTGAGAATACTGTCTCTCAGAGTATATACGGATATGTAGTCTCTCGGCTGGACAACAACATATCTCATGAATACTGAACACTTCAGTAATTATTTCTATATAGAATCACGAGATTGGCGGCTCCTAGACAGCTTGCTCTGCTAGTATAGAGTGATAACATCTTCAGGATACAAACAACAGTTTTCCTTGACTATATAAATAATATGAAGCTCCAACAAGCTCATATCAGAATAATTAATGTTCCTAGACAGCTTGCTCTGCTAGTATAGAGCCATCAATTAATTATTCTTAAATTCTTGGATTCGTCCACTGAATTTCTGAAAATATTCAAATATTTTCTGAAAGTATTCAAATACTTTTGTAATATTTCGTTACTTCAATCCATGGTTCTTCCCGGGAAGAATTCCATGGGTTAGTAATAAATATTCAACAACACGGCATCTGAGCTACCTCCGAGTAAGCCCCGATCCAAATGGTGCAAGTGTACTCGACGATGATGCACTAACAATCATCGTACGAACAAGTATTTCAAAATACGACGAGACGATGAACCTATGCAAAATAGGAAGGAAAATAATAAATAATTAAAAATTAACCAAGGCGCTGGGAGCATGGGCCCACTGACCGGCCAGACGTGTCGTGATCAATCCCTCGCCAGTTTCATATTTTTATCATATTTTTTGTTATTTTCCTTGAGTTCATGAAAATCCTTTCACTTGAACAAATATCTTTCATTTTGAGGAAACTCCTCAGTTTCATGGTGTTTCCCTCACACCAAGGAAATAATATAAAATTAGGGAAAATATTATGGGGCCGTGATTATTGGCCAACCGGTCATGCCTTGATCCTGGCCGGCCCCACACCTCATGGTTCCTCATTATTTTATTATTATTTCCATAATTTCATGAAAACTCCTTAATCTCATGATATTTCTTTAATCCCATGAAAATAATATAAAATTAGGGAAACCCGTGGGACCGGTCCTAGCCGGCCGGTCACGCCCAAGATGGCCCCACATACCCTATTTTATTATTATTATATTTTATGTTTCCCTAATCCCATGAAGTTCCTTGATTTCATGATATTTCCTTCAAATTATGAAAATTCCTTTAAATCATGAAATAATACATAAAATTAGGGGAAAACTCACGGGACCGGGCCCTAGCCGGCCAACCATGCTCAAGCCGGTCCCACACGTCCCTTATTTTATTATTATTATTTTTTCATGTTTTCCTCATCTCATGAAAACTCCTTGATTTCAACAAAACTCTTTGATTTCAACAAAACTCCTTGGTTTTAACAAATTCCTTGGTTTTATCATATTTCCCTAAAATCATGAATATATTATAAAAAATTAGGAAAAACACCGTGGGACTAGGCTCCTTGGCCGGCCGGCCATGCCTTGGCCATATCCGGTCCCACACTGCATGATTCCCTCATTTTCTATTATTTTCCTTCATCTCATGAAGGTTTTGACGGTTTCAGCAAAAAACCCTGATTTCTTCATATTTTCTCAAAATGTTGCTCAAACGCACACCAGAAAATATCAAAATTCTCAGAATTGAGATACGGACACTTCGAAGACGTGAGCATGTTACCTTGACCGACCAAGGTTGGCTATTTGGTTTGCAAGAAGCCGGTCCCACATATTCTCATGATTTGACCTAATTTACACAATTGTACGTATTAGGTCCAAAACTCTTCCAAACAACTTGGAACCTCATGGAACGATCATCGTTTGATCCCGTAAACACCCAGAGACGGTTTCATGACCCCTTGGTCGGTCCCTCATCTCTTCATAATTAATTGGGTTTTATCACCTAAGGTTCGGCATTATTTTAATAAATGATTAAACCAGCATTTAATCATCCTTTCATCAACAAATTAACTGGTCTTCAGGAGATCTTGATATTTGCTCACGTGAGCATCTGGGCACTACATGGTCGACCCATAATCCCATGTAGCCGGTCCCTCCTTTTTTGTGGTTAATTCTCAATAAACCACCAATAAATCATCAATTGATCAAATTAGGGCTTTGAGTCCAAGGTTAATGATTCGATTCAAACGCTAATAATTTTACGTTGATCCCGTGATCAACATTTTATTTATCATACTCGGTTCAATTTCCAGTATTCTGATTTAATATTTTATTTGGTCATGCTACCATAATTCACTAAACGAGCAATATTTGCTCAGATGAGCAATACTTGCTCAAATCAAAGAATATTGGTTCAACTATCAATATTCATCAATTCATCGAATGAGCAATATTTGCTCACGTTAACTTATTCACACATCATATCCCTGTCTCAACATACATGTTCAATTTATGAGTCTCAGAACATTTCCAAACCACGTTAGACTCAACAATACAAGGACTCATCGTCCCATGAAGTCAACAACTGACTAACTAAATACACGTCTTCCTTGCAGACTCCACAATCACACGAGACATCAATCGTGTCACATGGGGGATATCAACAAGGGTTTTGGTTTGACGGTCTACGGCACGTGCGTTCAAACACACGATGGAATGTGAGCAAGTCGTGCAGTCAGTTGAAGAAGTTAACAAAGTAGTGGATAGAAAATCGACCAAGTCTCCGCACGATGAGCAACTGGTTTCAAACACGATTTCCATTTCCCCACTTCTTGATTCTATCAACTATCACACTTCATGGGATCACGGTGTCTACAATTCCAGCAATATAAATAAGTCTCTGAATCATGATTGAAAACACAACAAGAATCTCACGTCTCACTGACAATACGAGATCAAAAACTCATCAATTGAGCAATTACTCTCAACGAAGCAATTTCAATCATTCAGAACTTATCTTATTCAGAATTCACAACACACCTACTGATGGTAATTATCAATGATGTTGTAGTAAAAGGTTCGTTGAGACTTGTGAAAGCAGATTTTTAGACTTAATATTTAAAGCAAAAATATAACAAACTCAATATAAAGTTTTGTGAAAATTATGGAGAGACCGGGGTTTAGGATTTCACCATTCACCAAAATTCATGTGATTTAGTGTTAAAGTTTATCATGCAATTCTAGACAATATAACTCCAATCAAAAGAAATCTGTGATTCTAATCATTGCCTAAATTAGATTTTCAAAACATTAATTGTTAATCGCAAGCATGAAGTATCAAAAGTCCTAAACTAAGCATACTTCATCAAGAGAAAACACAACTAATTAATAAAAATCATTTACTCAATTTTCATTCGGTGCAAATAATCATAAAAGAATTGCATAAATAAAATTTACCACATAACTTTTGGAAGAATGGCTTCCTCCATCGCCTAAGAGGATGGGTTTAACTCATCATGTTGAAACACGCTCAAAATCCATTTTTATTGCTCAAAAATGGTTTACAAATGATGAACAAAGGAGAATAAGATGAAAATCGGGTTTGCAATGATTATAGATGTTGCAAACACTGTTACAAGGAAGGGTTGAAACTGTTACGGATTTTAAGTCTGCCTCCCTCCGTTTTACGACGCACGGATGCGGGTCTCATTATCTTGAGAAGAACGACTGTCCTTGCGAGTCTGTTCTTCACGTTCTTCACACCCAGAAGAAAGAGCAGAAGAACTCGATCCTCCTGGAACTCGATTTTCCGGCTCTTGTAGCGTACCAAATCCTCCCAAACTCTCCGTCAACCTTCCCTGAGTCCCAGTGATCCTTTTTATACTCTAAAGCGACAAAATATCATCTTATAATTGCGTATAATCCTCCCATCACTCGGAAGTGAAGAAAAAAATATTTTCTTTCCATTTTTGTTTCGCACTTTTGCCATTTGAAATATATCCTTGTTTATCTCTTACACGCTCCTGGTGGTTGCTCGAGCCAATAATCAAGCACATAACACGTTAAGAAAACTTCAAAACCCAAGCAGACCCGTGTACGTGTAAGTTTGCTCTGTTTGCTTCTCGCGGCAATTCTAGCCAAATTTAGCATGTCTAATCGACCCATACTAACCCTGTTAGGCTTTAACAAGTCATCCCATGAAATTTGACCATTGAATCTCCTTCTAACATGTCCAAAAATCAAACCAAAATTCCCGCCAGTGAAGAACAATAATTTCCCGCCAAAACCAAAATTTGAAATGGAGAGGATGAAGTGCCCTGATCCAAAACATGGGCGCCTTTATCAAATGGGGTGCCTGGGGTGCCCTTATCCAAAATGAGGGTGCCTTTATCACTTTTCTCCCCGGGGTCCAAATAACACTTTTTGAGCAACTTTTTCCACACAAGTGTATTTCTCCAAAAACACCTACACGCACATAAAAACACCAAAATTAGTACAAAAATCGAGACTAACAATACGAAACATTGAGGACAAATTAGACACATAAATGCGTCTATCAAATACCCCCAAACTTATTATTTGCTAGTCCTCGAGCAAATTTATTCTAAAAAATAAAATAAAAATCATTTGAACCCCTAGGTGGCCCTAGAGGCGGAGTGTTGTCTCCGGAGGGTTTACCAGAGGTGTACCCACAAAACCTTTACTCCAGACCCTAGCTATCTACGCAAAACCTTGGAAGGCACTAAAGAATCTCCTTGGTTGGCATACTTATTGACTACAGGAGGAAGTACCCCGATGCGAAATTCCAATTCTTTGTACACGAGTTTGCACTCAAGCATACTAAAATTCATATAAAGTGACAGAGCTCTACTCAGATAGTCGCACTATGGACATCAATACCCGGAGTCAAAACCAATCACATGGATAGATCAAGAAGATGGATATAGAGAAAAACATAGATGGTTTTGATGTTTACTAAGTGATCGGTGTTTCCCATATCTGTCTGAAGGCCTCCGCCAAAATGAACCTATCCTAATGGACTGAGATACTAGTGACTAATATCAACATTTGGCATATACAAGGGAACCAAAGTGGTTGACAATCCTAATTCTAGATCGACACGTCTGGCATATACAAGGGAACCAGCGGTCGATTTATTCACTGAACATTAATATATTTTTATTTATTTATTTATTTATTATTATTATTTTTTTTTTTTAACTGCATGATTAGATCTTTTGGATCCAAGCGCATGCTTCTTGTCAGCAGATTACATGATAGTTCCCGTGGATCCCGCATTCCACGCTTGTTTAGCGGAGACAGGGAAAACACACACATATTGCTATTCCCAAGTGTTAATTTTTTTCCGTTTGGTCTAATGGTCTGGTCTCACTTTTTTTTTTTTTTTTTTTTTTTTTTTTTTTGGGTATCTCAATCACTCTAATTCACCCTAGCATCGGTAACAACTTGAGTCGTGGGCCCCACCTAATCACTTAGAGAAACAAAGTTTAAAAACAAAATAAAAAGCAGTGAAAAGGACTCAACGAGATTGGTGAAACTATCATGTTATTTCTAAACACCCGAGCTCGTGCTTTTATGAATAGACTCTTTAGATGTTTCCATCTAATCGATTGGTTCCTCAACTCCTACAACCAAAATGCTTCCATCCACTTAGATTGGTTAGTGCCATCCTTAATAAGCATAAATTTCTAGGCTCGGAGTTTATCAATGCAACTAAAAAGTTTTCTCCCATACCCCCAAACTTAAATCTAACATTGTCCTCAATGTTCTAAAGATGAAATTAAAAGCATGAACAATGAGAAAGCTGTCACCACTTGAAGAGTAAGGAAAGATATTACCGTGTTGCAAGAGCATGGGTTACCTCCCAAGGAGTGCTAAGTTTAAAGTCTTCACCAGACATCAAATACCTCAAAAGGATCTTCACCGTCCAAAGTCATACACCAATAGCCGAAAAAGTTGTGGGTCCATAAGACCAAATAGAGCTAACACCAATATCGACAACAATTGCCTTTGGTTCGGAAAAATGAATAGAAGGAGCACATCCTCGTCTAAGGTTTACGTCAAGACAACTAGGTTCATCCGGGTAGCATAATTGAGCTTCATATGTGTATCTTGATAAATAGATTCATCCGAAAAACGGGTCTCTAATACAGGTTACCTCCCGGACAAAGATATCGGGAGGATCGGGACGCCGCCCGAGTCCGAATAGACTCGAGTAATATCTCAGACGCACATGGCTCGAGTCCCAAGTTAGGGACTCTAATTAGGGATACATGACAATCACAAGAACTATCACTACCCCCAAACTTAGGGTTTTCATTACTCACAGACAAACCTCTAATTATCGCTTGAATTTAGGATCTTGAGTCCTTAAAATACTCAAGAGATTCTTCTAGTTCTCTATCCCAAAACTTAGGGTCCTCATTACTCTTAGAAAGACCTAACACTATTTCCTGGATTTCGGGTCCATAGAGTCTTTAAAATACTCAAGGGATTCTTCTAAAGATTGATCACACACCTGGTCTAAGAGAATGGTTTCCTCAAACTCATCTAAAGAATCTCCCGGTAGAGTGTCATGCCAATTATCTGAACTAAATCTCGAACTAAAGTACTAATCATATTCACTTCTTCTAAATCATCATTCTCAGAAGGTTGTCTAGTAACATTAAAGACATTTAGTTCAGTGGTCATATTACCAAAGGATATGTTCATAAGCCCGGTCCTACAATTGATGACAGCGTTGGCTGTGGCTAAAAATGGGCGACCTAGAATCACTGGGATTTGAGCATTTGGGTCTTGAACAGGTTGGGTGTCTAGAACAACGAAATCCTTTGGATAAATAAACTTATCAACCTCAATCAGAACATCCTCTATGACACCACGAGGAACTTTGACAGACCTATCAGCTAACTGAAGTGTCATTTTGGTCGATTTCAACTTACCAAGACCCAATTGGGTGTATACATGATACTGGGAGTAAGTTAACACTAGCTCCTAAGTCAAGTAAAGCTTTATCGACCATGTGATTACCAATCGCACAAGAAATGGTGGGGCATCCAGGGTCCTTATACTTAGGAGGTGTTTGGTTCAGAAGAATGGAACTTACTTGACCAGCTAAAAAGGCTTTCTTTTGGACATTAAGCTTACGCTTTCGTGTACAAAGATCTTTAAGGAACTTGGCATAAGCAGGCATCTGCCTAATTGCTTCTAACAAAGGAATGTTAATGTTCACCTGCTTAAATGTTTCCATTATCTCGTTGAAAGTCGACTCCTTCTTTGTTGGTGCTAACAACTGCGGATATGGGGCTCTAGGCACAAAGGTAGTCCTATCAGGAATTTCTTGGGACTCCTTAGGTATTGTTTCAGTTTCCTCAGCTACGGGTTCCTCTTGGGACGTAGAAGGTGGAACTACAGTATGTCCACTAGGCATGGATACCTTGTTGTCAACCGTTTTACCGCTCCTAAGGGTTTTTATCGAGTTCACATGGTTTGATGATTCCTCACCAACTAAAGATATTTGATGGACCCCCTAGGATTGGGTTGAGATTGACTAGGAAACTTACCTTCTTCTCTCTCACTTAAATACTTAGCTATTTGGCCAACTTGAAGTTCTAATTTAGCAAGAGTCCTGGGAATTATCCTTATGGTTTGCCTGGTTTCTTGTTGAAAGCTAAGGTGGTTGGTTGTTAACATAGTAAGAGCTTCTTCTAAGGTAGAGATCTTTTTCTCGTAAGTGTTCAAACTGGGTTTGACTCAAGGGTTCGAGTATAACCAAAACCTGGGGGAGGCTGAGAATTACTAGACTGTCCTTGATTCTGGCCCTTAGACCAAGAAAAATTAGGATGGTTTCTCCAACTAGGGTTGTAGGTCTCTGAGTAGGGGTCAGACTTCTGACGGTTCTCAAACCTAGCGTTGTTATAGACAGCGTTGGCTTGTTCTTCACTAACATGACCTTCCCAAAATGAGTTATCGGGCTCTATTACACAACTAGAGACTTGAGAGGCTCTATTAGGTTCAACAAGGGACCTATTTTTAGACTGACCCATTTCCAAAGCTTCTAACCTTCGAGACAAAGCAGCAAACTTAGCATCTGACTCGAAGCTTGTATCTACCACATCGGTGCCACTTCTATTGACCAAGAGTCTTTTAGGGGGTTCAACACAAGGCTCCCACTGTTGGGATTTTTCAGCGATAGTTCCTAAGAAGGTAAAAGCAACATCGTGATTTTATTTGTGAATTCAAGCACACATAGACTCGACCATGGATTTAGTCGAATAGTCTAAACCATTATAAATAATCTCCATAAGTTTCATATTATCAAATCCATGGTGAGGACAGGATAGGAGATCATTGAATCTCTCTAAAAACCTATAAAGAGACTCTCCCTCTTGTTGCACACTAGCACTAATGTTCGCCTACTAATTTTGCGAGTTTTATGCTTAGGGTAGAATTTCATATAGAAAGTCTGCAGTCATTTCTGCCATGTTTCAATGGATCCAGATGGTAGGTTGTTCAAATTGGTCTTGGCTTTATCTCTCAAGGAAAAGGGAAACATCTTAAGTTTCAAGACTTCATCGAGTAAAGTCTTTTATTCTAACTATCCATAAATTTCCTCAAAGTCCCTAATATGAAAATAAGGGTTCTCATCATCCTTTCCTAAGAATATAGGGATCATCCGAAGAAGACTAGGTTTTATCTCGAAATTAGCCGTATTGGTGGCAATTTAATACACGAAGCTCGGTTGGTCCTAGTTGGGAACATGTAATCTTTCAAAGTAGCCATCGGCTGCACATTTGAAGTACTAGGGGTACTTTCCTCACAAAGAGATGCATTCTCAAAACGAAGTTTCCAAAAACGGGGCTCTCAAAGAAGAGTCTTCGAGCTCCCTTCACAAGAAGAACTACTAGGTTTGTCACTAATCAAACGACCTAGAGTGTTTCTTTTCCAAGCCCGTTCTTTAATGACCTCGGGCATACACTAGAAAAACAAAAGAAAAAGAAAAATCCTAAAAGGAAGGGAAGTTCTATGCAAACACAAACAAGGCTGACTCCACCACAGCAAACCTAATGATATCTAGCAAACAAAAAGCATGATGGCTCCACTTAGATTGTAATCTAGACCAGCTTCTAATCGTTCGAAAGGGAATTCGTTACAATCTGAGCAAACCCCTCTGGATCAATCCGAGTTAAAGTAAGTTGAATCAAGGCGAGGGAAGCTCAGTGGAGCTTTGATACCCAAGGCCTCACCGCTATTGCAAGGCGGCGCAGTCACGCATTCAACTTCACGAAACCATCATGAACTTCGAAGTATGCTAAAAGAGTAACCAATATTTTTCGAGCGACTTTCCTACTAAGCTCGTTACCCCCATCGGTCTCGTTCTATTCCAAATTTTAAAGCTTAGGTTCGCGTTAAGTATCGTTTTCCTAAGGCGGGCAAGAAGAGAACGGTGATGAAATCCGAACCCTTATCTTGTATGGCCAGTCCTTGCCCTTTACTAGGAATTTAAAGCAGCCGTTTTCAAGTCCTCGACATATATGCAAACGAAGGAATACAAAAATCATCGAGGGGGGATTCGCGAGTGTTTCGACAAACTTACCTCCCGTACCAGACGGGGGATGAACCGTTGTAGTCGACTCGGGCCACGACTCCTATGTCATGTACGAACCCGAGGGGCCGAGGTGATATCGTAATCACCGTCCTTCTCTGCAAACAGTTTGATATTTAATACTACCCTTCCGTAGGGTTTAAAAAAAATAATGAATGTCCGAATGTCCAAATGTCCAAGTCCAAAAAGTAAAAGAAAAGGAAAGGAAAGTCTAAAAAAATAAAAGTATCTAAAAAAATAATAAAAATGCCTCTCTTTTTTTTTTCTCTCTTTTATAAAATATAAAAAATCTTCTTCTTTCGCTCCTTTCGCTTTGTCTTTAACTCCAAATCTTTAAGTATCCACCAAAAGCTTTGGCAAATATTTCTTTCGCTCCAAATCCCAAAATCTGAAAGGAAAAGACAAAAATCCAAAAACGTAAAGAAGAACAAATAAATAAAAACCTAAAAGAAAATCTAAAAAAACTCTAGCCTAAAGACAAGTCCGCGTCGCAGCGGCGCCAAAAATTAATGGTAATTATCAATGATGTTGTAGTAAAAGGTTCGTTGAGACTTGTGAAAGTGATTTTTAGACTTAATATTTAAAGCAAAATATAACAAACTCAATATAAAGTTTTGTGAAAATTATGGAGAGACCGGGGTTTAGGATTTCACCATTCACCAAAATTCATGTGATTTAGTGTTAAAGTTTATCATGCAATTCTAGACAATATAAATCCAATCAAAAGAAATCGTGATTCTAATCATTGCCTAAATTAGATTTTCAAAACATTAATTGTTAATCGCAAGCATGAAGTATCAAAAGTCCTAAACTAAGCATACTTCATCAAGAGAAAACACACAACTAATTAATAAAAATCATTTACTCAATTTTCATTCGGTGCAAATAATCATAAAAGAATTGCATAAATAAAATTTACCACATAACTTTTGGAAGAATGGCTTCCTCCATCGCCCCGGAGGATGGGTTTAACTCATCATGTTGGAAACACGCTCAAAATCCATTTTTATTGCTCAAAAATGGTTTACAAATGATGAACAAAGGAGAATAAGATGAAAATCGGGTTTGCAACAGTTATAGATGTTGCAAACACTGTTACAAGGAAGGGTTGAAACGTTACGGATTTTAAGTCCGCCTCCTCCGTTTTACGACGCACGGATGCGGGTCTCTGTTCATTCGTAGAAGAACGACTGTCCTTGCGAGTCATTCTTCACGTTCTTCACAGCAGCAGCAGCAGAACTCGATCCTCGGAACTCGATTTTAGGCTCTTGTAGCGTACCAAATCCTCCCAAACTCTCCGTCAACCTTCCCCGAGTCCAGTGATCCTTTTTATACTCTAAAGCGACAAAATATCATCTTATAATTGCGTATAATCCTCCCATCACTCGGCAGTGAAGAAAAAAATATTTTCTTTCCATTTTTGTTTCGCACTTTTGCCATTTGAAATATATCCTTGTTTATCTCTTACACGCTCCCGGTGGTTGCTCGAGCCAATAATCAAGCACATAACACGTTAAGAAAACTTCAAAACCCAAGCAGACCCGTGTACGTGTAAGTTTGCTCTGTTTGCTTCTCGCGGCAATTCTAGCCAAATTTAGTCTGTCTAATCGACCCATACTAACCCCTGTTAGGCTTTAACAAGTCATCCCATGAAATTTCAGCCATTGAATCTCCTTCTAACATGTCCAAAAATCAAACCAAAATTTCGCCGTGAAGAACAATAATTTCCCGCCAAAACCAAAATTTGAAATGGAGAGGATGAAGTGCCCTGATCCAAAACATGGGCGCCTTTATCAGGTGGGGTGCACAGGGTGCCCTTATCCAAAATGAGGGTTCCTTTATCACTTTTCTCCCGGGGTCCAAATAACACTTTTTGAGCAACTTTTTCCACACAAGTGTATTTCTCCAAAAACACCTACACGCACATAAAAACACCAAAATTAGTACAAAAATCGAGACTAACAATACGAAACATTGAGGACAAATTAGACACATAAATGCGTCTATCACCTACAATCTTTGATTACCGTTGATTCCACACATTTCTCAGCTTCCCTCCTACAGATCGACGCATCCTCTCTTGTGACAAAATTAACTCTGGAACGAACATTGTCTTAGTTTAGGCCGGAGTACTACGATTGATCTCTCGAATTCAAAGCACCCCCTTTGCAGTGGTGCATCTGTGTGAGTTGAACATTTCGCCCGGTTCAATGAGTCCCCTCCGTACGGTCGTCTCCTCAATTCCTTAAAAATCAGCAAATCGTTTTGCCCCATCTACAGATTGGCGACCACAGTGGGAGATCATTCTCTTGGTTACAATCTCAATTCTCACAAAGATGGTCGGTCTTAGGTCTGCCAATCCGGGTTCAAAACCCGATCCTAATATCGCAAGCTCTAGTGGTACCGCTAACGCCACTCCTCCAAGCATTGATGCTCCAGTGATCACCCCTGCAAGTCACGACACTGGCGCCATCAACAATCCACTCTTTGGTTGATCTCCTGAAGAAACCAGATGAAATCAGACTACCATAGTTGATCTCATGAAGGTTCAGACTGACGTAGCTGCAGCACAGAAAGAGTTTTGTGCTTATCTCAAAACTCTCACAGACAAGCTTGCGTCTGAACGAACTCAGCCTTAACGCGAGAAAGGAAAATCTAAAGAAACATCTTCAACTGCTGATCCTGAAATCTCTCCAATCCATGCTGTACATGATGAAGAATTCCGCAAAGCTGCAGATGACTCTCCAGCAATGGAACCCGCAAGTTTCATCACTCGTGAAGACCTAGAGCACTTTTGGGGATCGAGGAAAAGACAAGGCATCATCTGTCCATCTTCACCAACCTTCATATCCTGCTTCCATACATAGGATTCATCTTCCAAAGGTTATACCGCTCCAACATTCATTCTTTATGATGGAACATGCAATGCTCAAAAACATATTTCTCGGTTTCTGGAATTATTGGGCGAACACAAACACAACATGTCGTCCGTCTGAAGGAATTTTCAAAGTCTCTGACAGGCAGAGCATACACCTGGTACAACAACATCGCACCGGGAAGTATCACCAATTGGAGAGCGATGATTAATGCTTTCTACAGAAAATATTTCTTCGTGTAAGAGCAAATCACTCTCTCTGGTGAAGGATGTTTCAAAGGAGCAGCGAACATCCTGATGATTATGTGAAATGGTTCACAGTTCAAGCCTTGGATTGCCACGACCCAAACGTCACATAACAACAACTTGTAGACTTGTGCATCAACAGAATGATCCCGGTCTACAGAGCATCGCTGGAAAACCTCCGGTTCCACACTTTCTCAGAACTTCATGAAGCATCCAAACGATCAACGACTACTACACCTGCTTTACTGAGCAAAGTCTACAAGGTCGAGGAACCTCGGAGAAGCCGACGCCTGATCAACAAACAGTACAATGTCCAACCTTCCATGAACGTTGTTGCTCAATGAGGCAAAAGGAAAGCTTATGCTCAAACATGCGACATCTAACATTTCATCCTACAAAAGCATCACGGAAGGATAACTAATCTTGCACAAACCTCGACCCGGCATCGAACGGGAAATGATCGGACAGACTTAAACTTCTCTCGTCTCATGAAGAAGTGATCGAGTTACTGGAAGTTTGGGTTCAAGATGGTGCGATCAAATTGTCGTTCATCAGAAGAGAGCCAACAGAAAAAGAAATGGAGAATCCCAGGAGTACACAAGAATCCTCTCTAGTCAGAACCTTGCGCTCTCTGAATTCAAAGAAACAATTTAATCGTTGCTCGAGCAAATCTGTAGAATTGCTCTATCTGCCGAAGGCACAAAGGAGAGACATGTTCACAGCACTGAACCACATAGTGTCAAGAAATCCATTCCGGGAATACTTCTTGAGCCTCCAGCCACAGACCAAGATATGTACAACTGAGGATTGCCTACCACAGTCAATCTCAGAAGAAACGAATTTGGAAGAACGTTGATCGATGCTGGCACCGCTATCAACATCATTCCACTAAAAACCCTCAGAGATGCATGCATCACTCGACAAGAAGCTACTCATGCTCCCATCTCAATCAGAGACCTTGAAGGAGCGCTCGGAAATACTCATGGCTACATCACTCGAAAGTGAACATAAGTCCAACTCGACGTAAAACCAAATTCGCATAATCAGAAGATCCGGGATATGACATGTCCTTCAGACGAGCGTGGATCCACGTTGAAAAGATGGATACTTACAAAGCGTCTTTGGTTACACATCTCTCCAACGAAGAAAGTTCTGATCCAGAAGGTTTGACAGACATTCCATCATCAGAGTACTTTGAGGAATTTCAAACTTTGACGAGGTTGAAGCAAGAACATGCAAAAAGATGCATAGACATTCATCAAGAGGTTCCGCATTCAGGCAAGTCTCATTCCAAGTCTATGTCATTTATTTCTTCACATGCTATCCTAGCATGGGGACTTAATTATGCTAGCAACTCTACAAGATGTTATGAATGGTAGCTTCACCGCATTAGTATTTTACCAAGTGGTTGAATCTGACGTTTCTCCAAATCAAGCACTGAAATATTTATTACTGAGATGATGTCCAAACATGGCGAAGAATACTTTGGGAGTTTCTCTTGCGAGTCCATGTGTTCCACAAAATCAGAAGGCTCTGATGTCTACACAAGTGTCGAATCCCACTACCACAACGAAAGGGATGCTGAATCAGCAGAAGAAACTCCAGGGCCGAGATAATCAAACCCCTAAGGCATTTGATGCTTAAGGAGTATACACTTCAACGCTCAAGCATTTGAGAATCCATCTAGATGATGACACATTGATTTAACACCAGCACGATCAAAGTGTTACTAAACTACAATCGATAAGTCTTCAGTATCCCATGATAAGATAACTGAAGCAGATGCAACATCATTCATACATGGATGACACTAACTCCTTTAATATACACTGGGTAACCTAAGGCGATTCCGTGAAACTTCATCAACGGGATTTCTCTACATCACAAGCCCCTGCATGATTGAGGAACTTTCTCTCTTCACCAATCACATCCAGTACGAAAATTGCTGATGCTATCTACCGCAACAATAACGACTCACTGACAAAGCCAGTTCGTGGTAAAGTTATTCTTTCAGAGCATTCGAGTTGAACTCTCAAATACACCTTCATCTTACTGGAAGCTCAACTCATCAACTGGTTTGTGAATGTAAAAGGCTCACTGGAAGAAGGAGCAAAGGTTATATCTATAATCATGGTTCTATCCTTTGTCGGTCTTTGGAGCAACTTCAACCATGGTATCAGCATCAACAATAATCTCTAGGGAAACACCATCCATGATCTCAAGATCGACAAGGATCTCTCGGGAGCGTGATCATTCATAGTCTCAAGACCAACGACGGTCTCGGGAGCAACATCCTAGTGGCTTCATCAACTAATCATTCTCTGAAGTGTTACACATGAAGCGGATTTCTCTAAGAACCAATGATTCATATCAAGATGTAGACCTGATAACATGCTCACATGAAAGTCTTCCCAAAGCTAGCACGACTGGGGGGCATAATCCAAAGTCTTCTACAAGATGTTCTCATCACCTCTACAAATGAGATACAACACACTTCAGGTCATGGGTTTGCAAAAACGTACCAATGGGTGAGGAATGGGATAATGCTTCCTCAACAAAAGATGTTTGTCTATGTCTATTCTACAACATACCAAAAGGGAGCGTTAATCGGACATACGAGCTAAAAGATATGGCCTTTACCGTCAGGTTACGAAACCTGAAAAATTTGTACGGGATTACAAATTGCAGATGTGCACGCTTCGTTGGCGGACTTCTACAACTCCAAATTGAGTTATTTTTCTATCATGTAATAACTCAGTCTCTTAGCTTCAAAAGTTGGGGTCAAGCATCAAATACTGACGTCGTGTGAGGTTCCTACAGCTTCCAGAGCATACTACATGCAAGCAGAAATTCGTGGACGGGATTCATAACCTCTACAGTCGATCGATGTCCACCAGGTCTTTTCGCTAAGTTCTTCATCAAGGTACCTCCAACTTCTACCACCTGGGTCTTTACATCAATTTTCCACCCGGGTCCTCTATCTAAGTCTTGCTTAAGAAGAGAAAACGAAAAGGAGAGATTTAACAAAATATGGGATCGACGGTCCACCGATCATGACGATCGTTTCACAGCCCAAGACTCGTGGCACTGAGACTCTCATGTGCTAATTATTCGTCATAAAAGTAATGCTACCACGGGACATGAGACCATGGTCATTACATCATCCCATCTCGAGAGCGACCTCGCCTATGGTCCCGTGACGTGGTTTGTAAGTGATGTTTCTACGATCGTGAAAGGAAGATGGCACTGCAAGCACCATGCTCATGTATAAATCAAGGGGTCCTGATCTCAAACGAATCAATGACATTAAAATTCTTCACCAACCGTTCAAGACACAAGCGAATCGTCTAAAGACACGACATGAGTGTTTTACTGACAGAAACTAAATCGGAGATGATTTTACACTGTCCTGTACAAACCGACGAGCTGGGAGCAATTGGTGAAGAATTTGGGTATGGATCATACACCATTCTCTTCGTATGGATGTCCTCTACAGCATATCCAAAATTCACAGCAATTGGAGAAACGAGCAAAGAGTTGTGGCCAAAATATTAGACCACATGCCAGCTGAAAATTTTCTGAAGGTCTCCTGGAAGTTTACTGTTTCGTCGATTTCGGATCCTAAACATGCTCGGAACCCAAAAATCTTCTTTACTAAAGTTTGGAAATTTCCTGGACATGAGGATACTGATAAGCACGTATATGCTACATTTTATACCCATATTTATATTAGCTAGGACTTGATATTTTGGCTAATGACACTATTTTTGTGCTTTTGTAGAAAGTGCAACCAATTCAGATCGCCAAAGAATAAACGGCTTAAATAAGAGCTCAAATGGGGCTTGCCATAAAATAATAAACGTTGTTGCCACATCACCAGGAGAGTCAGAGCTCAATTACTGACCTGTGGGCGGCAGAGTTAACACATGTTTCACCACTACCACCAATCTTATGAGTCACAGCCAGGGAACAATACAGCAAGACAAAGAAATTTGCTGCTTTGCCACGAGATGCACAAGGGAGATACAAAGTGGGCTATGTGGCAGCTCTCACCACATTCCATTGGGGTCTATGATAAGTCCAACACATCCATTTCTTTTCGTAGCAGACTAAAGGTTGCAAGCAGAGTTCACATCTTTGCTGTGTCGGGAGTTAAACAAAGATGATGGAAGAATCATTGGATGGGTTCGTTGGCAGAGGAATTGACGATGAGAGAACGCAAAGAGTGAAAGTATAAGAGCTACTGGGGAGTTCTTGCCGTCGGTGACTAGGGTTTGAAATAATATTGGCAACTGCAGTTCTGCCATGAATTTGTGATCGTGGTGAAGATGGTGAAGGAAAACTGGTCAGTTGGTGGAGCAACTGAAATAGTGAATGATATTGCAGAGAGGGTTTTTACCCATCTTCGGCATTGAATGATCTGCAAACGAAGATGAACATGGAATCCAGGGTTTCTGAAGGTGGTGCTGTGAACATGAGTGCTGGCAGCTGGCTTATATGGCCTTGGTGATGTTTGATGATGAAGTAAAGGCATACTTTATGGGTCAGATCGATTGCAGGTGGTGGCTGGATTTACGGACAGAGATGCATGTTGGCTGAGACGATACACCAGCAGCAACAATGGGATTTAGGAGTTCGTATGTGGTCTGAAATGGGTCTGTTTGTTGCGAATCAACGGTGGTAACTGAACTGTGCAATGGTGACGATGGCCTGTATGTCAGTTGTAGCTGAGATAAAAATTGTGTGATGGCTTTGACGTCTGGCGAGATTAATGGACGTGCTCTGACCGAGATTAGGAGCAGTGGAGGTTAAGGTGGGATTTCGAAGGTGATTCTGTATGAAAACATCGAGGTGTTGTCTGAATCGAGAACGTGAATGGAGATGGACATTATCCATGGTTGTGAATTCAGCTTATGATGGTTGGCAGTTCGTTGGTTATTGCATAGCAACTGGGAAGTGAATTAGTGTAGCTGCCATCGATACATGGCTGTATGGATCTCGGTTCTGAGATCATTGATTGGTTGAGCTGATCGCAGTTGGTTCTGTAGGCGAGATTCAGAGTTTATAGAAAGGGGTTCAGCCGAACAGAGAAATGGACTTCATCCAGTGAGACGGAAATTACTGTTTTGGCTCGAGTTTACAAGAGGAGATGGGAGCAACCTGAAGCTAACACTCGCAAGGATAACTGGTGGTGATTGATGGGTTTCGGGTTGTCGAACTGGTGGTGGTAATGCTAACAGCGAGAAAAAAGGTACTGGGTTGTTCTGGTTAACGGATTGAGTATGGATTTTGCTGGTGGTACCGGTAACAGCAACAGCAAATGGAATTGAAGGTTCGGTTTAAGAAGATCAGTGAAGTAAAGATGGATGTTGGTACTGTGTTGCTGCCGGTTAGCAAGAAGGTGCTGCAGTTGGATTCAAGTGCAACAACGAAGTTGGAGTCTCGAACTGATGGCGGATGTCGGCTGAATGATGGTGGAAGATGAGTATGGTACTGAACTTGTTCTATCTAAGGAATCAGTTGGGTTTAAACGAGATGTTGCTTCCATGGTTACCGTGATTGTTAGAGGGATTTCATAGACACTCGAGGAAGAATTTTAGTTGTGCAGGGAGCAGAAGACATGAGTTGTTTATGAAGATGTATTATAAAGTCTTGAAATGAAGGAGATTCGGCAGAGAACAAAGTTCCATGTGTTGAATCTGGTTGGGGGTCTTTGTTACGGATCGAGGCAAGGGTTTAGTTGAGAGATGGAGTTGTGTCTATGGAGTCAGGAAATGGAAATTAGTGCAGTCATGGATGATGCTAATGGTGATCGACATAAGATTTTGCAATCGGTGAAACAAAGTTGGAACAAGCCGGTGCTGGTTTGTTGTGGGGTGAGCTATGCAATCGATGGGATAAAGGAAGGAGAAGTTGGAGTTGATCGGAGTTGGATAGTGACCTGAGATGAAGGTGGTGAGCTGCGCCATCGACATAAGACTGTTGGGACGTTTGGACTTCCGTCGAGAGAATATAGACGAGATTTGTGGAGCTCTCAACAACAACTTCAACAAAGGACGACATGTTGCAGGGGTTATCTAGTTCGGAAGGAGTTGAATTAGTCAGGGACTGAATTATGCCTCGCTGGTGACGAGTGTTTGGATTTGGCAATCGATAATGGACCCGAATGGACTGGGCCTTGGCATATGATGCTAGGTTTTATTTTAGAACGGAGGAAGCACCTATATGATGGAAAACGAACTGAAAGTGAAAAAGGGGCCGGCTTACAGAGCCGCAACTTGGAGAAGAGGCGACAGAGCCGCAACTGGAGAACAAGGGTTTGGAGTATTTGTTATTTCAATTCCCAATGCTTTGTTTGTTGTTCTTATTTAGATTTGTTTATGGCTTTTGAGAAAGCATGTATTGCTAAATTTTGTGGTTAGGGTTTATGGTAAAAACCACTTCGAGCATAAGAACAATTTGATTTGATACATATGTTTTGAATGCTATTATGAATTGAATATGATTAGTTCTTGATATTGTTTATCAATTTATCGAAATATAAGTTGTCTCTTCACCGGTTTTGTAGAACCTTTGTGCATAACTATTAGGATGACAAATATATTTGTCTCATCGTCTGATATTTCATGCTTGGGTAAATTCCTTTGATGGGATATGCTTAGAATAGCCAGGTATTATTTGTGAACCTATATTTAGTTTCGTATAATTTTCTCACTAATACAATTTGATGGTGCATGCTTGGGTTTAGTCTTTTGATGTGCCATGCTTAGGGTGTCCCAGTGATATTTGCGATTCTAATACCTATAATAGGTGATGTTGATAGAACGGACGATAAATAAATATTCATGAATTATGTTTCATTTCAGTAATTGAATAGAAATAGTGGTGGATACTATAAACCCTGGTTACCGATTCTTCCATTGGATTTGTCTTGTTACTTTAGTTTATTTTTATTTTATTATTTTTTCAAAAATCCAAAAACATATTTTCTGGTTAATTTTTATTAGACATATTGATTATAGTATTTCCACCGCTCCTTGTGGGAACGACCCGTACTTGCCTTTGTCTACTAGTTGGACACCGTGCGATTGCGGTTATTATATATATGCATTCCTGAAAGCCTATCAGATAATGGGTAAACCACGAAAATCAGACATCAGACAAAGATTCTACAACAATTTCAATGAAGACCTAACTTTTGAATTTTCTAATGACAAATTATGACGAAATTCTTCGTTCATCCACATCCAATCGTGGATCAACACCATCAACGCAAATCCCGCCTTCATCGTCGCCCGATAGTCTCATTTCTTCAAGTACGGTTCTTGCCGACAAGGACGACTCACAGATGATCGAGAGACATACAAAGTACCAGACTTTCCAATGTCTCTCGAAGGTTGATTCATCCCGGGATGAACATCCGCAAAGTCTTCATGTTTGACTTGATATTTACGGAGCGTTCTCCGAAAGATCCAAAATGGTGGTTGTAACGTAAGTCATCACTATCTCGAGGCGAAATACAGGAGTCATGGATATATCAATAACAAGCACGCCACTGAAACGGTAACAATCCAACTCTTGCCTATTTACAATTTCACTAGCTATAGTGTTTATAACGTCAAAATTTCGAAAAACTTGCTCGTCCCTTCAAATCTGCAAAGACGAGCAAAATTTATTATTCAAAATCATGACTTGATTTTCATTAAACCGTGAAAAACCCACGTGAATTTTAACATCCACTGTTTTTCAAAAATTGGACAGACGTCCATCTTACAATTGTTAAAACTCACATACGTAAATTATTTCACCATGTATAATTGTCTACTTTAATGGTTGTTCAAAATCAAAACATTGATTTTACAAAATACATATATTTAACGTGATACTCACGTAAATTTAAAAATATATCTATATGTTTTGCTCCCTCGCACGAGCATCTGTCTTTGAAGCGAGAGTATAAATTTTGTGAACGCTCACATATCGAAAATAAAAATTTTCATGAAAGCTCATAGACAAAATTTTTATTAACAGACGCACGTCTTTTAAAAAAATAAAAAAAATTCTCTCGTACAAGCATTCACCTTTGGAACGAGAGTTTATTCCATTTTGTGAAATCTCACAAAGATAAAATTTTGGTTTTCGTGAAAGCTCATAGACAAAATTTTATATAATTAGACTCAGGTCTATTTTGTTTGTTCCTTAAACTAACGAACAAACGAGCGTTTATTCCTAAAATAAGGATTTCTTTTTTGGGCCCGGCCAGCGAATCCTAAACGACCAAGGTCCCGTCATCAATATCAGCGGTTCAACACCAATCTATGCTCATTAGACGATGCTCCATCATGCCACTGGGATCTTCATTCAAGTCATGGTTTGATCGTACTATCAAAATCCGGTAATGTCTTAACTTACGACTAAGTACAATTACTTATATTTTTTATGACTGGAAAACACCATTCAATGCTGAGTGAGGAACACAACTTTCCTCACTAAGCAGGAGACTTAATGTAGATGGTGGATTTTCGACAAAGGATAAAATCGTAAACCCATAATTATACGAACTTCTGATCCAGCAATCAGACGTGAGTATTGAGACACGGGTCTCTATCGAACCTCGACCGAGAATACTGTCTCTCGTAGTATATACGTATATGTAGTCTCTCGGCTGGACAACAACATATCTCATGAATATTGAACACTTCAAAGAATTATTTCTATATAGAATCACGAGATTGACGGCTCCTAGACAGCCTTTTGCTCGCTAGTATAGAGTGATAACGTCTTCTGTGATACAAACAATAGTTTTCCCTGACTATATAAAGGATATGAAGCTCCAGCAAGCTCATATCAGAATAATTAATGTTCCTAGACAGCTTTCTCTGCTAGTATAGAGCCATCAATTAATTATTCTTAAATTATTGGATTCATCCACTGAATTTCTGAAAATATTCAAATATTTTCTGAAAGTATTCAAATACTTTTGTAATATTTCGTTACTTCAATCCATGGTTCTTCCAAGCAGAATTCCATGGGTTAGTAATAAATATTCAATAACACGGGCATGTGAGCTACCTCCGAGTAAGCCCCGATCCAAATGGTGCAAGTGTACTCGACGATGATGCACTAACAATCACCGTACGAACAAGTATTTCAAAATACGACGAGACAATGAACCTATGCAAAATAGGAAGGAAAATAATAAATAATTAAAAATTGACCAAGGCGCTGGGAGAATGAACACTTCAGTAATTATTTCTATATAGAATCACGAGATTGACGGCTCCTAGACAGCTTGCTCTGCTAGTATAGAGTGATAACGTCTTCAGGATACAAACAACAGTTTTTCCTGACTATATAAAGTATATGAAGCTCCAGCAAGCTCATATCAGAATAATTAATGTTCCTAGACATCTTGCTCTGCTAGTATAGAGCCATCAATTAATTATTCTTAAATTCTTGTATTCATCCACTGAATTTCTGAAAATATTCAAATACTTTTGTAATATTTCGTTACTTCAATCAATGGTTCTTCCCAACATAATTCCATGGGTTAGTAATAAATATTCAACAACACGGGCATCTGAGCTACCTACGAGTAAGCCCCGATCCAAATGGTGCGAGTGTACTCGACGATGACGCACTAACAATCACCGTACGAACAAGTATTTCAAAATACGACGAGACGATGAACCTATGCAAAATAGGAAGGAAAATAATAAATAATTAAAAATTAACCAAGGCGCTGGGAGCATGGGCCCACTGACCGGCCAGACGTGTCGTGGTCAATCTCTCGCCAGTTTCACATTTTTATCATATTTTTGTTATTTTCCTTGAGTTCATGAAAATCCTTTCACTTGAACAAATATCTTCGCTTTTTGAGGAAACCTCGAGTTTCATGGTGTTTCCCTCACACCAAGGAAATAATATAAAATTAGGGAAAATATTGTGGGGCCGTTATTATTGGCCAACCGATCATGCCTTGATCCTGGCCGGCCCCACACCTCATGGTTCCTCATTATTTTATTATTATTTCCCTAATTTCATGAAAACTCCTTAATCTCATGATATTTCTTTAATCCCCTGAAAATAATAATATAAAATTAGGGAAACCCGTGGGACCGGTCCCAGCCAGCCGATCACGCCCAAGCTGGCCCCACATACCCTATTTTATTATTATTATATTTTATGTTTCCTTAATCCCATGAAGTTCCTTGATTTCATGATATTTCCTTCAAATTATGAAAATTCCTTTAAATCATGAAATAATACATAAAATTAGGGGGAAAACTCACGGACCGAGCCCTAGTCTGGCCAACCATGCTCAAGCTAGGTCCACACGTCCCTTATTTTATTATTATTATTTTTTCATGTTTTCCTCATCTCATGGAAACTCCTTGATTTCAACAAAACTCTTTGATTTCAACAAAACTCCTTGGTTTTAACAAATTCCTTGGTTTTATCATATTTCCCTAAAATCATGAATATATTATAAAAAAATAGGGAAAACACCGTGGGGCCAGGCTCCTTGGCCGGCCGGCTATGCCTTGGCCATAGCCGATCCCACACTTCATGATTCCCTCATTTTCTATTATTTTCCTTCATCTCATGAAGGTTTTGACGATTTCAAGAAAAACCCCGATTTCTTCATATTTTCTCAAAATGTTGCTCAAACGCACACCGTAAAATATCAAAATTCTCGTAATTGAGATACGGACACTTTGGTGACGTGAGCATGTTACCTTGACTGACCAAGGTTGGCTCTTTGGTATGCAAGAAGCCGGTCCCACGTATTCTCATGATTTGACCTAATTTGCACAATTTCACGTATTAGGTCCAAAACTCTTCCAAACAACTTGGAACCTCATGGAACGATCATCATTTGATCCCGTGAACACCTGTGGCCAGTTCATGACCCCTTGGTCGGTCCCTCATCTCTTCATAATTAATTGGGTTTTATCACCTAAGGTTCAAGATTATTTTAATAATTGATTAAACCAAAGCATTTAATCATCCTTTCATCAACAAATTAATCGGTCTTCGGTGGAGATCTTGATATTTGCTCATGTGAGCATCTCTGGGCACTACATGGTCGACCCATAATCCCAAGTAGCGGTCCCTCCTTTTATGTGGTTAATTCTCAATAAACCATCGCAAATCATCAATTGATCAAATTAGGGTTTTGAGTCCAAGGTTAATGATTCCGCATTCAAACGCTAATAATTTTACGTTGATCCCATGATCAACATTTTATTTATCATACTGTTCAACCGCAAAAAGATTTCGATTTAATATTTTATTTGTTCATGCTACCATAATTCATCAAACAAGCAATATTTGCTCAGATGAGCAATACTTGCTCGAATCAAAGAATATTGGTTCAACTATCAATATTCAACAATTCATCGAATGAGCAATATTTGCTCACGTTAACTTATTCACACATCATATCTCTGTCTCAACATACATGTTCAATTCATGAGTCTCAGAACATTTCCATACCACGTTCGACTCAACAATACAAGGACTCATCCTCCCATGAAGTCATGAAGTCAACAACTGACTAACTAAATACACGTCTGCCTTGCAGACTCCACAATCACACGAGACATCAATCGTGTCACATGAGGGATATCAACTAGGGTTTTGGTTTGGAGGTCTACGGCACGTGTGTTCAAACACACGATGGAATGTGAGCAAGTCGTGCAGTCAGTTGAAGAAGTTAACAAAGTAGTGGATGGAAAATCGACCAAGTCTCCGCACGATGAGCAACTGGTTTCAAACACGATTTCCATTTCTCCACTTCTTGATTCTATCAACTGTCACACTTCATGGGATCATGGTGTCTACAATTCCAGCAATATAAATAAGTCTCTGAATCATGATTAAAAATGCAACAAGAATCTCACGTCTCACTGACAATACGAGATCAACAACTCATCAATTGAGCAATTACTCTCAACGGAGCAATTTCAATCATTCAAAACTTATCTTATTCAGAATTCATAACACACCTACAATCTTTGATTACCGTTGATTCCACACATTTCTCAGCTTCCCTCCTACAGATCGACCCATCCTCTCTTGTGACCGAATTTACTTTGGAACGGCCATTGTCTTGGTTTAGGCCGAAGTACTACAGATTGATCTCTCGAATTCAAAGCACCCCCTTTTCAGCGGTGCATCTGTGTGAGGTTGAACATTTCGCTCGGTTCAAGGAGTCCCCTCCGTACGGTCGTCTCCTCAATTCCTTAAAAACCAGCAAATCGTTTTGCCCATCTACAATAATATACATAATAAATATGACGCTTCAACTAGCTCAGATCATCCAATCCTTGAATAATTAATGCTCCTAGACAGCTTGCCTACTAGTATAGAGCCATCAATTAATTACTTCTAGTCATTAGATTCATTAACTGAATCCTAGAAAATATTCTATGTTCTTCATAATATTTCATTACTTCAATTCACGGTTCTTCCCAGCAGAATTCCATGGGTTAGTAATAAATATTCAACGTACGGGCATCTGAGCCACTATCGAGTAAGCCCCGACCAAAACGGTGCAAGTGTATTCAGCAATAATGCACTAACGAGCACCTGAATGCACAAATGAGCAATCCAAAATACGAAGGAACGATGAACCTATGCAAAATAGGAATAAATATAATAATAAAAAATATTAGCTAAGGCGCTAGGGGACTGGACCCACCGAACGGCCATTCATGTCGTGGCCAGTCCCACGCCTAACTCTTTATTTTATCATATTTTTATTATTTTTCCTTGATCTCATGAAAATCCCTTCATTTGAACAAAACTCCTTCGTTTTAAGGAAACTCCTCCGTTTCATGGTGTTTCCTTCACACCAAGGAAATAATATAAAACTGGAAAAAGTGTCATGGGACCGGGTTCACTAGAAAGCCGGCCATGCCCTGGATTTAGCCGGTCCCACACGTTAATTCCTTATTATTTTATCATTATTATTTCCTTCATCTTATGAAACTCCTCAGTTTCATGGTATTTCCTTCACATCAAGGAAACTACATAAAATTAGGAAAAGTGTCACGGGACCGTGGTCACTAGCCGGCCGGCCATGCCCTAGCCATGACCGGTCCCACACCTTGTAATTCCTTATTTTATTAATTATTTCCCTCATCTCATGGAAATTCCTTAATTTTATGAAACTCCTCAGTTTCATGATATTTCCTTCACATCAAGGAAATTACATAAAATTAGGAAAGGTGTCTTGTGACCGTGGTCACTAGCCGGCCGACCATGCCCTGGCCGTGACCGGTCCCACACCTTGTAATTCCTTATTTTATTAATTATTTCCATCATCTCATGGAAATTCTTAATTTTATGAAACTCCTCCAGTTTCATGATATTTCCCTTGACATCAAGGAAATTACATAAAATTAGGAAAGGTGTCACGAGACCGTGGTCACTAGCCGGCCGGCCATGCCCTAGCCGTGACCGGTCCCACACCTTGTAATTCCTTATTTTATTAATTATTTCCATCATTTCATGGAAATTCCTTAATTTTATGAAACTCCTCAGTTTCATGATATTTCCTTCACATCAAGGAAATTACATAAAATTATATAAAATTAGGAAAGTTGTCACTAGGGACAGTGGTCACTAGCCAGCCGGCCATGCCCTAGCCGTGACCGGTCCCACACCTTGTAATTCCTTATTTTATTAATTATTTCCATCATCTCATTGAAATTCCTTAATTTTATGAAACTCCTCAGTTTCATGATATTTCCTTCACATTAAGGAAATTACATAAAATTAGGAAAGGTGTAACGGGACGGTGGTCACTAGACGGCCGGCCATTCCCTAGCCATGACCGGTCCCACACCTTGTAATTCCTTATTTTATTAATTATTTCCATCATCTCATGGAAATTCCTTAATTTTATGAAACTCCTCAGTTTCATGATATTTCCTTCACATCAAGGAAATTACATAAAATTAGGAAAGGTGTCACGGGACCGTGGTCACTAGCCGGTCGGGCATGCCCTAGCCGTGACCGGTCCCATACCTTGTAATTCCTTATTTTATTAATAATTTCCATCATCTCATGGAAATTCCTTAATTTTATGAAACTCCTCAGTTTCATGATATTTCCTTCACATCAAGGAAATTACATAAAATTAGGAAAGGTGTCACGGGACCGTGGTCACTAGCCGGCCGGCCATGCCCTAGCCGTGACCGGTCCCACACCTTGTAATTCCTTATTTTATTAATTATTTCCATCACTCATGGAAATTCCTTAATTTTATGAAACTCCTCAGTTTCATGATATTTCCTTCACATCAAGGAAATTACATAAAATTAGGAAAGGTGTCACTTGGTCATTAGCCGGCCGGCCATGCCCTAGCAGTGACCGGTCCTACACCTTGTAATTCCTTATTTTATTAATTATTTCTATCATCTCATGGAAATTCCTTAATTTTATGAAACTCCTCAGTTTCATGATATTTCCTTCACATCAAGGAAATTACATAAAATTAGGAAAGGTGTCTTGTGACCGTGGTCACTAGCCGGCCGTCCATGCCCTAGCCGTGACCGGTCCCACACCTTGTAATTCCTTATTTTATTAATTATTTCCATCATCTCATGGAAATTCCTTAATTTTATGAAACTCCTCAGTTTCATGATATTTCCTTGACATCAAGGAAATTACATAAAATTAGGAAAGGTGTCACGAGACCGTGGTCACTAGCCGGCCGGCCATGCCCTAGCCGTGACCGGTCCCACACCTTGTAATTCCTTATTTTATTAATTATTTCCATCATTTCATGGAAATTCCTTAATTTTATGAAACTCCTCAGTTTCATGATATTTCCTTCACATCAAGGAAATTACATAAAATTAGGAAAGGTGTCACGGGACCGTGGTCCCTAGCCGGCCGGCCATGCCCTAGCCGTGACTGGTCCCACACCTTGTAATTCCTTATTTTATTAATAATTTCCATCATCTCATGGAAATTCCTTAATTTTATGAAACTCCTCGATTTCATGATATTTCCTTCACATTAAGGAAATTACATAAAATTAGGAAAGGTGTCACGGACCGCCATGTCACTATCCTTGACCGGTCTCACACCTTGTAAATCCTTATTTTATTATTATTTCCATCATCTTATGGAAATTCCCCAGTTTCAGCAAAAACCCTAGTTCTTTCGTATTTTCTTAAATATTGCTCAAATGCACATCAGAAAATACCAAAATGCTCAGGACTGAGACACGGACACTTTGGTGACATGAGCATATCACCTTGACCGACCAAGGTTGGATATTTGGCTTGCAAGAGGCCGGTCCCACATACTTTCGTCATTTGACCTAATTTGTTCATATTAGGTTCAAACTCTTCCAAACAACTTGGAACTTCATAAAACGATCGTCAGTCAATCCCATGACCAACCAGGGTCGGTTCCATGACCCCTTGGTCGGTCCCTCACTCCGTCATAATTAGGTTTTATCACCTAAGGCTCAGACGAGCACTATTTTAATAAATGATTAAACCAGCATTTAATCATCCTTTCACCAACTAGTCTTCAAGAGACTTTGGTATTTGCTCACTTGAGCATTTGGGCGTTACATGGTTGACGTAACCGGTCCCTCCTACACTCTGTGGTTGATTTTTAATAAATCATCAATTGATCAACAATTTAGGTTTCGAATCCAAGGTTCGTAATTCCAGGTTCAAACACTAATAATTTTACGGTGATCCCATGATCAACATTTTAATCATCATACTCGTCTTAGTTGCCAGTATCTTAGATTAATATTTTATTTGGTCCCGCTACCAATAATTCATCAAATGAGCAACATTTGCTCAGATAAGCAATATTTGCTCTGACTAAGGAATATTGGTTCAACTATCAATATTCAACAATTCATCAAATGAACAACATTTGTTCACCTTAATTATCAACATTTATTCGTACCTATGTCTCAACAGACATGTTCAATTCGTGATTCTCAGAACATTTGCAAATCATGTTCGACTCAACAATACAAGGACTCATCGTCCCAAGAAGTCAGCAACTGACTAACTAACTACACGTCTGCCTTGCATACTCTACAATCACGAGACATCAATTGTGTTACATGGGGGGATATTAACTAGGGTTTTGGTCTGGCGGTCTACGGCACGTGTGTTTATACACACGATGAGAATGTGAGCAAGTTGTGCAATCAGTTGGAGGAGTTAGCAAAGTAGTGAATGGAAAATCAACCAAGTCTCCGCACGATGGGCAACTGGTTTTAACACGATTTCCACTTCCCCACTCTTTGACTTCAGCAACCGTCACACTTCATGGGATCAGGGTGTTACATCTCTAGCAATATAAATAAGTCTCTGAATCATGATTGAAAACAGGACAACCTTTCGTCAAACAGACAACAAGAGATTAACAACTCAACGTCTAAACAATTACTCTCAATAGAGCAAATTCAATCAATCAGAGCTTATCTCATTTCTTCACGCAGAATACACAACACACCTACAATCTTCGATCACTATTGATCTCACACATTTCTCAGCTTTCCTTCTACAGATCGAACCATCCTCTCTTGTGACCGAATTGACTCTGGAACGGCCATTGTCTTGGTTTAGGCCGGATTCCTACAGATTGATCTCTCGAATTCAAAGCACTCTCTTTTTGCAGTGCATCTGTGTGAGGTTTGACAGTTCGCTCGGTTAAGGAGTTTCCTCTGTACAGTCGTCTCCTCAATTCCGTAAAAACTAGCAACTCGTTTTTCCCCATCTACACTAGGTTACTCTTAGTTATTTTAAATTACTTAAATACCCTTCACCTAAATTTAATAGATAAACCTAAAATAATCAAAATCAAAATTTATTTTCAAAATAAAAAATCATTTTCATTCATAACCTAATTTAATCATCAATCAGACAGTTTTGATTTTATTTTTCTTCGGTGATTAATTGTTGATTCATAAATCTTTGACCAATGATTAAAATGAGTCGTGTGAAGTATTGCACAAAGAAATTTAGCTTCAGATCCGCATATTGGAAACCGGATCTTTGTTCTTCCTTTTTTTTTTTTTTTTTTTTTTTTATGTTTCAGAAGAACAGTTCGGCTGATAATTAAACATGAAAATGATAGCCGAAATTCATTTTTTTTTAAAAAAACACACTTAGTTCGGCTGTTTAATTTTTTATTTGAATCAGCCGAACCTAAATTCGTCAGTTTCAGAGTGAAGTTCCTATGTTTTTTGAAAATATACCTAGGTTCGGCTGATAACTCAAACATTTGGCTGATAACTTGTCAGACGAACCTATGTTTTTTGAAAATATACCTAGGTTCGGCTGATAACTCAAACATTTGGCTGATAACTTGTCAGACGAACCTATGTTTTTTGAAAATATAGGTTCTGGCCACAAGTTATTATCACCGAACCGCTCATCTAGTCGGTGGATCTAGGTTATAAAAATTCTTTTTTTTTGAAAAATCTATAATAAAAAACAGAATGGGTTTTTGAACTTGGACGGACGGATAACATTTTAGAGGCAAACATTGTATCCGACCATCCCAGTCTCATCCCAGCAAAAGATATCTAACAGATGTAAGAATTGTAACCTCTTTTAATAATGAATATACTTTGAGTGGGTTCCCTCATAATTAGAATCATAAATAAAACTTAAATTAAATATGTTTTATTCAAGACCATTAGTTTGAATTATCTCATTATTTAATATTTTTTATATTATATTCTCCATCTATGAAAAAAAATATTTAAATAAATAAATAAAACACCAAAAATCTTCAAAATTATGAATCACAAAATCACAATTGAATCCACCAAATTAAATGAAAAACTAAGTTGTTCTCTAGCCATTGAATATCTATACATAAAAACACCAATTGTAGAGAAAATACATGATAACCAATTGTTCGGTTTTTTAATTTAAATCATACGTGAAGAAGAAAAATGGTAAAAAGATGCAAATCATTTATAAATAAAAAAAAATCATTGGATGCCTAGATGGGAAACAAATCAAAGTATAAAATTATTTGGAAATTACCTTGGTAATATGAAGACGTTTGGTGCAAAGAATAACAATTACCATTTCCATTCATAAACATGCACAAAGAGTTTTGTATGTTTTCTCCTCGATCACATTTCACAAATCGGATATATAAAATTGTTGAATCTTCTATAGTCCCACTCTAAAAATTCCAGTTGGCATGAGATGGAAAAACAATTATCGATTCAAAATTCATTCAGTGGATCTGCATCACTTAAGAACTTTAACGGTTCTGTTGACTTATTGGAGTGAAAATCACGTAAATTTGAGGGTATCAATGAAAATTTGAGGGAAGTTTTTAGTTTTGAGAAAGTCACGTAAATTTTGGACTGAAATATCGTCAGAATGTATATTTGTTTTAATAGATTCTACATAGGGAAAACGCTGACCTTTTTTCACTCTAATTTTTCATATTTAAATTTTGAAATGATAGGGAAAGCAGATGTATGGATAATTTCATACACATGCTAAAAAAGTTATTAAAAAGATAATAAAAAATATGTAGAATTCGGCCTAACCGGAGGATATATTAGAGGCCAATTATAATGCCACAAGAGGAAATAATTAAATTAGATCATTAGTGTTACATTACCCATTTTCTATTTTTTTATAAAACATTATTAGAACATGATGTTATAGGTGATTTTGGTTGGTTCGGGGTTCACCACGTTATTAGATAAGTATTGCAACTTGCAACGAGTGCCGTTACGGCACGGGTTATCTCTAGTCCATAATACAAAACAGAAGGGATTTTTGAGCACGAACGGCCGGATAACATTTTTAGAGACAAACGGATGATCCAACCATCCCAGTCTCATCCTAGCAATATACATCCGACGATCGTGGTGTTTGTGACTCCTTTCATTACGAACCTAAATTTATTGACCTTTAATTAATGAATCACATAACTCAAAATATTATTAATGAATAATATAACATAACTTAAGATATTAATATTAATTAAAATAGTTAATCTTATAGCAACCAGACAATGTGTATGCCATCTATATTACGGTTACAAGCATGATAATAAGATAATTTTGGATCGGATCAAACGTAAACTGGCGATTAGGATACCTAATAGTATATATATTTACTCATTCTGTATAAGATATCTCAGTGAAAACATATATGTTTACTAGATTTTGTGGTTGCGAGGCGAATATGATGGAAAGTGGTATACATATTTAAACTATATATTACTCAAATAATTTGGTTGTTATATTTTGATGATGTCTATGGCTAATTTTATTATGTGTGTATGAACATTATTTTGGCTTGAAGGAAAACATAGATCTCTCTCGAAACACTGCAAAAATATTGCATTAGTTAAATTAAAGCAGTGCCGTTACGGCACGGGTTATCTCTAGTACAACTTATAAAAGACGACATTAAACCTCGCTTAGAAGTCTACCTCCGTATTAAAAAAACCTATTTATCTATTAGTTCGGCAAATATCAAAAGCCTAATTTCATATTATTCTTCTTTAACAAACCCTAACCTCACTATCTCTCAAAAAAACAAACAAACTTTGAAACGAAGACTATATAATCATTTACATTAAGCATTAATTATTAACTAATAATCTTAATATTATATTCTAATTATTATCATTAGCACTAATGAAGTAAGGGCCTTATTGTCCTATTAAAACATGATGGATAAGGGGTTATTGATTTTACCACGCCCTATTAAAAACATGATGGATAAGGGGTTATTGATTTTACCACATAATGATTCTATTTTGCCGTTACCCGTATGCCTCATAAAATTTGAATATGCCTCAAAACAGGTTTCTTATGAATAGTAATACATTTAGGCTAATAAGTAAAATCTTAGTATTGTATTCAATGATTTATCGGATCAAACTTCAATGTGCTTATAAGCAGTGGCGGAGCCAGTCAAGTGCAGAGGTGTGCACCTGCACCCGAGCCCTTTTGGCTGCGAAGCTTAATTTGGGTCCAATAACTAATTTTAAGACTATCTAAAGGCCTAATTTTTCTTTTTATACCTACTAAAATTTCTTTATTTATCCACAGCACATTTTTGCACCCCTTTTTAGAAGTGTCGCCTCCTCCCCCGCTTATAATATAGTGCCGATGTTTGCAATTTCCTACTTTATATTTTTAGGCCTATACCTATGCACATGGCTAAAAAAATCTGTTTGTCATATCAGGTGGCATGGAAAACGAGTTGCGCCATTATGAGAAAATGACAGAGTTTCTAGCGAAAGAAATAATAATATCGCCAGCGATAAAGTATTTATTGCCTGCGCTACCATGAATATCGCTCGATATTAACTATAACGATAGCTTTCGAATTAATATCGCCAACGGTCGACTTTCTAACGCTTATAAATATTGCACCGTCTCTTATTCCCCGTAACACCTTCCCCTCCCTTCTCATCTATTCTATTATGTTCTTTTTACTTTTATTCTCTTTTCTTCTCTAGTTTAACAAAATTATCTTTAGTTTTAATTACTTTCTAAGTCATATGAGTGAGAAAACAAAAAGAAATAGAAGATTCAACGAATCTACTAGTATAGCCAGCCAGTGGATTAAGTTATGTTGTGGATAAAGGATATGAGTTTCAAAATGTTAGACAATTAGCCGATGATGGTGCACTCCCTACGCACATATCTGGCCATCCGGAGCGAGTTAGTTCAGTATTTATAAAAGGTGGATGCTCTGAGTTTCGTATGGTGTTTGGGTTACTTCCCCCCTGTTATTCAAGAGAGACTCCGAAAATATCTTTGGCGACATTAATAATATACAACCTGGAAACTACATGACTCAAATAATTCAAGTTATTTGAACGATGGTGGAAGACACAAACACGTTCTTTTTCAAATATTTGAATGCGGTAAGTTAGTTTTTTCTTGTAATTAAAATTTTAGATTATTTTTTTTATTTTATAAAATTCAAGAAACTCTAATTATGACTATGTTGTTAAATAGGAGTTATACCGTTAGATTTGAACATGTTAACGGGAATTCCATGTGAAGGAAACTTACTTCCAATTAAAGACTAAATTTGGTATCAATATATATATATATATATATATATATATATGGAATTTGGTATCACAAATTTGACTGGTGGGGCCCGCCCCCGCCCTCTGAGGCTATCATGGGTTACTTTAGTGTGTGTCAGCTTGGTGGAGTTCAACTTCTCGGTTCGTAAATCATTTCGGTTTTTTTTCTTGAAATGTTTATCTGAATTTTTTCCAATGAAGTTATCTTTTTTATTGTTATTATTATAAGATATAAGTCAAAACAAGAGAATTCACTTTTTTTTAATGATTTTTGCATGAAGTATAAATTAAAATAAGAATTCCATATTTTATTCAAAAAATTATCAACTTAATTTGTTTGCACATCCCTTGTTTTTTTTTTTTTTGATGGGTTAGTACAGTGATTAGTTGTGGCCCCTAAATACTACTAGCAATTACAAGGTCTAGGGTTCGAACCCTTACCTCCTCCAAGGGAGGGAGCATGAGAACCACCAGTCCACTTGATGATTCTCTGCACATCCTGTGTAAATTTTATTTGTTTGCATATCTTGTGTAAAAATTATTTGTTATGAATCTCAATAAATAAATATATGCATCTCATCATAGGATTCATAACCGAGAAAAATAAAATCAATCATCATAAACAAAATCAAATTTAAGAAGATTAAAATTGAAATACATGCAAAAATTTGTAAGATGATGAAAATACATAGACAACTTTGAATTTACAATACTTTGGCCTAGATTCGGACTAAATCCATTGTGCCGGGGGGTTTCAAAATTGTGACTCTTTGCGGTTTATGTTTACAGTGAAATACCATTCCCATCTACAACTCAAAAGAACAATTTATTTTATTATTTTTTTTGATGCCAAAGAGAATTTTTATTATCTTGCAACACTTTCAATGTCTAACAAAAAACGACTCTCAATAATACTAGGGGGTTTATCTATCCACACTCTAGTAATACCAAATTTCCCGGTAAACTTAGCCAGCTTTTATTAGCGGGTTTATTACGACTATAGAAACAAAATTACATTCCCATTGTGGGATGTTTTTTAACTTCTTAATGTCGTCTAACTAATGATTTCATTCTCCCAAGCTATGACTGAAGCATATTTGTTGATGTAGCCTTCAATCCCTTGTAAATCAGTTTCAAAGACGATGTGTGTATGTTGTAAATCAGTACCCCAGCTGACTGCATCAAAGATGTCAGGCAGTTCAAAATTCATTATTCCTACATAACATTTTCCCCCCACCACTTACCTGCATAGTCACGCAAAGTAAGGGAAACACATGTTAGTCCAGTATTTACGTCAAATGAAGCATCACGATTAATAGAAAAATATGGATATGCAGGTGGTTTCTACTTTGGTATATTTATCCTATCCACCATGCCATTACTATGACTATCCAGTGAATTAGAATAGGGTTTCTCGATATAACTGGCAAAACTCAGAGCTCTCCTAGCAGTAGCAATACAACCAGCTCTTTTGTTATGGAATTGGACTTCACATCTCTCATTCCAGATAGTCCATGAGACTATAATGGCAAAGTGTTTAACCAAGTATCTTGAGCAGTTTGATGGTGTGCTTGGGTCATCCAGATTTCAAACAAAATAGCGATATCATCATGCACCCCTGTTAAAATATTGGCACCTCCAGGAACTTGCATCCAAACTGTTATGGAGAAAGGGCAGTAGAAAAGAATATGCATTACAGATTCATCTGACTGATTTCAAAGAGGACATAAGCGATTTATATATCCAAAATTCCTTGAGAGCCTGACTTTGGTAGGCATTGAGTCTGATAGGCATTTCTACCAAAAGTGCTTAACCCTAGGCCAAGTGTGAATACTCCAAAACTGCTTCCAACTGATGATTGTGTTTTGATATTTAGTGAACCATGTAAATTTCCCAGGATGTTCTCATACAACTTATTATATGATTATTTTATCGTGAAAACTCTAATTTTTTTTTTGTTAAGTTCCAGATAAGTTTGTCTTCAACAACAACATGAATTTTCATATTCAGAATCAATTCTACCGTAGAAGTATCAAAAGGGTGATGAAGCAGATACATATTTCATTGTCTGCTACCTTGAATGAAAATATCTTGAACATATATATACTGCTCACTATCTTCGACACACTGTCATGGGTTTGGTGGTGTATTTACGCTGGAAATCCAAACATCGATCCAAATTTTAATTTGATTCCCTCTCCCTAATCTCCATCTGATATGAAACTTTATAAACGACAACTCCTTCTGTATTCCCTTCTAGGCCCAAGAACAATCTGACCCTCTAACTGCATGAAGTAAACTGGTACCTAATAAGTATTTAGACTGGATTGCATTGACCCACTGCTCATCAGTGTTTGTGCATATCGTCCAAGCAACTCTGACCAGAAGGGATTGACTAAGGATTCTTAGGTCTCTAAAACCTTGACCACCCAGATTTTTATGAAGTCCTAAAGTTTTCCATGAAATAATACATGTACCTCTATGGTCTTTGAAACCCCACAAGAAATTGCGTTGTACAGATTCAATTTGCTTGATAATGCCCACTGGTATCTGTAGCACACTTATTGAATATGCTGGGATAGTATTAGTGACATTCTTAATCATTAAAGAATTACTGCAAGACATTGTTTCACCATTCCAGCTGGACAACCGATTCTTTACCCTGTCCACCAAGCCATTAAAACATTGCACCTTATTCTTACCAATAATAAGGGGAATGCCCAAATATCTTTCATTAGAGTTCATTATTGATACTTTTAATCTTCGAGAAAGTAACCTGTAAAATCTTTGGGGCACATTGACACTATAATAAACACTTGGTTTGTTAAAGTTCACCATCTGTCATGATCCATCACCAAAGTCTTCAATAATTTTGAGAATATTGTTCACATTATGAAGATCTACATTGATAAACAACAAGCAGTCATCCGCAAAAAAACAGATGAGAAACTGATGGAGCACCTGGAGTAAATTTGGGTTTTAGAACAAAAATTAGCAACGTCCGTGAAGCAGTTGCGAATTTTCAATCAAAGAAAGCAACTGCAAAAGTTTCGCAACGGCGGCAACCGCTTACAGCTGTTGCAATTCGCCACTGCTGAAAAGCTAGGTGTGTGAGCCGTCCGTGTGCAGGGTCACAGCTGAGTGTGTAGAACTAAATATCTTTCCACCCAGTATCTTAGGTTTTATCAATTCTAAAACTGTTTTTCACCCCTATTTTCACTATCGAGCGGGATTTTCTTTATTTCTCCCTCCCAAATAGTACGACTTAACCACAGCCATACCTTCTTTCTCTTATAATAACTTTACTATTTCACCATCTAGATCCGAGAAATCTGTCTGAAGAAAATGCTCCAACTTATCGCACCAACTCGGTAAGTCTTTCAATACTTATCCCCCTTTGTTATTCTCCATCTTTGTAGTTAGGGTTTTTGTTAAAGTAATCTGTTGGATTAACAGTTAGGGTTTCACTTTATCTTTATAGTCTTTCTGTCTATTGATGAAATTGAGTTTGTTCTATTCGCTCATCTGAAAGCAATTGCTAATCAGGAGAAATATAGGTATAAGTTTCATTTTATTGTTCTAATTTAATTTTTGGGTTTAATTTTAGGTCTGTGAGATTTGGGTGTTTATTAGATTTTGGATTTGTTGTTATCAAGATATGGGTGTTTGTATATATTGATTTGAATGATTCAATTTTTTTTTTTAATAAATATGGGGATATACCTCATCAGGACACTAGAGTAGAAATCAAATTCTTTTTCAGGGAAAAAAAAGTATTTTGTTTGGAATTTTACTTTGCAAGAAGGGACTGTATTTAAATGGAATGAGTTGTTTTCCTTTTATCTGGGCTATTTTGTTTGGAAAAAGATTAGAGAAGTTCCAGTCTAGTTAGGTAAATGGAATTAGTTGTTTTGCTTGTATCTGGGTTGTCTAGTCTTTTGGAAATTCGTCCCGGTGAAATTGGGTTTCTTGTTTTAGATGTGCGCAATTTTATGCTTTATTAACATCTTTACTGAAGTAACTGTATTGTAGATTAAGTGTTTAACAAATTATCTCAATAAGTACTCAGGTTTATATACATAGATACCTGCTATGTTTCGAGGGTAGTGATTTTTGGTAGTATGGAGAGGGTAGTAGAGGTGGTGGTGGTATTGATTTGCAGTATTACGAGGCTAGTATGTATCAGGCTGGTACGAGTAATATGGGGAGTAGTGGTACTGGTCATGGTGTTGGAGGTTATTTGTAGTAGTAATAGTACTAGTGACTGTGTTGGGTGGTGATTGTAATACTAGTAGTACTGGTGACCCTGTTGGTTGTGATTTGTAGTAATAGTAGTACTGGTGAAGGTATTGGTGGTGATTTGTAGTTGAAAGGGATGGTACCAACGATGGCGTAGTTTTAAAGTATGGGGAAGGTGTGGGAGATGGTTGTGGCAGTGACTTGTAGTAGTATATATCGAGATGGTACTGGAGATGGTGGAGGTGGAGATGCACAGTAGTATTTGGTGGGTGTTGGAGATGTTCGAGGAGGTAATTTGTAGTAGTATGGAGTAGTACGACAGATGGTGGAACACCTTATGCTAGTAACTTTTCATGTATTGTCAAGCACTTTAACCTGTGAAGGTGATTGGTAGTTAAATTTAATTTGCTGACATTCTTGAGTAGAATATATCGGTGTAACTTGTATTAATGAAATGTAGTCTTGAGTTAAAAATTCTCACTAAATTCCATTAAGAATGACTTATGCGTTTCTTTCAGATGAACTGGGAAATAGTGCAACTGGAGGTGTTTAACATGATAGAAAGTTTTTTCACTACTGGGTTCATTCTAAGAGAGGTTAACACTACTTTCATCACCCTTATACCTAAGGTAGAATATCCCCAAGAAGCTAGAGACTATAGACCAATCAGCCTAAGTAATATAATTTACAAAATAATGTTCAAGGTCCTAGCCAATAGATTGAAAAAACTTCTACCAAATATTATCTCCCTGTATCAAGCTGCCTTCATTCAGGGGAGGCATATCTCTGACAATGTGTTCATTGCACATGAGTTAATTCATACTATGAGGGCTCAGAGAGGTAGTGATTTCCTTATAGGTCTTAAAATAGACATGTCGAAGGCCTTCGACAGAGTTGAGTGGGATTTTCTAGGTAAGATTCTGACAAAACTAGGTTTTAGCAAACAGTGGTGTGAGCTAGTTCATCAATGTGTCAGCACGGTTTCGGCCTTTGTTCTTCTAAACGGAGTTCCCTATGAGCAATTTAACCCTACTAGAGGGTTGAGGCAGGGAGATCCTCTATCTCCCTACCTTTTCATCATATGCATGGAGATGCTATCTAGAGCAATATCCACAGCTGAAGACTTGAAACTCATTCATGGGATAAATGTAGGACATAATGCCCCTGCCATATCCCACCTTCTGTTTGCTGATGATCTGTTGATCTTCAGTAAAGCTAGTAAGACTGGGAGTGAGAATATTCTCAGAGTTTTAAATGTTTTCAGCTTGGCGTCTGACCAGCTCATAAATCTGGAGAAGTCTGGTGTGTTTTTTAGTCAAAACTTGCACTGTAACACTATGAATGAGATCATATCCACCCTAGGTGTAAAGAGAATATCTAGGGTCCCCTTTGTTTACTCACACGTCTAAAGTTAAGTCCTGCCAATTCATACTAGACAGAGTAGGGAGAACCTAAAGGATTGGAAAGGTAAACATCTATCTTGCGCAGGAAAAGGAACCATGATACAAGCTTCTTCTTCCTCGGGTGCCAATGTACCAAATGAACTGTTTTAGGGTTCCAGTTGCGGTGACTGACAATATTGATAAAATGCTAAGGGATTTTTTCTGGGGAAAAAATGAAAATGGGAAAAAAAGAGTTTTCTTAAAAGCTTGGATCAGTGTTTGCACACCAAAAAGTATGGGAGGCATGGGGTTCTTGAACTTAAGAGAATTTAACTCGCAATGCTTGCCAAAGTTATCTCGGAGATTGTTGAAAGAACCAAATGGCCTTTGGGGGTCCATTTACAAAAACAAATACTTCCTGAGAACAAACCCGCTAAACTCAAATTTCAAGTGCTCTGCCAGAGACTCCTGGGTTTGGAAAAATCTGATGAAGGAAGTGAAGAAAATAAGGGAGAATACTAAATGGATAGTGGGGGATGGGAAGTCCATTAGAATTTGGGAGGAATTGTGGTATCCAGGGAAACTGCAACAGCTATGTGAACCTTTGAAACAAAACTAGAAACTAATTTGGGTGGAAGAGGTAATGGTTCAGAAGGGAGAAGATTGGGATTGGGATGATATGAAGTTGACACAGTATTTTGATCCAATGGTGAGGCAAAAGATTAAATGGATTAAGATAAACAAAAACAAAAAGGATGGGCTAAAATGGAAGCTAGAGAAAAATGGGAATTTCACAATTAAGTCTTTGTACAAAAAAATGCTTAGAGGGAAGCAGGAGGATCTGGGTTTGAAGTATTTTTGGAGGAAAGTTTGGAGAATGAATACAATTCCAAGAGTAAAGACTTTTATTTGTAAGTGTGTCCATGATATTTTCCGTTTGAGAGAATGACAAGGAAATTTCCTACATAAAAAAATTGTGCCCCGTGTGGTAAGCATGATGAAACTCTATCACATATCTTTTTAAAATGTGATTTCACCCTAAAGGTCTTGAGGGTAATGGATGTTACATACTCAGTCTATGCCGATAACCATACTGACTTTCACATTTGGTTGCAGGATTGGTTTCATAGGGGCAGTTAGGAAAATCTGGGTGGGCTTGATTGGGCAGATATCTTGGCAAATGCTGGTGTGACCTAGTATTTAAGAAGATAAACCCTAACCCTCACAGAGTTTGTTTCAACAATACTACCATGGTAAGTTGTAGTAGAAGGATTAGGAGGGAGGAAAATCTGAACATTGATGTTCAAATTATAGAAAATATTAAGCCCTTGGTTACTAACCTACTAGCTGTTAAGATAAACATAGGATTAAGTGTTAGCAGTAACAACATAGAGGGAGGAATAGGTCTAATTTTGTCTGAGCATGCAGGAAAAATCTCACAGGCAAGATGCAGACATGTAGAAACAAGTTCAGAGGAAGAGCTAGTGGATGAGACGGCTTCCATGACAATCCAATGGACACAATAACTTAACCACCCACAGGTCAATGTTGAAGGTGACAATGTGAAAGTCCTTGAAGCTGTAAGGATCCGTCTAGGAGAAGCTGAAAAGAACACCCTTTTATTGCACGCAGGAAGGAAAAGAAATTTTATTTTATGCATTAGAAATCTTAAGGAGCTTAGTCGAGTTTCGGAGTCTGAAAACTTTGTCACTTAAACTAGCTGATCTTTCTCTTGCCCACAAAATTAGCTCGCAGTGGGATGAGAACCGTATTAATTCTTTCTTGGTAAACCTATTACAGGGAGGAAATGTAAACGACAATGGCATGTTTATCCAGGGTTGATCCTGGTTTCCTTATTAAAAAAAAAACTTATGCGAGCTAGTTTCAGGATCGATAAAGTGAGTGGAGGATACAGAAATGATAGTATTTAACTACTAAAATAGTGATTTGTTAATAATGCGTCATAATTGTAGAGCTTAGTGAGTCTCTTTTTTATACATCAGATATACTTAGACAAATAATGATAGTCGTGATTGTTTTAGTAGATACAAAAATATGTTTCAATTTTATTTAGTTAATGAATAAAAAATTATTGTTCTAATTTTTGTAATAAATGTCTCTCTGATGCACTTACGTTTACAGGAGCACAAAGAGGTTGATATAGTATATGAGTTAGTATTCATTGCTTCTGAATCCAGTAATCATAGATTTCTACAGTTTAAATTATCTTCAATGTTGATTGATTTATATTAAAATAAATTTTAGTGTTGGTTCTCGCTCCGACTCAAACATGTTCTTTTACAGTTGTTAGAAGCCAATGATGTCGATTGAAGACTTTGGCGACTAGTGCAGGGACCTCTCTTCAAAGCTCAGTCGTATAAGAGATACCAAGTTAATGGCTTTGCTTTCTGCGCACATGATTATGAGTTGAAACGGGTATCACAAGATAGCGGTGTGTCAATGAAATCTATTACGAGAGACAAGGAAACAGAAACAACCTATTATGGAGTCATTAAACAGATTATCAAGTTGAACTATATGGAATTTGAAGAAATAGTTTTCTTTTGTGATTGGGTCAGATTGAAGATAATAATGGATTCCAAGTTGATGCAAACTCAAAATCGATAAAGGTTAATTTGTCTAAGATGAAAAGCATTAATTACATGGAGGATGAGCCATTTATCCTTGCATCTGAAGCGACTCAAGTGTTCTACTCAAGTGATCTTTCTCGTGAGGGGTGGTCAGTGGTATTGCATTCACGGCAGCAACTAACTTCCTTAGTTGATAAACTTGAATTTCCGACCATCTATCAGTCTATTCTTACCGACAACGAGAATTTGGAAAAACTCATATGTGTCGATTCTGTGGTTTAAGATTATGTGACTGTTGTTTTTGTGATGTGTTACCTTTCACAGCTATCTTGTAATGGTTTGACTGTGGTTTTATCACTTACGCAATCTTAGTACTTACTTTTTATTTGATAAGTTTGATTTCTCTTTTTCTTCATTGAATCATTGATTGTTCTGTTTTGATTCAGAATGATAAATTGTTCTGTTATGTGTATAGTGACTAGTTTATGATTGGTTTTGGTTGTTTGCATATTGATGTTTGTTCATTGTTTTTGCAGGCTATAATGGCATCCGTGGAGGTAGATGAAAACGGACTTCCCGTTTCTAGCAACGCGATGAAACTCGGCCACCGAAAGGGCTCCTTGATTCGTACCCATATCCCTATCTCGTACACAAACTGGAAGATTGTGCCTCAGAAATACAAAGATGATGTTCGGAATCAATTAAAGGTACACAGATTACCTCAATCTGTTCAGATTTTTGCTAACTTTATTAGGAGTAGTTAGAGATTGTACTTTAGTTAGTAAGCCATTATCTCTGGTTTTACAGAGAGAATATGATTTACCCGAGTCTTCTAAGATAACTTTGGTTAAGGGGATGTCTGATCCATGGAGGAGACGCAAGACTGAGTTACGACAGAAGTATTATGATATATATACTACTCACGAAGAAAGAATTTTGCATATTCCTCCAAATGTTAAAAAAGAGGACTGGATAAAGTTTTGTCTAAATGAACTAGAAGAAAGCGTAATGCAAACTATAATTGATCATAAGGCAAAAAGAGGGAAATATGATTACTCTCATTGCTCTGGACGCAAACCTCATTCTTATGTGAAAGCTGAACTGGTACGTTTATTTATTTCGACAATCCTAAAACACTTATTCATATTAATCGATTCATACTCATCAACTCAGCATATTTGTAAATTTAGGAGAGGGAGAATCCTGAAGTTGAAGTTAGTGAGTCTGATGTGTGGATAAAAGTTCATACGCATGAGGGTGGCGACATCTTACCTAGTGCTATGCCATACTTTGTGAGTCAGATTATGTTTCACTTCTATCATGTCTTCTTAAACTGTATACTAGTCATCCATTTTCATAATTTACAAAATGTTATGCCTCGACTCTACAGGATGAGCTTAAGAAGGTGCAAGAACAGATCAAGGAAAAATAAGTTGCGGGTACTCCGGTAGAGGATCCAAATGCATTGACTCAAGTGTTTGGGAGGGATTCTAGGGGACGGGTTCATGGTGTTGGTCCTGTTTCTCATACACATTATGATTCTTCTGATCCTGCGCATGCTAAAGTACATGAACTTAAGGCTAAGGATGGATCTCTTAAGCAGCAGGTGGATAAATTGGTGGGAAGATAGAGTTTCTGCTTGGTGGTTTTGGAACATTATGTAACATTGTGAAGGATATTCAATCTGCAATGCCTGCATCCGTTGTTGCCTCGAACAACATGGATAATTCACAAGTTCATGCGCTTTCACCTGGTCACACAGCTTCAGCTTCAGCAGCTCACATGCCTTCACCTGGCAACACCATGTCACCATCTCAATCAGCAGTAGATATATACTAAAGGTATGCCAAGTTACAGAATCAAAATTATAGTACCTGCAAGTTACTTAAGTCAGAATTTTAGTAACTGCAAGTTATATAATCAGAATTGCCTAGAAACATGACAGTTCAATTGAACTCATGAAATATTAAACCCTTCCAATTTTTAACCGTGAAAAATTTGTTTGGAGTTGTCGTTTCTGTGGATTGAGTGATTCTTTGTGTCGATTGAATGATGGGTTGTGTAGTTTGAGGATTTCAGTAAATCTGAGGGAATTGGGATGAATCTGGGCAAATGCAAGAGCATTTTGTTACATGGGAAATGAATTTTGACTAGGTCAGCAGAGACTGACAAACTTTTTTTTTGTTGTTGTTGCAAAAAATTCGCAACGGCCAAAACCTCGTTGCAAAATTTAGTACCGTAACCGTGATATCCGGTTGTAAGAAGGATATCCTATCCGTTACTTTTTAGTCTGTGGTGAACAAAAAATTCGATACGGCACGCTTGTTTCGAATAAAAAGTTTCGCAACAGGCGCAGTGCCGTTGCAACCGAGTCATTTATGACAAAGAATTCGCAAAGGCACTACTACCTTATGTGAAAAATCGAATACATGTCTTTCGCAACACTGACCGCCGTTGCAATCCCGTTTTGCAAGGGTAGAAACCGTTACTAAAATTGAAATTTGGTGTAGTGAGAATATAGATTTTTGTGGTAGTCACACATTGCATAATGAGATCACACCATTCTTGACAAAAACCCCATCTTCAACATAACATCTTTGAGGAATGACCATTCAAGTCTATCAAAGGCTTTGGACATGTCTAGCTTTACAGCAGCTTGAAGAGGAGAGATGATATTTCCCATAACTTTCTTCAATATAGTTGATAAATTTTTTGAGATGATTTTGTATGAGGTATTGCGGAGAGAAATAGGTCTCAAATCAGAAGGAAATTACTTATTATTTGTTTTGGGGATTAAGGAAACATTAGTAACATTTAGGCTTTTAAGGATAAAACATGAATGAAAGAATTGTTTCACCATTTCCACAACATCTGTACCAATTATATCCCAGTGATGTTGAAAAAATCCAGGAGGGAAGCCATCCGGGCCTGGGGGTTTCCAAGGTTTCATATCTTTTAAAGCCTTACAGATTTCAGCTACAACAGGTCCATATTATCTGAAGAAGTAATGACAGAAGGGATGCATTGTAAAATATCCTCATTTTTGGCAGGAGAGGAAGTTGTATGTAGATAACTGTAATGATCAATGAGTAAATCTTCTAGACTTTCTCTAGTAGTACACCAATTCCCATTGCTATCCTTCAATGCTACAATATTTTTTGATTTTCCTTCTATTGGTATTAGCATGATGATATTTTGTATTTTTATCCATTTCAAGATAAAAATCATCCCTAGATTTTTGACCCCAGAATTCATTTTGAACTAATGTTCGATCTGGTTTTCCACCTGTAATATATGATTGTGAGTGTCTTTGTGCTGAGAACTTTGTTCAAGGGCTTCTAATTCTAGATGAAGAAGATTAATATTACTGTGAATATTTACAAATTTGTCTCTGTTCCATTTTGAAACATATCTTCTAGTAAAAATGAGTCTTCTTGAGGATAATAGTCCCACATTATGAGTTGGATGCCCATATTCTATCATGAAGTAGTGGTTGAAGCCGGTACGTAAGCAGAAACACCAAGTATAAATGCGCCACATGTTCCGATCAATATTGTACTCTTACAAGAAGGTGGAAATTTTCATAACCCTTACGCCGCAATGCTTGTTATGATAACACTCACGTGAAGGAGGTTAGTGATAAGTTTCCCCATGACATATATAAGCCTAAGTCTTATGGTTGGAAGTCTACGTCAGCGAGAATACTCATCTAAATTTTATGGTCATCCAATCTAGCATCTAGATGCGCTGAATAGAACAAAGAAAAGTATAATTGGGTCGCAGAATGGAACAGCGCAACCATCAACCGTCGGATAAAAAAATAAAACAATTTTGCTGAACCATTCCGAAATTATAGAATTTTGGCTGCGGGTTACCATTCAGCGAAACCATCTCGCTACTACTTCACATGTGAGATATATATGGAAAGAAAAATAGTGTTGAAGAATAGACAACACTTTCAGAAGGAATTGTGACGTTTTTTGTCTAATCTAGAAGCCAAATCTAACCTATAAGACCAGTCTAAGTACGTTGAAAGTGGGAGCGAGAGATGCTTTCTCGAAAAAAGACAATGAAACATGATAGACAAGAAAATGACTTGTGGGATTTGTCACTTACCGGGAAACCATCATCCTCGGTGCTTATGCGCTCCCAACCGAATTTGCTTTTGTTTCTCGTAATAAATATTTAATGGCCAAGCCATTTGCGCCTTGAAATATTTCATATTTGTTCAATTTGATAAGGCTTACGGATCAAAGAGCAAAGAGAAATTTTTTTATGAAAAGGCGAGGGTACCCAAATATACCTCAAGCTAAAACTTTTCCTACCTATAAGTCCTTTCTCCGAAAGTGATTGTCTATGGACTGAGTCGAGTCAATACAACTAATTGGCTCACACTTCGCGTGATCGTATATGGATACGAGATCGAGATAATACAACAACGAAGTATGTTTACTTGATACAAAGGTTCGGACTTAACCAAACACAATAGGATTTCTTATCAAGTAAATAAGAATTAACATTTGTGTGATTTACTTTAATTATAATAAAATAATTATAATGCGAAAAATAAAAGTAAATGACACAGCAAGATTTTGTTAACGAGGAAACCGCAAATGCAGAAAAACCCCGGGACCTTGTCCAGAATTGAATACTCCCAGGATTAAGCCGCTACACAAAATTACACTTAACTTCGTATAGTTGAGACCAAGTAACTAACCCTATAGTTCACTTAGTTCCGTCTGTATTCCCACGCCTCCGACTTGTGAATAAGTCACGTACTTGGAAAAATTCCTTTGGTTCGTATTCCAAACAAGTAAAGGAACAACAAATCTGTTTGGTATCAAATCTATTCAACCAAGTGATATGAGTCGGACAAAGGCTTTTCTGTTTATCTTAACATAAAGTCCTTCGTCGGGTCCTTAGATCTATCTTATGTTCAATCACCCAAAGGTAATCGTTTAAGATTAATCCAATCAATACCTTTAATCACAAGGAAACGTATTGATGCCGATCTACTCAATTAATCAATCCAATCTACCACAAGGATAAACCGATTATTAATTGGATGCTCTTTTACCGAAACAAGTATTGTGCACACCAGAGATTATAAAACACAAGTCAGATCTTCAATATCTTCTTTTTCTTCAAATCTTCTTAAATCTTCAATAAAAACCTGCACACAATCACTTGAATCACTTGTGATCAATCACGCATGTAAACGAGTCCGTTAACAATGGATTATAACAAGATCTTATTTAGAACAAACAAAAATCTAAAGATCCTGTCGAAACTCGAACTAGTTTGAGTGAATCTTATATCGAAGAGAAGATTCTCAAGAATAAACAAACTAGGTGCAATCATATTTCAACCACCGTTAGTCAATCAAATCAATCGAAAACAAAGATAAACCGCAATTATCTAGTTTCCCAACAACGGGTCGCGCTAGAGCTTCTCAATCCCTAAGAAGACTTTAAATTGAGCGGCCGTAAGAGATTTCGCCTAATTAGGTTACTCTCCTCTCCGAATAGGTGGCTACACCAGTAACAACAACAAAAGAGTAAATCTGTTGTTACGAAGGATTAGTTTGCTAGAAAGGTAAACTTCGTGTATTTATAGACAAGGAAGTTTGGACACCAAGGAATTTCCAAAACCGAAAATATTCTCAAGATATTCATAAAAACATGTGATTCAGTTTTCATAATTCCCGAAATGCTTTGTCCAAGAATAACGATCGAAATCTCTCGGAAAATCTAATTAGTAAATGCACATTACTAATTCTGTAATTTTCCTACAAAATGAAATTAATAACCTTAATTAAAAGATTCTTAACTTACTTATGTTTTGATCCTGGGATTCTCTTCCCTTAGCCGTTAAGGAATATCTTTGAACAATTATAAAAGTAAACATTCACAGCACGTGTTCAAAGTTTGTCGACATCTTAACTTTGTAAGTTCTCTTTCACACTTACAACCTTGAAACCGATTTGCCACTAGGGGTGGGACTTGGGTTGGGTCAACCCACCCAACCCATGCCCAACCCGAACGTTGGGCGGACATGGGCAACGTATTTCAAAACTTTGGGCAAGCTCGGGCATAAATTTTATGAACCCGAGTTAAATTTGGGCAAGCATGGGCACAAATATTTCTAACCCAAACAACCCGCCCAACCCGAAGAACTATATATAAGATATTTTTTATAATTGGTATTATCATCTATTTAGAGAAATTTAAGATATTATCTTCAAATCTATTAATGAAAATATAAATTATATCTATCTCATTAATCATTCAATATGAAAAAAGTTTATATTATTATAAATAATCTTCAGTTATTTGGAAATTTAAAATAAATGGAGCAACTAAAATTTTATTATTACTAAATTTATTATTATCACATTGGAACTTGGGCCAACTCGAGGAACATAACTTGGGCGGACTTGGGAAACACCTTAATGGGTTTCACGGGTTCGATGGGAAATCTGGGCAAAGAATTCCTAGCTCGGGTCTGCCTCGGCCAAGCCTTCGAACCCGCCCAACCAACCCAAGTCCCACCCCTATTTGCCACACTTCCAAACAAGTTTAGAATTGGTTCATCTGACTTTCAAGAACTATGTGATTGATCAAACCAACATTCAATCACAATCATGAGTTTACGGTTCTACCAAAACAAGTTTCGGTTCTACCTCCATGTGAGTACTGTGCATAGTCACACTAGCTTACCAAAAGTTCGGTTGACTAGGGGTACTAGGATCGGTTCCTCACACACACACACATATATATATATATATATATGGTATTTAACTTATATGTGTTGCACATGTCCATAGGATCGGTTCCCCTTTCTGCTATAAACCTTGATGCACCCCATACAAGGATCGGTTCCCTTTGATGTACTGCACCCCTTACTAGGATCGGTTCCTTTTCCCTTACTAGGATCGGTTCCCTTTCCCTTACAAGGATCGGTTCCCTTTCCCTTACAAGGTAAGACATACAAAATCCAATCATACCACATGTGATTACTTAAGATCGGTTTTACTAATAAAAGTTATACCAATACATAAGTCAGGCCTTTGTGAACATTTCTACCAAGAACACAACAAGTTGTGAGCGGTTATACTCTATCCCACATATTGGTTGTTCATAAGATATGCAATGAATAACAAAACCAATAACACCTGGCAATTTCCTTTTCGGTTCATAAACAAGTTTATGAACTTACTTCCTTAGAACACATGTAAATATTGTTCCCTAGGATGAAATCCTCACCTCATACCCATACATAATCACAATAGCATTCAAATGATTATGGCGATGTCTTATCTACAAAGTTTAATGGTTAAGCAATAAACCTCGTATTGTATTCCTTAATAGTATGTCTATCTAGAGTTCAAATATGCTTCGCAGTTATGTTTTCAATATGCACGACTTGAAAGATACGTTAGGGAATGAAACAGTTCAAGTCAAATATCACTAACCTCAAGTGGAAAGATGATTGTTGTCGTTGTAGCTCCTTGCTTCTTCACATCTTCAAGTCTTCACAATACTTGTAATGTCTCATATCCTAATACTTTCAAGCTAACCTATACGAAGTTTAACTCTAGTACATAATCAAGCGACTCTTAACATGAGTTTTGATTCACTAAAATATGACAACCAAACGTGACATAGCAACGCTTGGTGGGTTTAACCGAGCCATGCTCTAACAATCTACCCCTTTGTCAATTTTAGTGACAAAACTCTTACATCATATGGATAAACAAATTACAATAATTCATTACAATCTGCTTGATTCCCGATTCAACAGCACAGTGAAACTGCTTACATTCAATCCTTGAAAATGTCGATGTTGACATTATAATAAAAAAGCTATTACTCTCACTAAGGAAGATAGGTAGATATTCAATCCGCACATCTTTGTTATACCAAACATATGACATGTTACTCCCCCTTAGTCTGTGCTTTCACTCTTTCGTTAGATAAAATCATTTAAGTACCAATGTTCTTTTCCCTAGCGATGCCAATCAATATAAATATCAATGCCAGTATCACCTGTTTAATCCATATATTTCTCCCCCTTTTTGTCACAAAAATGACAAAGAAACGAAAAAATAAAGGACAACACGAAAAGAATCTTACAAATCTCAGAATAGACTTGCAAACTCCTCAGAGTTAGGAACGAGGGTTCCACACATCATGTTCTGATAACCAATATCAAAACAGAAACTACAAGTAGTCTTATTTTGATATGTTACCAAGGAAACAATTTTCCGAAACAATTTTTCCAATTTAGTTTAGCAAACCAAAAACAACTAAGCATATTAGTCCCTTTGCTAAACCGATTGTTCAAAAAAAAATCGCTTAATTCGATAAGACCAAAATAAAGATAAACTCCATTTTCTCATCAGGTTCAAATTATCCATAAACTTAGACCTTTCAATTTTAAACAAGACAAGTACTAGGTTAGTTAACTAGCATTTCTTGTTTAGGCATTCGATTAGACTTGAATAACCGAAACCTCACTTCGATAAGTCAAACTAAGATCAGAATTAACTTAGTTTCTTATCCGGAATCGAATTGGACTAAACAAATCATCCCGTACACATATTATTTCGTTAAGCCATAAATAATTCATACAAAACAAAATAAATCAACTTGCATAATTATTCACCTCAACTGGAAGCAATTGAAACAACATAGACATTATAAGCACCGCAATTGCACCGTAATTTTGGAAGCCTAAACGATTGATACCATACAAAAGCAAGATAACAATAGTTTTTCTTAACCGGAACCAATTGAATCACACACACACATCAATTGTACCGAAATTTTGTAAGCTAAACAATTGATACCACACAATAAAGAAAGATAACAATAGTTTTTCTTAACCGGAACCAATTGAAACACACATCCACACACACATCATGGAATAAATATCAATTGAACCGAAATTTTGTTAAGCAAAAGCAACAAATATATATAATATAAATTCAGGCTTTTCTTAAACAGGAAAACAATTAACTAACAAGATTGTTACCTCAAATTTCGCATCCACTTCTACAATATGATTCCATCTTCGTCCATGAAGAATTGATATCGAAATATCACCACGTTGTCATCCTTATGCGTGAACAAAAGAATAACAACACACCTCAACCTTTACCAGAGAAAGGTTGAAAACCGGTTTTAACAATTGCAAGCAAAAGTTGAAAACCGTCGAAACACATATGCTTTTATGCTAAACCAAAACCGATTCAACATATTGTGACTTTTTCACATATTGTTTCTATTAGAACCCCTCATCATCCTTTGATAAAGCCTACCTACAAGGGATAGAAGTTAATCCTGCTAAATCAAAAAGTCACCCAAACCATGAGGGTTCACAGTATATGAGATCGAATATTAAGGTAGTAAAACCGAAATCAAGCATCCCATAAACATACATAGCAATAAGGTAAAAGCAATTAAGCACAGGCTATGTAAACCAAAAACTATCACAAGAAAAATTACCAATCAAATAATTTTATTCATAATAGACCAATACAATCAATGAAAAAAATCAAAAAATTGATGTCTATTTTTCCTTGCAACCTAGTCCTTCGTGTCATAACTGAATGAAGGTGCATTACTACTTTTCAGCTTTTGAATTTCTTCAAGTAGAAAGCCTTGTTGCTTGACTGAATCTTTTGCAGATGAGAAATTTTCGTGAAGGATTCTGCAAGAGCACTAATTCTGTCTTCGATTGAACACAAAAGTGTGTCTATGCCTCAATACACTGATCTTTCTTTAGAGTATTCTCTCTTTCCTTCTTGATAAGCCAATCTCCCTTTCTGATTTTACCCTTAATGTCAAGAGATAATCCGGACTTAGATTTAAGATGATCTTTCTGATCTTTCATCTTCTCCAGAGAAACCATTTGATCCAGACCCATAGTTTGGACAAGGAATGATCAAAAAGGAGAATAATCTTTTTATATTTTTCATACTTCCGAAAATATAATATTCCTAAAAATACGAATATATCAAATATCTTCAAATACTAGATATTATTTCCATAATCTACACAAAAGTGCCTTGATTTTTTCTTCTTCCTCATCCAAAATTTGGCACACAAGATGAGGAAAGAATTCTAATACCGATCAAGTGGCATTAGTATGAGATTTTCTCTCATTATGGAATTTTGAACAACCAGAGTGTTCTTGATCTAGTATAATATGAAAATATCTCTTTCTATTACCTCGAACCAACGAAGTACCTTGAGATAGACTGAAATTGCAAACGCAACTGTTAAGTGCATATTTTGCATATATTTTGTGTCGAATCCATGCTAGTATTTGCTATATTTTCTTGCAAATTATTGTATATTACTCTTGTTTTCTCTTATTTATGTTTTGCTAGGTGAATCATCCAAAAGAAGTGAATTGGCACATATTTTTGCAAAGAAAGAAGTTAGCCGCAAGCGGAGAAGGGCCAAAGACCAAATGGAACTCGTTCGAACCTAGGAGTTCTTGATATCATCTCGAAGAGGACGAAAAGATGAATCCAACGGCGAAAGAATGGAGTCAATCCGACATTGTATGAAGAATCTAGAAGCGTTTGAAGCAAGCCGAAGTTGGCGAAAGTGGAAAACCTACAGAATTGTTATAGGCACCCGAGTTTTCTACTCAGGGCAGCCGTGTAGGGGGTGATAAGAGAATTGACCTGTCAGTTCCCCAAGACTGACAGTTGAAAGGCGATTTGAGCACCACATTTCAGCTTCTTCATCTCGTGGCCAGTTCAGGGGAAGAAGATATCGGTGGTAGGCAGAGATGGTAATCGGAACTCGACATGGAATGGTACTGTGGTGTTGATGGTGATGCAGAAAAGAGATGTGGAGGCTTGTCTTGCTGCGAATGGTTGTGATGCGTAATGATGCAGATAGCTATTGGTGATGGCGATCTTGAGATGGAGGAGCTCGAGTTTATAGTAAATCGGGGGAAGTGAATATCACTTTGGTGGTGATGGATTGGACGGGTATTTCTGTGATAGTTGGGTTGTATTGGTCGACAGAGAAGGAAGTGGGAAGATGGCAGCATCTCGGTGACAGAATGACTACCGAAGATGATGGAACATGCATTAGAAATGATTGACAAGGGAGGTGATAATGGTGATCGAGAATGCCAGTAGGGATGACGTATCGACCAAGGAGTTGGGTCAAGTATCTTGTTGTTGATGAGATGGCAGGGGAGGAAGCTTAACAGAGTCGATGGAAATGATCGGAAGTTGATGATGCTGGCAGGAAGGAAAGTCTCGATGCTATGGTGATCGGTGTGGATTTTGGCTGTGGTTTGTAAACAGTAGTCGGGGACGAGATGGAGTTTAAATTTGCTTCTATGGAATGAGAGATGAAGGGAGTTGAGTTGTTGCTCGACGATGAACAGGGAGAATGGTCCGAGTTTCTCATTCACTGGCATTTGTCGCTTGATGGAAGTGACACAAAGGCCGATCCATGAAGCCGAGAGGAGTCCAACCAAAACAGGGAAACTAAAAATGGTACGTTGCTGCCATTGTTGATCGCTGCTGAGATGGTGATTGAAAACAGAATCATGAAGATGGCTAGGAGATCGAAAGTTCAGGAAGAGAAGATGGAGTTGCTGCCATCGGCAGTTGGCAAAGATGACGACGTTGTTGTCATTAATGGCCGGAAGTGATGGTGCTTGATGGAGGGAACGTTGGTTGTTGTTTTGATGGTGAAGCTTAAAAACTATTGCAGCGGATTGAGAAGATTCCGAGGTCGAGAGCAAAGAAGGAGCTGCTATGGCCGAGTATAGAAAATTCATGAGATTATAAAACTCACGGAGATGTGAGTGTCAGAGAATTCAACGGAGGAAATTGCAAATCCAGGGAAAAATATATTTCACCGATATACCTCTTGGCCGTGGAAATGGAAGAAAAGATATGTATGTTTGTCAGTTCTGGCAAACTGACATGCTAATAGTGCTTTGGGCTGGGCCTGTCCAGTTTCGTTTATGAGCCCATTTGGCTATTTCAGCCACTCCATGCACGACCAAGACTTTGGGGCGTGGGATATTTGGAATTTTGGCTAGTTTTGGCAACCATTCGACCGGGATTTGGCGCACGGGCACTTCTACAACTTGAAGACTATAAAAGAGAACTTCTTAACCTAAAAATAATATCTCTACATCTCATAATACACTTTTGTTCTTCATTAAAAACCTAGGGTTTACCCCTTTAGGGGGAAACCGAGAACGGTGTAAACATGAGAGGCTAAACTTTTATTGATTAAGGATGAATTCAATGTTCTAGCGTGAAGCTCTATTATTATACAAGTTTGTTCGGAGTTTTAATCACATCATCGTTTGTCTTCACTATTTGATCTTTATGAGTGATTCTTAGATTGATTTGGGATGCATACTAGATTAGTCTATTAATTGTTCTATTGCTAGTATTGGGTTAGGAGATAAGTAATCGTCGAATAATTCATGCACAAGTAGAAATCGCAAGACCTTGAGAGAGGATTCTGTGGAGCGATTGCGAGTGAATACAACACCAAGCAAGTGGACCTTGAGCTAAGAGTTTAACTACTGGGATCAACCTAATTCACAAAGCCTAAGCGTTCGATCGGATTACACCTTGAGTGAGCTACTACTTGGTGGTTCGGTTGGATAGAATCGATATTGGAGAGCTTCCGTATCCGTGGTACAAGGAGTTTTGGGGATAGCACCGAGCTATTGCTTTCCTACGGTTGGTGATGAATGGTTCTAACGAAGATAGATAAGTATACTAATCCAGTTATCGCTTGGTAACGGCGAAGGATTCCTTGATCATATCTTTCTTTTATTCGTTATTCTTTTTATTTCACTTCAAAACAACCCCCCTTGTCTTTTATTATTTTGCTATCTAAATAACATATCAATTACACAGCTCTCTGTGGGAACGATCCTTACTACCGCTATATTACTAGTTAATTAGTGGGAAATATATTGATTAATTTGTTGTGGTTACGACACGCATCAAATTTTGGCGCCGCTGCCGGGGAGCGGTTGTTAATTGATTTGTTATTTGTTTAGCTTGTTTTTGTTTTTAAATTTTGTCTTCTGTTCTTGTGACTCGTCATGTTTCCTTACGGACATAACATGTACGGAGCACAAGACCAATCATCATATTATTGTGGTAATCAATTTGGATTTCAACCTCATTCATATAATAACTACCAACCATACCCTACGGAGCCTTATGGATACTCTCATACATATCAACAACCTTATGACGGGTATGTAAGTGAGCAATCAAAGGGATGGGAGGATAGTTATGCTTCTGATCAGTTGTTTTCTAGTAATGTGCAGATGACGGAGAGTGTGGAAAGACCTACTCCTCTTTATCATGTTCTTTCGTCATTTATGTCAAAAGAAGAGATACGGTCTGAACTTTCCATCGTGAATAACGGCGGAAAACGTATTAATATCCGAAAACTTTCTAAGCAATATGATCGATTAGAAGAAACTGGAGCATCAGAAAAGACTCTAGAAGAAATCAACAAGGTAATACGAACGGAACTTCAACGTCGTTGGGATATTGAAGATTATGAGGTTGACGAAGACTCTGATGAAGATGAGCAACCTTTGGAAAATCCTTGCAATAATGGTAATGTTATTTCAACTCCGGATCATAATAACGATCACTCGCCTATTCAAAAGGAGGAGAATGAATATGACATAACCGTTGTTATAAATGGTGTAACGACTCAAACAATGATTTTAAGATTTGCACCAATGAACTAGAATTTCTAGGAGATGATTCCGATTCGATGACGAGTTTGTTGAAGAGATAGTGATTGAGAATGAAACCAATTTTATTGAAGTTGTGGAAGACCCAATTGAGCTAGCCAAGGATTATAATGATCTTTGAGATTACTGAAGCAGTAAAGCGACGAAGAATGGCTAAATAGTTTGATAGAGGACCACACGATACAAATGAGGTAAATAATTCATTGCAATTCTTTAAGAATGACGAGGATCCTGTAATACGAGAGATTGTGGAAGGTTTGTCTAATCCTTTGCATATTTCAATCTTTTGATCCACATCACTTGGGATTGAGTATTTCTGCTTCTAAAATTCTGAAGGATTATTTTACTTCTAAGTATATACCACTTGATGTGTTTGATTCTAGTATTGTGCAGGTTCATCGAGAGGAACCTATAGAAGTTCCCTTATTTTATGTTCTCTATCCACTTTCGAGTGTAGAAAGGACTAAGTGTGGGGGAAGATTTCAAGCTATAACAATTTCATTATTCATATGTTATGCTAATAATTGTGTGAAGTTGTTATTAGAATTTCAGATTGTTTTCTGGGCAGACTACCAGATTTTCAGATTGTTGGTATATGGACGATAACAAGAAAGTCGGGCTGACGACTTTAAACCAAGCGCTAAATGGGAGGCAACCCATAGGTTTTGTATCTTAAACCCTTTTATTTTATTTTTTTTTTTTATTGTTTTCATATCATATTTGCATCCCCATGTTTAATTTCATTGAGTCCGGAATCTATCTTAGAAGAGAATTATGACGAATACCTTTCCGTCAGAAAAATTCAGACTGCGCGTAGTTTAGTTCAGAGACCATAACTGTCAGACCGTTTATCGAAACACTGTGCCCTTTTGACAATGTGTAGAAAACACGTAGATGAACAACTTTTGTGAAATGGAGTTTTTCCAAATTCCTTACCAATTTGCACAGTTTTTGCGTTTTATCTGCTGTTACGTCAGAATTCAGAACTTTCGGTTTTACACATTGAGGACAATGTGAAGTTTAAGTGTGGGGGAGCATTTATATGTTTGTATAGTTTGTTTTAGTTTGTTTTATGCCTTAAAAAAAAAATCAGAAAAATAGAAGAAAAAACCAAGAAAAATTGTGCTTTTTGAACTCGAAATCTAGAAACTTGTGCCTTTAGGATGACACCATTAGTGGATTGAACCATTTTGAATGCAGGAGTTGAGGAACCAATTAACTAAAAGGGACGAACACATAGCTCAGAAATCACAAATAACATGATAGTTGTTACCATATCTCGGAATATCACCATATCACATTCTATTTTTATTTTTCCATATTTATCTATTGTTCTCTAAGTGCTTTGGTGGGTCACTAAACATCGACGTGTTATTACTGCTAAGATGAAATAGAGTAATTGAGTTGCTAAAAAAAAAAAAAAGAAAAAAAGAAAAAAAAGAAAAAAAAAAAGACCGACCAATTAGACCAAACGGAATAAGAATGACACTTGGGAATAACAGTATGTGTGAAACGTAGTCCCTGTCTCCGTCGCCTAAACAAGCGTGGAATGCAGGATCCAAGGCAACTATCATATACGTGTTGAAAAGGAAGCATGCGCTTGGATCCAAAAGATCTAATCATGCCGTCTAGAAAAAAAAAAAAAAAAAAAGAGAAATTGGATCCAGTTTGATCCAATCATATAAAAAAAAAAAAAAAAAAAAAAAAAGAGAAGAAATTATTATTGTGTTGAATAAAGTCACTCTTGGTTCCCTTGTATATGCCAATTGATTTGATGTAGCATTCAAAGACCAAGTAGCTCAATCCAATAGGATTAGGTTCATCTTAGCAGTGACCTTCAGACAGATATGGGAAACATCGATCACTTGTGAATATTCGCCAACATCTACATCTATATCCATCTTCTTGATCTTTTCATTGTGATTGTGGTTTGTTAGTTTCCGAGTATTGTGGCTTGTTCGACTATCTAATTAGAGCTTTATTTATTTGAATATGAACTGAATTTGCGCAAGGTACCTCCTCCTGTAGTCATTTTGGATTCGTTCATGAATTTGTCACAAATAGACGGAGTTGGAAATATAGGTTTTGTAGGTAGACCTCTTGTAAACCTTCACGAGACTATAACTCGTCCACTAGGGACACCTAGGGGTTTAAAGGCCTGTTATTCATGCTAAGAGTAACCGTATCCTCGCCGACATGGAGTTGTTGTATTTTAGATAGTTTGCTCGAGGACGAGCAAAAGACAAGTGTGGGGGAATTTGTTAAGTGCATATTTTGCATATATTTTGTGTCGAATCCATGCTAGTATTTGCTATATTTTCTTGCAAATTATTGTATATTACTCTTGTTTTCTCTTATTTATGTTTTGCTAGGTGAATCATCCAAAAGAAGTGAATTGGCACATATTTTTGCAAAGAAAGAAGTTAGCCGCAAGCGGAGAAGGGCCAAAGACCAAATGGAACTCGTTCGAACCTAGGAGTTCTTGATATCATCTCGAAGAGGACGAAAAGATGAATCCAACGGCGAAAGAATGGAGTCAATCCGACATTGTATGAAGAATCTAGAAGCGTTTGAAGCAAGCCGAAGTTGGCGAAAGTGGAAAACCTACAGAATTGTTATAGGCACCCGAGTTTTCTACTCAGGGCAGCCGTGTAGGGGGTGATAAGAGAATTGACCTGTCAGTTCCCCAAGACTGACAGTTGAAAGGCGATTTGAGCACCACATTTCAGCTTCTTCATCTCGTGGCCAGTTCAGGGGAAGAAGATATCGGTGGTAGGCGAGAGATGGTAATCGGAACTCGACATGGAATGGTCTTTTGTGGTGTTGATGGTGATGCAGAAAAGAGATGTGGAGGCTTGTCTTGCTGCGAATGGTTGTGATGCGTAATGATGCAGATAGCTATTGGTGATGGCAGTGCTGAGATGGAGGAGCTCGAGTTTATAGTAAATCAGGGAAGTGAATATCGCTGGTGGTGATGGATTGGACGGGTATTTCTGTGATAGTTGGGTTGTATTGGTCGACAGAGAAGGAAGTGGGAAGATGGCAGCATCTCGGTGACAGAATGACTACCGAAGATGATGGAACATGCATTAGAAATGATTGACAAGGGCGGTGATAATGGTGATCGAGAATGCCAGTAGGGATGACGTATCGACCAAGGAGTTGGGTCAAGTATGCTGTTGTTGATGAGATGGCAGGGGAGGAAGCTTAACAGAGTCGATGGAAATGATCGGAAGTTGATGATGGCAGGAAGGAAAGTCTCTGATGCTATGGTGATCGGTGTGGATTTTGGCTGTGGTTTGTAAAACGAGTCGGGACGAGATGGAGTTTCATTGTTGCTTCATGGAATGAGAGATGAAGGGAGTTGAGTTGTTGCTCGACGATGAACAGGGAGAATGGTCCGAGTTTCGTATCGCCGGCATTTCTTTCTTGATGGAAGTGACACAAAGGCCGATCCATGAAGCCGAGAGGAGTCCAACCAAAACAGGAAACTAAAAATGGTACGTTGCTGCCATTGTTGATCATTTCTTGAGATGGTGATTGAAAACGAGAATCATGAAGATGGCTAGGAGATCGAAAGTTCGGGAAGAGAAGATGGAGTTCTTTGCCATCGGCGATTGGCAAAGATGACGACGTTGTTGTCATTAATGGCCGGAAGTGATGGTGCTTGATGGAGGGAACGTTGGTTGTTGTTTTGATGGTGAAGCTTAAAAACTATTGCAGCGGATTGAGAAGATTCCGAGGTCGAGAGCAAAGAAGGAGCTGCTATGGCCGAGTATAGAAAATTCATGAGATTATAAAACTCACGGAGATGTGAGTGTCCGAGAATTCAACGGGAGGAAATTGCAAATCCAGGGAAAAATATATTTCACCGATATACCTCTTGGCCGTGGAAATGGAAGAAAAGATATGTATGTTTGTCAGTTCTGGCAAACTGACATGCTAATAGTGCTTTGGGCTGGGCCTGCCCGAGTTTTCGTTTATGAGCCCATTTGGCTATTTCAGCCACTCCATGCACGACCAAGACTTTGGGGCGTGGGATATTTGGAATTTTGGCTAGTTTTGGCAACCATTCGACCGGGATTTGGCGCACGGGCACTTCTACAACTTGAAGACTATAAAAGAGAACTTCTTAACCTAAATCAGAGGATAATATATCTCTACATCTCATAGTACACTTTTGTTCTTCATTAAAAACCTAGGGTTTACTCCTTTAGGGGGAAACCGAGAAACGGTGTAAACATGAGAGGCTAAACTTTTATTGATTAAGGATGAATTCAATGTTCTAGCGTGAAGCTCTATTATTATACAAGTTTGTTCGGAGTTTTAATCACATCATCGTTTGTCTTCACTATTTGATCTTTATGAGTGATTCTTAGATTGATTTGGGATGCATACTAGATTAGTCTATTAATTGTTCTATTGCTAGTATTGGGTTAGGAGATAAGTAATCGTCGAATAATTCATGCACAAGTAGAAATCGCAAGACCTTGCAGAGGGATTCTGTGGAGCGATTGCGGGTGAATACAACACCAGCAAGTGGACCTTGAGCTAAGAGTTTAACTCTTTGGGATCAACCTAATTCACAAAGCCTAAGCGTTCGATCGGATTACACCTTGAGTGAGCTACTACTTGGTGGTTCGGTTGGATAGAATCGATATTGGAGAGCTTCCGTATCCGTGGTATAAGGAGTTTTGGGGATAGCACTGAGCTAGTTGCTTTCCTACGGTTGGTGATGAATGGTTCTAACGAAGATAGATAAGTATACTAATCCAGTTATCGCTTGGTAACGGCGAAGGATTCCTTGATCATATCTTTATTTTATTCGTTATTCTTTTTATTTCACTTCAAAACAACCCCCCTTGTCTTTTATTATTTTGCTATCTAAATAACATATCAATTACACAGCTCTCTGTGGGAACGATCCTTACTACCGCTATATTACTAGTTAATTAGTGGGAAATATATTGATTAATTTGTTGTGGTTACGACACGCATCAGCAACTTTTAGCAATTCTGTTTTTAAGACAGTTTTTGCATCTTGTCTTATTTATCCCTTCACCATTAGATGATTTAATAACATCGGAAGACATGTCCATTCTTAAAATGGGTAAATCACTAGTGGTGGGGGAAGGAATATCGGAGGACTCATCTAGAGATACAGCCAATGCCTTGCTCCCAGTGTATTTCTTAAGATTGGGATAGTCTTTATGATAGACACATTTTTATGTCTGAATTGTCCTCAGTGTATCTATTGTTAGTCTCGATTTTTGTACTAATTTTGGTGTTTTTATGTTTGTTTAGGTGTTATTGGAGAATTACACTTATGCGGAAAAAGTTGCTCGAAAAGTGCTTTTTGGACTCCCGGAGGACAATTGCTATACGGACCCTCACTTTTGCTAAGGGGCACCCACGGCTATATATAGCCCATTTATCCATCGCACCCATCTTCTTCTTTTGAATTTTGGTTTTGGCGGGAAAATATTCACACTACTGGCAGATTTTTAATCATTTGGAGGGGTTATAGTGTGATTCAATGGCTCAAATTTCATGGGAAGACTTGATTTATCGTAACAGGAGTGGTAAGGTTGATTGTTTCGGTTAGAATTGGCTAGATAATCGGTGAGAAGAAAACAGGGCTACGTGGTTAAGAGAAGAAGATTTTCACGGGATTGTACGTGTCTTTATGTGCATGGCGTGAGATAGAAGTGTGATTGACTACATCTGAGGTGCGTACATAACGTGTTTGGAGGGTGTAAAGCACAAGAAAATGCGTGAGGAGTTAAAACAGGGAAATTATCCTGTGGAGAATAAAAATGATAATGGAGAAGATACGAGAATTATTTGGGAGTAATGAGGAGATATTCGAAGCCCTGTGTAGTATATATAGAGTGTTGGAGTATCAGATAAGGTTTATGGAGAGTTAGGGAGAGGTACAGAGCATCAACAGATCGAGAAAATCAAGTTACAGATTTATTTTCTGCTTCTGCAGCACCAAGAACACGAAGAACATAAGACGCACACAGGACAATCGTTCATGCTACACTGTAAACGACTGCCAAACGTGGGTCGTAGTTTAGGAGACAGTCTTAAAGCAATAGTAACAGTGACATGAAGCTTTTATCGTTCTCTGTAACAGTGTTTGCAACAATTATAAACGTTGCAAACATCCAATTTTCATCATTTTCTCCATTTCATCATTTGTAAGCACCTTTGAGCAATAAAATCATATTTTGAGCGTGTTTCCAACATGATGAGCTAGACCCCATACTGGGACGACGGATGTAGTTGCAGGAAATCCTACACTACACCCCTCACTAGAATTTACACAATTAAGTCATTGTAAGATGAACAATTACAATTCTTATTGATTGAATTCTTGAATGTTTACAATATGAAATGGAAATGAGTTATAGAATTACAATCACTCTAAAACTTTCTCTCTCCTAATGACTTGCCCAACAATTCAAAAAGAACCCCCCTTCCAATAGGTCTACTCGGTTCTTTATATAGGGTATTACATAATGGATGACAGCTAAGCTGTCCTTTATTTTCGGGAATGACTTGCGAAATATCGCAAGTGCACAAGTATGTAATCTCGCGACACTCCTAAACCTCGCTAGATCTTCACATCTTCCTCGTGTTTTGGCTATCGTCATTCATTGCATCATTTATATTACTCTTTTGCGACACCTTCGCAATGTTGTTATTCATTGATCTCGCAAGGTATTGATGTCGCGATATTCTGATCCTACATCTTGCCTCTTCTCATGTCTTCTCTGCGAAGAAGAGAATGCCATGAGAATTAATGTGTTCAAAGTGCCGCAGATGTTCATTTTTCATTAATCTTCTGCCGACAAGGCTCCATGAATTAAGGACCACCGTTTACACGTATCCAGAATCTCCTTTTTTCCCGGCACATTAAATGCTAACCGGTCACGTTTTTCTTGTCTATTTAAGAAAGAATTCTTCATGAGAATGTCTTATTTCTTTTACTTCATCTTCTTCATCGTCTGCAACCTTTTTACTGCTGTTTTTCTTCATCGTCTTCTTCATCATTTTTCTGTTATTATTCTTCTGCTACTGTTCTTATCTTTCCTTTTCTGCTACTGCTTATATGAAGCCATCAAGGTTTGTTAATTTTGCTGAACTTGATTATTTTGTGATTGATCTCTCTTATTGAAGTTGTTTTGTTTTGATATTGTTCTTCTTTTAACGATTCCTTGCTGTTTTTTAGAAAGAACAAATCTAACACCAAGTTCACCATTGTGAACCCTACTATCTCCATAGGCTCGCAGCCGAAAACCACTATTACTAAAAGAAAGACTGCGAATAGCAAGGTATTAAAGAAACATTTACTCTTTTAATAACAATATTGTTGCCTCTGTTTCTTATTTAACTTGTAATTCGCAGGATGACAAAAATGCTGATAGGTCCCCCAAGAGACTTCGTCGTTCTAAACACGTTGCTCCTGCTATTTCCTTTCCTACATTCAAACTTACAACTTCTCCTGCGAAATCTTCGCAAGATAAACCTACTGTTTCTGTAGTTGCAGGAAATCCCACAGTACACCCCTCACTAGATTTTACTCAACTAATCCATTTGAATATGAATTGTTATAGATTTTATTGATTATTTTCTTGAAATGTTTACAAAGAAAGATAGATCAGAGTTAAAGAAATTACAATCACTCTAAATTTTCTCTCTCCTAATGACTTGCTTCCCAATTCAAAAAGACTTTCCTACAACAAACTTACTCGACTCTTTATATAGGGTATTACATAGTGGATGACAGCTAAGCTGTCCTTTATTTTCGGGAATCCTTCGCGAAGTATCGCAAGTGTATAAGTATTTGTCTTCGCGACACTCCTAAATCTCGCCAAGTCTTCACACTTTTCTCATGTTCTGGCTGTCGTAATCTAATGCGTCATTTAAATTACTTCCCTGCGACGCCTTCGCATTGTAGTCGTTTATTACTCTCGCGAGGTATTGATGTCGCGATATTCTGATCCTACATCTTTCCTCTTCTCATGTCTTCTCTGCGAAGTAGAGAATGTCATGAGAACTAACATTTTGAAATGCCGCAATGGCTCATCCTTATCTAGCTCAATCCCGTATTTTTACACGGAATTTATTTCAGATATTTCTTCTTCCACTCCTTTTTGACACGTCTCTTTCAACCGTTTATTCTTGACCATTCACGTCCCATCTCGCATTAAATGCATTTGTTTTCTCGAGAATCCTTCCCTCTATATATAGTTTTCTCACCTTTCTCTTCTTCTCTTTTATTTTCTCTCTGCAACTTTCCTTCAGCTTCCTTCCTCCGCAATTTGCGCTTCTGCTACTGTAAATCCTTTTTTCTTTCTCTTGATTTTCACTTCTCCCTTCATTCCCATATTCTAATAATGGCTTCACTTGGTCGTACATACACACCCCTTTTCAATGAAGTTCAAAAGAAGTTATAGGAAAAGGGTTTCACCTTATCAACCATTCCTGATCAAGAATCTTCATTTATACTTTCTGCAAAATTGTTTTCTGATCATCAATGTGATGATCACAAAATCATAGTCTCGCTAGGTCAACTCCTCGCAGGACTCCCCATTCCTCTATACAATCCCGAGATGCCATTATTCTATGAAATTCTTTCTCATGAGAAATTCTCGCGAGCTATTTATCAGTTGAGCGGCGACTGCATCCGCCTAATGCTTGAATTCGCCAACCGTGGCGCTGGTAAAGGATCTTTATATCCTGATGATGTCAAGGATCCTCAATTCGTAAATTTAGAGATAGCCACTGAAAAGTATACTGTAGAAAACTTCTTTGCGAATTATGAAGTAATAAATATGAGAAATGACAAATCTCGATGGGGTGCTCGACTGAAGAAAAAAGATAACGTTGATGCTGATAAACTGCTCATGCAAGATATTGACTGGCATTCGGGTAAAAATAATACCCCTCGCCACTCCAAAGATGAGAAGTGGTGGGTTATTCCTCTATTTCTAAGTGGACCTTATATCGCAGGTTCACATGCACTCCCTGCAAACCTCGTAAATTATCATCCTTGGGAATTTAAGTGGCCCGAGAAGACAAAAGAGGTATATTTCCTTTTTTCAGTTTTGCTTTGCGATATTTCCCTTCTCTTTCATTTACTAAACTTGCAAAATTTTTAGATTGACAAACTGAGGAAAAGTTATCAAAGAAATCCAAAACCGAATACCCTGGCGATACTTAGATCGATCACGGATGAAGTAAGAAACTTTTTTTTTTGTTATTCTAAACAATATTGTTGCCTCTGTTTCTTATCTTTATCCGTGTGCGAAGGTTGACGTTGAAGAAGCTGAAGACGCGAAGGTTAAAGGCAAGAATAAAATCACTCTTCGCAAGGATAAATCTTCTGCCCCATCTTCTAAAAAACGAAAAATCCAATCTTCTTCTCATTCTAATTCCCAAACCAGCGAGAGCTCTGACGAGGATGAAGATGGTACTTCTTCTGCGAAGGGGAATCACTCAGTCACTTCTGCTATGGCGCAACTGTCTAGTATTTTCTCCGATTCTATGCAAGGATTGGGAGATGATAATTTATCTTCTACTTGCGAAGCTCTCGCTAAAATCTGCGATGCCCCGCTGTTAGAGGATAATGAATCTCTTCGTGGAGTTTCCCGAACAATGACTCCTAGCTTTTTAAATGCTCTCAATGCTTTGGTATGTTCATATTCCCTTGTTTCTTTGTAGCTTTGATTATAAGCTTTATCTTAACTATTTATTTATTTTCTTTTATAGTCTGGGAGAGCTTCTTTTGTTGTTGCCTCAGACCTTGAGAAAAGACGCAACAACCTTGAAAAGAAAAATCTCCAACTCAAAGAGAAGGTCCAAGAATTAGAAACTGAAGTGGCGACGTCTCGCAAGAGAGTTCAACAATTGGAGGTTGAGTCTACTTCTCAGATGAATAAAATATCTACTCTTCAAAATTCAAATCAACAACTTTATGGTACAGAATTTTTTACTCTTCAAATCATCTTTAATTTGTCATCTGCTTTTCTTTGCCTGATTTATTATTTTCGCAGACATATATAATCTCTCTGAAGAAGCCATTCTTCTCCACTCATTTCCCGAGCCTATGGATAATGATGTTCTTCTCACTCATCTCAACGAATCTTTAAGTAGTTCGTCAAGCAAAATAAATTCCCTTCCATTAAATGAACTTCAAGCCAAATATCGCCTCTTAGAGATTGAGCATAGATCCAGTTTAAATTTAGCCAACCAATTTAAACAAATGCACCTTGATTCTCGTAAGAAAACCAAAACTTTAAGGAATAAAATTAGTGATCTTATAGATGACAAAGATCGCATTACTAACAATGGTGCCAGGCATTAGCAGAATTTCAAAAATCTCTTCTCTAAGTACAAATTGAACGAGATGAATTACTTCGCCAGAATACCATACTTAACGAGCGAGAAGATCAAATTCGTTCACTTCTTATTATAAATAATAATGATGAATTTGCTTGGGCTGCGAAGGTTTTAGACAATGCCAGGAATAACTTAGGTGTTGATGTTAGTCTTCGTGCCGAGCATACCGCCTTGGTTAAAGACATGATATCCGACGAGAGAAGGTTGTTTATTATACTTTCATCGCTTCCTTATTTCTGTAGTATTGTTATTGAGTTGTTAATTCATTGTCATATGTCCTGCAGAATCCGAGAAGAGATTTCAGACAAGGATTGAAGAACTTGAGTCTAAAAAAGAGCATCTCGCACATGATTTTTCTCTTCGCAACAACAAGTATTCTAAGTTGAAGAAACAATTACAAGCTACAGTGGCGAATTTTAATAATGATGTAGTTCGTTTTCGCAATCAAACAATTGAAACGGTTTGCAATGATCACCGCATTTCTCTTAGTTCATATCCTTGTCTTCGCGATGATATTCCTGAAGATATACCTTTTTCGGATGTCTCTGATAGTGAAGCTAGCGAAGAAGAAGAATCTGGCGAAAAGAATGATGGAATTGAAGAATCTGACCAAGAAGAAGAATCTTCAAAGAAATAACTTCTTGTTCTTCTTTCATTTCTTGTAATGTCTGTATATATATCCTCTTAATCTTCCGTTTCTATAACCCTTCACTGTAAATTTCTTGGATTACAGAATATGAATTCAATCTTTATTTTCTTTACTTGCGCATACTAATCAAGCAATTCTTCTTTGTAATATATTATTCTTTATTTTCTCGTTTCCTTTATGCATAAATCTATCATATGAAAATGAATAACAAAATTTCATCTCATTCATTCCCATACTTGCCTCTGTTATTTATTTTCAAATGAGAGATTTAGCCACTCTATATGAAGAAATATAATCATTTTCGCAAGTTCATCTTATGTTGAAGTTCATTATTGCGACAAGATTGCAGGACATGTTCACAAATGAAGAAATCCATTGATCTTGCCTTAACATTTCTTGTGTGGTCTTACTTTGCCTTCCTAATTAAAGGTCTTATTTTGCTACCCCTCATTGCGACAAAATCGCAGGACGTCTTTACATTTTCATGCAATGACCCATTGACCTTGTCTTATCATTTCGTAAGTATTTTTGCCTCTGCATGATGTTTTACTTGCGACAATATGACAGGCTTAAATATTCTTGCGAACACAAAACCCCATGACATTGTCGTCTTTGCGACGAAATCGCAGGACGTTTTCACATTTTCATGTAAAAACCCATTGATCTCGCCTTACCTTCATGTTAGTATTTTTGCCTCTTCAGGATCATTGCACAAATATGACAAGTCTAAATTTCCTTGCGAAAATAAAGCCTCATGACATTTGCGTCTTTTGACACTTATCAGCTCCCTAATGGAGGGTGCCGCCCTTATCTTCTCCCCGGTTGCCCCTTCAAGGAGGCGTACATCGGCCATACAAGACTAGCTCCTCCCATCCGGTCTTAACAACAACCAGTTGTTTTCACAGCCTCTTATCCCTTATACCTATATGGTTTATGGTTACGAGACTGCACCCTAAGTGGATTTTTCTTCGGGCCGAGTGCATCATATACCAAGACTTGCCAAGAATGGCCGAGACACTTCAAATGCCCCAGGCACTCTTGGCTCAACCGTGTACCTCGGCGCCTTGAGCATACATCGACTCCTTGGAAGAGACCCTCGGGCGTCCAACAGGGTATAACCTTATATAAATAGTTGGAAATCCAAGGTATCTCTCCCGGATAGGCTTTCATGGTCCCCAAATCTCCATGACCCAGGTTCCAGAAGCGGTGTAACCCTTCCCCTGAGACATGTCAAGAGATACCCCCTTATATATGATGCACTTTAGGTCTTACATTTGCCTCTTGCGAAATATCATTCGCGAACTAGGGTGTACGCCATAAAGGTTCGTCCCATTCACTCACTCATTCATTTTTGTTAATTCAATCAATCATTCATTTTTGATAATCTCTTGTTAGTTTGTTTGCGAAGCTATCGCACAATTTTGGTTTGTTTGTAATAATCTCATTTCAATTCTCCAATCAGATTGCCATACATTCTCGATAGCGAGATTCTCGCGTAATTCTTCTTCAACTACTATTTTTTCTTCTTATCCTTGACATGCCTTCGTCACTAAATCTTTGTCACTTCTCGCAACTATTCACTTCTTACACCTTTTACTCTTGCTTCCCTCTGTCTCTGCATCATTAAAATCTCTTAATAGTTCTTTTCCATCATAACTTTCAACTTCCTTCATGCCTTCACCTCGCAATGTGTCTTCTCTCCTTATATTTATGTTATCTACCATCAATATTTGTTTTCTTTGCTCCTCTTTTATATTCTTCTTCCAGCTCTTCCTTTTTGCAGCTCTCTCTTCGCAACTCTCCACATCAACCTCATAACATTTTTTCCCTTCCATCCAGTCTCCCTTTATAATTCCAACACCACTAGGATGAGGAAACTTTATACTCTGATGATATGTTGACGCAACACCTTAATTTCATGCAACCATGGTCTTCCGATCAATGCGTTATAAGGGGACTCACATCGACCACACGAACAAGATATCGTAGATAATCCTTGCAAGGGTATTCTCATATGAACTTCTTCTTTAGGCTTGTTCATTTTGTGCCATTGAAACCATAAATTTTGTATGTTGAAGGTATCAATTCTTCATCCTTTCCCCCCATAGTCTTGTAAGTATGGTAGAAAAGGATGTTTACCGAGCTCCCAGTATCAATTAATATTCTATTAATTGCCCAGCAATTTTCTGCTTCATTATCTTCGCCATCAACAAGTTTTGGATTAATTTCCAGTTTTACAACCAATGGGATATCATGTATTTCTCTACCTTTGGGTATCTCTTCTGCAGAGAAAGAAATAATCTGCAATTACCACTCTTTTAACTGCGATGTCCTCGCAATGTTCATTACTTCTTTATCATCAACATCCCTCGCAAAAACCCTACTGAGTACGTTATCGTGAAAATCTTCAATCGTGCGATATGAATGAACAATGGAGTTGCAAAACAAATTTTTAGATTTCGCTCCAACTTCTATTACGAACGTTTCTTTCCCCTTTGATGGTGGTGGCGGCAATGGTTGAACTTTCTCTTCACTTTTTAGAAAGTGATTCAGCTTTCCTTGGTCAATCATCCTAAGGATGATTCTTTTTATGTTTCTGCAGTCATTTGTCAGATGTCCATGAAAACGGTGGTAAGAGCAGAATTCGTGACTTCTATCACCTGGTGGCGGTTCATTCCCCATGTTCCATGGTGCGGGTATGTTTTCCATCAAAAGTATAGCTTCCCATATCTTTTCCACACTAGTATTCAGTGGTAGCATCTTGATTTCTTCCCATACTACTCTATGACGTCGCTGCCCTCCATAATAATTCTGTTTTTGACTTCCATAGGTTTCTTGCGGGTGATCGAGTCTCTGAATTTTGTTATTGCCGCCACAATTGTAGTAGTTTCTTTCTCTTTCAAACTCTTCCGATCTCGACTTCCCATGGCTACTAACTTTGGTTGTCCATCATCTATCACTTTTTCTTGTTGCCCTTGCGAGGTACTCGCCACTGTGTGTATTAATCTGGGTAATAAACTTGCATTCGCAGCACTTGAACTTGTATTCGCAACCGGGTACGATTCCACTTCATTTTGTCTTTCTTCCAAAGCAATATATTCCTCTTGCGCCTTCTCTCAACTCGGTCATTGTGATTGTATTCTTGACTCGAAAATTTGAACATATAATAAGTTGGTTGCGAACATAGCATTTATGAATGACGAGGATGAGGTATCTTTCATCCACCCGTCCACCATTTACGCACATTGTCTTCCATCTTACAGTCAAATGTCTCAAACTTTCGCCGACTCTTTGTTTTAGCCCAAATACATCTTAAATACCAGGTCGCGAAGAGTTGTTACTAATATATGCCCCTAAGAATATAGCTTGTAAATGGTTGAATGACGTGATTGTATTCCTTGGTAAACCTTCAAACCATTTCAATGCTTCTCCTGTTAAACTTGACGCAAAGTACTTGCACAGTATAGCATCATGGTTTTCCCACTGTAGCATACATCTCACGTAAGCCTTGATGTGTTGTATTGCACAAGTTGTTCCATCAAAAATGCTGGTTAATGCTGGTAAGTTGCACTTTGGGGGTATTCCTCCTAGCTGCACCTCTAATGTAAAAGGATTTTTTGCTGCCTCTGCGATGGCTTCATCTAACTGCCTTCTTCCTCCTTCTCTTCTGCTGTTCAATATTCCTCTCATCTCTGCCAATTCTCTCAAAATTTGTTCATTTGCCTCAGAATTCGAATTTATTGGTCTCTTTAATTCTGCCTCTCTCCTCCTGCGTTTATGTCTACTTAGATTTTCTGATTCATCATTCTCTTCTCTTCTTTCTCTGCGACTCTCTCCTTCGTCTCTTTCACGAATTCTTATACCATTATATCTATCATTTTCTCTTCTTGGTTGTTTATCAATTCGCTTTTGTATTCTTTCATATTCTTCATTAATATTTCCATTGTTGTGATTTTGCTCGCGTCTTCTTTCTCGATTATCATGATTATTCTGCCGAATCGCCTCTTCGAATTCCCGTTCTTCCATTTCTGCTCTCAATCTTTCCCTCTCGCGAGCTAGACGCGCTTGTTCAATATAATGTTTTTCAATGTCATCTTCAATTTCCTTTTGTTTCCTTCGTGTTTCCCTCCCATGTAGTATTCTTCTTCCTTCTTCCTGATTTTCTTCATTAACTGGATCATTCTGCCCTTGACGCTGTCTATTTTCTTGATTTCCGTCATTTTGACCATTCTGTAGATCTTCAGGACGTGGAATATAACGATCTTCTGCTACTTCTCTTCCTTCGCGACCTCCTTCGCCAAAATCTAGCTCTCTTTCCAAATTTTCTTCATTAACGTTTTTTTACAGGTAATGTTCTTCTCCTGTCCTCTCTGATTGATCTTGATCTGGCATTACTTCTTGACCTTCTATTCTGCAACCTCATATTTTCCATTCTTAATTCATGGTTCTGCCTTGTTAAATGTGCTCGTTCTTCCGCTTCTAACCGTCTTTCTTCATGTATTGTTTGCCTTAACACTTCTAATGCTGCGATTTCTTCATTTCCACGAGTTGTTTCTCCCATATCTTCTCGATTTCTCTCTTCTTGTCCATTATTTATCAATTGTTGCACTTCTTCTCTTTCCTCCATAGAATCTGATCTCCATGTATGCACACTCACCCTATCATAATCTATTATTCTATTTGGTGCTGGTTGAGTTGGTGGTTGAATTTGGCCTTCTTCTCTATCTCTTGTGTTTATTCTTAAGGGTTCACCTACCTCATTTCTCCTTTCTCCAGCCAATCTCCTGCTTCTTCTTATGGTTGTTGGTTATTCTGATGCACCTCTTCTTCTAGCCATTTCTTAATTTCAATAATTTGCTAAAAATTGTATGAAATTCTTCTCTTTGCACTCCAAAATTTTCCAAATCACAATGTTGATCTTCACTCAGTCCCTGTTTCTAGCGCATATGTAGTTGCAGGAAATCCCACACTACACCCCTCACTAGATTTTACTCAACTAATCCATTTGAATATGAATTGTTATAGATTTTATTGATTATTTTCTTGAAATGTTTACAAAGAAAGATAGATCAGAGTTAAAGAAATTACAATCACTCTAAATTTTCTCTCTCCTAATGACTTGCTTCCCAATTCAAAAAGACTTTCCTACAACAAACTTACTCGACTCTTTATATAGGGTATTACATAGTGGATGATGACTAAGTTTGTCCTTTATTTTCGGGAATCCTTCGCGAAGTATCGCAAGTGTATAAGTATTTGTCTTCGCGACACTCCTAAATCTCGCCAAGTCTTCACACTTTTCTCATGTTCTGGCTGTCGTCATCTAATACGTCATTTAAATTACTTCCCTGCGACGCCTTCGCAATGTAGTCGTTTATTACTCTCGCGAGGTATTGATGTCGCAATATTCTGATTCTACAGTTTCTACCTGCAAAAACATTGTTGATGATTTTTCTCCTATGCCTGAATTTTTCATAGATCAAATCCCTCACAATAGTCCTGTTGCAAATGAGCCCATTTCTTCTCCTATTGTCAATGCCTCTACTGTTTCCCCAGTCATTAATCTTCATGAGACTTCCTCTTCTCATGACATTCCTTTAACAAAAAATGACTCATCTCTTCCTTCTTCCATCGTCGCTACTTCCTTACCTGAGCAAATCCCTCTTACTAAGGAAAATTTGGAAGGAATAGACGTGGCCTTCAAAATTCTATCAGACATTGTGAACGATGCCAAGAAGACTACTGTCGATCCTGTCAAATCTAATGTCTGCTAGATTTTGAGCAAACACCTTGGCTCCGATAGAATTTCGCAAACATATTTGGAGCAAGAAGTTAACATTTTGAGGAATGATCTCCAAGCTATGACTGCAAAGTGTAATATTCTCCAGCTTGAGAATCAAAAACTTCAAAATGTTTCGCTGGATTGCGATAACCTTCGCAAGAAAAATGAAGAATTGAAAGGTATTCATTCTCCTCACTTTTTTTTTTCCTTGTTCGCCTTTCAAGCTTTAAACCAGAAACGAAAAATGGAGATATATCAGTTGGAATCTGTTATTGAAGAAGCCCGTATGGATAGAGATCTTTGGATGAAGCAATATAACCAATTAGATAATCTGCATACATACTCTGTTGATCAAATAGATAATCTTACCCAAGAGAATGCTCACTTAATTCAGAAACAAGACTTGCTGAATAATGAATTATCTCATCTCTCTTATACTTTGAACAAATCTAATTTGGAGTTGGAAACCTTATCAGATGAGAATGGAACTTTATCTCAAGAGAAGCGAATTTCATTAAACAAGATGGCGATTTCTTCGCAACAACTTGATGTCTGTCAAAAAATATGTAATGAACAAGAACAATCTCTCTGTTCGCTGAGAAGTAACCTTCAAGAAATCACTGCTGAGAGGGATAAACTTATTCCGGGTAGAATAACTTTAAGTATGAAAACCAGTCAACTGAAAGACCAATATTACAAGTTAAAAGAATCCTACTCGTCTCTTGCTAAGGAAAATAACTTGCTTGTTTCCAATGAAAAGAGTTTGTGATCTCAATTACAAGGTTTGGTTGGAGATAATTTTGACAATGCTATGGATCACTTGGAGAATAGTTACTTGGCTTTAACCCAACATCTTATTTCTCAGAAGGAAGGTAGTCATATAAATTGACTGCCTCATCTATTCTTCCTTTATCAAATCTACAAATCTTTTGTATGTATAACTTCTTTTGTTCCTTGTTTTTGCAGAATCTGAGAAAAATCTTCACTCCTCCATCGTCGCTTTAAAATCTGATTACTCAAAAATTCGCAAAGAAAATGGAATACTCGCTGCTTCCCTTGCTCGCTCTCGCGATCGAGCGGAAAGAAGGTTCGACTATATGTCTGACTGTAAAGATATAGAGAGCAGGAATCATCAGAAAGCACTCCTTCGTCAATTTCATCTTAAAGCCGAAGTTGTTGTGAATGATGTTTTACTATCTAAATCTCTTGATCCTGTGTCTATCGAACCTCTTGAAGTAAGTGATGATGAAGTTCCTAACCCTCCTGACAGCGATTACGATTATAATAGTGGCGAAGAACTCGCAAATGAAGAGACAATACCTCCTAGTAAAGCTGCCAACGATGATCTGAACGATGGAGGATCTGGTGGAAATATAATAACTGACGAAAAAATAGATAAAGTCGCTTGAAGAAAACCCAAGTATCTCCTTCTCGTGAAAAACCGATATTTGAGAATTGACTTTCTCTTGTAATTTTTCTTCTTGTCTTGTTACTTCTTTATGTACTTCAATCATCTTTTAGATGTGTTCATCTACTTATTATTACTCTTTCCTGCAACGAGTTTAATTCTTGATATTTTATAATTAATATTTTGTTTTCCATTATCTTTATTTTTATTGAAATTCATCGTTGCGACAAGATCGCAGGACGTCTTTACATTTTTATGTAATGACCCATTGATCTTGCCTTATCATTGTTCTTGTGTGGTCTTATTTTGCCTTCCTAGTTAAAGGTCTTATTTTGCCACCCCTCGTTGCGACAAAATCGCAGGACGTCTTTACACTTTCATGTAACGACCCATTGACCTTGTCTTATCATTTCTTTAGTATTTTTGCTTATGCAGGATATTTTTCTTGCGACAATATGACAGGCCTAAATATTCTTGCGAACGTTAAGCCCCATGACATTGCCGTCTTTGCGACGAAATCGCAGGACGTCTTTACATTTTCATGTAAAAACCCATTGATATCGTCTTACCCTTGCGTTAGTATTATTGCCTCTTCAGGATCATCGCACAAATATGACAAGCCTAAATTTTCTTGCGAAAATAGAGCCTCATGACATTTGCGTCTTAAGACACTTATCGCCTCCCTAATGGAGGGTGCCGCCCTTATCATCTCCCTGGTTGCCCCTTCAAGGAGGCGTACATCGGCCATACAAGACTAGCTCCTCCCATCCGGTCTTAACAACAACCAGATTGTTTTCGTGACCTCTTATCCCTTATACCTATAGGGCTTATGGTTACGAGACCGCACCCTAAGTGGAGTTTTCTTGGCCGAAAAGATGTGCCAAGACTTGCCAAGAATGGCCGAGACACTTCAAATGCCCCAGGCACTCTTGGCTCAACCGTGTACCTCGGCGCCTTGGTCATACATTGACTCCTTGGGAGAGACCCTCGGTCGTCCAACCAGGGTATAACCTGATGCGTGTCGTAGGTGCAATCAAATTAATATCTTATTTCCACTCAATTAAAAATAATATAATGGAAGTCAAGTTCGTTCCCACGAGGAGCAAGAGATTCTAGTTGTAAAAATTCACGAAAGGGGGGTGTAAAAAGCAAAAGAAAATAAACAAAGCAATTAAAATAAATAAAGTTGAAATCAATAAGAGAGACAAGATCAAGGAATCCTTCTTCGTTGCAAAACAATGATTAAAGTTATGTTCTTTTCTACTTGTTAACGTTGTTTTCACACACAATTGCTCCACGGAATCCCTCCGCAAGGTCTCGTGTTTGCTACTTATGTAAAAAGTCAAGAAACGATTACTTATCTCCTAACTTTCACTAGCTTTAGATTAAACCGACAAATCAATTTAGTTGGCCACCCAAACAATCTATCAATCAATCATGAATGTCATTAAGATCATTCCTATTAGTAAAAACAAACGATAATTATGTGAAAAACTTCAAGATAGAATTGAAAACAAAAACTTAAATCATATTAAGAACTAGGAATTCATCCTCAATCAATAATAAAATTAGCTACTCATGCTAAAGAGTTCACACAAAGAATAAGAAAAGAAAAGTGTTGTGTGTGTATAGATATGTGTAAAAGATATAGAGAACTTCTCTATTTATAGGCTTCAATATTCTCCAAATCTTCCAAGGAATAGAATCCTTTTCCTTTAGCAATTCAATTTCCAAATTCAAGTCTTTCTCTTTTTCCATCTTCTCTTTCCAAATTTGAGCCAAATTCTCCATCCAATTCCTAGTCCAAGTCTTCACACCCATGAGAGAAGTCCATAGAGAATTCTGGAATTTTTGGTCGCCGGAAAGCCGGTATTATGGCCGGAATCCGGCCGGAAAACGTCACCGCCGGCCACCTGAAAATTTCACCGTCACTGTTATATTCGACGGAATATTCCGTCAGTCCACCGTTAGGACTAACGGTCAAACGGGTCAACCGTCAGTCAACGGTCAAGGCAGAAGAGTGACTCAGCCACCGAGTCAGCATCTTACTCGCTAATCGGGTCTTCTCGGGTGGGTTGAATCGTTTCTCGGATCGGTCATCCGAACGAGTTGAATCGCCGGAGGAAAATTCGAGACGAAGTTTCCTCGTTCTGGGCATTTCTCAGGCCAATTTCAGGCCGATCTGTCTTCATCCCTGTTAAGAATTCCTATACATACATCTAGTTTCAACCATTTCAAACTTGCTTCAATCTTCCAATTGCAGCTTCATTCTCTTTACAGACTTCAAACTCCATTGCATCAAACCCATTTCAAATCCATCGATTTCATTGCCTCCATCTAACCCAGCTCTGCCAAGATTCAACACCTTCAGAACTCAGAGCTCAACAAATCGTCACCGTCTCTTTCTCAATCTTCCTTCTCAGTCGAGCCAATCGGTCGATCCCTGAATTTCTCGGAATGGTTCTCGATCCCAAACGGCAGCCATGTTCATGAATTTCTTCATCTCCATCAGCGAAACTCAATTAACTACCAACCCATCTCTTTCGTCTTCAAATCGGAACCCTAATTTCTTCAGCAGCGACACCCATTTTCACCCAACTTCAAGAACACCATTAATGGCAAACTCGGTTCTCTCTGTGTCTTCAAATCGCCACCATACCCATCTCACAGCACCACCAGAACCCATTCTCGATCTGATTCATCTCTTCTTCACTCCCTGATTTCTTCTCTCTCGAGACCCATCTTCTCTCCAAATCATTTTCAGATCGAACCCTCCTATGGTTCTTCAGCTGGAACCTATGAATTTCTTCATCTGCTGTAGCTTCATAATCATCACCGATTCGCTCCTTCTCTTCTTGTAACAGATTCAATTTCTCATTCTTCTCTCAGCAGCAACGTCTCAATCTCGATTCATATACGCAACATCGAACCCTAATTTCTTCTGGGTTTCGATCTGCTTTTCTTACAGCGGCTGCTGCTCACTTTCAGGTGTAGGAAACGAGTAAATGAGACTGTGAGAAATAGAGCTTTCTTCTCGATTTAGGGTAGGATATATTCGGATAATGACACCCGGTAACCCTTGATAAGGGATAACCAATTTACAGCCCCTTAACCTTGGCTAAACTGCTACTAGTATTCCTCCCAAAAGAGTTTCCCCTTAACCTTGGCTGGGCTCCACATAGTGTTCGCCCCTGAAATGACAATTTTGCCCTTTTGGCCCAAATAGTGTAATTTCTTCCTCTTTTCCTCCGTGTGACTCCAAAGTAGCTATAAAACTCAAAACAAGCGTAAAATACATAATTTACAAGAAAAATAGCAAAGAAAGCATAACCAATAGATAATAAATAGGATGTATTCTACACCCTATCATAACCTTATATATATAGTTGGAAATCCAAGGTATCTCCCGGGATGGGCTTTATTTACCCCAAATTTCCATGACTCGGGTTCCAGGAGCGGTGTAACCTTTTCCCGGAGCCATGTCAAGAGATACCCCCTTATATGACGCACTTTAGGTCTTACATTTGCCTCTTACGAAATATCATTCGCGAACTAGGGTGTACGCCATAAAGGTTCGTCTCATTCGTATAAATCACTCATTTTTATTATCTCTTATTTTTTATTTGCGAAGTATTCGCACATTCTTTCTTTATTTTATGCAATTTCGCAATCATTCTTTTGCAAAAGCTTTTATATGATTTCTTTTCACTTCACTGATTCAACACTTCGCAGTCTAATCTTTTTCCACAATCTTTTAGGGGTAATATCTCTTCAAATACAACCTATTTCATGGTCTATCCAATCTGTGGCCCACATCTTTGCCTTCGGGATCCATCAATTTATATGCCCCTGTTCCAACTATCTCCTTAATGATATAAGGTCCATCCTATTTTTTCGCCAGCTTGCCACCACTTTCTCGCTGATATGCTGGTGTTTCTCTCAATACTAGATCGCCTGGTTGAAATTCTCGTATCTTGACACGTTTATTATATTCTCTGGATAATCTTCGCTGATAGTTCTCCATATGTTGTAGTGCTCTTTCTCTTTTTTCCTCTAATTCATCTAGTTTGATTAAAATGTTACCCGCACTTGAGATTTTTCTCCCAAGCTTCTTTCTTTGTTGTTGGAATCATAACTTCGTTGGGAGTCTGACTTCAACTCCATATGTTAAACAAAAAGGTGACATTCATGTAGCTTCTCGCCTGGTTGTATTGTAAGCCCATACTGCATTATGCACTTGTTCGCACCATCCTCTATTGTGTCCTTATAACTTCTTCTTTAATATGTCTGCGATTGTTTTGTTTGTTCTTTTCTGTCCATTGGCTCATGGGTATAAAGGGTTGATTTTCCACATTTTATAAAATGCATTAAGCAACAGTTCTATATTTTGTCCTTCAAACTGTTTCCCATTATCAGATACCAACTGTGCGGGGATTCCAAATATGCATATAATATTCTCGAAGATGAAGGTAAAGACATTTTTATCACGAATGTGTTGTACCGTTTTCACTTCTGCCCATTTTGTGAAATAATCTGTGGCAACAATTAGATATCTTCTCTACCCTTTTCCTGGTAAAAATGGTCCCACAATGTCTAAACCCCATTTTCCAAAAGGCCATACACTTGTTGAAGAATTTAATGGTGCCCCTGGTGCATGTATTTTCTTTCCATGCCTTTGGCAGTCTTCGCAACGCCTTGATATTTGTTTCGCATCCTCATGCATATACGGCCAATAATAGCCTTGCATTTTTGCCTTATGTGCTAAAGATCTTCCGCCACTGTGATTGCCAGCATCCCCACTATGCAACATCTTTAATATTGTTTCTCCTTCCTTTCGTGTTAAACATCTGAGTGAGGGTCCATTAAAAGATCGTCTGAGACAAGACCCCATCTCTTAGTTCATAATTTGTTGCACGGCTTTTTAATTTGTGTGCCTCTAATCTGTTTCTTGGTGTTTCCCCTTTCATCAGATATGCATGAAGTTCTGCTCTCCAATCTTCCTCGCAGAATGTTTGTGTTCCTTCTTCTATATTAGCATTACATCAGTTTCCTGCTCTTCTTCTTTATTAATTGATGGTGTTAGAAGTGTCTGTATCTTTATGCTTCTCGCAGTTGGATCTGTCATCATACTTGATATAAAAGCAAAAGCATCCGCGAGTCTATTGTCTCTTCTTGATATGTGTCTCCATTTTATTTTTTGTATCTTCGCCGACAATTCTTCAATAAGTTTTTTGTATTTTTTCAAAGATGGTTCATTTGTAGTGTATTCTTCTTTTATCTGGCGAATAGCCAACTGGGAATCACTGGTGACCCTCACATTCTCCAACTTCATTTCTATTGCGAATTGTAAATCATGTATTATAGCTTCATATTTTGTTTCATTGTTGGTAGATGCAAATTCCAATCTGAAAGAAAAAGCCATTTTACTGCCTTCTGGCGAAATTACAATGATCCCAATTCTGTTACCTTCTCCATTTGACGATCCATCTACCAATATTTCCCATCTGTTTGGCTCAGTTAATAAATCCCTTGGATTTCCATGTTATTCTTCTATATCCATCATTTCTTCCACTGCTTCATCCTCTTCCAATGGAAATTCTGCTAAAAATTCTGCAACAACTTGTGATTTGGGTGAGGATAGTATTTCATACTTGAGTTTGCAATGACTTATTTGAGCATTCCATCTTTCAACCCTTCCTGACCTTTTTGAATTTTTCATTACTGACTCAATTGGTACTTTTGTTATTACCTTAACCGTGTGTGCTTCGAAGTAGATGCGAAGTTTAAATGTTGCGTAAACTAATGCCAAAATTAATTTTTCAATTTTTGAATAATTTTTCTCTGCGGCATTGAATGTTTTGCTGATGTAATAAATTGGTTTTTCCACTCCTGCGTCCATTCGCAGTAACACTGCACTTAATGCATGCGAGGTTGTCGCAAGGTAAATTAATAATTCTTCCCTGGTTCTGCTTTTTGCAAAATTGATATATCCATTAGATGTTCTTTTATTCCTTGTAAAGCTTTTTCACATTCATCTGTCCATCTAAATTTCGCTCCTTTTTTTAGTATGTTGAAAAAATGCTTACATTTGTCAGAAGATCGCGAGATGAATCTTCCCAGCGAAGACAATAGTCCATTTAACTTCTGAACATCTTTTACTATCGCTGGTGTTGGCATATCGCGAACTGCTTGTACTTTCTCTGGGTCAACTTGTATTCCTTCTTTTGACACAATGTAACCTAAAATTTTTCCTGATGCAACTCCAAAGGTGCATTTTTCTGGATTTACTTTGATGTTGAAATGCCTCATTTGTTCAAAAAATTCTTTCAAATCCTGTACATGGTCTTTTGCTTCTTTACTTTTTATTAACATATCATCCACATATACCTCTAGTGTTTTGTGTATCCATTTCACGAAAACCTTCTCTACCATCCTTTGGTATGTCGCTCCGGCATTTCGCAAACCAAACGACATTTTTGTATAACAATATAATCCTCTTGGAGCGAAGAAAGCAGTGTGTTCTTGGTCTTCTTCAGCGAGTGGAATTTGATTGTAGCCTTTGTATCCATCTGATACGTGTCGTAGGTGCAATCAAATTAATTAATGTTTCCACTCAATTAAGAATAATATAATGGAAGTCAAGTTCGTTCCCACGAGGAGCAAGAGATTCTAGTTGTAAAAATTGTCACAAAAGGGGGTGTAAAAAGCAAAAGAAAATAAACAAATCAATTAAAAGATAAAGTTGAAAGCAATAAGAGAGACAAGATCAAGGAATCCTTCTTCGTTGCAAAACAATGATTAAAGTTATGTTCTTTTCTACTTGTTATTAGTCACAAATTACCACCAACCGTAGGTAAAGCAACTAGATCGTGCTAAACCCCTAAATCCCTTATATCATAGGATACGGAAGTTCTCGACTACCGGATTCTATTTACCAAACCACCTAGTAGTAGATCACTCTAGATGTAATTTAAATAAACGCATTAAGATTTATGAACTTATTAGGTTGATATTAGTAGTTAGACTCTTAGATCAAGGTCTACTTGCTAACGTTGTTTTCACACACAATTGCTCCACGGAATCCCTCCGCAAGGTCTCGTGTTTGCTACTTATGTAAAGAGTCAAGAAACGATTACTTATCCCCTAACTTTCGCTAGCTTTAGATCAAATTAACAAATCAATTTAGCGTGCACTCCAAACAATCTATCAATCAATCATGAATGACTAAACATTCCTATTAGTAAAAACAAGCGATAATTATGTGAAAAACCTCAAGATAGAATTGAAACAAAACTCAAATCATGTTAAGAACTAGGAATTCATCCTCAATCAATAAGAAAATTAGCTACTCATGCTTTTGAAATTCACACAAATAATAATTATTAAAAGGAGAATTTTCAAGTTCACACAAATAATTAAGAAGAAGAATCTTAGAAAAGCAAGCAAAAACACAAGTGTTGTGTGTGTAGAGAGGTGTGTAAAAGATGTAGAAAACTTCTCTATTTATAGGCTTCAATATTCTCCAACTCTTCCAAGGATTAGAATCCTTTTCCTTTAGCAATTCAACTTCCAAATTCAAGTCTTTCTCAACTCTTCATCTTCTCTTTCCAAATTTGAGCCAAATTCTCCATCCAATTCCTAGTCCAAGTCTTCATACCCATGAGAGAAATCCATAGAAAATTCTGGATTTTTTGCTCATGGGAAAAAATCGGTATTATGGCTTAGGAATTTGACCGGAATAGTCGCCGCGCGGCCACCTGAAAATTTCTCCGTCAAGGGAATATTCGACGGAATATTCCGTCAGTCCTCCGTTAGGACTAACGGTCAAACGGGTCAAACTAACGGTCAATCGTCAGTCAACGGTCAAGGTAAAGGAATGAGTCGCCAGTCGAGTCACCGCTAATTAGCCGAATAGTCGACTCGGTTGAGCCAGATGGACCTACTGGATCACCGAATCAATTTGGATCGCTCATCGCCGAGTTGACTCACCCGGTAAAACCGGCCGAGTCTTGTTTGTTTCTTCATCGTTTCTAAGGCCAACTTCCGGCCTTTTCTGACTCCTTCTCTCGTATCAAATCCTAGCACATACATCTAACAATTTTGAGAACCCATTCTTCTCTTGCGATTATTCATTACCACAACCACCATTCACTTCCGAGATACCACCTACGACTCACCGCTCTTCCTTTTCTTGTCTCGATCAAACCAACAACTCAATTGCATCACCTCCTTGTACCAGCCTTCCTTGTACTCGGTTCTATTGCCACAAAGATAACCTCAAAACCCCGTTGAGCCTCAAGCCATAACTCGGGACCACATCTTCGCCGCAATTTTTCATTCAACTCCGACCATGGCAATGCTTTCACCACTGCAACTTCAACTCTTTGTTACTTCTTCTTCTTTCCCTGAGCCACCAACAAGCTCCAATTAGAGCCACAACATTGCCATAGCCTGCCTTCAGCTCTGCAACATCATATAACACCTGCAACACCACCACAGTTGCAGCACATGCACCCTACTCCTGGCAGCTCATTCCAACCTTCTCAACCATTTCGGCAGTAGCATAACACCAATCCTTGTTCCATTTCAGCATATTAACTTGGCACACTTTCCCCAACACCAGCAAACCCCATTCACATGACTATTTCCAGCAGCTCAGAACCCATCTACAATTCCATCTTCACGGCATTCATCTGGTTCACAATTCACAGCGGCATCTTATCAGCATCAGTTTCATCCCATGTTTGGTTCAATTTCAACCACATGAACTGGTCTTCAACCACAGACCCATTTAATCTCCATCTCTGTAAAACCCATTTTTCAATTCATCTGAGCTACGACCCCATCTCCGATTCGATCTTCTTTCATTCACTGGTTCAGCTTCATATACCTGTTCTTCGCCTAATTCATCAAACAAACCCAAATTCACCGGAACCACCTTCATCTCCAACACCCTCTTCTCACTGAGTCGATCTCACAATCTTCACTAATTCTTTTCTCTTCCTTTCGAATCTGTCTCCAATTTCTTCTCCCTGTATTCTCAACTCTTTTCAGCAGCAACTCAGTACAATCGACATTCCAGAGCAACTTCTTGATTCAATTTCTCCACCACCATAAAACCCATTCGATTCATCAATTCCATCTTCAACTCATCTCTTCAATGAACACAGCTTCAATTGCCATATGAGTTCATCCTCGACCTTTAACAACAGACCTATTTCTTAAGTCATCCTCTCTCGATTTCTCTCGATCTCGGCAATTGCCATAATTTCTCGCTTCTTACTTTCAGGTAAATGTAATGAAACTGAATGATTGAGAGAGAGATGAATATGTCGATTTAGGGTTGTAATGGTTTGGGTGGATATTTGCACCCCAGTGATAAGGACCACCCTTTATCCGATAAGGGCCATCTACTGGCACCCCTTAACCTCTGCGGGCCTGACTTTAGAACTCCTCCAAAAGAGAGTTGCCCCTTAACCTTGGCTGGGCTCCAGATAGTGTTCGCCCATGAAATGACAATTTTGCCCTTTTTACTCAAATTAGGTGATTTCTTCTTCTTTTCCTCCGTGTGACTCCAAAGTAGCTACAAAACTCAAAACAAGCGTAAAATACATAATTTACAAGAAAAATAGCAAAGAAAGCATAAACAATAGATAGTAAATAGGATGTATTCTACACCCTATCAAATTCCCCCACACTTAGACTTTGCTAGTCCTCGAGCAAATCAAACTAAAAACTCACAACTTCAAAGCGTTCAAGCGTCACAAGCATCCAAAGAGTTATGAGGACATAGAGTTTCTGCATGCTAGTAATAAGAAGTTAGAAATACTAAAGAACATATTCTCATTCTTAAATGTTGAGTGAGAAATAACCACACCATAATGAGAGAACGCGTGTTTGAGAAACGATCAATAAGCATTTCGCCTCGACTTCTGCCTCACCAAAAAGGATTTTATGATACTTGCACTCAAAAAGACAGCTTTTTATGGTTCTCACATGTGTGCGGTAGGAATGAAGAGAGAAATCCGCAACACGTTGAATGGTGGGAAGGACAACTTCCGAAATATTTTTAAAAACCCACATCTTTTATATTTTGAAAAACCATTTTTCTGACGATCTCTACGAAAGGAAATCAACCATTATTATCGAGGATGAGATTACTTACTCACCTTCACATCCGATCGCCAATTATGATAACACCGCTCTCACGGCATCCAATAGAAACATCTTCCGCTCCTCGTCTTGATCTTCTTGGTCTTCGTCTTCGGTTTCAACTATTGATGATAAACCCTCGAATTTCATAAATCCTTGACAATTTGTAACTCTTTTACCTTAAAACCTTGTCGCTTGAAACTACCTTATAGATTTTCCTTCCCCACGGCTTATTAACAACAAAAATTTCTCTTGTTTTTCTCTTTTTTTTTTTCTTTTCTTTTCTTTTTTTTTATTTTTTTTATGAAATTTGCATTTTTTTTTTTTTTTGAAACAAGAGAAATAAAATACAAAAAATAATCCATGGCCGTGGGAGAAGTATTTTACCGCTTGATTCTTCACAACTTGTATCGTCTTGAAATCATAAACTTCAAAAATTCTCACCTTTAAATTTTCTTTGCTTTCATGAATAAGTCTTCATACTTGGATATAAAATTACCTCATTGTATTGTAAGTCCTCAACATATATGTGAATCCGCTCTTTGTATGTTGCTTTACTTGAATTTGAAATTTGCTCTTTTTCTCATTCCGTTGCTTATAAACCTTAAACTTTTCCAACTTTCCTTGTAGATTTTGGTGTCGCTCCTTGTTGATGATGATGTTTCTATGGACCCGTTGTTGTCGCGAGAGAGAATGGTGCTAACTGCAAATCGAACTACAAGAAGGTGGCTTTCATCTATAGACGTCACCCTTATGATTGACAAAATTAGCACTCAAGAGATCAAAGAGTAGTGCTTCTATTGGTGGGAGGTTGGGTAGCTCACCATTCTACCCGGAATTAACGTATGGTGACACACACTCAAAAGAAGCTCTTTAGTAGATGGAAGAATTTCTGGTCGGTGCCTCTCATGATATGAATACGGGTAGTCTCCACTAATGATTGATCAGCAACTCTAATAACGCACTTCTCCCTGCGCCAAATTCGCATCACCGGCATGATTAGATCCATTATTTAACACTCAAACAAACAAGAAATCCGAATGTAGTTCTCTAACATTTCCAAGTTCAATTATGTCGGTCAAAATCTCTATGTAAACATACCTAGAAGTATGCTAGTGACTCTAAAATCTTTAAAAGTTGGAGGTTTTAAGTAAAACTTTTTTTTTAAAAAAAAAAACTTTTTTAATTTTTTTGTAATTTTTTGTTTTAAAAACATGCTTAACCACTCCCCCACACTTAAACCTTACATTGTCCTCAATGTAATTGAATCCTCCTAGTAAAGTCAAGGTGGGAAATTTTAACATGATAAGGAACAAGAAAAAGAAATAACAAAAGCAAAAGGATAAGAAATACAAAACCGATGGGTTGCCTCCCATTAAGCGCTTGTTTTAAAGTCGACGGCCCGACTTAGCTCTTGCGGCACATTACTCCTCCAGAGGGAGTGCATCTCCAAATGAAAGTTCATCAAAATTCACATAAGCGATGTTCTCATAGTATGGCTTCAATCTATGGCCGTTGACTTTGGAAACCGAATTGTCTCTAAGACTAGTAATTTCAACTGCACCATGAGGAAAAACATTAGTAACAACATATGGTCCAATCCATTGGGACCTTAACTTTCCAGGAAATAGTTTAAGGCGAGAATGATATAAAAGGACTTTTTGTCCCACGATGAAACTTTTACGAGAAATCATCTTGTCATGAAAAAGCTTGGTCTTTTCCTTGTAAATACGGGCACTCTCGTAAGCATCATTACGTATCTCCTCTAACTCATTTAGTTGTAACTTCCTTTGTTTCCCCGCTTCATCATACTCCATGTTGAATTTCTTTATCGCCCAATAAGCCTTATGTTCAAGTTCAACCGGAAGATGACAAGCCTTGCCATAAACCAACCTATATGGAGACATACCAATCGGTGTCTTATACGCCGTTCTATACGCCCAAAGTGCATCGTTGAGCTTAAAGCTCCAATCTTTCCTTGTGGTATTCACCGTTTTCTCAAGAATGGACTTGATCTCACGATTTGAAATTTCCGCTTGTCCACTAGTTTGTGGATGATAAGGCGTACCAATTTTGTGTGTTATGTTGTACTTCTTGAGGAGAGCGTGGAAAGCCTTCTTGAAATGTGAGCCTCCATCGCTTATCACCACTCTTGGTGTACCATGCCTATTGAAAATGTTTTCCCTTACAAAATCACAAACAACTTGAGAGTCATTAGTTTTGGTGGCTCTAGCCTCCACCCATTTCGAAACATAATCAACGGCAAGAAGTATATAAAAGTTTCCATTCGAATTGACAAAAGGGCCCATAAAATCAATACCCCACACATCAAAAATCTCAACGGCGAGAATTGGTGTGAGTGGCATTTGATTTCGAGCACCTAGATTGCCCGTTCGTTGACATCTATCACAAGATTTACAAAAAATATATGAATCTTCAAACAAGGTGGGCCAATAAAATCCACTCTCGAGAACTTTGAGAGCGGTGCGTTTAGAACCAAAGTGGCCACCACATGCAAAAGTGTGGCAAAAGGAGAGGATGGATTGAAATTCGGAGTTAGGTACGCACCTTCGCATTATTTGATCAACGCCATATTTCCATAAGTATGGTTCATCCCACACATATTGCTTAGCTACCTTCTTAAGTTTCATCTTTTGGAAATTGGACATTGTACTAGGTACTTTCCTTGTCACCAAGTAATTCACTATATCCGCATACCAAGGTGTTGATTCTTCCATGGAGAAAAGTTGTTCGTCCGGAAAGCGGTCATGTAATGGAAGTTCCTCTTGAGACATAACAAGTCTACTAAGATGATCCGCAACGGTATTCTCCACACCCCTCTTATCACGAATTTCTATGTCGAACTCTTGTAACAATAGGATCCACCGGATTAATCTTGGCTTAGCTTCTTTCTTCTTTATTAAGTGTCTTAGTGCGGCATGATCGGAATACACAATAACCTTTGTACCCACCAAGTATGAACGAAATTTTTCCAATGCAAAAACTATAGCCAATAACTCCTTTTCCGTGGTAGAATAATTGATTTGTGCATCATTAAGGGTCCTAGATGCATAATAGATAACATGGGACAACTTGTCCACTCTTTGACCCAAAACGGCTCCAACCGCATAATCACTAGCATCACACATTAATTCAAATGGAAGATTCCAATCCGGTGATTTGATAATTGGCGCACTTGTCAACATCTCCTTTAATTTATCAAAAGCATCCTTGCATTCCTTGTTGAAGTCGAAAGGTACCTCCTTTTGTAATAACTTGCACATCGGCATGGAGATTTTGGAGAAATCCTTGATAAACCGCCTATAGAAACCTGCATGACCAAGAAAAGAACGGATTTCCCTCACCGAAGTGGGATATTGTAAGTTTCTTATTAAATCTATCTTTGACTTGTCCACTTCGAGCCCTCGAGAGGACACAATGTGACCAAGTACTATGCCGTGGTTTACCATAAAGTGACATTTCTCCCAATTAAGGACAAGGTTTGTGTCTATGCATCGTTTAAGAACTAGTTCAAGGTTGTTTAAACAACCATCAAAAGAATTGCCATAAACACTAAAGTCATCCATAAATACCTCGATGATGCGCTCCACATAATCCGAGAATATACTCACCATGCATCTTTGAAAAGTAGCCGGCGCATTGCAAAGGCCAAACGGCATCCGTCTATATGCAAACGTTCCAAACGGACAAGTGAAAGTGGTCTTCTCTTGGTCCTCCGGTGCAATAACAATTTGGTTGTATCCCGAATAACCATCCAAGAAGCAATAATAAGAATGCCCCGCTAACCGCTCCAACATTTGATCAATGAAAGGTAAAGGAAAGTGATCCTTTCGGGTTGCGGAATTAAGCTTTCTATAATCAATGCACACTCTCCAACCGGTTTGAACTCTTGTAGGAACAAGTTCATCGTCTTGATTTCGAACAACCGTGACTCCGAATTTCTTTGGTACCACTTGAACCGGACTAACCCACTTGCTATCGGAAATTGGGTAGATTACCCCCACACTTAGCAATTTGAGTATCTCTTTCTTCACAACCTCCATCATGGGAGGATTAAGCCTACGTTGAGCATCACGTACCGGCTTCACGTTCTCTTCCATTAGAATCCGATGCATGCACATGGATGGACTAATGCCCTTGATATCCGCAATTGTCCACCCAATAGCCGTTTTGTGCTCTCTCAAGACTCTAAGCAAACGGTCTTCTTGTACCGGTGTGAGGTTCTTAGAAATAATCACCGGAAGCTCATCTCCATCTCCCAAGAAAGCATACTTCAAATGGTCCGGAAGCGGCTTCAATTCTAGTTTGGGCGCCTTCACAATAGATGGTACAAGTACTTCATCATTCACGGGTAAAGAAATATATGAAATATTACCCTTTTTAGCTTCTTGTAATGTCGCCAAAGCACCACACATCTCCACCAATTCATTGGAGATTTCAACATCCAAGTTAGACAAGCCGTGGATATCCAATTCAATGCTCTTTTGTAACACCACATCAAGTTCATCCTCTCGATTCAATTCCACCATTTGTTGCGCTAATGAATCAACCACATCAATGGAGTAAACGGAATGCACATCACTTGGGTAGCGCATGGCTTCAAATATATTAAAGTGTATTATCTCCTTGTCAAACTCCATAGTGAGTGTACCCATATCAACATCAATCTTCGTCTTGCGGTCTTCATGAATGGCCTCCCAAGAAGTAAAGAAGTAGATGCTCGGTTCTCATTGTTGTCCATATCCACCACAAAGAAGTCCACCGGAAAAATAAGCTCATTTACTTGCACTAGCACGTCTTCTACAAGTCCCTTTGGATATATGTTCGACTTGTTTGCTAATTGGATAATAACTCTTGTCTCTTTCAAAGGTCCAAGATTCAAGGAGTCATATATATCGGCCGACATCACACTAATGGAAGCACCCAAGTCAAGTAAAGCATGTTCAAACCTTTGCTTACCAATAGTAATTGGTACCGTGAAACCAGGGATCCGTGCACTTTGTAGGCATCTTCTTCAATAGCATAGCCGACGCACTCTCACCAACTTTAGTAATTTCATTATCAAGCAACCTATCCTTCTTTGTGCATAATTCCTTCATGAACTTCGCATACCGTGGCATTGTCTTAATGGCCTCAATGAATGGGATGTTGATTTCAATCTTCTTGAAGATGTCCATAAGTGCCTTGTCTTGAGCTTCTTTCTTGGATTTAGCAAAACGACTAGGAAAAGGAGGTGGAGTAGTGAAAGTAGGAACCGGTTCCTTGGATTGGTCGTTTGGTGTGGAGTTCTCCTTTGGTGCGACTTCCTCCTTGTCTTTGACTACCTCTTCAATAGTTTCTTCATGATGACTTGGACTATCCACTTGTCTTCCACTTCTTAAAGTAACCGCATTAACATTCTCTCTTGGATTCACAAATGGTTGTGAAGGAAGTTTTGTGGATGCTTGAGATTTTAATAAGTTCACATCGGTCGCCAATTGTCCCATTTGAGTTTGTAAGTCCTTGATGGCCGAATCGGTCTTTTGTTGGCTTTGTTGGAACATAGAAGTAAGACCTTGCACACCTTGCATTAATGCATTGAGCTTGTCATCATTCAAAGAATCACGCTCCTTGACTTGTTGTGGTTGGAATTGTTGAGAACCACCTTGTTGTTGAGGTTGAAAACGTGATTGTTGAAAACCACCTTGTTGCGCATATGGATTAGGAGCCGCCGCTTGCTTGTTTGCATAACTAAAGTTAGGATGATCCTTCCAACCGGGATTATAGGTATTGGAGTATGGATCGTACCTTGGTCTTTGATTTGGATATAAAGCATTCACTTGTTCGGTCTCACCATCCGGAATAATTACCGCGGCCATCCTTTGCATCATTATCTCCATGTTACTCATCCTTTGATCAAGATGTGATGAAGAATCACTAACTTCATGCACTCGCCTAACCATGGGTTCATCTCTTGTGTAGAATTGTTGCGAGTTCGCAGCCATACTTTCAATCAACTCTCTAGCTTGGTTCAAAGTCTTGTTCATTAGTGCACCACCACCCGCGGCATCAAGAAGAGATCTATCACTTGGGTTGAGAGCTTCGTAGAAGTATTGGAGTATCATAACATCACTAAATTGATGGTGTGGACAGCTTGCCACCAACCTCTTGTATCGCTCCCAACATTCATACAATGATTCTCCTACTTGTTGTTTCAATCCACAAATCTCCTTGCGAATTTGAGTAGCTTTGGATGCGGGAAAATATCTCTCGAGGAAAAGTTTCTTCATACCATTCCATGTTGTGATACTTAGGAAGGTAAATAATATAACCATTCCTTAGCATTGCCCGCCAAAGAAAACGGGAAAGCTTTCAACATTGCTCCATCCGTATTGGTCTCCGGTGGAAGCATGGCCATAACTATGGTATAGAAGTCCATAAGATGTTTGTTTGGGTCCTCATTCACCATGCCATGGAACTTTGGTAACTCTCTAATCAACCCGGATTGATCTCAAAAGTTGAGTTAGTTTGGATACACCATTGTTGTGTGTCAAGCTTGTGAGAAGCTAGGTCCTTGAGTGTACGATCAGCCATTGGTTCTTCCTCTTTGTCCGAATCTGTGAATTCACTAGATGAAGAAGGAGGAAGTGGAGTGTTAACCGCTCGAATGAAATCCTTTAGTTGAGTGCCGGATCGAAGACGTATGGGACTCGGTCTGCCCTCTTTAAGCATTCACCAAAGGTATAACACCTGAAACAAGATTCTCAAAAACTAAGTTAGATACGGTAAAGAATCTAACAAAGCAAGAATAAAGCAAAAAGAAAAATAAAAACAACTAAAAATCGCCTGTTGCTCCCCGGCAACGGCGCCAAAATTTGATGCGTGTCGTAGGTGCAATCAAATTAATTAATGTTTCCACTCAATTAAGAATAATATAATGGAAGTCAAGTTCGTTCCCACGAGGAGCAAGAGATTCTAGTTGTAAAAATTGTCACAAAAGGGGGGTGTAAAAAGCAAAAGAAAATAAACAAATCAATTAAAAGATAAAGTTGAAAGCAATAAGAGAGACAAGATCAAGGAATCCTTCTTCGTTGCAAAACAATGATTAAAGTTATGTTCTTTTCTACTTGTTATTAGTCACAAATTATCACCAACCGTAGGTAAAGCGACTAGATCGGTGCTAAACCCCTAAATCCCTTGTATCACCTGGGACACGGAAGTTCTCGACTACCGGATTCTATTTACCAAACCACCTAGTAGTAGATCACTCTAGATGTAATTTAAATAAACGCATTAAGATTTATGAACTTATTAGGTTGATATTAGTAGTTAGACTCTTAGATCAAGGTCTACTTGCTAACGTTGTTTTCACGCACAATTGCTCCACGGAATCCCTCCACAAGGTCTCGTGTTTGCTACTTATGTAAAGAGTCAAGAAACGATTACTTATCCCCTAACTTTCGCTAGCTTTAGATCAAATTAACAAATCAATTTAGCGTGCACTCCAAACAATCTATCAATCAATCATGAATGACTAAACATTCCTATTAGTAAAAACAAGCGATAATTATGTGAAAAACCTCAAGATAGAATTGAAACAAAACTCAAATCATGTTAAGAACTAGGAATTCATCCTCAATCAATAAGAAAATTAGCTACTCATGCTTTTGAAATTCACACAAATAATAATTATAAAAAGGAGAATTTTCAAGTTCACACAAATAATTAAGAAGAAGAATCTTAGAAAAGCAAGCAAAAACACAAGTGTTGTGTGTGTAGAGAGGTGTGTAAAAGATGTAGAAAACTTCTCTATTTATAGGCTTCAATATTCTCCAACTCTTCCAAGGATTAGAATCCTTTTCCTTTAGCAATTCAACTTCCAAATTCAAGTCTTTCTCAACTCTTCATCTTCTCTTTCCAAATTTGAGCCAAATTCTCCATCCAATTCCTAGTCCAAGTCTTCATACCCATGAGAGAAATCCATAGAAAATTCTGGAATTTTTGCTCGCCGGAAAACTGGTATTATGGCCGGAATTTGACCGGAATAGTCGCCGCCGGCCACCTGAAAATTTCTCCGTCAAGGGAATATTCGACGGAATATTCCGTCAGTCCTCCGTTAGGACTAACGGTCAAACGGGTCAAACTAACGGTCAATCGTCAGTCAACGGTCAAGGTAAAGGAATGAGTCAGCAGCGAGTCAGCTGCTTAATTAGCTGAATAGTCTGACTCGGTTGAGCTGGATCACTGGATCACTTGAATCAATTTGGATCGCTCATCGCCGAGTTGACTCGCCAGTCTGAAACCGCCGAGTCTTGGCTCATTTCTTCATCGTTTCTAGGCCAACTTCCGGCCTTTTCACAGCTCCTTCTCTGTATCAAATCCTAGCACATACATCTAACAATTTTGAGAACCCATTCTTCTCTTGCGATTATTCATTACCACAACCACCATTCACTTCCAGATACCACCTACAGCTCACTGCTCTTCCTTTTCTTGTCTCAGTCAAACCAACAACTCAATTGCATCACCTCCTTGTACCAGCTTCCTTGTACTCAGTTCTATTGCCACAGCATAACCTCAAAACCCTGTTGAGCCTCAAGCCATAACTCAGGACCACATGCTGCTGCAATTTTTCATTCAACTCCAGCCATGGAAATGCTTTCACCACTGCAACTTCAACTCTTTGTTACTTCTTCTTCTTTCCCTGAGCCACCAACAAGCTCCAATTAGAGCCACAACATTGCCATAGCCTGCCTTCAGCTCTGCAACATCATATAACACCTGCAACACCACCACAGTTGCAGCACATGCACCCTACTCCTGGCAGCTCATTCCAACCTTCTCAACCATTTCGGCAGTAGCATAACACCAATCCTTGTTCCATTTCAGCATATTAACTTGGCACACTTTCCCCAACACCAGCAAACCCCATTCACAGCTATTTCCAGCAGCTCAGAACCCATCTACAATTCCATCTTCACGGCATTCATCTGGTTCACAATTCACAGCGGCATCTTATCAGCATCAGTTTCATCCCATGTTTGGTTCAATTTCAACCACATGAACTGGTCTTCAACCACAGACCCATTTAATCTCCATCTCTGTAAAACCCATTTTTCAATTCATCTGAGCTACGACCCCATCTCCGATTCGATCTTCTTTCATTCACTGCTTCAGCTTCATATACCTGTTCTTCGCCTAATTCATCAAACAAACCCAAATTCACCGGAACCACCTTCATCTCCAACACCCTCTTCTCACTGAGTCGATCTCACAATCTTCACTAATTCTTTTCTCTTCCTTTCGAATCTGTCTCCAATTTCTTCTCCATGTATTCTCAACTCTTTTCAGCAGCAACTCAGTACAATCGACATTCCAGAGCAACTTCTTGATTCAATTTCTCCACCACCATAAAACCCATTCGATTCATCAATTCCATCTTCAACTCATCTCTTCAATGAACACATCTTCAATTGCCATATGAGTTCATCCTCGACCTTTAACAACAGACCTATTTCTTAAGTCATCCTCTCTCGATTTCTCTCGATCTACAGCGGCAGCCATGGCTGCTTCTTACTTTCAGGTAAATGTAATGAAACTGAATGATTGAGAGAGAGATGAATATGTCGATTTAGGGTTGTAATGGTTTGGGTGGATATTTGCACCCCAGTGATAAGGACCACCCTTTATCCGATAAGGGCCATCTACTGGCACCCCTTAACCTCTGCGGGCCTTACTTTAGAACTCCTCCAAAAGAGAGTTGCCCCTTAACCTTGGTTGGGCTCCAGATAGTGTTCGCCCATGAAATGACAATTTTGCCCTTTTTACTCAAATTAGGTGATTTCTTCTTCTTTTCCTCCGTGTGACTCCAAAGTAGCTACAAAACTCAAAACAAGCGTAAAATACATAATTTACAAGAAAAAATAGCAAAGAAAGCATAAACAATAGATAGTAAATAGGATGTATTCTACACCCTATCACCATCAAGGGATGATATCCTTTCATTTCCTGCCGCTGATTCAACCATTTGCGGGATATCTGGCAACGAAAAACTATCTTTTGGACAAGCTTTATTTAGATCAGTAAAATCTATACAAATTCTTATCCCTTTTTTCTTCTTTGGGACTACGACCATATTTGCTATCCATTCGGGATATTTTGCTTGTCTAATGATTCCTGCACCTAGCATCTTCGAGAATTCTTCTTCTATTTGGGGATGATATGTCTGTTGCGATTTTTCTAATTCTTTGTTTGAATGGTCTTGCATTTCTGTCAATTTCCAATTTATGGCACGCCACATTCGGATCTATACCAGGCATTTCATCCATATCCCATGCGAAAATATCTTTGTAATCTCGCAACAAATCAACGGTTCTTTTTTCTTCATCTGCTTCCATCTTAGTCCCAATTTTTAACATATTGGGTTCTTCTTCAGTTCCAACGTTCACTTCCTTTGTTTGCTCCACTGTGATGTAACTAGCTTTCGGTTCTCCCATAGGCGTTGGTCCTTTCAATTCTTTCGCAAGCTCATTCTCTTCTTCCGAAACTTCGCCAGGTATTCTTTTTCCTTCTTTTGCTCTTATCATATAAATTCTAAATTCTTCTTGTTTTTTAGCTGCTTCTGCCATCTTTTTGCGATCTTTTCGCTTCTTCACCTGTTCTTCATAATGTTTTACTTCGACTTGATAATACATTCTTCCTTTATCAGCATCTCCTCTGATCTCGCCAATCCCATTTGGCGTTGGGAATTTAATACATTGATGAAATGTTGATGCTACAACTTTAATAGCATGTACCCATGGTCTCCCTAACAACATGTTGTATGGCGATTCCATATCCACTACACATAATGTCACCTGTATTTCAATTTCTCCTAGCAGGATTCGTAATTTTATCTCCCCTTTAGGTTTCGTTATAGACTTACCAAAACCATGGATATGATATGTTGGGGGAATCATTTCTTCATTTTTGTATCCTAATTTTTTGTAGGCATGGTAAAACATGATACTTACCAAACTCCCTGTATCCACCAAAACTCTATTTATCGCCCATTCTTCCACTGCTTTTGCTGGTTCTCTTCCTTCTTTGCCTGCATTTATCGTAATCACTAGTGGAGATGTGTGATTCAAGCTCTCTCTTGGTATCTCTGTTGTTGTGAATGTTATCTTCTGTTTTTCCCAATCTTTCAAAGGCAACATCTTCTCCATGACTGTGATCTTTTTTCCTTCAAAATCTCGTTTATGTATTCTTCCTTTAATGTTTTCATGAAATTCATTAATCATTGTTTTTGTAATCAAACTATATTCCGTATTTTCATCACATTCTTTGGTTTTTAACTTCTCTAATTCGTTTGATTTAACATTTTGTTTCCTCATTTTCTTGATTTGAATGACTTTAATTACAATCTTTTATCTTCAATCTTCCATAATCCCTGTTTCTAGCGCCATTATGTAGTTGCAGGAAATCCTACACTACACCCCTCACTAGAATTTACACAATTAAGTCATTTTAAGATGAACAATTACAATTCTTATTGATTGAATTCTTGAATGTTTACAATATGAAATGGAAATGAGTTATAGAATTACAATCACTCTAAAACTTTCTCTCTCCTAATGACTTGCCCAACAATTCAAAAAGAACCCCCCTTCCAATAGGTCTACTCGGCTCTTTATATAGAGTATTACATAATGGATGACAGCTAAGTTGTCCTTTATTTTCGGGAATGACTTGCAAAATATCGCAAGTGCACAAGTATGTAATCTCGCGACACTCCTAAACCTCGCTAGATCTTCACATCTTCCTCGTGTTTTGGCTATCGTCATTCATTACGTCATTTATATTACTCTTTTGCGACACCTTCGCAATGTTGTTATGCATTGATCTCGCAAGGTATTGATGTCGCGATATTCTGATCCTACAACGGAGGAAGACGAATTTCATACATGGGTAAAATTATTTAATTCTTTTTTTAAGACTTTTGCATTAATCTTAATTAAAATATGATTTGAATTAATTGGTTGTCATTTAATTTGATGAGGTATGCTTAGCTTAAATGTTTTGATACATCATGCTTAGGATTTACAGCCAATCTTTTGAGAATCTATCTTGGCAAAAATAAGAGTTCATGTTTTTATTTGTTGAGCGAAAATTGTTAAAAGAATTAATATTTGAACCTTTTGTTATGAGTTTGGCCGAATCCTGAGTCCCAGCACATCTCTTCATCCTATGACAATATTTGTATATGTTTTTCTTTTATTTTCTTTTATTAATTCTTAAAATCAATCTCATCAAGTCCGAGTGAACGACAACCCTTCTTACTACAACATCATTGAAAGGAACCATCAATTTTTGGCGCCGCCGACGCGGACTTGTGTATAGATTTGTTTTTAGGTTTTAATTTTATTTTTATTATTTTTGTTCTTTTTTACGTCTTTTGGTATTTCTTGTTTGTTTTCGATTTGGAACCGAGCTTACGAAAACAAAAGCGAAGCCAAAGAAAAAAAGAAATGAGGAATCCAAAAGGAGTGAAGAAGATGATTTTGTATATTATTATTATTATTTTATTTATTTATTTTTTTTATTTTTTTTTTTTTATTTTTTTTTTATTATTATTTTATATAATTATTATTATTATTATAAAAATTGTTTTTACAAAGGAGAAGTTGGTAACCTAGCGACAAGCTGGGCACCAATACCTTTCTGAATAACCAAACCTAATCTATGAAAAAGAAAACTACCATGACCACTGCTGGCATCAAGGTTATCCAAGCAATTCCTAAGCCTTTTTAAAAGCATTACAAAATCCTCACCAAGTTCACCTAAGGAAGTGAAAGCCAAAACACCCAAACCATAACCACGAGAAGTGCATATGTCTAAATATTTGGTGCGTTTACGTGAAACTGCGTTAGAAATGGCTTGGCCTGGTATGAAAGCATTCCCTGCCGCAGTAGTAAAAGGTGAAACACCAGTAACATCAAAACACACATCTTTCCCATTCTCCCACCCATAGACAAGGATATCTGCAGGCTTCAAGGCTTGACCATTTGAAAGAAGGCCCAAGGACACTTCTTTTCAAGGACACTTATTATTATTATTATTATTATTATTATTATTGAGAATCAAAATCAATATTACAAGAGATGGTGGGTAACCTAGCAACAAGCTGGGCACCAACACCTTTCTGAATAACGATCCCTAGCCTATGGAAAAGAGAATTGCCGATCTTAAAATTAGCATCGTGCCTTGCCATGCAATTTCTTAATCTCTTCAGAAAAATTAGAAATTCCGAGCCAAGTTCACCAAAAGTGGAGAAGACCAACACACCAAACCCATATCCGAGTGAAGTACAGACGTCCAAGTATTTTTTGTTCTTTCGAACGGTTGCAGCAGAGATGGCATGACCTGGTATGAGGTTACGAGTTTTAGCAGTAGTGAAAGGAGAGACCCCTGTGACATCAAGGCAAACATCTCTACCATTGTCCCAATTATAAACCATGATATCTGTGGCCTAAATTCCTTATTGTTGATGACACCCAAGGAAACCTCTTTCCTAGCTACAATGCCACTCTATAACACATGTCCGCCAAAATATCTTTTACTAAATCATGTCCGAACTTAAGCCCAACCTCGCTAGCACAAGTGGATAGCGTGGTCACCAAAGATATCCATAAGCTTGCCACAACAGGAACATTTACTATCTTCCGCAAAAAGGGGTATAGCCAAACGGTACTGCAGGACGGAGCTAAACTATCTAGAGCCAACCGCCTGATCAAGACCCGGTATAGGTATCGCCTTAAGGAAATCCATCGCATGGTCAGATCTATTGCATTGCCAAACTGCAGTCTCACGTGCGGATAAAGAGAAACTAGAGGTTACCTTCTCCCGGATAGCACCAAAATAGATAACTGCCAAAGACTTCATGTATTGGGGGGCAGCATCATTAATGTTGAAATCAGGAAGGGGAATCCCACAAGTTTGCGTGAAATTGTGGATCGCACTGTGAAAATCCAAGTCAGCTAGTACCGGCAATCCCAAAATAGATTATTATTTATTATTATTATTATTATTATTATTATTATATTATTATTACTTTATTCATAAAAGGAAAGATCAATGTTACAAGATATGTTAGGTAGCCTAGCAACAAGCTGGGCACCGACACCTTTTTGAATAATAATACCTATTCTATGAAAAAGTGAATTACCAATTTTATAGTTGGCGTCATTTCTAACAAAACAATTCCTCAAACGCTTTAGAAAAGTGACAGTGTCTTCACTTAGTTCACCTAAGGAAGTAAAGGCTAAAACACAGAAGCCGTAACCATGCCTTGCGCACAATTCTTGATATTTATGCAACTTGCGTGATACAGCAGCAGAAATGGCATGACCGGGAGTGAAAGAGCGAGTTCTAGCACTTGTAAATGGAGAGACCCCTGTGACGTCGAAGCAAACATCTTTACCATCTATCCAATTATAAACTAAAACATCAGCTGGTTTCGCAGATTTGGAACTGTTGGTAAGGAAGCCCAAAGAAGCTTCTTTCCTTGCGGCAACTCCACCTTTATAGCATATGTCAACAAAACCATCCCTAACCATATCATGCCTAAATTTGATACCCACTTCACTTGCACAATGTATTGCGTGATCACCATATAGGTCCATTGGCCGTTTGCAGACAGAACATAAGCTCCCAGCTTCAAAGAAAGGTATGCCTAAACGGTATTGAAGTATGGCGCTAAATTGTCTCCTCCCAACAGTTTGATTTAAACCGGCGATAGGAATGGCTTTTAAGAAGTCCATAGCATGCTTCTCTCTATTGTGTTGCCATAAGATAGCTTCTCTTTCATTCAAGGGAAAGCTTGAGGGTAAGGTTTCCTTGACGAAATCAAAGTATTTTGCTGCCAAGGTCTTCATAAACTGGGGGGCAGCGTCTCTGATATCGAAGTTTGAAAATGTAGTACCACAAGCCTGTGTAAATGTCTGCAAAGCATATTCATAACAAGTGCTCAGTTCTGAAGGAGAAGAAAGCTGTAAAATATTGTGCTGTAAGGACAGAGTTTGTGCGTAAGAGGCAAGATAACAATATATTATTATTATTATTTAAAATTTGTTTTCTTAATTTTTATTACATGAAACTAGTTGGAAGCCTAACAAGCTAAGCTCCAACGACATACTACTACATTAATTGAACAGGTTGATGTGCTAGTCTACCGGCGGGCCTCATGGGAAACCTTGCCAAGGGGAGCCGAAACGGCGGGAGGGGGGGCGAGATTGTGTCACAAGGGGGGCAAATTAACAATATCTTCCATGTTAATTCCTGCAATATTACGCCATTGGGGACTCGAACCTGGGACCTCCTGGAGCGCATTAAACTTTGGGGAACGGGGATGACCAGCTGAGCTAGGGGCCCGTTATTATTATTATTATTATTATTATTATTATTATTATAACTTTTTTTTTAATGTAATATTATTATTTTTATAAGATTATTACATGAAAATAGTTGGAAGCCTAACAAGCTAAGCTCCAACGACATACTATTACATTAATTGAACAGGTTGATGTGCTAGTCTACCAGCGGACCTCATGGGAAACCTTGCCAAGGGGAGCCGAAACGGCGGGAGGGGGGCGAGATTGTGTCACAAGGGGGCAAATTAACACTACCTTCCATGTTAATTCCTGCAATATTACGCCATTGGGGACTCGAACCTGGGACCTCCTGGAGCGCATTAAACTTTGGGGAACGGGGATGACCAGCTGAGCTAGGGGCCCGTTCTTATTATTATTATTATTATTATTATTATTATTATTATAAAAAGATGCCACAGGGGCTTTTATTGAGGGCAAACGTCTAATGACAAAGACTTGGCTGGGAGGCGTGCAACAAGTTGCGCCCCAACACCTTCTCGAATAATAATACCTAACCTATGAAACAAAGAACTGCCTAAATTATTGTTTACATCATGACATGCCATACAGTTCTTAAGCCGCTTCAAAAAGACAATAGTGTCATCACTCAACTCCCCCAATGTTGAAAAAGCCAAAACACCGAACTCATAACCAAAAGAGGAACACAAGGCTGCATATTTGTTTCGTTTGCGGGTAATGGCTGATAGCGATAGCATGACCGGGGTGGCTGCGGTTTCCACCTTTAGAGAATGGTGAAACACCGGTGACATCAAAGCACATATCTTTGCCATTTTCCCAGGTTGTAGACCATTATATCTCGCCTAGGTTTAAGAGGAGTTCTTTGTCCGACATAAGACCAATGGAAACTTCCTTTATAGCCGCGACATTGGACTTATAGCATAATTCGGAAAACAAATCACGTACCATGTCATGACAGAACTTCGGCCAACTTCACTCGCGCAATGTATGGCATGGTCACCAAACGATCCATCACTCGCTTGCAACAAGAACATGTGCTATCTTCCGTAAAGAGGGGGATACCCAACCTGTATTGGAGCACTGAACTGAATTGACGAGATCCCACAGCTTGGTTAAGCCCTTGGATCGGTATGGCTTTGAGGTAATCCTGTGCATGAGCCTTTCTGTTGCATTGCCATAAAATAGAATCGCGTTCCGACATTGTGAAAGTGGCAGGTATGGTCTTCTTGACAGAATCAAAGTAACGGATCGCCAGTTGGTGCATAGGCTGTGGGGCGATGTCATTAAGGTTGAACGTAGAAGAAGATAGACCGCACACTTGAATATAATTGTCCAATGCGTTCTGGAAGTGACGACCAAGATCTGTTGGGCGCTGTAGAATGATATGTTGCAGCGGCTGCGTCTGGAAACATGATGCTATATAACAATATTGGATAGTATCGGCCATTGTATAAACACCCAGGCCTCCATCATTGATGGGAAGGGTAGCCAAGCGCTGCTGTAGTAAACCAAAACCCGGACCATCATCTGTAATCAAGTAGCGCAGGAATAACAATAAGTGATGATCAAAGCGTTGTTGGGCATGTTGCAGCGCCTGTGGCCTTGTGGTGCGCATCGTGAAGTACAATTTGGATACTCCAGCGCAATTACGAAGAAGCAGTAACTCGCTCTGAGGGTCCTTTAGCTTTTTGACACAATCCATAAGGTGCGTGGTTTTATCAACTCTAGCCAAGATGGAGTCGCTGCAATATTGATCGTCCAAGCTAACAGGCCCGCCAAGTAGCCTGACACCACCAGATGGTCTGCCAACTTCGGATGGGAATACTGTATTGCACCGTGGGTCTGGAGTTGGCCAATAGATTTCGGTTTTGCGGATGTTTAAGCACAAGCCCCTAGCAGGCCCTTCTTCTTGCAAAATCCGCAGTGCCTTAGAGACTTCTAAGGTGTCGCCAATTAGAGTACCGTCGTCTAAATACCATGAATGAAGATCCAAGGTGCAGTGTGAGGCTATTTTGCAAACAAGTGGGTGTAACGCCAGAGAAAACAGCAGCGGGCCAAGGGGATCCCCTTGTTGAACTCCTTGCGCAGAAGACAAGGTGAATTCGTTGTAGTATAGTTTAGCTGGACGCGCATAACAGAACTCTACCCATTTCGAAATACTGGGGCACTTGGCCCTGACCTCTTGGATCAAAACAGACCTATTGACTATGTTGAATGCATTGGTGAAATCAATTAATAACATGGTCATAGAATTCAGGGTACCTTTCAATTCCAACATCGCATTGGCCGCGTGTATAATGCTTTCACCACCACATGGAATGCCCACGCCGAACTGATGGTTACCCAAGTACATTATTATTATTATTATTTTAGAAACTGTAATTAGGTAATTATTTTTGTAATCTTTCATTTTTGGACATTTTTATTTTTTATTTTTGGACATTGAACATTGGACATTATTAATTTTAAACCCTAAGGAAGGGTTAGTTTAAATATAAAATGCAAAGGGAAGGACGACAGTTACGATACTGTCTCGGCCCCTCGGGTTCGTACACTGACATAGGAGTCAGTGGCCCGAGTCGACTTCAACGGTTCATCCCCGTCTCGGAACGGAGGTAAGAATTCTAAACACCCGCGAATCCCCTACCAGCGGGTTTACTGGATGATTTTGTATGCATATATGTTGAGGTCTTGAATACGGCTGTTTTAATTTCCTAGTAAAGGGCAAGGACTGGCCATACAAGATAAGGGTTCGGATTTCATCACCGTTCTCTTCTTGCCCGCCTTAGGAAAACGAAACCAAACGCGAACCTAAGCCTAAAATTTTGAATAGAACGAGACCGATAGGGTAACGAGCTTAATAGGAAGTCGTTCGAAAAATATTGGTTACTCTTTTAAGCATACTTCGAAGTTCATGATGGTTTCTGTGAGTTGAATGTGTGACTGCGCCGCCTTGTAATGCGGTGAGGCCTTGGGTATCAAAGCTCCACGCAGCTTCCCTCGCCTCTATTCAACTTACTTAAAATCGGATTGATTCCGAGAGGGTTTGCTCAGATTGTAACGAATTCCCTTTCGAAGGATTAGAAGCTGGTCTAGAAAACAATCGAAGTGGAGCCATCATGCTTTTTGTTTGCTAGAAATCAGTAGGTTTGTTGTGGTCGAGTCAGCCTTGTTTGTGTTTGTGTAGAATTCCCTTGTAGTTAGGATGTCAAACTGGTATTATAACAGCCAATACAATGATTATCCAACTGAACAATATGGACATTACTCTTTTTATGACCATAGTGTGAATAATGGTTGGGAACGCCAATATTTTGAAGGTTATGGGTCATACCATGGTGAGCCCAATTACTATCCACACGAGCATCGGTCATTCGAGCAAGAAGATTATAGTACTAGTTCTTCGTCTCTAGAGGATACAATCAAATTATTGAAAAGTAGTCCTTTTTATGATCCCTCTGTTCTTATTCCTCCTTTAGAAGAGTCCCTCAGGAAGTTAGCTGAGTCGACACGTAAGTTAGCTGAGATGAATGGTATAGTTATGGACGAAAGAACTACAATAATGAGTGAACCTTCTTTAGAAGATACCCTCAAGCGGATAGCTCGAGACGAACGAAAGAATTGCTCGAAATAACTTGAATTTCCAATATAGTGTATCCAATAATACCTTTGAGAATGAAGATAGTTATTCACATAATCAAGATGATGAGGTTAGAATTGGTAACACTACTTGTTTAGATGAGGTTCAACCATTTTCATGTTATTATAATAATGATTATGATGAGGATAGTGTTGATGAATAATTTGAAATAAATAGGCATAGTGATCAGGAATTTGTTACTCCGATTGAACTTTATAATGATAGTACTATGTAGTTGCAGGAAATCCCACACTACACCCCTCACTAGAATTTACTCAACTAATCCATTTGAAGATGAATAACTATAGATTTTATTGATTATTTTCTTGAAATGTTTACAAAGGAAGATAGAACAGAGCTAAAGAAATTACAATCACTCTAAATTTTGTCTCTCTAATGACTTGCTTAACAATTCAAAAGAACTCTCTCTGTGAGACTTACTCAACCCTTTATATAGGGTATTACATAGTGGATGACAGCTAAGCTGTCCTTTATTTTCGGGAATGACTCGCGAAGTATCGCAAGTGTATAAGTGTTCGTCTTCGCGACACTCCTAAATCTCGCCAAATCTTCACACTTTTCTCATGTTCTGGCTGTCGTCATCCATTGCGTCATTAATTATACTTCCTTGCAACGCCTTCGCAATCCTGTCGTTTATTAATCTCGCGAGATATTGATGCTGCGATATTCTGATCCTACATCTTGCCTCTTCTCATGTCTTCTATGCGAAGGAGAGAATGTCATGAGAACCAATATTTTGAAATGCCGCGATCGTTTGTTTTCCACCAAATTTTTTATCAGCACGATTCCGTGAATTTAGGAATGACCGTTTACACGTGTCTAAAATTACACTTTTTAATGCTATCCGGTTACTCTTTTCCTGTCTATTTAAAGGAGAATTCATTATCCGGTTTCTCTTTTATTTTACTTCATCTTCTTCATTGTCTGCAACTTTTTTCTACTCTTTCTCTTCATCATCTCCTTTATCATTTCTCTACTATTATTCTTCTGCTACTGTTTCTATGGCATCAAGGTTTGTGAATTTTTTGAATTTGATCATTTTGTGATTGATCTTTCCTGATAAAGTTGTTTTATTAAAAATCGCTCCTTTTTTAATGACTTTCCTGCCATTTTTATTTTAGCAAGAACAAATCTAGCACCAAGTTCACCATTGCAAACCCTAACATTTCCATGGGTTCGCGGTAGAAATCCTTTGCTTCTAAGAGAAAGTTTGCGAATAACAAGGTATTTAAGAAACATTTACTCTTTTAATAACAATATCGTTGCCTCTGTTTCTTATTTAACTTGTAATTCGCAGGATGACAAAAATGCTGATATATCTCCAAAGAAACCTCGCCATTTTAAACCTGTCGCACCTGCTCTTTCTTTTCCTGGGTTCAAACTTACTACTTCTCCTGCAGCATCTTCGCCGGGCAATTCATCTTCTCTAGCGACGTCTTCGCAAGATAAACCAATTCCTTCTTCTCAGGACAACCCACCTTCTCTTGCGATGATCTCGCATGATAAACTAGTCCCTGAATTTTCCGTTAATGAAATTCTTCAAAATGAACCCCTCTCCACTTTTACTCTTAATACCTCTATCCCATCTCCCCTTGTTGATCAAGTTCCTTCGAATGGCATTCTTATGACTAAGGATGACTCAACTTTTGCCTCTTCCTCCATCATTTCCTCTTCCTTTGAATCTATCTCTCTTACTAAAGAAAACTTGGAAGGGATAGATGTAGCTTTTAAAGTTTTATCGGCTACCATGAATGATGTTAAGAAAATCTCCACTGATCCTATCAGATCTAGTGTTTATGAATCTTTGAGTAAGTATTTTGGTTACGATACAATGTCGCGAGCATCCTTGGAACAAGAAATTAAGACCTTGAAGAATAGCCTTCATAATACTTCATTTGGATCGTGATAATCTTCGCAGGAAGAATGAAGAATTAAAAGGTATCATTTCCCCCCCCCTTTTTTTTTTTTTTTTTTTTTTTTAAGACTTTGTTCGCCTTTCAAGCTTTGAATCAGAAACGTAAAATGGAGATATATCAAGTGGAATCTATCGTGGAAGAAACTCAAACGGAAAGAGATGCTTGAATGGAGCAATATAACCGATTAGATAACCTCCATACATATTCTGTTGACCAGATAAATAATCTTACCCAAGAAAACGCCTACTTAGTCCAGAAACAAGAATTATTAAGTAACGAATTGTCGCATCTCTCATATTCTTTGACTAAATCTAATTTGGAGTTGGAAACCTTATCAGATGAAAATGGAACTTTGTCCCAAGAGAAGCGAGCTTTGTTGGATAAGGTGGCGATATCCTCGCAACAACTTGATGTTTGTCGAAAAGCACTGAATGAGCACGAACAATCTATCTGCTTATTGACGACAGCCAGAACATGAGAAAAGTGTGAAGATTTGGCGAGATTTAGGAGTGTCGCGAAGACGAACACTTATACACTTGCGATACTTCGCGAGTCATTCCCAAAAAATAAAGGACAGCTTAGCTGTCATCCACTATGTAATACCCTATATAAAAGGTTGAGTAAGTCTGTTGTAGGGAGAGTTCTTTTTGAATTGTTAAGCAAGTCATTAGGAGAGAGAAAATTTAGAGTGATTGTAATTTCTTTAGCTCTGTTCTATCTTCCTTTGTAAACATTTCAAGAAAATAATCAATGAAATCTATAGTTATTCATCTTCAAATGGATTAGTTGTGTAAATTCTAGTGAGGGGTATAGTGTGGGATTTCCTGCAACTACATATGCGCTAGAAACAGGGAACGAAGGAAGATTGAAGATAGAAGATTGCAGTTAAAATCATTCGAATCAAGAAAATGAGAAAGGAAAAGGTTAGATCAGATGAGGGAGATGAGTTCAAAAACAAGGAATATGATGAAGATATGGAGTACAGTTCGATTACAAAAGCAATGATTAATGAATTTCATGAAAATATTAGAGGAAGAATACATAAACGAGATTTTGAAGGAAAGAAGATTACAGATAGGGAGAAGATATCATCTTTGAAAGAGTGGGAAAAGCAGAAAATAACATTCACAGCAGCAGAGGTACCTAGAGAGGGTTTAAATCATACATCTCCCTAGTGATCACGATAACTGCATGCAAAAAAGGAGGAGAACCGGCAAAAGCAGCGGAAGAATGGACAATAAATAGAACTTTGGTGGATACAGGGAGTTTGGTGAGTATCATGTTTTACCATACCTACAAAAAATTAGGATATAAAGATGAAGAAATGATTTCCCCACCGTATTGTATCCATGGTTTTGGCAAATCTATAACACAACCTAAAGGAGAGATAAAATTATGAATTTTGCTTGGAGAAATTGAAACACAGGTGACATTGAGTATAGTGGATATGGAATCGCCGTACAACGTGTTGTTAGGGAGACCATGGGTACATGCAATTAAGGTTTGTATTGTCAACGTTTCATCATTGTATCAAATTTCCTATGCCAACTGGAATTGGTGAAATCAGAGGGGATATTGATAAAGGAAGAATATATCATCAAATCGAAGTAAAGAATTATGAAGAACAAGTGAAGAAACGAAGAGATCGCAAGAAAATGGTAAAAGCAGCTAAGAAAGAAGAAGAGTTTAGAATTTACATGATAAGAGCAAAAGAAGGAAAAGGAATACCTAGCAAAACCTTGAGAGAAGAGGATGAGCTCGCGAAGGAGATGAAGGGACCAACTCCTATGGGAGAGCCGAAGGCTAGTTATATCGCAGCAGAACAAACAAAAGAAGTGAATGTTGGAACTGAAGAAGAACCCAAGATGTTAAAAATTGGAACTAAAATGGAAGCGGATGAAGAGAGAAGAACTGTTGATTTGTTGCGAGATTACAAAGATATTTTCGCGTGGGATATGGATGAAATTCTGGTATAGATCCATACGTGGCTTGCCATAAATTGGAAATTGATTTAAATGTAAAACCATTCAAACAAAGAATTAGAAAGATCGTAACAAACATATCATCCTCAAATAGAAGAAGAATTGCGAGAAAATGCTAGATGCAGGAATCATTAGACAAGCAAAATATCCCGAATGGATAGCAAATATGGTTATAGTCCCAAAGAAGAAAAAGGGATAAGAATTTGTATAGATTTTACCGATCTAAACAAAGCTTGTCCTAAAGATAGCTTCCCGTTACCAGATATTCCGCAATTGGTTGAAGCGGCGGCAGGAAACGAAAGGATATCATCTCTTGATGGATATAAAGGTTACAATCAAATTCCTCTCGCCGAAGAAGATCAAGAACATACTGCTTTCTTCGCTCCAAGAGGATTGTACTGTTATACAAAAATGCCGTTTGGTTTGCGAAATGCCGGAGCAACATACCAAAGAATGGTAGAAAAGGTGTTCGCGAGATGGATACACAAAACATTAGAGGTATATGTAGATGATATGTTAATAAAAAGTAAGAAAGCAAAAGACCACATACAGGATCTGAAAGAAATTTTTGAACAAATGAGACATTTCAACATCAAAGTAAATCCAGAAAAAATGCACCTTTGGAGTTGCATCTGGAAAATTTTTAGGTTACATCGTATCAAAAGAAGGAATCCAAGTCGACCCAGAGAAAGTACAAGCAGTTCGCGATATGCCAACACCGGCGACGGTAAAAGATGTTCAGAAGTTAAATGGGTTATTAGCTTCACTAGGAAGGTTCATCTCGCGATCATCTGATAAATGCAAGCACTTTTTCAACATCCTCAAAAAGGGATCGAAGTTTAGATGGACAGATGAGTGCGAAAAAGCTTTACAAGGAATAAAGGAACATTTAATGGATATATCAATTTTGCAAAAAGCAGAACCAGGAAAAGAATTATTGATCTATCTTGCGACGACCTCGCATGCATTAAGTGCAGTATTACTGCGAATGGACGCAGGGGTAGAGAAACCAATCTATTACATCAGTAAAACTTTCAATGCCGCAGAAAGGAATTACTCAAAAATTGAAAAACTAATCTTGGCATTAGTTTACGCAACATTTAAACTTCGCATATACTTTCAAGCGCACATTGTTAAGGTAGTGACAAAAGTACCAATCGAATCAGTAATGAAAAATTCAAAAAGATCGGGAAGAGTTGAGAGATGGAATGCTCAAATAAGTCATTGCAAGCTCAAATACGAAATATTGTCTTCACCAAAATCACAAGTTGTCGCAGACTTTCTAGCAGAATTTCCTTTAGAAGAGGATGAACCAGTAGAGGAAATGATGGACATAGAAGAAGAACATGGAGATCCAAAAGACTTGTTAACTGAGCCAAATAAATGGGAAATATTAGTAGATGGGTCATCCAATGTAGAAGGTAATGGGGTTGGAATTGTTGTGATATCGCGGAAAGGCAATAAAATAGCTTTTTCTTTGATTGGAGTTTGCGTCAACCAATAATGAAACGAGAATATGAAGCTATAATACATGCTTTGCGATTCGCAATAGAAATGAAATTGGAAAATGTGAGAATTACCAAGTGATTCGCAATTGGCTATTCGCCAAATAAAAGAGGAATATACTACAAATGAACCATCTTTGCAAAAGTACAAGAAACTTGTTGACGAGCTGTCGATGCAGATACCGAGAATAAAATGGAGACATATATCAAGAAGAAATAATAGACTCGCAGATGCTTTTGCCTTTATATCAAGTATGATAAGAGATCCGACTGCGAGAAATATAAAAATACAAACACTTCTAACACCGTCAATTAATAAAGAGGAAGAAGCGGGAAACAGAGGTAATGTTAATAGAAGATGGAGCACAAATACTCGCGAAGAAGAGCGGCGAAGTAACTTCATGCATATTTGATGAAAGGGAAACACCAAGAAAGCAGTTAGAGGCACACAAATTGAAAAGCCGTGCAACAAATTATGAATTAAGAGATGGAATACTATACCGACGATCTTTTAACGGACCTTCATTCAGATGTTTGACAAGGAAGGAAGGAGAAACCATATTGAAGATGTTGCACAGTGGGGATGCTGGTAATCATAGTGGCGGAAGATCTTTAGCACATAAGGCAAAAATGCAAGGCTATTACTGGCCGTATATGCATGAGGACGCGAAAAAAATATCAAGACGTTGCGAAGATTGCCAAAGGCATGGGAAGAAGATACATGCACCAGGAGCACCTTTAAATTCTTCAACAAGTGTATGGCCTTTTGGAAAATGGGGTTTAGACATTGTGGGACCATTTTTACCAGGAACAGGACAGAGAAGATATCTAATTGTCACTAATGATTATTTCACAAAATGGGCAGAGGTGAAAGCGGTACAACATATTCGCGACAAAGATGTCTTTACTTTCATATTTGAGAATATTATATGCAGATTTGGGATTCCCGCACAGTTGGTATCTGACAATGGGAAACAGTTTGAAGGACAAAATATAGAACTGTTGCTTAATGCATTTCAGATACGATGTGGAAAATCAACTCCTCTATACCCGCAGGCTAATGGCCAGGCAGAAGCAACAAACAAAACCATTGCAGACATATTGAAGAAAAAGTTAGAAGGATACAATAAAGGATGGTGCGAACAAGTGCATAATGCAGTATGGGCTTATAATACAACAAGGAGAGAAGCTACAAGAATGTCACCTTTTTGTTTAACATATGGGGTTGAAGCTGTACTCCCGACAGAGGTTATGATTCCAACAACAAAGAAAGAAGCTTGGGAGAAAAATCTTAGCGCGGGTAATATTCTAATTAAGTTAGATGAATTAGAAGAAAAGAGAGAGAGAGAGCATTACAACATATGGAGAATTATCAACGAAGATTGGCCAGAGAGTATAACAAACGTGTCAAGATACGTGAATTTCAAACAGGTGACTGGGTGTTGCGAGAAACACCAGTTTATCAACGAGAAAGTGGTGGCAAATTGGCAAGAAAATGGGATGGACCTTATATCATCAAGGAGATAGTTGGAACAGGGGCTTATAGATTAATGGATCCTGAAGGCAAAGATGTAGGACAAAGATTGAATAGACCATGGAATAGGTTATATCTCAAGAAATATTACCCATAGAAGATGGATGAAATGTATTTGTGACAGAGTGATTGCGAAATTGCATAAAATGAAGAAAGATTGTGCGAATATCTCGCAAACAAATTAATGAAAGAAATTTTTGAATGAATTGACAAAATGATAGAGTGGGTGAATGGGACGAACCTTTATGGCATACACCCTAGTTCGCGAATGATACTTCGCAAGAGGCAAATGTAAGACCTAAAGTATATCATATAAGGGGGTATCTCTTGACATGGCTCAGGGAAAAGGTTATACCGCTCCTGGAACCTGAGTCATGGAGATTTGGGGCCCATGAAAGCCTATCCGGGAGAGATACCTTGGATTTCCAACTATATATATAAGGTTATACCCAGGTTGGACGCCCGAGGGTCTCTTCCAAGGAGTCACTGTATGCTCAAGGCGCCGAGGTACATGGTTGAGCCAAGAGTGCACAGGGCATTTGAAGTGTCTCGGCCATTCTTGGCAAGTCTTGGTATATCCGCACTCGGCCCGAAGAAAACTCCACTTAGGGTGCGGTCTCGTAACCATAAACCATATAGGTATAAGGGATAAGAGGCTGCGAAAACAAGCGGGTTGTTGTTAAGACCGGGTGGGAGGAGCTAGTCTTGTATGTCCGATGTACGCCTCCTTGAAGGGGCAACCAGGGAGAAGATAAGGGCGGCACCCTCCATTAGGGATCTGATAAGTGTCGAAAGACGCAAATGTCACGAGGCTTTATTTTCGCAAGAAAACTTAGGCTTGTCATATTTGTGCGATGATCCTGTAGAGGCAATAATACTAACGCAAGGATAAGACGAGATCAATGGGTTTTTACATGAAAATGTAAAGACGTCCAGCGATCTCGTCGCAAAGACGGCAATGTCATGGGGTTTTATATTCGCAAGAGTATTTAAGCTTGTCATATTGTCGCAAATAAAATATCCTGCAGAGGCAAAAATACTTAAGAAATGATAATACAAGGTCAATGGGTCATTACATGAAAATATAAAGACGTCCTGCGATTTTGTCGCAACGAGGGGTGGCAAAATAAGACCTTTAATTAGGAAGGCAAAATAAGACCACACAAAAAAGGTAAGCAAACATGCTTGTGAAATTAACTTGCAAATCTTAAATAAGGTAGAGAGAGAAAATAAGGGAATTATTCAACAAGGGATTTAGTCTTTCCAATCAAAAAGAATGCTTCAACAGAAATACGCAAAAAGTCATACAGATAAAGAGACTAGAAGATATAAAATTACAAGAGTAGCTTAATTTCCTACATCGGCATTTTCGGCAACATGAGATGATAAATGTTCTTCAACAATTTTATCAGCTTCACCTTCGCCAGTTGGAGGATTTCCATCAGAAGTTTTTTCATTTGGATTCTCAGCTTCACCTTCGCCAATTGGAGGATTTTCATTAGAAGTTTTTTCATGAGGATTCTTATCGACAATTTCATTGTTCGCGAGATCTTCACAGCTTTCATAATCGTAATCACTATCAGGAGAATTAGGAACTTCATCATCTTCAATTTCCAAAGGTTCAATAGAGACAGGTTCAAGGGATTTAGAAAGTAAGATCTCATTCACAAAAACTTCGACTTTGGGATGAAATTGACGAAGAAGTGCCTTCGTTGATTCCTACTTTGGATATCTTTAAGATGGCTAAGATAATTAAGCTTTCCTGCGGCACGATCACGAGAATGGGAAAGAGTAGCGACAAGTGTTGTATTTTCCTTGCGAATCTTGGCATGGGCGGATTCCAAAGTAGACAGAGAGGTGCGAAGATCTTTCTCAGATTCTGTGAAAATAAAGAAGAACAACAGAGTTAAAAATAAAAAGTAATGTAAGAAATTAGAAAAGGAAAACGGCGGATGAGGCAGTCAAATTTTATGACTACCTTCCTTTTGCGAGATAAGATGTTGGGTCAGGGCCAAGCAACTATTCTCCAAATGATCCATGGCATTATCAAAACCATCACCGACAAGACCTTTTAACCGAGAACGCAAGCTTTTTTCATTAGAAATCAGTAAATTATTTTCCTTCGCAAGGGAGGAATGAGATTCTTTTAACTTGGTATATTCATCCTTGAGCTGGTTTGTTTTCACACTTAGAGTTATTCTACCCTGAATAAGCTTATCTCTTTCGGTAGTGGTTTATTTGAGTTTATTTTTCAATAAGCGAGATAGATTGTTCTTGCTCATTCAGTGCTTTTCGACAAACATCAAGTTGTTGCGAGGATATCGCCACCTTATCCAACAAAGCTCGCTTCTCTTGGGACAAAGTTCCATTTTCATCTGATAAGGTTTCCAACTCCAAATTAGATTTAGTCAAAGAATATGAGAGATGCGACAATTGTTACTTAATAATTCTTGTTTCTGGACTAAGTAGGCGTTTTCTTGGGTAAGATTATTTATCCGGTCAACGAGAATATGTATGGAGGTTATCTAATCGGTTATATTGCTCCATCCAAGCATCTCTTTCCGTTCGAGTTTCTTCCACGGTAGATTCCACTTGATATATCTCCATTTTACGTTTCTGATTCAAAGCTTGAAAGGCGAACAAAGTTTTCAAAAAAAAAAAAAAAAAAAAAAAAAAAAAAAGGGGGAGGAAATGATACCTTTTAGTTATTCATTCTTCCTGCGAAGATTATCACGTGCACGATCCAGCGAAGTATTATGAAGGCTATTCTTCAAGGTCTTAATTTCTTGTTCCAAGGATGCTCGCGACATTGTATCAGAACCAAAATATTTACTCAAAGATTCATAAACACTAGATCTGATAGGATCAGTGGATATTTTCTTAACATCATTCATGGTAGCCGATAAAACTTTAAAAGCTACATCTATCCCTTCCAAGTTTTCTTTAGTAAGAGAGATAGATTCAGTGGAAGAGGAAATGATGGAGGAAGAGGCAAAAGTTGAGTCATCCTTAGTCATAAGAATGCCAGTCGAAGGAACTTGATCAACAAGGGGAGATGGGATAGAGGTATTAGGAGTAAAAGTGGAGAGGGGTTCATTTTGAAGAATTTCATTAACGGAAAATTCAGGGACTAGTTTATCATGCGAGATCATCGCAAGAGAAGGTGGGTTGTCCTGAGAAGAAGGAATTGGTTTATCTTGCGAAGACGTTGCTAGAGAAGGTGAATTGCCCGGCGAAGATGCTGCAGGATAAGTAGTAAGTTTGAACCCAGGAAAAGCTTGGCCCAGGTGCGACGGGTTTAAAATGGCGAGGTTTCTTGGGAGATATATCGGCATTTTTGTCATCTGCGAATTACAAGTTAAATAAGAAACAGAGGCAACAATATTGTTATTAAAAGAGTAAATGTTTCTTAAATACCTTGTTATTCGCAGTCTTTCTCTTAGAAGCAAAGGATTTCGGTTGCGAGCCCATGGAAATGTTAGGGTTTGCAACGGTGAACTTGGTGCTAGATTTGTTCTTGCTAAAATAAAAATGGCAGGAAAGTCATTAAAAAGTAGCAGTATCAGAATAAAACAACTTTATCAGGAAAGATCAATCACAAAATGACCAAATTCAGCAAAATTCACAAACCTTGATGCCATAGAAACAGTAGCAGAAGAATAATAGTAGAGAAATGATAAAGGAGATGATGAAGAGAAAGAGTAGAAAAAAGTTGCAGACAATGAAGAAGATGAAGTAAAAGAAAAGAGAAACCGGATAATGAATTCTCCTTTAAATAGACAGAAAAGAGTAAATTAGGATAGCATTAAAAAGTGCCGGTAAAAAGGGTAATTTTAGACACGTGTAAGCGGTCATTCCTAAATTCACGGAATCGTGCGACAAAAAATTTGGTGGAAAACAAACGATCGCGGCATTTCAGAATATTGGTTCTCATGACATTCTCTCCTTCGCAGAGAAGACATGAGAAGAGGCAAGATGTAGGATCAGAATATCGCATCATCAATATCTCGCGAGATTAATAAACGACAGTATTGCGAAGGCGTTGCAAGGAAGTATAATTAATGACGCAATGGATGACGACAGCCAGAACATGAGAAAAGTGTGAAGATTTGGCGAGATTTAGGAGTGTCGCTAAGACGAACACTTATACACTTGCGATACTTCGCGAGTCATTCCCAAAATAAAGGACAGACTTAGTTTGTCATCCACTATGTAATACCCTATATAAAGGGTTGAGTAAGTCTGTTGTAGGGAGAGTTCTTTTTGAATTGTTAAGCAAGTCATTAGGAGAGAGAAAATTTAGAGTGATTGTAATTTCTTTAGCTCTGTTATATCTTCCTTTGTAAACATTTCAAGAAAATAATCAATAAAATCTATAGTTATTCATCTTCAAATGGATTAGTTGAGTAAATTCTAGTGAGGGGTGTAGTGTGGGATTTCTGAAACTACATACTATTTCTAGTTCAAATCCAAATAATTTTAATGATTATTCACCTATTCGAAAGGACAAGGATTTGACTAGAGATTCCACCGTTTTAGACGATGTAGTTCATGATCCTTTAGCCTGCAATATTTTGGATAATCCATTATTTGATGTGCCTATAAGTGAATCGGAGGAAGTAACTATGATTAACACCTTAGTTAACGAGCCTTTACTAGAAACTTTATTTGATAATCCTTTATATGATTGTGATGATGGTTTAGAGGAAAGAGTTTACCCCGAGAATACTTGTTTTAGAGTCTAGTGATTTAGAAACACTAGTCTTAGAAGACGATAAACTCGTAGAGATGAGTAAGGATGCATTACCCGATAATAACTTAGAAGAATCAATTGACCATTTTCGGGATTACGATGTTCTAGATATTAGGAAATTGTGACTAGTCTATCTAGAGACACCGAACACTCTAAGTTTGGGGGTGATTATCACTCTCCTAGTGCCTTACCTTTAACTCTCGTAAAGTCCCCTCACTTAGGACTGGACATCCGTGCCTCAACCATTTTACAAGATTATATTCATACACTTTTTCCGAACCTAGTTGTGTCCATAAAGAAGTTCAGTTGTTAGAAACCTATCCTCTGGTTGATGTGGTTAACCCAGGCTATGATACCACGATTGACTTTGTTTTCCCACCAAAAACCTTCCTTCCAATTGTGGGAACGTATAAGTTTCAGATGTGTCAATTATTAAGTTTTGAGACTAAACCTATAATTACTTTAGGATATTAGGGTCGACACATTTGCTTAAGGAAGACCACCAGTCTTATTGTGGTGTTTGTGTAAGTCAAAACCGATTGACTTAGAGGATCCTCAATTATTCAGGTTATTATTATGTGCTTCTAAGTTTTTAATTGAGTTATTCCAGACCCTAGAACCTGAACATTCGGATCTAACTCATGAGGAAACGCAACCCATGAAAATATGTTATCTAGACCCTTTTTATAAAGCCTGAACCCGAACCACAACTAGATGTAGTTGTCTTAAAAATAGATAAGGGTGTGTTGGATATCTTCCTGGTCTGTTGCGGTCTCCTTTTCTTGTGGTTAGCACTTTTTGATCCAGATGACCCGTATTTATTCCGGCTGCTGCTTTATGATTCTTCGAGGTGACTAATCTCTTCCAATGTCTGGCTGAAGACTTTAAACTTATCACTTCTTGGGAGGTAACCCAATATTCATGCGACACGGTAATATCTTTCCTTATCTCTTTTCTTCAAGTGGTAAAGGTTTCTCCTTGTTCATGTTTTTAATTTCATCTTTAGAACATTGAGGACAATGTTAGATTTAAGTTTGGGGGTATGGGAGAAACTTTTTAGTTGCAATAAATAAACTCCATAGACTAGAAATTTATGCTTATTAAGGTTGACACTAACTAATCTAAGTGGATGGGAACATCTTGGTTGTAGGAGTTCAGAACCAATCGATTAGATGGAAACATCTAGAATAGTCTATTCATAAAAGCACGGAGCTCGGGTGTTAGAAAAGAAAACATGGTAGTTTCGCCATATCCTCGTGATGGAAACATCGAAAGAATCCTGATCACTTTTTTTTCTTTTTACCATTGCTAGGGTGAAATAGAATGGCTGAGCTAAAAAAAAAAAAAAAAAAAAAAAAAAAAAATTATGAGACCATACCACCAGACCAACCGGAATAAATACAATAAAGTCGACCACTGGTACCCTTGTATATGCCAGCTGAGTTGACCTAGAGTTAGGATTATCGACCACTGGTTCCCTTGTATATGCCAGTGTGTTGATATTAGTCCAAACCAGTATCTCAGTCCATTAGGATAGGTTCACCTTAGTCAACATCATCCACGTTTTTCTCTACATCCATCTTCTTAATCTATCCATGTGATTGGTTGACTTCGGTTTATGATGTCCAGAAACTATCTGAGTAGAGCTCTGTCACTTTATATGAATTTTAGTATGCTTGAGTGCAAACTCATGTATAGCAATTGGAATTTCGCATCAGGGTACTTCCTCCTGTAGTCAATAAGTATGCCAACCAAGGAGATTCTTTAGTGCCTTCCAAGGTTCCGCGTAGATAGCTAGGGTCCGAAGTAAAGTTTTTGTGGGTACACCTCTCGGTAAACCCTCAGGAGACAACACTCGCCACTAGGGCCATCAAGCGGTTTAACGGCTTGCCGCACGTGCTAAGTGTAGTCATTTTATTTTCTAGATTAGATTTGCTCGGGACTAGCAAATAATAAGTTTGGGGGTATTTGATAGACACATTTTTGTGTCCGAATTGTCCCTCGATGTCTCTATTGTTAGTCTCGATTTTTGTACTAATGTTGGTGTTTTTATGTTTATTTAGGTGTTATTGGAGAATTACACTTATGCGGAAAAGTTGCTCGAAAAGTGCTTTTGGACTCCGGAGGACAATTGCTATACGGACCCTCACTTTTGCTAAGGGGCACCCACGGCTATATATGGCCCATTTATCCATCGCACACATCTTCTTCTTTTGAATTTTGGTTTTGGCGGGAAAATATTCACACTACTGGAAGATTTTTAATTCGTCATTTGGAGGGGTTATAGTGTGATTCAATGGCTCAAATTTCATGGGAAGACTTGATTTATCGTAACAGGAGTGGTAAGGTTGATTGTTTCGGTTAGAATTGGCTAGATAATCGGTGAGAAGAAAACAGGGCTACGTGGTTAAGAGAAGAAGATTTTCACGGGATTGTACGTGTCTTTATGTGCATGGCGTGAGATAGAAGTGTGATTGACTACATCTGAGGCGCGTACATAACGTGTTTGGAGGGTGTAAAGCACAAGAAAATGCGTGAGGAGTTAAAACAGGGAAATTATCCCGTGGAGAATAAAAATGATAATGAAGAAGATACGAGAATTATTTGGGAGTAATGAGGAGATATTCGAAGCCCTGTGTAGTATATATAGAGTGTTGGAGTATCAGAGAAGGTTTATGGAGAGTTAGGGAGAGGTACAGAGCATCAAAAGATCGAGAAAATCAAGTTACAGAGTTATTTTATGCTTCTGCTGCACCAAGAACACGAAGAACATAAGACGCACACAGGACAGTCGTTCATGCTACATTGTAAACGACTGCCAAACGTGGGTCGTAGTTTAGGAGACAGTCTTAAAGCAACAGTAACAGTGACAAGAAGCTTTTATCGTTCTCTGTAACAGTGTTTGCAACAATTATAAACGTTGCAAATATCCTATTTTCATCATTTTCTCCATTTCATCATTTGTAAGCACCTTTGAGAAATAAAATCATATTTTGAGCGTGTTTCCAACATGATGAGCTAGACCCCATTACTGGGACGACAGAGGAAGACGAATTTCATACATGGGTAAAATTATTTAATTATTTTTTTAAGACTTTTGCATTAATCTTAATTGAAATATGATTTGAATTAATTGGTTGTCATTTAATTTGATAAGGTATGCTTAGCTTAAATGTTTTGATACATCATGCTTAGGATCTACAACCAATCTTTTGAGAATCTATCTTGGCAAAAATAAGAGTCCATGTTTTTATTTGTTGAGCGATAATTGTTAAAAGAATTAATATTTGAACCTTTTGTTATGAGTTTGGCCGAATCCTGAGTCCCAGCACATCTCTTCATCCTGTGACAATATTTATATATATTTTTCTTTTATTTTCTTTTATTAATTCTTAAAATCAATCTCATCGAGTCCGAGTGAACGACAACCCTTCTTACTACAACATCATTGAAAGGAACCATCACTTTATCAATATGACCAAACCCTTTACACTTGAAGCATCTGCGGATGATATTCATCATCTTCTTCCGATCTTTTTTGACAGGAACTCGATCATGCGGTCGAGAAGATCGATAAGTATCCTTAACGAATCTCTTGTTTATTTTCTCTAAGATATCTCGAAATTGTCTAGTAATTAATTACAAAGATTGTTCAATCTCATCATCAGAATTTCCTGCAATCTGTTCATTTGAATCATCTAGCTTTCTATTCCTTTCCATTGAAGTTTTTGGAACTTTTGCTTTAAAAGCGATTCCTTTACTTTGAATAGACTGTGATTCATGATCAAATATCTTTAACTTACCAACGAGTGTGCTTCGTGTGAGAGTTGAAAGATCATTTGCTTCTATGATTGCATGCTTCTTAGAATCGTATCTAGATTGCAACGATCTGAGAATCTTGCATACTATATCCTTTTCAGAAATAGTCTTTCCTAACGAGAAAGAGGCATTAATTATCTCAGAGAGTTTAATATGAAACTCCTCAAAAGTTTCGTTGTCATCCATTCGAAGGTTTTCCCACTCGGAAGTGAGTGTTTGAAGTCTAGCTTCTTTCTCTGAAGAATTTCCTTCGAATACGATCTGAAGATTATCCCAAGCTTCTTTCGAAGTTTGACATGTTAACACATGATGTTGTAGGTCGCGACTTACAACACGAATAATAGCATTCAAACCATATGCTTTGCAAGTGCCTTTTCTTCGTTCGAAAACTCACTCAGCGTTTAAACTCGGTTCGAATTTTCTCTCTTTGGTAGAGTATAACCATCGACGACTAATAGCTAAGTATTAAAGTCTCGTGATTGAAGAAAAAATCCCATAGCATATTTCCACCATAGATAGTTTGTTCCGTCAAATCTTGGCGTCACGTTAATTGAAGTCGATTCATGAGAACTCGAGTTCATTCTTATAGGTTGGATCGCACCAAACACAGATTGTTAGATCTTTTCGTGTTTTCCTGCTCTGATACCAATTGAAAAGGCGAGGGTACCAAAATATACCTCAAGCTAAAACTTTTCCTACCTATAAGTCCTTTCTCCAAAAGTGATTGTCTATGGACTGAGTCGAGACAATACAACTAATCGGTACACACTTCGTGTGATCATCTATGGATACGAGATCGAGACAATACAACAACGAAGTATGTTTACTTGATACAAAGGTTCGGACTTAACCAAACACAATAGGATTTCTTATCAAGTAAATAGGAATTAACGTTTGTGTGATTTACTTTAATTATAATAAAACAATTATAATGCGGAAAATAAAAGTAAATGACACAAGCAAGATTTTGTTAACGAGGAAACCGCAAATGCGAGAAAAACCCGGGACCTTGTCCAATTGAATACTCTCAGATTAAGCCGCTACACAAAATTACACCTAACTTCTTATAGTTGAGACCAAGTAACTAACCCTATAGTTCACTTAGTTCCGCCTGTATTCCCACGCCTCCGACTTGTGAATAAGTCACGTACTTGGAACAATTCCTTTGGTTCGTATTCCAAATAGTAAAGGAACAACAAATCTGTTTGGTATCAACTCTATTCAACCAAGTGATATGAGTCGGACAAAGGCTCTTTTGTTTATCTTAACATAAACTTCTTCGTCGGGTCCTTAGATCTATCTTATGTTCAATCACCAAAAGGTATTCGTTTAAGATTAAGCCAATCAATACCTTTAATCACAAGGAAACATATTGATGTCGATCTACTCAATTAATCAATCCAATCTACCAAAAGGATAAACCGATTATTAATTGGATCCTCTTTTACCGAAACAAGTATTGTGCACACCAAATATTATAAAACCCAAGTCAGATCATCAATATCTTCTTTGTCTTCAAATCTTCTTAAATCTTCAATAAAAACCTGCACATAATCACTTGAATCTCTTGTGATCAATCACGCACAGAATGGAGTCTGTTAACAATGGATTATCACAAGATCGTCTTTAGAAATAACAACAGTCTAAAGATCCCTGTCGAAACCCTGAACTAGTTTGAGTGAATCTTATATCAGAAGAGAAGATTCTAAAGAATAAACAAACTAGGTGCAATCAGATTTCAACCACCGTTAGTCAATCAAATCAATCGAAAACAAAGATAAACCGCAATTATCTAGTTTCCCACCAACGGGTCGCGCTAGAGCTTCTCAATCCCAAAGAAGACTTTAAATTGAGCGGCCGTAATAGATTTATCCTAATTAGGTTACTCTCCTCTCCGAATAGGCGGTTACACCAGTAACAACAACAAAAGAGTAATTCTGTTGTTACGAAGGATTAGTTTGCTAGAAAGGCAAACTTCGTGTATTTATAGACAATGAAGTTTGGACACCAAGGAATTTTCAAAACCAAAAATATTCTCAAGATATTCATAAAAGCACAGATTCGGTTTTCATAATTCCTGGAAATGCTCTGTCCAAAAATAACGATCGAAATCTCTCGGAAAATCTAATTAGTAAATGCACATTACTAATTCTGTAATTTTCCTACAAAATGAAATTAATAACCTGAATTAAAAGATTCTTAACTTACTTATGTTTCGATCCTGGGATTCTATTCCCTTATCCGTTAAGGAATATCTTTGAACAATTATAGAAATAAACATTCACAACACGTGTTCAAAGTTTGTCGACATCTTAACTTTGTAAGTTCTCTTTCACACTTACAACCTTAAAACCGATTTGCCACTCTTCCAAACAAGTTTAGAATTAGTTCATCTGACTTTCAAGAACTATGTGATTGATCAAACCAACATTCAATCACAATCATGGGTTTACGGTTCTACCAAAACAAGTTTCGGTTCTACCTCCATGTGAGTACTGTGCATAGTCACACTAGCTTCCTAAAAGTTCGGTTGACTAGGTACTAGGATCGGTTCCTCATATATATATGGTATTTAACTTATATGTGTTGCACATGTCCATAGGATCGGTTCCCCTTTCTGCTATAAACCTTGCTGCAACCCATACACGGATCAGTTCCCTTTGATGTACTGCACCCCTTACTAGGATCGGTTCCTTTTCCCTTACAAAGATCGGTTCCCTTTCCCTTACAAGTTCAGACATACAATAATTAATCATACCACAGGTGATTACTTAAGATCGGTTTTACTAATAAAAGTTATACCAATACATAAGTCAGGCCTTTGTGAACAATTCTACCAAGAACACAACAAGTTGTGAGCAGTTATACTCTATCACACATATTGGTTATTCATAAGATATGCAATGAATACCAAAACCAATAACACCTGGCAATTTCCTTTTCGGTTCACAAACAAGTTTATGGACTTACTTCCTTAGAACACATGTAAACATTGTTCCTTAGGATGAAATCCTCACCCCATACCCATACATAATCACAATAGCATTCAAATGATTATGGCGATGTCTTATCTACAAAGTTTAATGGTTAAGCAATAAACCTCGTATTGTATTCCTTAATACTATGTCTATCTAGAGTTCAAATATGCTTCGCAGATTATGTTTTCAATATGCACGATTCGAAAGATACGTTACGAAATGAAACAGGTTCAAGTCAAATATCACTTACCTAAAGTGGAAGGATGATTGTTGTCGTTATAGCTCCTTGATTCTTCACATCTTCAAGTCTTCGAAATACTTGTAATGTCTCATATCCTAATACTTTCAAGCTAACCTATTGTTTATGGGTAAAAATCGTTTCCGCCGATTTTGGTAAATTCGGTAGGTGAGTGAGAAACTGGTTTAAACCCTAAACAAATGTGCTGCACGTGAGCACTTTCTAGATTCGAGGGATCAATCTGTACAAGTCCGGCCTAAACCAAGAAATGGCCGTTCCAGACTTGCTTCGGTCACAAAGTGGAGGAGAAGGGTTGATTTGGGGAGGGAAGCAAAGAAAGGTGTTGAGACCAGAATAATTCAGGAGAGTAGTGTCTCGACTTGTATCACAAAGTGAAAGCTTCGGAAGCTTGCAAGAGATGAAAGCTTTTTTGGAGAGCTTGCAAAGTTGCCTTTTCTGAGAGTGTTGTGTTTTTATCCTGACCGAGACTTGTCGTCTGGTGGAAATAGGTAAGACCTATTTATACAAGTCGAGATTGAAACGTACCCTGGCCTCATAAAGGAAGAGATTAAAGGGTGAAATAATGGGAGGAGGTGGTAACCGCATGGTGTTTATGGGTGAAAACTTTTTCACCGTTATTTCCTCATTTATTTGACCGCTTTATTCCTATTCACGCTTTCTTAATGTGAGCGTAGGGTACGCTGCATGCTGTGACCGCCAAACCAAGACCCTGGAAAGCATCCCCCAGTTTGTGGTGATGTCTCGAGTGTTGGTTGCACCTTGAGTGCAAGTGGCGCTGTTAGTGGCGCGTGTGGCATGTGCGGAATGCCTTTGTTGCGGGTTGCACCTTGAGTGCAAGTGGCAATGCCAGAGCTGCTAGTGGCGTGTGTGGCATGTGCCAATGGCATGTGCGGAATGCCTTGGTGGTAGGTTGCACGGTTTGCAAGTTAGGCTACCAGCGTGGGTTTTGGCATGTGTCAATGGCACGTATGGCCAAGTTGGCCTAGGTTGCACGGCTTGCAAGTTAGGCTACCAGCGTGCGTGTTTGGCATGTGTCAATGGCACGCACGGCCATTAGGGCCACGACTAGGTAATGAAAGCTACCAGCGAGCGTGTTGGCATGTGCCAATGGCACGCTCGACCATTAGGGTCACGAGGTGCGGCTAGCATGGTTGGCATGCTTTGGCGCATTTGGTGTGGCTGGCATGATTTTCCATTGGCACAGAGGTGCGGCTAGGGCCAAGGTAAGGGTGCTTGGCTTGGCGTGGCGTGACTAGCGTAGCTAGGGCCAAGGCATATTGCGTTTTGCATGGCGCGGCTAGCTTGGGCTAGGTGTGGCTGGCATGATTTGCCATTGGCACACAGGTGCGGCTAGGATGGTAGGCAGGCTTTGGCGCGTTTGGTGTGACTAGCATAGCTAGGGCCAAGGCAGAGTGCGTTTGGCATGACGCGGCTAGCTTGGGCTAGGTGTGGCTGGCATGATTTTCCATTGGCACGGAGGTGCGGCTAGCATGGTTGGCATGCTTTGGCGCGTTTGGTGTGACTAGCATAGCTAGGGCCAAGGCAGAGTGCGTTTGGCATGACGCGGCTAGCTTGGGCTAGGTGTGGTTGGCATGATTTGTCATTGGCACGGAGGTGCGGCTAGCATGGTTGGCATGCTTTGGCGCGTTTGGTGTGACTAGCATAGCTAGGGCCAAGGCAGAGTGCGTTTGGCATGGCGCGGCTAGCTTGGGCTAGGTGTGGCTGGCATGATTTGCCATTGGCACGGAGGTGAATTAGGGTTTTGCTCGTTGTAACCATAATTTGAAAAAAATACCCCATATTAATTACTGAGTACATGTATTAAATGTTCTAATAAATGTGTCACCGGTGACATTAGGTTATTTGGGGTTTTACGATTTTACCCTTTGTTTAAAAACCACCATCAACATTAAGTCCCCCGCTATCTCGGAGCAGGAGCTTTGTTGCGAGGTAAGCATAAGATGGTGACAAACTATCGCCATAAATCGTAAAGAGAATTGAGGAGGCTTGTCTGACCTTTTTGTAAATAGGATTTGGAATCCTTGCCTCTGGCAGTTTTGCACAAATCGGGAGGCTGGCTCAATTGGGAAGTCAGCGTCATTGAGAGACAGAATCTGGGCGGCATCGAGAAGTTGACGCGAGTTGGGAAACTGAGCGTGCTAGCTGGTGGGACCAGCGTAATATGTGGAAGCTGATCGTGCTAGCTGGCGCGACTTGGGCGGTCATTGGGAAGTTGGCGCAATTGGTGGGACCGGTGTGGCTTGGGATATTGGATAACAGGCGCGAGCTTGATGGGACTGGTGTAAACAAGGAGGGAGTAGGTGTTTCTACAGATAGCAAAGTTTCCTTATTTTGCATTCCTTCACGCGCGGCTTCAATCAGGGCATTAAACATGCTAAAATCTGGAAGCGTTATGTCCCTCATTGCTTCCTTTCCTTTTTTAAGTTTCCGTATTCATACCCAACGCAATTGTACCGTCTCCCTTGTTTTAGAAAAGGTTCTTCTTGTTGAGTTTCTTTCTTTGCCTAGAGACGAATCATCCTCTAAAAAGCCAGATTCTCCAAGTGAAGGCGCGAGGTCTGACTCTTGCAAAAGCACCCCACTAGGGTTATTCGGGCTAAGAAGATCATACCGGTATGTTTTCTTCTTCTTCTCTGTTCATGTTATCCTATTTTTATATGTGTATAGATAGGATGGAACTTGATCATTTTCCCCATTTTTTGCAGTGTATGATGGGACCCTCCGTGGATGGCCGCACCTTTAACTCTTCGGAGAAGGACTTGAGAGTGGCGGAGATCGATCTTCTTCTCTTGAGGAGGCATTGGTTGGGATTGAATCTCTGTTCCATGAAGCTAGTGAAATCATTAAGGACCTCCCTTCCATCTATCCCCATGAAGAACAGTGCATGTTCGGACTTTCTTGGGTTCAAGTGAGCATGGAGGAGGGGCGAGACAACGAGGAAGAGTCTTGGCATATTGAGAAGTTTCAATTTACGACAAAGACTTTCCTCGGTCGGGTATGGGGCGGACGGATCGTTTCTAGGTCGAAGCGACGGAAAAGCGAACGTGTGAGGCTTTTTGGAGGAGAGCGCCATGATTCTTGATTTTGATGCGAGATGAATCAAAAACTTTCTTCAAGTGTCAATGAGAAAACCTTCGAAGGAGCATATGACGGAAACGAAATAGCCTTTGAAGTTGATGCCAAAGGTGTCGTTGGTGATCGTGAGGGGTCATGGTGGCGTATCTTTGGACCGGTCATCGGGGAGGACACCGTTATTCTTTCTTTGTGGTTGCTTCGGGATGGGATGTTGAGGTTGCTGCTGCTAACACCGTTGAATGGAACCTTTGTTGCCCGAGGGATTGCTAGGGGAAGTGCTTGAAGATAGCCTTGCCCGAGGGGACTTGTGCTCCATCCTTCAAGGGATAGTTCCTCCCTTTTGTTATTTCTGTTAGCTGCTTAGTTCCCCTGATGTTTTTTTTTTTTTTTTTCGTATACTCATCTTTACCTTCTTCTTCATCAGTCAACATTTTGCTTCATATATATTTTTTGAAAGAGGTTGTGGTATGATGGATCTGCAATGGTTTTCTGGGTTTATCTGATGTATTTCTCTGATATCATGAGAATTTGCTTGGAAAGAGATGTATTTATGCTTTTTTTTTGACGGAAAAGGGAATCCCCAGGGAAAAAAAATACAAATGGTGTATTCATCTTGGGGGAGTACAACTACTAAGAGGAATTGTTAAAGGAAATACTAAAAGGGGGAGTGATTGGGAAGTACAGTATTTTAGGGATTGGAGGCCTTGAGCCATCGCGAGTGAATTATCACGCCTTCAGGTGTGTCTGCATTGATGAGCTTGCAATATCCTCCCAAAAGGGTATCCGCAACCAGATACAGCTCGTCTTCTCTTTCATTGGGCGAATCAGCTTGAATAGCCATTTTTACTGTCATCCTCCCAACTTGAAACGAGCTTTCCTTAACCACTACATCTCCGATTGAAAACGGGTTCAGACGTCGTGCAACCGTTTGAGTCTTGGCTTCGTTGGTTTCAATAGAAGTTTCCAAGCTTCTTGCAAAGTGTTCAAATGGTCCAGCTCCCATTCACATTTCTTGACAGCGTTCATGCCAGTAATCGCGCCGAGTCCCCATGATGGAATGGGGGAAGGAAAGACTGGTTGCAGAAAAGGTTGCTCGATCAGACTTACTTGCATTTGAAAACCATGAGCTAGCGCCAACGGTTCCTCTTCGGATGTCTGGGTTCCTTCAATAGTTCGTTGATGCGATAACCAGTGGGATGATTTGTTGGAAATTCCTTCGGGCGTGGACGTCGGCAAAGGGTGCATATCCAATTTCGCTTTGTTGTCGAGTACTCATAAGCGTCCCAATATCATGTCATGATCTAGTTCTTTGAAAATGTGGAATTTTCTATGCATTATAGCGTCTCCCATCTTGATCTCTAGGTTGATGTAGCCATGCGCGTTCAAAGTTTCTCCTCTCAAGTTCTTAATCACGGACGGGGAATAGGTAGCATCTTGTTTTGTAAATCCTGCTTCCTTTAGTGTCTTGAAAGTAATGATGTTGTGGTCAGAGGCCGTGTCGATGAGTGTGTCGTCAAATTCGTTACCTCTTAAACCGGACGTGGTCAGCAGTCCCCAGTTCTCCTTTTTGGTTCCGCTTGTTTGGAAAGCTTGGGCCCCTGGCGTGGTTTCCGAGAAGAGAAAAAGTCGTTTGCCGGATACAATGCAATTGAGAGCTGCGAAAATATCTTGGCGCTGCACCTTGGAAAGATAGAGAATTTCGCATACATGTTGCATCATGGATTGTATAGTCTCGTGCACGGAGTCCCCAGAGGACCCGCAGTTTCTTATTGGGAGTGGGTCTCGATGCACTCTTTCGTCTCATAGTTGGAGTTCTCCCGCTTCCATCCTTTCTTTGAAAATATGCTTTAGTCCTGTTGCAATCGTCGGGTCGGGTGGTGAACGAACCCGTGGTAATGGAAGTACTTGGGGTTCTCCATCTCACCCTCGGTTGGTGGACGTCCGGGAGGTGGCGAGCCGATAACATCATCTTGAACCCGTGCTTCTAGGAGGTCAATCACCTCCTCGATGGGAAACGGGAAATCAAGGGTATTTCCTTCGGTCTCATGATGCTGCATGGGAGTTTTAGTGACGGTCTTTCGTGGAGGGGGTTCCCGTTGCGCCGACGCTTCACGTTTTGGCTGGTGGCTCGTAGTTGGGGCTTTTCTTTTTCCCCTTTCGTTTACTATGTTCACGGAGGATGAGCCGGCATTAAATTGCTTGCTAATGAGGCGTCTACTCCCGCGAGTTTCACGCGTGTCTTCGGTTCGAGTTGGCCTAGCTCTTTCCAGTAATGCTGGTGCTGTTGTTGCGGATCGTCTAGCGGCTTCATGGAGTTCGGAGAATATTCGGAAGTGCAAGTTCTCTAGCAAGGCGCGGTAAATAGGAACCATACCATTGATGCACGCGTTCACCAGTTGTTGCTCGGTCACGTTTGGGTCGTGACGGTCGAGTGCTTGAACCCCGAACCTTTTGACGAAATCATTCGGATGTTCGTTATCCCAATGGTACATTCTTCCGAGGTCTGAGAAAGTAACTTGTTCAGACACGAAGAAGTATTTCTTGTAAAATGCAGTGACCATGCTACTCCAGTTGGGAATGTTGTTCGGTGGGATGCTTGTTGTACCATGTGTACGCCCTTCCAAAGTAAGTGATTTTGAGAATTCCCTTAAACGAAGAACGTGATTATATTCATGTTCACCTAGGGATTCCGAGAAACGGGAGACATGCTCATGTGAACTCCCGGTACCATTGTACAGGGTAAAATAAGGAGAAGAGTACCCCCTTGGGAGAGGGATTCTCTGCATTTCGGATGGGTAAAGGGGTTGGTGATGATGCACGTCCAATTCATCATTCTTGATTCAGTTGCGGAGAAGTTGTTCCAGATCTTCTCGCGTGAAGAAGTTGGGCGACTGATTTCTTTCCAACGGGATTCTAGCGAGTTTCCTCATCCCTGGAGGCGTGCTCCGCCGAGGTGCTGGCGTCGGGGTTGTTGGAGGCGTTTCTAAGAGGCTCTGGAGGACGCGACTCACGTGGTAGTCGCTCTGTCAGGGTCTTGAGAAAGACGAGTACCTCCTTCTGCGTTGAAACCATATCCGTCTGGGATCTGGCGAGCATCTCATGTCGTTCCATCAAATCAGCGATGGTGACATAAGGACGACTTCCTCTGGTCCCTCCGGTCTCTCGTCCCGTCGGCGGGGTAGTTGGAACCTTAGTTGTGGTCGAAGGCGCCATGCTAGACGAAGCATTAGGGGCCGCAGCGGCGGCTCTGGCCCTGGTGACCGGTGGCGTGACACGCGAAGAGATATTTTCGTTGCCGTGATTAGAGGGTTGTGCATAGACACTAGAGGAGGCAGCGGCTCGGCCCCGGTGATTGGCGGTGTTACGCTGAGGGAGTGCATTCGATGTTACCGTAGTCAGTAGGTGATGCAACAAGGTTATTGGGAGAGACGCTAACATCAGGGATGTGTTCTGTGCTGGTATTATCGGCAGCCACTCCGGACCTGAGTTCCACCATGTTGGGATTTGACGTTCGGGAAACGAAATCAGGAGTCGGAGTTAGTATTGTTACCGATAGATCAATCCTCCCGCTGTGGTCGCCAATTGTTTATGGGTAAAAATCGTTTCCGCCGATTTTGGTAAATTCGGTAGGTGAGTGAGAAGCTGGTTTAAACCCTAAACAAATGTGCTGCACGTGAGCACTTTCTAGATTCGAGAGATCAATCTGTACAAGTCCGGCCTAAACCAAGAAATGGCCGTTCCAGACTTGCTTCGGTCACAAAGTGGAGGAGAAGGGTTGATTTGGGGAGGGAAGCAAAGAAAGGTGTTGAGACTAGAATAATGCGGGAGAGTAGTGTCTCGACTTGTATCGTAAAGTGAAAGCTTGAAGCTTGCAAGAGATGAAAGCTTTTTGGAGAGCTTGCAAAGTTGCCTTTTTCCGAGAGTGTTATGTTTTTCTCCGACCGAGACTTGTCATCTGGTGGAAATAGGTAAGACCTATTTATACAATTCGAGATTGAAATGTACCCTGGCCTCATGAAGGAAGAGAGTAAAGGGTGAAATAATGGGAGGAGGTGGTAACCGCATGGTGTTTATGGGTGAAAACGTTTTCACCATTATTTCCTCATTTATTTGACCGCTTTATTCCTATTCACTCTTTCTTAATGTGAGCGTAGTGTACGCTGCATGCTGTGACCGCCAAACCAAGACCCTGGAAAGCATCCCCCAGTTTGTGTTGATGTCTCGAGTGTTGGTTTCACCTTGAGTGCAAGTGGCGCTGCTAGTGGCGCGTGTGGCATGTGCCAATGGCATGTGCGGAATGCCTTTGTTGCGGGTTGCACCTTGAGTGCAAGTGGCAATGCCAGAGCTGCTAGTGGCGTGTGTGGCATGTGCAGAATGCCTTGGTGGTAGGTTGCACGGTTTGCAAGTTAGGCTACTAACGTGGGTTTTGGAATGTGCCAATGGCACGTACGACCAAGTTGGCCTAGGTTGCACGGCTTGCAAGTTACACTACCAACGTGCCTATTTGGCATGTGTCAATGGCACGCACGGCCATTAGGGCCACGTCTAGGTAATGAAAGCTACCAGCGAGCGTGTTGGCATGTGCCAATGGTACGCTCGGCCATTAGGGTCACGGCCTGGTAAGAAAAGCTACCAGCGATGCGTGTTAGCGTGTGCCAATGTCATGCGTGGCCATTAGGGTCACGGCTTGGTAAGAAAAGCTACCAGCGATGCGTGTTGGCATGTGCTAATGGCATGCTCGGCCATATAGGACCACGGCTTGGTAAGAAAAGCTACCAGCGATGCATGTTGGCATGTGCCAATGGCATGCTCGGCCATTAGGGTCACGACTTGGTAAGAAAAGCTATCAGCGATGCGTGTTGGCATGTGCCAATGGCATGCTCGGCCAATTTGGCCTAGGTTGCACGGTTTGCAAGCCTAGGCGCGGGCGCTACTTTGGCATGCCGCGGCTAGGGCCAAGGTAGGGGTGTTTGGCTTGGCGTGGTGTGGTGTGACCAGCGTAGCTGGGGCCAAGGCAGAGTGTGTTTGGCATGGCGCGGCTAGCTTGGGCTAGGTGTGGCTGGCATGATTTTCCATTGGCACAGAGGTGCGGCTAGCATGGTTGGCATGCTTTGGCGCGTTTGGTGTGGCTGGCATGATTTGCCATTGGCACAGGGGTGCGACTAGCATGGTTGGCATGCTTTGGCGTGTTTGGTGTGGCTGGCATGATTTGCCATTGGCACAGAGGTGTGGCTAGGGCCAAGGTAAGGGTGTTTGGCTTGGCGTGGTGTGACTAGCGTAGCTAGGGCCAAGGCAGAGTGTGTTTGGCATGGCGCGGCTAGCTTGGTCTAGGTGTGGCTGGCATGATTTGCCATTGGCACAGAGGTGCGGCTAGGGCCAAGGTAAGGGTGTTTGGCTTGGCGTGGTGTGACTAGCGTAGCTAGGTCCAAGGCATAGTGCGTTTGGCATGACGCGGCTAGCTTGGGCTAGGTGTGGCTGGCATGATTTGCCATTGGCACAGAGATGCGGCTAGCATGGTTGGCATGCTTTGGCGCGTTTGGTGTGGCTGGCATGATTTGCCATTGGCATAGAGGTGCGGCTAGGTCCAAGGTAAGGGTGTTTATCTTGGCGTGGCGTGACTAGCATAGCTAGGGCCAAGGCAGAGTGCGTTTGGCATGGCGTGGCTAGCTTGGGCTAGGTGTGGATGGCATGATTTGCCATTGGCACGGAGGTGCGGCTAGCATGGTTGGCATGCTTTGGCGCGTTTGGTGTGACTAGCATAGCTAGGGCCAAGGCAGAGTGCGTTTGGCATGGCGCGGCTAGCTTGGGCTAGGTGTGGCTGACATGATTTGCCATTGGCACGGAGGTGCGGCTAGCATGGTTGGCATGCTTTGGCGCGTTTGGTGTGACTAGCATAGCTAGGGCCAAGGCAGAGTGCGTTTGGCATGGCGTGGCTAGCTTGGGCTAGGTGTGGCTGGCATGATTTGCCATTGGCACGGAGGTGAATTGGGGTTTTTCTCGTTGTAACCCTAATTTGAAAAAATACCCCCTATTAATTACTGACTACATGTATTAAATGTTCTAATAAATGTGTCACCGGTGACATTAGGTTATTTGGGGTTTTACGATTTTACCCTTTGTTTAAAAACCACCATCAACACCTATACGAAGTTTAACTCTAGTACATAATCAAGCGACTCTTAACATGAGTTTTGATTCACTAAAATATGACAACCAAACTTGACATACCAACGCTTGGTGGGTTCAACCGAGCCATGCAATAACATTTTATAATTCGGGAAACAACAAGGAAAAGAGACCCCAAGATCGAACTTTTCCTAAGAAAAATAGGAGCAAAATAATAATAATTTGAAAACAGTTCCTGAATTCAGTTCCTGTACATGACCGATTCTAGTTCTCCATACCGATTTTAGTTCCTCAAATTGATTCTTGTGACTGTGATTCTTGCTTCTTGATTCTTGCTACTGGATTCATGCTACCTTGATTCTAGTTATAGTGATTCTTTTCACCGTGATTCGTATGCCGGCCGTGGTCTTTTTACGTGGATTTTGGTTTCTCCGATTGGGTACAATGAATGGAAGTTGGAAAAATTTACAAATTATTTTTCATATATGAAGTATTTCTTTCAGTTAGTTGTATTGGTTTTTTTCAAGACTTATCCAGTAAGGCATGTAAGGGAAGGAGCTTCACCAAGAAAGAAGCAGATTAACATTTGAGTTTTGTTGCTCTCAAAGGTTTGCAAAATGCATATGAACTGTTCTACGAAATGTCTGAACTACTAGCCTTTCATATTTTGGTGTCAGTTAGGGCAGTCACACTCAGTTACCTTTTCTAGGTTTTGGAAACATGCCTAGCCCTTGTTCTTCATCAACTTCAACTACTCGGATTCACGCAACAGCAAATGGTGATGTAAACATACAACACACACACCCAAGATGCTCTCCATCATCACATAACTCATCTTCACCAGCATCCCAGGGCAATATTTTCCATTGCCTTTTCAAGAACTTGGATGGGTGTAATGATAATGGGAATGGAAGAGGTTTTTACAAGAGCTCTCTATGCAAAAATCTACATGACAAACACTATGCTACATAAGAAGCCAAGGTAATTTGTAGAGAAAGATTACACAGCATGGTTGATGTTTTTGGTACTTGGGAGAGAGAGCTAAATCAGATGCAAATGTGGCTTTGCACTCAATGTATGCACCTTCATGCTTGGAGCGAGATCTTACCGTATTCACACAAGGCGATATTACGAAGAGGCCCATCCAACGGAAGAGGTGATGATTTTAACATTCAAGGCATTGAGAAACCGCAACTTTGTACCCCAGTATCCGAATCTGCATAAGTTGTTAATGATACATCTACTTGCCTCTCGCTGGATCTAGTCAACCAGAATTTTCATAAACAAATTCCTACAGTTTCTTGCATTCCTCCAAACTGCAGACTGAAATTTTCTCGCACTCTGAAGGCGGAAATTAACAAGGTAATACAAAATCCCAGGGATGTATCAGCTTGGATGCACTTAATCCTATTGCCTACTTGCACTCTCAATTTGTATACCCCTAAATGTACATTGCGAGAAATATCTGACACTAGGAAGAGGTTGCAGATTGCTTCCATCAACCAGGCTCTTTTAATGTAGCGTGAACCTAGCTAATGGTTGTCTAATTATGGCGAAAAAGATGTTGGAGGTCTCCAATTCAAAACCTGCAGGCAAACAACGCAAGAAAAAGACACAAGATGATGTTAACCTTCAAGCTTGTAGAAAGAAGTTGGGTCATGGGCACTATACAGCTGCAATTATGGTCATTTCTTCTAATGGCTTATCCCCTAGGAATGTTGACATTTTATTGGACCTTGCAAAGAAGCATCCATATGCACCTCCTCTCATCTTACCACCAGAACCCATTCATGTTGCTGCAACGTCTGTAAGTACCAGCGCAGTTTTACATGCCTTGAAGAGCTTTCCTACAGTAATATCTTGTGGAAGAGATGGGTTACGCGCACAACATCTATTGGATTCCATAAGTGGACCTGCAACTGCACTCGCAGAAGATCTTTTACATTCACCCACTGCAGTTGTCAATTTGTGGCTTGCTGGTCATGGCCCGGCAGCTGAGGGTGAATTTATAGCTATAGCACACCTCTTACCCCATTGTTAAAACCAGGTGGATGCATTCGCCCCATTGTTGTGGGTACTATATGGAGGAGATTAGTGTCAAAACTGGCAGCATCTTCAGTGGGTAAAGATATGACTGAATTTTTGGGAGACTATCAATTTGGCGTTGGTATGGTTTGTGGAGGAGAAGGCATTCTACACTCCGTTGACAGACTTTTGGAGACTAAAGGACATCTACAAGGTAATTCGATGTTGTTGATTGATTTTGCAAATGCCTTTAATCTAGTTGATAGGTCAACCATCATTAGAGAGGTGAGGAACCAGTGTCATGCTATCTCTAAGTGGGTGGAGTTTTTCTGCGCCTCACCGGCAATAATGTACTATAGAAACACCATTTTATCTTCGTCTCATGGTGTTCAGGAGGGAGGCCCCATCGGGCCATTACCTTTTGCTTTTTCCTTGCGTCCATTAGTTAAGAAAATAGCCATTTAGTGCACGTTGTATCTTCACGCATGGTATTTAGATGATGACACTATTATTGGTGACACATTTAAAGTATCCAAAGCTTTACCATAGTACAAAGTGATGGTAAAACTAGAAGGTTACACCTCAATGTCAGCAAAACTGAGCTCTTTTGGCCTACCCAAGATCCCCGAGGTTTTGCAGATGGCATTTTCCCCAGCAACATCAGTAGACCTTCACTTGGTATCAAAATCCTAGGGGGCCCTGTAAGCTTGGACATGCAATTCTGCAATAACATGCTAATGTCTAGGGTGAAGAAAACCATCGACCTGATGGCGGACATTGGGAAGTTAAAGGATCCTCAAAGTGAATTACTACTATTGCGCAACTGTACATGTGTATCCGGGTTATATTTTACAAAGCCCACTACTGATCCGTATCTCTACAACAAGCTAAAACTCATTTTGACGTTCATCTCCTACAATACTTGAGACAACTCATCACAACTGATGGTGCTGGGTTCGGTCTTTCGCAATAACGTATTGCAAACTGAGATTCTGTGTAGTGTAGGGAAGGATGAAAACAAACCCTAGTGAGACTGCCAAATAATCCATATCCCTTATCCACATTTAAGGAATATAGAAGGGATAACCCATGCCATAATGCTTGTCCTAGTGCATTTAAGAAAAGTTTATGGTTACGAGAGAAGAGTAACACATTTAATCGAGATAGAGGAAAATAGTGAGTTTTCGGTTGGAGTGGATAAATGTAGTGTAGTTTAAGAGTAGTGATGAGTTATGACTACCGATGAGAGGATGAAAGATGGTCACCATCATGAGGATATATATAAGATGTGATTGGGAGTGAAGAGTGTAAAAAGAGAGAAACGGCGCCTGCTACTCCTACGGTTGGTATTTACTTTAGTTCAGAAAAAAAAGGTCATACAATAACTTTTTTGTGCACTGCATGTGTCAAACACTAGTCCACCTTAGCTAAATCTGCGACCTCGAACTGACATATAAGATTTGTGGAGTGAAAGAATAACTAATGAGAAATGGTGTGAGTTGAAATGAAATTGGATATTCATAAATATACGACCATTGGATGAGACGCAGTGGGCAGACGAGTGTGCACCGCTGGCAGATAACTCTTAACCGCTCGTTGTAGTATTGACCAAACGACTGCTCTGTAGAAACTAGACCTGGCCTAATTAAGTGGCAAATTAGCCAGACCTATTTGCCATTTTGCCATGCCCAAGTGTTTATGGGTAAAAATGTTTCTGCTGGTTTTGGTAATTTTTGGTGTGTGGATGAGAAACAAATCTAAACCCTAAACAATGCACTGCACGGGAGTACTTTTGATTCTAGAGATCAATCTGTACAATCCTGGCCTAAACCAAGAAATGTCCGTTCCAGGCTTGCTTTGGTCACAAAGTGAAGGAGAAGGGTTGGTCTTAGGGAGGGAAGCGAAGAAAGTGTTGAGACCAAAATAGTTAATTCTGAAGGTGTGGCTATTTTATGACTTGTATCAGAAAGAGGAACTGGCTTGCAGAATGGAAGCTATCAGTTCTTTAATGATTTCTGGACACTGTGTTGTTCTCTGACAAAAACTTGTTGTTTCGTGGTAAATAGGTGAAGCCTATTTATACAAGTCATATTGAAACGTACCATGGTCTCGTAGGAAATGGAAACGATTGAGTGGTGGAAGAATATAGTAACGTGTAACTCTCAGGCATTATGCTTCCATGATGAAGGAAGTGAATTAGTTTACACCGTTACTTTCATCACCACTAATTTTCCCGCTTCATGACACTTTCTTATAACGGGCGTATTGCACGCCGCACGTTGTAAACCGCCAGACCAATACCCTGATGAGTATCCCCCAGTTTGTGACATGTTTGATGTCTCGAGTGTTTTCGTGGAAAACGTGTAACAGGTTGCTATGTGTGGCAAGTCAAAGTCAAGAGACTTGCCATAGGAAAATATCGTGTGATGCTATTAGGCTTGCCTTGGCCGGCCGCCTAAAACTTACCACAAGTCTGTCTGTTTGGTGGCGAACTTGAATGGCTGAGATTGCATCTCATGAAAAAGGGTAGCCGTTGATTATGGCTACCTTCTGTTGGCGCCTGGTATTGTCACAGTGGCATTTTTGGCGTACGCCAGGCATTGCAGCATGACTGGCATACCTCGTGCATGCCAGTGGCATGGTGGTGTAAGTGGCGCCTGACGTATCCATGGCCACTAGGCCTGGAACTTGCCGCAAGTCCGTCAGTTCAGTGGCGAACTCGGATAGATGAGATTGCATCTCATGAGGAAGGGTAGCCGTTTATTATGGCCATATCTTTGTTGTGTAGCAAAGTGGCGCCATTAGCATAGTGGCGCCTGGCGTAGCCGTGGCATAGCGGCATGCCAGTGGCGTAGCCGTGGCAGTTGTTTTGGCATATTGGTGTTAGACCCAAATATGGCTCTGGCAACATTGGCCATGTTGCCACATCGATCCCAATGCTCTGGGAAACGTTATTTGGCTTGGTTGGCGTAGCAATTTTTCTCGAATTAGGGTTTGGCATGTTGAAACCCTAATTAGTGCGTGGCCAAGGCTTGGATTTGGTGTCGTTTCCAAAGCAAGGGCTTGGCGGCGTGGCCAAGACTAGGATTTGGCGCTGTGGCCAAAGTTAGCGCTTGGCGGCATGGCCAAGGCTAGGTTTTGGCGTCGTGGCCAAAGCTAGGGCTTGGCGGCGTGGCCAAGGCTAGGATTTGGCGCCATGGACAAAGTTAGAGCTTGGCGGCATGTTACTGCAGCAGAGTGGCATGTTGGCATGCCGATTAATATGTTGTTGTGGCAGGGCGCGTTTGGCTTGCCGGTTAGTATGGTGGCGTGGCAGGGTGTGTTTGGCCTTTAATGTATGGTGGCGGGTTTAGAGCGACTTGATTGGTCAAGAAAAGGGTCCGGCCAAACATGAGGTGCCGCCGCGTCTCTAGTGCTCGTGTCGCATTTAAAGTGACCTAATTGGTCAGTAGGAAGGAGAGGGGGACGTCCAAGCATGGGAGTGGCTACACTTCTGGTGTGAGTGTGACGGCTTTAGAGCGACCTGATTGGTCGATGAAAAAAGGGGGCCGACAATTATGGGCCCAGCCACAACTTATGTGCGCGTGGCGGTTTTAAGGCGACCTTATTGGTCGAGGGAAATAAGGCCGGTTTACGATGGGGCGTGGCCAATGGAAAATGGCGTCGGCTGGCCTAAGGCATGGCCACGCCTCCCTTTCTGCTGCTCCTATCCTGCGGCTCAGTGTTTTCTGTTTATGGGCAAGATTTTGTGTCTACTAATCCATGGAGGATTAATTACCAAGTTTGCCTAGGCTTAAATTTCGACAAGCAAGGTCTGATATTAACTTTTGCAAGTTAGCCAGGGTAATCGATTGAACTCTATGTGTTGACACAGAGTTCTTTTAAGTTCATTACCATAGAGCAGCATGCTTTCTGATTGAATACTTTATGCAAATACCTTATCCTTGATATCTGGAAATTCGTGCTACTCTGCTGCGAGTGAACACAAATTGTCATGTCATATCAACATTAAGGGTTCAGCCGGGGAACATAGTATAGAAAGCATTTAAAGAAACTTGTATTAGGTGAATATAAGCAAGGCGCCGAAATTTACAGAACATCTGGGATGGTTGCTACATGCGCCAGTCTGGATAAATTTCATGTAAATATATTGAACGGCTCAATAACTATGCCAGTGGAAAGGTTAGCACATCAGATGCAAGTTTTTACAATTTTAACCCTAAGCTAAAAACCACCATCAACATTAAGTCCCTTGCTTAGCACGTAACATTGGCATTGTTGCGTGGTAAGCATGAGATGGTGACAGACAAGAGTAAAATCGGAAGGGCAAGACGTGAAGAGATTTCCAGGGAAATTCGACTAACCTTTGGCGGAAAGCATGAGGAATACGTGATCCTCGTATTGGCGGCTTGACATACTTCTGGCTTAGCCCTGTAGTGCCAGTCTTGGCGCTGCAACCTCTTTCATGAACCGTTGATGCTGACATTGCTACCTTAGTCATGGGATGGCAATGATAACATTATTGGTTGGCCCAAACACATAGTGGCAAAGAAGGCGCCAGTGGCTTTGGTTCGTGGAACAGCGAAAGGTGTTGTAACCCTGGCAGAGATGGCGTTTCAATCTTGGCTTCTGATCGGCATAGATGGCATTGCAACTTGGTTCGCGTGAGTCAAGCTAAATCACGGGACATGCGGAGATATGGTGCTACTTTGGTCATGGAGTGGCAGGGATGGCTGCTGGCGCGGAAGCCAAACCCTAATTATCTCGTATATATAAGTTTCTAATCCAGCTGGTATTCCGCGTTCAGAGCCTTAATACCCGTCTGGTAAAAGGATTTTCTTTCTCAGGCTTCATCAACCTGCCCAATATAAGAGGCGATCTTGAACCTTCCATTCGTATAGATCACTATAGAATTGCGTCCGTCCTCCTCACAAGTACTGTCTCGTATCTCTTCTCCTAGTTCTCCATTTTGTCTTATTCATTATGTAGATTGCCGATGCAGACATAGTGTAAAGAAAAATCTTTTTTTTTTTAGCATATAATGGGATCTTCCGATGATGATCGTACCTCTGATTATTTGGAGAAAAGCTTTGAAGTCCACAAACCCAAGTTTTCTTCGCATGAGGAGGTATTAGACAAAATCGATTCTTTGTTCCGTGAGGCTGGCGAGATTATACAAGGCATGTCCCTCACCCATTTACGCATCATGCGGGTGCGTGTCCAGGCTTTCATGGCTTCGATGGACATGGAGGAAAATTGAGACATGATGAAGCATCCCAACACGTCGGGAAATCCCCACGTGATGGAGTTTTTCCACAAACCAGTGCCAGGGATGAACGATTCGCTTCTCGATTGAAACGACGAAAGACTGAGTCTAAGAAAATTCTAGACAAGAGCCAGTTTGATTATCATGTCCATAACGGTATTGTAATCCTCGATTCTGAGGTGGACGAACCGGAGCATTCTCAAGAGACTGTGGTTTACGAGACTGAAACAGCTTCTGAAGTGGATGCCGAAAATGTTGTTGGGGAAGTCGGAGCGATCGCTGAGGATGTTGTCAAGGAAGATGGGGAGGCGGTGGAAGCATATGTTGGAGTCGTTGGAGAAGTTGTGGGGACACATGCTGGAACTGCTGTCGAAACGGGCTCCGACTGGGATGCTTAAGCTGCTGCTGAAACAGCTTCTGGATGGGATGTTGAAGCTGCTGCTAAAACGGCTTCTGGATGGGATGTTCAAGCTGCCGCAGAGATAGCTTCTGGATGGAATATTTGCTGTCGGAGAAGGTGCTGGGGCAAGTGCTTGAAAAAGCTCTGATGGAGGCGTCATTGACCAAGGTGTCTTGTCATTGACAACTGGTTTTCTATTTTGTGATTTCCTTCCGCAGGGAAAACAATCTTTTCGTAAATCGTAGATGTTTTTGATACTTCGGTTTTTTTCTTTTTGTTCGTGCGACTGGAGCCATGTTTCACCAAGTAATATTCTTTCATTTATGTTGCTTTGATAATTTCACATCTTTGATTGAATGAATAAAATCTCCCGGAAGAGACCTAAAACCCCTTTTGCAAAAAACAAGTTCTTCCACCCTTCCAAAGCGATTCAGCAGATGGGAAGCCAAATCACATAAATGATGCAGCAATAATGCTAGTTGGCGCGTCACATTCTCTCTGTTTAGATACTTCCATGGGAACGCCTCGTATGTCGTGAGAAACAGTAACTCAAAACAGGGAAAAACGGTAGCAATGATTAAGGATTTTGACCAACCTTTTATTGGATTTTCCCTCGCAAATAACACATGAAATTTGTGACATGCCGCCTGGGTATGTAGAAGTGTGAGCCGTCACAAGCTAGGAAGAACATCTCAAGAAGTAGATAATCCTCGTCAGGCAAAAGTTGAAGCCAGATGTTCTTGAAGGAAGGTGTTTGTGCCGCCACTCGATGATCTTCTTCCTTGCACGTTCCCTTCCTCAGTATTTCTTTTTTCTTTTTTCGAATAAGATATTTCTTATAGGTTTTGATTTTTTTCTGGTTTTTCAACTGATGGGTAATGACTTGCCGGATACTTTTCCCTTGAGATGATTTAGGAAAACTTATTTTGAAATAAAGATGCTTTTAATTAAAATCGAAACCCTAATTATGAATGCAAGCAGTGCAATCATTTTGGAAGGATTACAAATATTGTAGGGAAAAGGGAAATTACTGAAGGAAATACTTAAAAGGAAAACGCTGGAGGAAAAGGTAGCACAGCGTTTAGGTATTGAAGGGCTTGAGCCATCGCGAGTGAATTGTCACGCCTTCCAGCTTGTCGGCGTTGATGAGCTTGCAGTAACCACCAAAGATAACATCTGCCACCAGGTATGGCTCGTCTTCCCTTTCTTTAAGCGAATCAGGTTGAGCGGATAGCTTCACTGTTACATCTCCAACTTGAAACGTGGTCACCTTGACTACTATATCTCCAATTTGAAACGGGTTTGGGCGTTGCGCCACCACTTGATTTTTGAGCTCGTTATCTTTGACTGAAGCACCTTCTAAATTTTTGACAAAGCATTTGAAAGGCCCAGCATCCCATTCACATCTCTTAATGACGCCCGGGTTGATAACTGGGCTGAGTCCCCATGCATGACCGAGAGGAGAAGTGATTGGGTGCAGAAAGGGTTGTTCAAAAGGACTTACTTGTGTTCGGAATCTTCGGATGAATGTCGATGGGATTTCTCCAGGTTATTGAGTTACCTTGGTAAGTTGTTGATACGGTAATATGTGATCTTCAGGGTTGGATGGCTTGTTGGAAATTCTTTCGGGTATCGACACCGGCAGAGGGGATACTCCTAATTTCGCTTTATTGCCATGTACCCATGAGCGCCCAGAATCATGTCGTAATTTGAGAGTTCTTTGACAATGTGGAATTTTCCATGTGTTAGAGCATCTACCACCTTAATTTCAAGGTCGATGTAGCATATGCGTCTATTGCTTCTCCTTCCAAGTTTTTGACTACAATTGGGGAAAGGGTAGCCTTCTGCTTTGAAATTTTCGCAGCTCTCAGAGTTTTGATGGTAACAATGTTGAAATCAGAGGCTACGTCGATCAATGTGCTATCAATCTCGGCGCCCCTCAGATAAACCGTGGTCAGCAGTCCCCAGTTGCATTTTCCAACACCGCTTCCTGAGAGAGCTTTGGATTCCAGCGTGGTTTCTTCAATAGGAAAAAGTCGCTTGCCCGACATAACGTGGTTAAGGGCTGTGAATATATCTTGAAGCCGCGCCTTGGAGAAATATAGAATTTTGCATACATGATGCACCATGGATTGCACGGTTTTGTGAACAAAGTCCCCATAGAGCATGCAACTTCTGACTAGAAGAGGATCTCTGTGAACTCCCTCATTTCCCAGTTGGAGTTCCCCTGCCTCCACCTTTTCTTTTAAGACACGCTTTAATTTATTGTAGTCACTGGTCGGGTGATGGAAACCCTGTGGTAGCGGCAATACTTAGGGTTTGTCATTTCCTCTTCAGTTGGTGGGCGTCTTATAGGAGGCAGTTTGATAGCCACTCCGTTAGTATCTTGAGGAAAATAAGCACCTCTTTCTAAGTCGAAGCCATGTTCGTCTGAGCTCTAGCGAGAACTTCCTGTCTTTCCATCAAATCAACAATGGTAATATGGGATCGGCTTCCTCTGGCTCCCCCAGTTTCTCGTCCTGGCGGGGTAACAGCGTCCCTAGTGACGATTGGAGGTATCACACTTGAAGGAACGTTGGGGGTGGAGGCATCGGCTCTGGCGAACGGAGGTGTAACACCTGAAGGAACATTTTCCGCGCCGCTGGTGTTGACAGGTGGCGTGTTAATGCCACTGGAAGGAACGTTAATACCGAGAGTAATTTCAGCGCTAGTGTTTTCAGGGTTTGTTGCTGATCCGGACCTGAGTTCTACCATTTTGAAATTGGGATTGAAAGAAAAATGAAATTGGAAATTGGTATTGCAACCAAGAGATTAATCTCCCACTATGGTCGCCAATTGTTTATGGGTAAAAATTGTTTCGCCGGGTTTTGGTAATTTTGGGTGTGTAGAAACAAATCTAATACCTAAACAATGCACTTTGCACGGGAGTACTTTTGATTCGAGAGATCAATCTGTACAATCCTGGCCTAAAACAAAAAATGGTTGTTCCATGCTTGCTTCGGTCACAAAGTGAAGGAGAAGGGTTGGTCTTAGGGAGGGAAGCGAAGAAAGTGCTGAGACTAGAATAGTTAATTTTGAAGGTGTGGTTGTATATGACTTGTATCAGAAAGTGGAACTGGCTTGCAGAATGGAAGCTATCAGTTCTTTAATGATTTCTGGACACTGTGTTGTTCTCTGACAAAAACTTGTTGTTTCATGGTAAATAGGTGAAACCTATTTATACAAGTCATATTGAAACGTACCATGGTCTCGTAGAAAATGGAAACGATTGAGTGGTGGAAGAATAAAGTAACGTGTAACCGTCAGGCATTATGCTTCCATGATGAAGGAAGTGAATTAGTTTACACCGTTACTTTCATCACCACTAATTGTCCCACTTTATGACACTTTCTTATAACGGGCGTATTGCACGCCGCACGCTGTAAACCGCCAGACCAATACCCTGATGAGTATCCCCCAGTTTGTGACATGTTTGATGTCTCGAGTATTTTTCGTGGAAAACGTGTAGAAAGTTGCTATGTGTGGAAAGTCAAAGTCAAGAGACTTGCCATAGGAAAATAGCGTGTGATGCTATTAGGCTTGCCTTGGCCGGCGCCTAAAACTTACCACAAGTCCGTCAGTTTGGTGGCGAACTTGAATAGCTGAGATTGCATCTCAAGAAGAAGGGTAGTTGTTGATTATGAATACCTTTTGTTGGCGCCTGGTAATGACACAGTGGCGTTTTTGGCGTACGCCAGTGACATTGCAGCATGACTGGCATACCTCGTGCATGTCAGTGGCACGGTGGCGTAACCATGTCCACTAGCTGGTTGCCTGGAACTTGTCGCAAGTCCGTCAGTTCAGTGGCGAACTCGGATGGCTGACATTTCATCTCATGAGGAAGGGTAGCTGTTGATTATATGGACATATCTTTGTTGTGTAGAAAAGTGGCACCATTAGCATAGTGGCGCCTGGCATAGCCGTGGCATAACAGCATGCTAGCGGCGTAGCCGTGGCATAACGGCATGCCAGTGGCGTCGCCGTGGCAGCTGTTTTGGCATATTGGTGTTAGACCCAAATATGGCTCTGGAAACATTGGCCTTGTTGCCATATCGATCCCAACTCTCTGGGAAACGTTATTTGGCTTGGTTGGCGTAGCAATTTTGCCCAAATTAGGGTTTGGCATGTTGAAACCCTAATTAGTGCGTGGCCAAGGCTTGGATTTGGCATCGTGGCCAAAGCTAGGTCTTGGCGGCGTGGCCAAGGCTAGGATTTGGCGTCGTGGCCAAAGTTAGGGCTTGGCGGCGTGGCCAAGGTTTGCCAGGTTTTGGCGCCGTGGCCAAAGTTAGAGCTTGGCGGCGTGGCCAAGGCTAGGTTTTCGCGCCGTGGCCAAAGCTAGGGCTTGGCGGTGTGTCCAAGGCTAGGATTTGGCGCCGTGGCCAAAATTAGAGCTTGGCGGCGTGGCCAAGGCTAGGTTTTGGTGTCGTGGCCAAAGTTAGGGCTTGGCGGCATGTTACTGCGGCAGAGTGGCATGTTGGCATGCCGATTAATATGTTGTTGTGGCAGGGCGCGTTTGTCTTGCCGGTTAGTATGGTGGCGCGACAGGGTGCGTTTGGCCTTTAATGTATGGTGGCGGGTTTAGAGCGACTTGATTGGTCAAGAAAATGGGTCGGCCAAACATGAGGCGCGGCCGCACCTCTAGTGCTTGTGGCGCATTTAAAGTGACCTAATTGGTCGGTAGGAAGGAGAGGGGGACGGCCAAGCATGGGTGTGGCTACACTTTTGGTGTGAGTGTGGCGGCTTTAGAGCGATCTGATTGGTCGATGGAAAAAGGAGGCCGACAAGTATGGGCCCAACCACAACTTATGTGCGCGTGGCGAGTTTAAGGCGACCTGATTGGTCGAGGGAAATAAGGCCGGTTTAGGATGGGGCGTGGCCAATGGCAAATGGCGCCGGCTGGCCTAAGGCATGGCCACGCCTCCCTTTCTACTGCTCCTATCCTGCGGCTCCCTGTTTTCGGTTTCTGGGCAAGATTTTGTGTCTACTAATTCATGGCGGATTAATTACCTAGTTTTCCTAGGCTTAAATTTCGACAAGCAAGGTCTGATATACTGCGCAAGGCGCAAAAACCTAACTTTTGCAAGTTAGCCAGGGTAATCGATTGAATTCTATATGTTGACACAGAGTTCTTTTAAGTTCATTACCAGAGAGCAAAGATGCTTTTTCGATTGAATACTTTATGCAAAGACCTTATCCTTGATATTTGGAAATTCGTGCTACTCTGCTGCGAGTGAATACAAATTGTCATGCCATATCAACATTAAGGGTTCAGCCGTGGAACATAGCATAGAAAGCATTCAAAGAAACTTGTATTAAGTGAATATAGGCAATGCGCCGAAATTTACAAGTTTATACGGGATGGTTGCTACATGCGTCGATCACGGATAAATTTCATGTAAATATATTGAACGGCTAAATAACTATGCCGGTGGAGAGGTTATCACTCCTTTGGCTCTTGTTTCCTTCGAGTGACATCATATCAGATGCAAGGTTTTACAATTTTAACTTTAAGCTAGAAACCACCATCAACACCAAGGAAACCGGCCTTAGAGGTCTAGACTACTACGTGGCAATGACATATATTGTATTTGGGGACCTCAAAAAAAAAACAAATGGAAGGTCTAGACCCACCGAGATTTGCTATAAAAAAATCCCAACAGGAAAAAGAATGGTCTTTACCATGAGAGAAATCCCAAAGATTGATTCACCGTGAGAGAAATCCGGTAGAAACCACCGAGTGAGAATAAAAAATGGTTTTTACCATCCCAATGTTATATACCAGACAACCCTTGGATTTTTCCGCGGAATAGTCACGGTGAGCGTAGACTTGTTCTATGTGAAATGTGAAATGAATTGGTCCCACAGTCTCTTTCGGTTGTGATATTTATCGGTAGATATAAAAGGTTCAGCACTGAAATAGAATCAAAGATACGAACATACACTAAAGAAGCTAAACAAAATTGTAAGCATATTCCATTATCAACTTTTTCAAAACCAAAAGCATGACAACCCCTGGTAAGCATCATTTGTTGTTAATTATGAATACTAGCGATGACACTATAACAACTATGTACACATTAACAATGAACAAGTGTACAACTATGTACACATTAACAATAAACATGTATATAATTATGTACACATTAATAATCAACATGCTATATAATAGGCACTGATAAATTAAACTGCTATCAACTTCTAATATGGGTATTTCTGAAGATCCTTGCAGCACTTCAGGTGGTGATGATGGCCCCACCAGTGACACTGTAGCAATCAAGTTTTATATGTACAACCGATAAAACTAATTAGATATCATGTCATTACAGAAGAAGAAAATGAATAGTATACCTGCATAGTAAATTATTTCTCTCAAGTTACTACACTGATTACTAATTAATTCAAAACGGATGTAGCAAATTCTACCTGAGAGTCATGTCATTATTTACCAATGTAATATTATATGTACGGATTCCCTGCATGCTAGCTACTCAATACCTATGAACATATGTTTCAAAACCAGGAAAATGAATTTAAATATTTAGATCCCAACACAATATGTAACAAAAGAAATAAAAGACCATTGATATCTTATTTAGACCACTACCTAAACCCAAATATAGAGAATCCCCCAATAAGAAAAAAATTCTCAAATTACACCGATCATAATGCCAAAATCCCTATACGATGTCAATTATGTGCACAGTAACAATTTAAAAACAAATTTGCGCAAACTGGAAACACAAGCATATGCTTATCAGGTCAATATGTTACCAATGTGTATCAATTTGTACCCCCTAGTTACTTACGCAATAATAAGTTTACGGAGTCATTTTTTTCACATGCGCACCAGATTGTACACCCTAGTTATAGTTTATGCAATTACTTTGTGATTGTTTAGAAAATCATTAAAAATTATGTGCACCAGATTGTATACAACAATGTTACACTTATATTATAGGTGTACTAATATATACACATGTAATTTATGTAAACCAACAGTCAGTGACTCATAGCATCACTGATTCGACATCCAAGAAATGAAAAAAGATTGTTAACTAAAATTTAATTAAAAGTCCTACAGTGGGCTACTATGTACACATGTAATTTTACTGTCACATGTGTACAACAATGTACACTTATATTACATGTGTACTAATATGTACACATGTAATTTTTGTGACAACAAATAGTCGTTGACTCTTCAATAACAGGTTGAGAACTAATCCAGGTTTACATGATTTGCTCAACCAATTCAAGTGCCCCTTTATTTTGCTAAGACACACAAAGCTTAGGTACATGATTAGACTGGCAATCACAATTTGAGTTCAACTCACCGAAAGCATATCTTGAGCAACTTCATCAAGGTTAGGATCAGATGACATCTTAAGTGGAGACCATTGTGGATATTCATCTCAATTCATTAGATTTCTTACCCCTGGCAATCGATATTCATTTGGAGTCCCCAACAAACAACCCAGCATGTACAAAAAAAAATCAGTTAGTTTAACAATTAGAGAACAACCCAAAGATGTGAGCCAAACACATGTCCATCTGAAATTCATAAGGTGCAACTATAAAATTTATTTCATTCTAGACTGGTTATTTTGTTGAAGTTGAAATATAAAATTTATATAGAATCACACAAAAGACTATCCATAAGTTTAAGTCAAATGGGAAACATGATAAAGTGTTATGCTCATTGTTTTTCCAATATAAGTAATATTTGGAACTTAGCGTGGTTCGGTCTTCGAAAAAATCAAATATTACCAGAAGAATTCAAGGGAAGGTGTAAGCATAGTCAGTGCAGCAGTTGTAAGGCACATGGTTCACTAAAGGAAAAATGCAAGATTCATTCATTCTAAGTAAGCCAGCACTTATTGAGATGCGCTCGAAAAAGCTAACTATGTTAAAAACATCTGAGTTGTGCTATAATTATATATTACTGACAATTACAGCACAAGTGTTTAGACGCAAACAACTTTACTAAGATAAAGATATGAGATTTGTTCTAAGATTGGTCGATATATATACATTTTCGGTTCATGGCAATCTAACAAAGATTTTTTTTAGCCTAGATTTGAAATGCCATATGTATACACTTGGCATTAATCTCTAATGCTACTATTTGAAATGCAATTTGTATACACTTGTCACTAATCTTAATGCTACTGTACATTCCAACTACTACAACATTTACAGTGCAATGTGTACATCTTATCTCTTACCACTCTTTGAAAAAAGGGGACATTACATAATTATTTTATTTTAAAAGAGCTTGCCACTTTCTCCATGTGACTACAATTCATGAAATTAGCGTACAACCCTAACTTATAAATGAAACAAATCCATTCAACAAGGTTAGATACTATAGAATCAAAATTTCCTTCATTTTATCTAATTGCCAGATGACGCATTTTTCCAAGCATAGCATGTTAACGACGAACCACTACTTCGTAGATCAGTTTACATTGCCTAAGCTGGCTAAATTAGTGAACATCGAAAGAGAACCTAGTAATGGGAGAAAAAAAAATACTTGGAGATTTTGTTATTGGGTTTAACTCAAATAAATCCCAGATTCCAATATCAAATGAAATGGATCTAAGAAAAATGGATATAGACACAAATCAAACATCCAATTGTGAAAAAGAAATAAGCAAAAAATCTAATTATTGTGTTCCTCCCAAAATAGCCATAATCCAGAGAGAGTACCTGCGCATGCACCAACTGTTGGAGATATTGAGGGGCCGTGATTTTTAATAACTTGATAAAGATTCTGAGAAATACGAGCTTCCTCTTGTTCCTCCTTCACATTTGTATATAAGAAAATTAAATCTCAATGCATAAAATGTAGACGATCAACAAACAAATTCAACAACTCCTCAACAAAAATTCAATAAATCTCATATAGATCTCATACAAATATAGAATTTTCAAAGACATGTTATACATCTAATAGATCTGTAAATTTAAACACAAAAAGAACCATAAATACACATCTACCGATCAAAATAGCATCTGATAACTTATCAAAATAGATACCTAAAGCATCACAAAAGAAATTGGAGCAAGATTTTCGAGGAAAATGTTAAAAACAAACAGCTGATCTAAAATTATATGAATTTTGAATAAGATTTTGATGGAATTTTACCATATTTGTTTGTTTTTAGATCTTCTTCCGAGATTTTTCGAGGTTGAGAGAAAGGGGAAAGGTAGAGGAGCATAAAATGATCTATACACGATCATGAATCGAATTTGATATGAGTTTTTATCAAAATCCTATCACCGTCGTCTTTAACAGGAGTAAATGGAGAGCACTTTCGAGAGTTTCGACATATGAAACCATGAAATTGAAAATGATTATGACAGAGGAATTACCAGATTTTGTTTTATGGGTATTTTTGTCCTCAAAGAAAGCACATTTTGGACTAAATCGTTCAACAATGGACTGACTCGTTTAGGATTTGGTTAATTTTAGGGCTGCACAAGACCCGCCCATGATACCCAAATCCGCCCGTACCCTATAAACCCGTGGGTTTTTTGTCCAAACCCGCCCGTTGTGGGTGCGGAGTTGGTTAAGGAAAAAAAAAAACCCGTTGTCTGTGGGTGCGAGGTTGGTTTTAGCTAATACCCGCCCATACCCGCCCAAAAAAATCCGCAAAATATATACCATTAGATAAATCTAATCCTACCTGTCCATTATGAAACCCTAATACTAGTAGATAGGATAACTGATAACCCTCATTCACTCTCTCTCTCGTTCGCCTCTCCTCTTCTTGCTCCTCGGTTCTTCTTCTTCACCTACGAACGACAATTACCGAGAAATCTTCACGTAAATCGACAACAACAACAACTTCGAATCTTCACCAGAAATCGACAACAATCGAAAAATCAACAGATTCAACACTTAATCTTCATCTGTGAACTTTGGGGGTTTTGGTTTTTTTTCTCACTTAATCAAGGATAAATCAAGTGAGAATAGAAATATGAAGTTACTCTAAATACTTGGATGTGGATTGATTTTTGTTTCATTTTGTATCTGTTTTTGAGGTAAAATTGCGAAGTTACTCTAAATACAAGGATAAATTATTTCAATTTGATCAGATTTCTCTGTTTTTTGTAAGACACTAAGACTTATGTAGGTTTTTTTTTTCTTTTTTTTAAAGTTATTAAGAACTTAAGTAAAACATATGTGTGTGTGAATGATTATTGTGGGTTTAAGCGGGTTTAACCCAAACCCGCCCTACCCGCAGCGGGCGGGTAACAAAACCCGCCCGCTGTTTGTGGGTGCGGGGTTGGTTATGAAAAAAAAAAACCCGCAATCTGTGGGTGCGAGGTTGGTTTTAGCTTATACCCGCCCATGTGCAGCCCTAGTTAATTTAACTAGGAAATACCATTAGGTCCTAGGAATAATATATTAGGGAGAGTCTAGTCCTGTTGACCCAGTCATGTGTCTGTTTGGTCCTATTTGATAATATAAATTATAGTTTGGTCCTAAAAATTATTGTTTGGTCCTAGGCTGATGTCATGGATGATGTAAATGTCACCTTGTAGTGGCAGAAATACCCTTTTGGATAAGGACCATATATATAGTCAAAAGGTAAGAGAGAATAAATCATTCTCAGATTTACTTTCTCTCTCATCTTTTTTTTTCCTAGATCTGAAATTTTTTTCTCCTGCTCGATGTTAACGAGATGAACTCGTGTTGAACAAACCAAATCTGCTGCTCGATGTTTATTCTCCGATCTTATACGATGAAGAATGATGTTTTCTTTGCTCGTGTTAATGAGATGAACTCGTGTTGAACGAACCAAATCTGCTGCTGTTGTTGTTTTGATGAAGAACCAAATCTGCTGTTGTTGTTGTTTGATGAAGACGACGATGCTGTTGAAGTATACAAGACGATGAGACGACGATGACTGCTGCTGTTGTTGTTTTGATGAAGAACCAAATCTGCTGCTGTTGTTGTTTGATGAAGACGACGATGCTGTTGAAGTATACAAGACGATGAGACGACGATGATGTTGTTGAAGACGACGATGATGTTTATGATGTTGAAGACGACGATCTTTGTTGAAGACGACGATGTTGTTGAAGACGAACTCGATTTGTTTGTTAAGATGATGTTCTTGTGCTTGGTGTTTGAAGACGACGATGTTGATGTTCTTTGTTGAAGACGTAGAAGAAGATGAAGATGATGATGTTGTTCATTTTTACAAATGAAATACATTTTTTAGCTTTTTGTATGGACTTCATTCCTGGGAATGAAGTCTGTTTTTTTTTTTAGCTTTTTGTATGGACTTCATTCCAGGAATGAAGTCTGTTTTTTTAGCTTTTTGTATGGACTTCATTCCCAGGAATGAAGTCTGTTTCTTTAGCTTTTTGTATGGACTTCATTCCCAGAAATGAAGTACATTTTTAACTTTTTGTATGGATGTTTTTTTAGCTTTTTGTATGGACTTCATTCCTGGGAATGAAGTCTGCATTTTTTAACTTTTTTGTATGGACTTCATTCACAGGAATGAAGTGCATTTTAGCTTTTTTTGTATGGACTTCATTCAGGGAATGAAGTACATTTTTGTATGGACTTCATTCTAAGACGGAATGAAGTACATTTTTGTTAGCAAGAAAAATCTCTTAAAAAAAAAAAATTAACATGGAAGGGTATTTTTGTACATTTAAATATTTTTAAATAATTATGGGCCAAAATAGTAAAGGCGTTTCAACAAAATGATAAAGCAGATATGGCCCACCTATAAAAGGACCAAACGATATTTTTCCCTTAATTTAAATCCCTTTGTACTAGGCTTGTGATGGCAGGACTAGACTTAAAGCCCAATAACTTTGGGACTAAACGTCAAGTTCGTCCCACAGTCTCTTTCGGTTGTGATATTTGTCGGTAGATATAATCGTAACATTTCCATTAAGAAAAAAGAGACATTTCAAGAACTTCTGAATTCCATTCCCAACACCTATTAGGATTAGGGAGGAAGAGGAAGATGAGACTCTAATTGCAGCAGCTTAGAAGTTGAGCAGCAGTTTTGATTCGTAAGGTATAATTTATTCTTATCCATTCAATTTCTTCTTCCTATATATACAGAGAGAAAGAGTTCGATTAGGAAGTTGTATCTTTCTGAAACACAAGGGTTTTAATTAATTTCTACTTTTGATTCATGCAAGTCCAGTTCCTGAAGGTTTGTTGTCCACTAAATAACGCTGTTTATATTCTCAATTGGTTTAATATACTAATTAAAATTAAAATTACCTAGGTTGAGCATTATTGTAGAACAATTTTTGGGAAATCTTCAGCTTGTAAGAGTACCAATCGTTTTTTGGAATGTCTTATTAAAACTATTTGATTTTTATTAAAACCAAATCTGGTTGCTTTGCGTAGCAATAATTTTGAGAATTGATTTGGTTGATTTGTGGATTCTTAAACTTTTGGGTATGATTAATACTGATGCAGCTGTTGATGTTTTTTTTTTTTTTTATGGAGGAACAAGAAGATTTCAGCTAGTGTTCTTGGTGTAACCCCTGCAATGTGAGTTCTATTTGAATTGTTGGAATTCCACTAACTTACTTCTATACTCTGCGGAGTCTCTGGCAGTTTTTTATGAGGTGTGTGTTGATACCTTCTCCTCGTGACTGTTCCCATCTCCTACTTGTGTGCACACAATTCTTAAAACTGCAGTAACCGTTTTATTTCTTAGGGATTTTTGCATAGATAACTTGTGTAAAGAATCAATGACCCCTTAGCTATGTGATAGTTCATGATATGGCCGAGTTTGGTAAACTATTAGTTCTTAAAACACTAGTTCTCAGCATTAGTTTCGTCATCTATTCATTAGTTTTAAACGTTTTCTTGATTCAGCATTATTTTTCTTGATTCATTAGTTCATGATATGGCCGAGTTTGGTAAACTATTAGTTCTTAAAACACTAGTTCTCAGCATTAGTTTCGTCATCTATTCATTAGTTTTAAACGTTTTCTTGATTTTTCTTAATTCTCAGCATTATTTTTCTTGATTCATTAGTTCATGATATGGCCGAGTTTGGTAAACTATTAGTTCTTAAAACACTAGTTCTCAGCATTAGTTTCGTCATCTATTCATTAGTTTTAAACGTTTTCTTGATTTTATTTTTCTTAATTCCAGCCGAATTCGGAGAAAAGTTGTTTCCAGCCGACATACGCTACTCAGGTAAATTGTTTTTATTTTTCCTAGTTCAATGCATACTTTTTTTTTTGCCTTTATTAGCATCCTGGGCATTGTTCAGTTGACACTAGCTAGTCTACTGTGATATCCCAGTGTTAATGTCTCCTACTGATTCAAACATTTGGTACATGAGGTTATTAGGAGGTGCCGAGCCTTTAGTTTATCTGTTTTAGCTACAACTCTTATATGGGTGAGGACTTGGATCTCTTATAACTTATATATTAGAAGTACTTTAAACTTATAACTTATATATTAGAAGTACTTTAAAATTTGGTTTGTCTACGTCTGCATTTTGGTTTGCTTACATTTGCATTTTCGTTTTGCTTATATCTGCACAAAAATGCTATATGACCCTCATGTTAGCATATTGATTAGTTATTTTTGGTTGTCCAAGTCATCAAAAATCACCGCAAGAATAACAAATAGGTTTCTTCCATTGTGTAAGTCAACATATGTAGAAGTTCATCTAACGGCTACCACAAAATCATCCAACTAAATGTTAGAAATCTTCTTCCAGACTTTCACTCCCCGTCCTCTGCCATTTTCATACTGTTCTTTTTCTTCATCGAACAACTATAGAAATTAGTCCTCTATTTATCTTCGATTGATTAAACGTAATCCATACTGCAACACGAATTAATAAGGTCGGGAAGTTAAAAGAAGTGAGTTTTAATTTACTGTACTAATCAAAAACAATTTTTAATTTAAATCTGAAATTCTTTCATTTTGTTGCCAAATCAAATCTGAACTAGGATGATTAACAAAGTGTCAATGATTGATGGGAAAAGAGATGAGTGAAGCTGTTAGGATTTGTGGAGTTTATTTCGGTGTAAACTAGAAAGAGAGAAACAGGAAAGTTCTCGTTCTTTGATGATGTGGAAAAATATAGATACATGTCAATCTATCCCTGTACCAGCCACATAAGATCAGCTGTCAACTAGCTGGTAATGCGCGGTTCATGTAGCAAAATTTGATATTTGCATTTGGTTAAGCTCCTTGCATATTTCTTATAATTTCTGGCTTGAGTATTAACTTTAGTTTTGGCAGCAGCAACCAAGGCATCAGTTGCCCGGAGGAATCCATCACATTGGTCACGTATCAGGTAGGCTTCTTATGTTCCATAAGTTATGATAACAACTGAACCTAGATTATGAATCATGTCTGTGTACCGTTTAACCGAGTTTTGTGTCTAAATTACTCTATATGCATACATCCGGCTAATGTGGACATTGGATTCATCCTAAACCAATTTCACACTTGTAAAGAAAAGAATCATGCTAACTTGTTTGAGACAAAACAGTGAACTAATTTGTCCGTCTCTTTGGTGACTCTGGTCTTCTTTTGATTAGTATCAGTTTTCGATCTCATGCTCTCAGCTAGTTCTATTCCAACTAATCATTTCGCACTTAAGAATTTGGACTTTTCTCCTTTCAAAGGGTAGGGAACATTGTTTGTTATAGAATGATGCACTGATTCATGGTCTACCAACTCTGCCTTGTAATACTGACTCATTTAATTTACTGAAGATGTGTTTGTCCTTTTGGTCAGTTGGTACTGTTTTCTGTTATGGCAGATTAGCACTTTAAAATCAATATACAGATGCCGCTTACAGATTGCATTGCTTCTTCCCTCTCAGTAACACGGGGTGTGTGGGACTGTTGCATTGCTTTTTGTACTCATTTTATGCTGTTGTATGAATTGATCAAAATTCTGTAACTTAAAAATGGTTTAGGACACAGTGTTCTATTGTTCTTAGAAATTCGTGTTCTATTGTTCTTAGAAATCCATCACAGTGTCGTGACAAACTTCAGTGTTGATTGATGATTATTAACTTATATACAGCAGAAAATGGGCCTTGCTGTTGCTATTTGAAGATGATGCTGAACCTCCACCCATAAGCAAGCTCATGTGATGGTAGAAGTATTTGGTGAAGCACAGTAGCTGGTGGAGAAGGAATGAAATGGCCCTCCATCTAGGATTATAACCTGCCCCTCCAAATCCCGTCAAACGCTTTTATTTACTTTCTGAGAAAAAAATAGGCATTTCATGTGGGTGTTGAAGGACTATCCTGGCCGTCAATTTTTTTCTCTACGATTTGGACACGTTTAACATAAAGCCCTTGGTGTTGGCATGAACTCTTAAGGATTTGGATACGTGTATTACAGCAAACCTTAACTTGGGTTGGGAAGGGTCAAGTAAATGTGAACACGTGGCATTTTTTTTTTTTTTTTTGCGAGCCCCTAAAGACAACTATATAAAAAATTGCACCATTCCTAATTGGTGATGTAACTTCTTCCTTTGATTGAATAATTGGTTTCCTAATTTTAGTTGTAAGAAATTAGGTAACTGTGCTCATCAATTTTTGTGTATAAATAAGAGGCGGATTTGAGAGGATAGAATAAAGATTTTTGGGTGGACACAACATAAGAAGAGAGATAGAATAGAGATTTTTTGGTGGCTGATCAACTCATGTAAGTACGCATAGGGTAAATTTTTTTCTTCTTTTTTTTCCTGATGGGCAGAATTGGTGCTTGATTGTGAGACTCACTAGTTAGGCTAGGTTGAATAATTGTGAAACAGACTTGTTTAGTACCTTTTTTCTTGTTTATAAGCCATTCAATATTTAATCAATAGGGATTGGATGCCCCGAAACAAATTGGTACACTCTATTAGAAGACATGCCTGAACCACCAATTCAATTATAGAGAACATCAATTCATCCCTCGATTCAATTGTATGCTCTGCTAGCTACTTCTACTTTTACCTTTTGAGCAGCTTATCTTCTAGATCTTCTTGTTGTTGATATCTCTTGGCTGTCCTTTTTTGCTTAGGTTTGCTTCTAAATCCCATCTTCTTTGAATTCAATGTTTTTAGAATTTTTCGATGGATTTTTAGAATTTCTATTCTGCTTATGATTAGCTTTTGTTTGAAATACGCTAGTAGTAGTTACAAATAGATCTTCTTACTGTTGATCTCAACAAAGTTTAATAGTTACAAATAGATCTTCTTATTTACCATCATAACATTTCAAGTTTGTGATACACGTTTTTCTTCTTTTCAGTGATACTACTGATATGGATCCCGGTGGTGGTTCGTCTGAAACCAAAAACAAGTCCAGATTAGAAAGAAAAGAGATCAACAGAAAAAATGACGAAGATGGTCTCAGATTTTACCGGGCTCAGACAGGGGAATCAAATGAAATTGTTAAAACAAGAATTCTAAGGTGACGATTTAACCCTCAAAAATGAGACATTGTTCTAGACTGAATAATTAGAAAATTATCTTTATTTCACAAAGTAGTTTCTGATATATTGCGTTTAATCTGTTCTTTTCAGTTACACTTTTGACACTGATGATGAGGAGGATGAGGGTGGTAGCAGCAGTCTTGGTCATTTATCTTTGTCCCACGACAAACAAACTGTTGGGCTCCCTCAAAATTATGAAGAGGACTGGAGGTACGATGAGTATGTTCAAGATATGGATGGGTATGATGTTAGGATTGATCATTCTTCTGAGGACGACGTATCCCAAGAATCTGATGATGATGATGATGATGATGATGAGACATCTGCACCTTCAGCAACACCTAAATCAGATGTACCGCGTATGACTAAGATACAGTTACCTATGGCCAAGGTTGGACAATCATCTCAGCCATCTCCTACAAATGGCATTCTACTGCCTCCACATGACACAAAAGGTGTATATCTGCTCACTTTTGATGGCTATTACACGAAGAACCGCAGCCAAGGAGAGAATGGAGGCTACGGGGCATTGTTGCGGTGTGGGGATGGTACTCCTGTTGCTGCTGTTGCTGGAGGCTCCAAACTTTGGATCTCAGGGTACTTTCACACCTTGGAGGGTATCCAAAGTGGTTTAGATCTTGCCATCTCTCGTGACATTAAAGCGCTGTACTGTGTCTGCAATTCGCAAAGGGTTTGCGAGACACTTCTGGACTGCTTCATCAACAATGATGAGGGTGAGTGTCCCTATCACCCTAATAATCAGTTTGATGTAGTCTGCCGACCTTGTCTGCAAAGGAAATTGAGGAAAGGGGAACCGTTTCATCTTGTATACGAGTTGGTAAGAGAAATAGTGCAAAAGGGTCAACGTTATTATCGATGTGATGAAGGGTTGGTAGAATCCCATGTAAAAGAATGGAACAAACCAGCGAACTTCCTTGCCAAGTTTGAGCGCTGCCCTGGAGTGGAAAGGGAGCTTGCACCAGAAGAGTTTACTGATGATTTGCGGGCTTTTGTTAATCAGCATGGAGGGCGTAACCCTTTTATTTACAATTAGTAGTTTAATAATCACTGATTTATGTATGTTTATCATTTGGAGACCGTGCTTTTATTTTCAACTAGATGTAATGCAGAATACCTTATTTATCCAACTCATTTCTAATTAAATTTCTAGTTTTAAATTCAATTCAAAAACCAAGTTCTAGGTTCTCATGAATTCCCATTCTAGCATCAATCATTAAGTTTAAGTTGTGGTGTTCAAGTGTTTTCAAAACAAACACAAACAAAAGAGAAATTACATAGCCTGCAGCTTCTTCTTAAGGCAGCACATCATCAGCAAAGGAGGAATAATGCGGATACCGGAAGGTAAGAGAGGTGCATCATCAGCAAAGGAGGAACTTCTGGGAGCAATAATGAGATCAGCACAGGTGGGAACAGCATTTTTGTCCATCCCATTACAAAGCTGTGGAAGTGAAATACAGAAAACCAACATGTCAACAACGGATTGAAACGTTTAGACATCAGAAAAGTACATGAAAGCATGCTCCAGGCAAGCTTCTGCCTACACTTAGGGGCTTGAGTGAAACTGGAGAATAACTTTCCAAATTTTGTTACAAAAGGTTAACATTTGATGTACCCTTTTGGCTGCTTGGCATAAAAGGAAAAAAAAATGCAATTGGCCAATTGGTTCCGGAGAAATATACATACTTGCAGGAGAAACAGATATTTAGCCATAATTGAGTCCTCTGGACATTGGCGGACAATTTCCAGCTTGATGACCTCTAGTGACTGTTTACAGCAACGGAAAAAATGTCAAGTATTACCATACGTCAACTAAGCAGCTTGATGGAACCACCATTCGCTGCTTACAGTTCAAAAGCAACCGAAACGAAATGATATTGATGACTTGCCTCTTCATGCTCTACTGTGTGAGCCAGTGAGAATAACCTAGCCCCAAAAATAGCCAAATTGAGCCACTGGTAAGCTGAATGGACCAGCTTCGACAACAGAAGCTGAGTAATCATTAATGCTACAATATGCCCATTCAGATAGATCCTCACGAAGAAATCTGAGAAGTACAGCAGCAGGAACATTCTGCAAACCAAAATGATCAACAAGTGTAAAGAATGCTCTCTAATAGACTAGAAATGAGATACCAGCAATCAAAAGGAAAATAAAGCCACTAGGGTCAGTATCCTAACCTGCAAAAGCATGGATGCCTTAACACAGAGTACTGCATTACTCGCAGCTGAAAACCCGTTTATGACAGAGTTATTTGCCTCCATCACTTTTCCAGGAGATGAGTTGACGAGGATGGTGACATCATCTATCCTACCACTTCCCACTATTGACCATCCCTCATCGGTAAAGCCATTGAGAGCTTCATTAAAACCTCTGCAAAACAGTATCAATCAATATTAGTACCATAACTTAAGGCATCTTAAAGCATCATTATCTCTCACCTGCTAAGCGTCTGAGTAAGTGCCGGTAGAGCTGCAGGCCTCCTACCCCAACCAGTGACAGCTGATTGAGAAACCTCCAAGGCAATCTGCCTTAGCTGGCGTAAATCCTGTATAGAACAGTAAAGCAATGAAACAATATAACATTTACATCACAAGTTATCAACTAATTGCATGAGAAGAATTTGAACTGTCCAACCGCCATTGTAGTCTTTTGAGCTATTACAGTTGAAGATTCATACAGTGGGCGCAACACCTCTGGTACACTGGATGGCTGGTTCAGGAAATTAACTTCGATGTTATTTGGGTGTTGTAATCATTCACATTAATCGGTTACCAACTATAAAAGGAATCAGTATTCAACAAAAGGTAAATGCATGTACCTCAAAATCCATATGATGAACAATGTGTATTATTCGTCCATCCCCATCAGTCTTATGAGGTACCCACTCGGCAGTATTTCTGCTCCCACAAAATGTTGTACTGGTGGCATGCTTGGACCTCCCAGTGTGCTGCTAAGCGACCTTTCGCCGACCTGCCCTAACAATGTGAAGCGTCACGAAAAACTCGACATGATACAATAAAGGATAACATAAGTTCAATCCAGATTCTTATCTTATTTAAAAAAGAACGACTAGCGTATTACTTACCACAAGACCACCATCCTCCAGCACAGAAGTATAGCAGGCAACCAGAAATTGCGAAACCACAGCTCATTCACGTCATTTGGACCTCCCTGTGTGCTGTATGTTGTCGGGGCATACAGCACATTCACATCATCCACAGCTCGGCAATTGCGAAACCACGAAGACCGATCTTTGAGGATTTCTGCGACCTAGAGAAATACAGTTTGGGTGTATTAAATCTTCTTGCAACCGATCAATGAGACTCCAGAAGACTGAGCACACAGTACATGGAGAATATAACATGACCAGACAACTTACCCTTGTAGGTTCTAGACCCACCAGGCCGCAGGCTCGTGCTGCCGCTCCAGTACAACCGTGTGAAATAGCAACAATTCCAGAGGGAATAAGAACAATCCACATTACTTTACTGAAGAATTGCCTTGAATGCAAATTTGTTAAGGAAGGTTTAGGAGAACATTGCGATTCAACATTGTTGTGCACCATGTTTGGCACTCAAGTTGCTATTTGATTCCAAAAAGTACCAGAAAAGGAACCACATTGAAACCTATATGGAGGATGCGAGTGGGCCAACAACTACCCCAGTGCATCCACGTGTTCGTGATAGTACTTCCTCTTGAAGTGGAGTGGAAATAGCTAGGTCGATGATTCATTTCTTTTGAACGCGTATAAACAATAGAATTGAAAATAGGAAGTTTGAGATAGTAACCTTCATCCCAGGCATTTAGACCCACTCTACAGCTGTCCCAGTGGCCTTTGATAAAAACTCTGTTAAAGTTTCTTCTGCAATGGACCAAAGTCCGGAAAAAATACAAAATTTAAACTCGTCAACAAAACAAGAAGACCAAATTCATCCAAAAACATAGATAGAAAACAAAACAATTTGCTCCATTATTGACCCACCACTAACACTATATTTATCAGTACTCATGAGACGCACAAAGTCATGGCAAATCAATTAGGCAAGAATAGAACGCTAGCTACTTTGCAGTTCACTCCAAACAAGAAGACAAAGAACCGTGTAGACTATTTTGTTACTCTGCTGCATATCTCAATAACTCATTTTGTCCTATAGGGAGGTTGTAAGAATTTGTAATTTAACATCTGCGAATTGCGGAACATTATGTTTACACAAAACATACATTAATTCATCATCTGTTAAATCTGAGAAGTACGTGCTTTCATAGAAACACGCATTCATCCAGAAAATATAACTCATGAAATTACAGAAACTCAAGTTTCATATCCTAAGCTTATATTCCAGTAGCTTCAAAATATGCAATAAACTTCAAAGTAGAGATTCAATATGTAAAGATAATCTGCTCCTAAAACTACTAAGTATTATAATAAGAGCCATAGCCACATTCATTAGCTATTGACAAATTCGCTATACCTCATTTGTTTTGGATTTTATCAACCTCCGCGAGCACTTCATTTTCCTTCTTACTTCCACCATGTTTGCATCGGATTTCAAGAATCTCCGAGAGCACTTTCCTCCTTACTTCCATATAGTGCTCAAAGCGAGAATCTTCACTAGCATCTGTAATTAAAAGAAGAAAATAAAATAGAATAAAATAAGTGAATTCAGAGCATTTACCAAAACAATTCACATCAATTTTAATAACGTTAAATGCTACCTTTATAGGATAAATTGAATCCATCCCTACAAAGTTATACTCAGAATTGCATTTCAATTCATCATGAGCATTTAGAATATCTCTTATCTCCTCTTTCATCTTCTCAAAAATGGGTGGTAGTTCTGGTGATATGCGGGTCAAAGATACAAGATTTCCTTCTACAAGGTAGACGGCTTTGGGATGGTATTCAGAAAAAGAAACACATTATTGAGGAGATTGCTTCGACTAACTTAAGAAGTGTGGATACTCAATTAGGCCTAGTGGGATAAATGGAAAGAGAATATCACTTTGACGACTACATTTCCTAATTCCTGCAAGTTATCTACTTGGAATCAAGCAAAAATGGGTGAGATGGTGGTTAGTGGAACATGGAATATCTTAATGAAATGAGAAGCACAAATGAGGTTGAAATGGCAAAAGATAGCTGAATTGTTCTCCTTTTAGCAGTCCTGTGTTCAATACTGGTAAAGATTCTCTGGCTTGTAAACACTCCACGGGATTCTCCACTAAGGCCTCTCAGCAAGCAGCAACTCAAAGATTCAACAGAACACCTCAGAGCGGACAACTTAACAAGGACATCATCTGGGTCAAGCATATACCACCAATGGCTCAATTCTTTATGCGGTTTGCAGTGAAAAACCCAATTCCTGCACCATACAACTTAACGAGCAGAGGATGCATCATTCCAAATGTGATAGGTACTTTGTATCTCTATCAGTTATGGTACCTCCACTAATTAAAAAGCGCCAATCAGACTCCTGGTCTTAACCCCTTCCATTGAACAACAGGACAATTCAATATGTCGAGGATGTAAACAAACGCTTATTACACTGTACTAACCAAAGAATGTTTGGTTCATCCATTAAGCTCCACCTACTTGTCCCCCCGCTTGACACACTAATTCATCAACATATTTTTCTTCTACACCATTGCTAGTTTTAAGCCAAAATATGAGACTATTTCCTGGCAGGTTACAATCTAAGATGGGTGCAAAGCAGGGACATCACCTCTCAGTTAATGGCTTGGAAACTTTGGCTTATGCTCATTTTTGCAATTTGCTAGGTTATAGGGAGAGAGCAGAGAGTAATTGCAAATAGAAATCCAAGAACCTTACTCACTGAATGGAAAGTAATTATGGACTGCAATATTCTTTTTTCTTAACAAAATTTTAAAATTTCACCTCAAAAAAGAAGAAGAGAAAGAATTGAAGGACTTACCCATTTAACAGCTGAGAGTATTGGCTCAAAAGCAGACGAAACATGGAACTGCAACTTCTTCTCACTGGTTAATGTAGAGTTCTTTTGTACATCCCTCAACTCTGAATTTGTATCTGCATCTGCATTATATTTCTTACTGCAGGATGAAATGTGGAACGGCTTGTTGCTGGTGATGCTTATCTTGGAAAAATCAGTAATGTGGAAGGGCTTGTTGTTGGTGATCATGTTAATGTTGGGGAAATTGGTGAAGTTGGAGTGAACTTCAATGTTAACAACTATTGGATCGAATCAATAAAAAAACCCTAATTAAAGAGAACTGAATTGGGGTTATTCATGTGAGCACAGTTGGGATTATTTATGAGTAAAGAAAGAGTTCAGCCAGGATTTCTTTCATTATTATACGGAACCGCAACAGTTTATTTCCTTTGTTTGGTGCGTGGAATTTAAGTCAACGTCAAACTAACCAGGACTACTGTTTTGATCAGACTCGCGGTCTGAAACCTGACTCGTAATCTGACTCGGGTTGAGTGTGATGTCGGACAGTTTCCTTTTTCACTAATGGGATGTTTGACTCAGGATATGAATCGGAGTTATTTGATCCCGTTATCATTTTTTACCGCGCTCATACATTTGAATCGGATTCATTTGATCTAGTTATCATTTTGGTTGGGTACATGTCTGACAGAATTCAAAAGTTTTTAATTGTTTCAGACGTGTAATAACTGATCTATTTTTGAGGGGACCATGGTCTTATTAGGCCACTTTTCCTATAGTTATAAGGGGTGTCCTTAAATGTGGAAATAACTAACCTACCCTTAACCTAATTTAATTTAAAATTAACCTAATAACCACCACCTCCTCCCACCACCGCCGCCCACCACTACCACCTCCGACTACCACCACCACCAACCACCACCACCTCTATATATATAACTTAATTTAAATCATTAACATATTTACTCTTTTACCTAATTAAAATTATAACTAATCTACAACTTCTTCTTCCTCTATTCTACAATTTTTCTTCTTCTCTTCTTCATCAATTTATGATCATCTAACCCTGATCATATACAAATCTAATCAAAATCATCAAATTTTTAGCCTGGTCGATTCATTGAATTTTTCATTGAATTTTTCATCGTCGATTAATCAATCTTTTATAAACAAACCTATCCATAAGTATTTTCCCACAAACCCATTACTTCTAATTCTTGAGCAGTAGTCATCCAAATATGGTTTAAATGGAAGTTACAGTGGCATGTTCGGTTAGGAATAGTTTAAAAAAAAAAACTAGTTTGCTAACCGAACATTCTGAAACCAAGAACACGAAGAACACGAAGGTTATCACGAATTTATTTTTTCTTAACCGAACTCAGAGTTCGGTTGGTTCGCAAAGAAGGCTAAAACTATTTTCTAACCGAACTTTACCAATATCACAAAAAAAAAAAAAAAAAAACAATCAAATGTAACCGAACTGTGCTATTTTTCCCACTATGTTGATTTTTGATTTAACCGAACTTTGCCCGCTATGTTCGGTTGGTTATAAAGAAGGCTAAAACTATTTTCTAACCGAACTTTACCAATATTACAAAAAAAAAAAAAAATCCGATGTAACCGAACCGTGCTATTTTTCCCACTATGTTGAGTTTCAATTTAACCAAACTTGTCCCACTATGTTCGGTTTGTTCGCGAAAAACCTTGACAAACCGAACTCTTAACTAATTGTGTGTAGTTCGGTTAGATATTGGTTGGTATGAAGTTTGAAACAACCGAACTTTGTACAATGTGCAATCTTATTTTACATAAGTTCGGTTAGCTATTGGTTGCAAACTAACCGAACTTATAGACCCTAAAGTTCGGTTACATTTCGGCCAAACCGAACATAACACTGTAATCCTATTTACAAAGTTCGGTAACATGTCCGTTAACCGAACTTCAAAAAACCTCCATTATTGGAGAGTTCGGTAACCTGCGTGTTTAGAAATAGTAACCGAACTACACTTTCAGATGAGGTCGGTTACATGTTCTTCACACAAGGTAACCGAATAAGCCCAAATCTACTTAAAAATCCACATTTTTTTGAAAATTTGGACCAATTCAACCAACATTATCTAAGTTTAGAGCATACCTGGGTACCCAAATAGTCTTCCTCGGTTGTGGTTGGTAAAATCCATCGTTTTCATCTTGAGATTGGCTTTGGGGAAGAATACATTCACCATCTAAGAAATAATTCATCACTTGAATAGTCTAGCTTAGTGAACTCAATTTTTTTTTTTATTTTCCATGTTTTTCTTCTTCATCTTCTCTAACTTTTCTCTCTCAATAATTCTACTTCTTTTTTAAAAATCTGATTTTTTAATCTCAAATCTTTATTCAAAATCATTTCACTAATCACATTAACTAATATTAACACTAACTAATCATTAACCAAAAATAATTAGAGGGTAATTTAGGTATTATCATAAATATCTAGATAAGGGATGACCTATATTTACTTCTAATATCTTACCCAAAATAAAAGAATGGTCCCCCCAAAAAAAGGAACACGCAATTGGGGGATATATAAACTAATTGGGGGATATGAATTACTTCCCCCAACCCATGGTGTGTGCTAAGGGGTGACTTTTGGGGCGCAAATACTAAAATACCCTTCCCACAAAATAAAAATCAAAAACTTAAAATCAAAAAACAAAATCATATCCCCCATTTCCATCTCCACTTCTTATTAATCTTATTTAGGGGTGGAGTTTTGAAACCCAAATATTTCCCATTCCCTTTCAAATTCTAAACTCTCCCTACTCTATATCAAATTCTCTTCTCCTCACTTTGGAAACCAATTTTTTTTTAATTCGGAAGTGATGAAGATCATGCTGAAAGTGATGATGACCATGCCGGAATTGATGAAGACCATGCCGGTATCATGATACCGGCATAGTCTTCATATCAAGTGACCATGCCGGCAGTGGACTGATTAATACCAGAAAAAATTCAAAACGGAAGTGATGAAGACCATGCCGGAAATGATGAAGACCATATGCCGGAACATGATACCGGCATGCTCGAGAATTTCCTATCAATGCCGGTAGTCAAGCGAAAAAAAAAAATCAACATTCGGATACTTTTCATCTGTTCCGGCATAGAATTTAAGCAAAATACTATTAGGAACCAATGTAGGCATGCTCGAAAACTAGATTACCATGCCGGTACTGTTCAAAACCGAGAAAAAAATCAACATCAAAACCGAGAAAAAAATCGTGGGTGTTACGCCCCGAACCCCAGGATAGTGGCAAACAATTTATGAACATTTCCAACAATTGCCCGCATGGGTTTTGGTTGAATACCATGCCGGCACCAAGCTTTTTCAGCTGCAACAATGGTGGATTCAAAGAAAAAAAATCAATTTTTCAACCTCTTATTAGCGGTAATTCTCTCATCACAATCATCTTCCATTTTCAAAAAAGAAATTCCTCTCAAATATTTTTTTCCTCCTTCTACTCTCACCCGAACACAAATAAAAATACACACTAATCTATCCCCCAAATACTTATGATTTTTACTAATTATTATTAACCACTAAACCTAATTAGTGAGGGGTAAATTAGGAATTAAAAAATAATTACATAAGGGGTGACCAAGAATTGCTATTGGGACTCCTATTTTGTCTTGTAGCTATATCCCCCAATTAGTTTTCATATCCCCCAATTGTGGGTTCAAAAAAAGACTGGTCCCAAAAAACGGTTCCTATTTTACCTGTCTAAACAACCTATTTTCACTCATATTTTCCGTTGTTTGTGTTGTGATATTGTCTGTGCATTCAACAAGAATAATGGGCTGGGATTATGAAAGCTATTATTGGGCGTCACATTCCAATAGAGGGGCATCACTTAATAGGACAAAAACGGGTCATCCATAAGTAATTTCAAATACCCTTTATCTAAAATAATTTTATAATGACTAAACAACCCTTATATGGTTAGTGCTAATAATCTAATTAACTAATAATTAGATTGATAATATTTTTTATATAATTAGTGATAAAAAATCATATTAAGTGACTTTGGTGGAAAAAGTTGAAAAAATGAGAAACCTTTGAGATTTTTTTCTAACTAAAACCCTAGATTTTAAGTCACCCAACCAATGTTCTTTTTATTTCTCAAAATTGATGAAAGTAAGTAAAACAATTTGAATTTTTTAACTTTTCAGAGCGGTTTTCCTTCGTAGCCAACCGTAACACAAATTTACGGTTAGGTGATGATGAACTCCTAACTGTAACTAGGTAAAATTCGGAAAATCCAATTTTAAACCAGTTACGGTTGGTTTTTTTTGGTCGAAACCAACTATAAATCAGTTACGGCTGGTTTTTTTTTTGTCTAACCCAACTGCAAAACAGTTACGGCTGAGTTTTTTTTGATCGAACCTAACTGTAAATCAGTTACGGCTAGGTTTTTTTTGGTCGAACCCAACTGTAAAACAGTTACGGTTGGGTTTTTTTATTTTCAGGAAAACCCAACCGTAACTGGTTCTGAAACCTAATTTTTCTACTGGTTCAATCTATCTAACCATTTCAGATGCAATTGGTTTGTTGATTACCATCAGTTCTATCAATATGCTTCTTCCGTACCTTTAATAGAAAATTCAATCGACGATTATAAGTTTTTCGAACCGTCGATTGATCGAAGATGGTGAAATGATTTTGATTGAAAAAAAAAAGAGGGAATGATTTATGGTTGATGAAGGAGAGGAAGTTAAGAAGAAGAAGAGCAGATTTTTGAATGAGAATTAGGTTTTGATTTTAGTTTTAGTTTTTAGGTTTTGATTTTAGTTGATGGTTATTTTAGACATTTGGTATTGAATCAAGAATACCCCATAACCAATTTTTTGGCCACTAGAAATCCAAGTGAAGTCCCTCTATTGAAATGTGACGCCCCAATAATAGCTTTCTTATGAATACTTAACAGAAGAAAAAATTGAAAGAAAGGAAAAGCGAACAAAGTAAATTTTTAGTAAACAAAATTTGTATTTGTACTCAAAAAAATCCAACTGATGCCATAATATTTTGAGAATAGATTCACTCGCTCCGCCGTCAGACTTCAAAAGTCCACAGCCAGGAAACGTTTATCAAGAAAATAAAATAAACGCTTCATTAATAAGTTTTCCAAACACATATTAGTCAACAACAATTACAAGAAGATAGAGTGAAATGGAAACATTTGGGGTAAATAGATTTTTTTAACCATTAACGCTATGAATGTTCTCTTTTGGAGACGAGCACAATACAAATCAAACAACCATGAAATCAAGGAATGCAAATAACAAGTCTTAGCTAAACAGTTACAGTCGAAAGAACAAATGTGTTAAGTTTGATCAACGATCAGATTAAGATATAGTTTTGATCAACTAAATTTGACAACAAGCTTGACATACCAATATTTGTGAGTTTCACTGATCAATGCTCTAACAGATCTAACAAAATATGAAGATGCAGTGTAGGTATATAAATTAGAGAAGTTTCTTTCGATACACACCTTTTTTTTATTTTCTTTAAAACAATCCATCATAATAGTACGATAGACAATTTCGGGGCATGTGGGATTCTGATTTTAAATTCTATAGAATGATACAAATGGTCATTTTGGAGCAACCCACAAACTCTTGAATTGAAATTGTAGGTGCAAAAAATAGACTCGCCACGTGGCGCACCGAGAAGACAATGAATATGACTGATGAATCTCAGTCAGAGATCCCAGTCAAGGACTTGTCAAATCGAATGTCAGAGTTATTTCGCCGCATCACGAAGCACGAAGAAAAAGCATCCTATAACAAAGTGACTTACAAGAAGAATCTAATCTACGAAGGATCAATGGAGTACCCTACAAGATACTAATCACGAAGTAAGGATATGCGAAATAAGCTAACTTTGCCGAAAAGATAACCTGCAAGGTAAGTAAATTATCGAGCAAGAAAAGAGATAACTATCCCGACAACACCCAGAGTTGTCAGCGAAAGAAGGGGAAAAATTTTATGGAAAATGGTCTGGTCGAAGTATAAGGCACCTCCACGAGAACGTAGCGAAGTAAAATGAGTTGTACACCATTAAGGTTGATTGGCCTATAAATAGAGGTCTATGGGCAAGGCATGAGGGATCAGATTTTGGAGATAGGGGAGATCAGCTTAGCTTAGAGAGTGAGATTAGGATTTCCTTGTATTGAAGAACTTGTATTTTCACTCCTTGGTGATTAATAAATAAGGATTTTCTAATTTCAAAACACTTATCATGTCTTAGATCGGTCTTCTAATTTACTTGGGTGTACTCTTTGGATTTCCGGTAGTTACATTTTGGCGTCGAAGCGGGGGAACTTTGATCGGGATTCATCCTCATCTAAGAGTTTGAGAAAGGTGGAAAATGTTTAAGAATCATAGAAGTTAGAGTTCTAGCGATTTTTTAAAAAAAAAACTAGGGTTTGGTAGATCTAAAACGATTCACTCATAGTTAAGATTAGAAATCAAGGAGAGGGAGTAATCTTTGGGTGTTGCACCTTGAGTGGAGGTAGATTTGGAGATACCGAACTAGAGATTAGTTGATGGCTAGAACACCAGATCAAGCGAGGCACTTGATAGCAACGAGGAGAAGCAAGAGATTAGAGGAACGAAGAGAAGAAATGAAAGAAAAAGCGTCAGTTGCAGAGGGAGAAGATACCGAATGCCGGCGGAAAGGCAAAAAGGAAGGAGACGCTGAACTCACGGGGGAACCTGTTCAAATCATGAAATCTAGGGCTATCAAAGGAACGACCCGAGAGAAAGGGGAAAAGGATGTTGATCATGAGAACGCGATGCCGGAGGAACCAAGTAAAGCAACCCGTCGGAGGAAAAGGCGAGTAAGGAACAAATCCGAGAAGCAGGTTGGACCTATGAAGCGTGGAGGTCGGAAGACACAACAAAATTACAAACGTAATGACGAGATGGAGACGAGAAACTTGTTGGAGGGAGATACAAGCACGGGAGCGATAACCGTTTTGACTCAGACGAAGATCCCGCAATAAGGAAATAAACCATAGGAAGATCACGAGGAAGATGCGCAAAGTGAAGAGAGAAGAACGCAGAGAAGGAAACTGCAGGAAGGGTATGATCGGGAAACATACCTGAGGAGATTGCTAGTGGAGGCGAGGTGTGAAAATCAAAGGCTAAAATACGAAGAGGGAAGGAGGCGTGAGGACGAGAACCAACGCGATAAGAGCCAAGGAAGAGATTACGAAGTAAGAAGAATGACTTTAGATCAAGAGATCTTACGAGAACTGCGATATATGAGAATAGAAATGGGGAGATCACAAAAGGAAAAGAAAGCGCAATGGGCAAAGGAGGACATGTCGATCGTACTGGCTCGTGCACAGTGGGAAGCAACGACGGATGAAGAACTAAGGTGGGATAATCAAGACCAAAGGCAAGGGGAGTCGCAGCAAAGAAAACAAAGGCCACAAAGTGGTAAGGCAAGAAATTATGAGGCGAAGAATACAAAAGTAACAAAGAAAAGATTGAATGTGTTAGCTTGGTCTGAGTTGAAACTCCCGAAACTCAACACAACAATGGAAAGGATATGGGAAGAAGTCATAATGACTGAAGAAATCCCAGCCCCACCAAATCTGGGAAAAGAATCGCAACCGGGGAAGAGGAGTCATGAGTTTTGTCGATATCATCGTTTTCATGGACACCATACAAACGATTGCAGGAACGTAAGAAGGACCATACTCCGTCTCATTGAACAAGGAAGGCTCGTACACTACGTGGAGGATCAGAGGCTGCCGTCACCACCGCAACATGACTGCCATAGGAGCCGGACAGAGGGGCATCAGATTGAAATAAACAAGGAAACGTGGGGAACCGGCTGTAATTTCATAGTACACTCGAAGGAAGACATTCAAAATTTCCATGACAATGTGCTCTCCAGAGTGTACAAAAGGGACTACGAGGGAAATGAGATAATCCCTGCGGCGAATAAGGAACCTCTAAAGGAGTGGCAAAAGGATATATGATTCTCGGCGCAAGATGCACCAGAGGAAGGGATCTCGCACACGGACTCATTGGTCATCAGTTTGGCCATTGGTGAATACTCACGAGGAAAAGAGGATCGAAGCAATAAGGGAAATATCTGGGCTATGGATAAGGCCTTAGTGGACATGGGAAGCTCAATGGACGTCCTCTTATACCCTGCATTCATAGATTTAGGATATAAGGATTCAGACATGATGCCTTCAGCGTATAGTCTATACGGATTCAATAGGGTAGCCACGAAACCAAAGGGTGAGATATGCGTAAAGATCTCAGCGGGAGAGCTAGAGACGGAAGTCACTGTCTGTGTGGTGGACGTGGAGTCGTCATATAATGCCTCATGGGCAGGCCATGGATCCATGGAATAAAATGTGTGGCGTCGACTTATCACCAAGCTATACGATTCCCAAAGCCAAGTGGGATTGGCGAGATAAAAGGAAATTGGGTAGACGCGAAGGACTGCGACGAGAAGGATATCGAAAACTACGAGGAAAGGCTAAAAAGGAGGAAGGAAAGAAGGAAGAGCGATCTAGAGTCAAAGAAGGAAAAAGAACTAATGGTATACATGGCAAAGGAAAAAAAAAAAAGGGTGAGCGATACCTAGCGAGATGCCGGAGAAGGAAGGAGAACCGATTGAACCAGTGAAAGAACCGACTCCATTGGGTGAACCAATCATGAATTTCGTAGCTGTAGAACCCACGAAGGATATAAATTTATGAACAAATGATGAGCCTAAAATTATAAAAATTGGGACGAAAATGGAAGAGGAGGAAGAGGCAAGGCTGATTGAGTTGCTAAAATAATATTGCGACGTGTTTTCCTGGAGTATGGATGAGATGCCAGGAATTGATCCACGAGTTTTATGTCACAGATTGGAGCTAGACCCGACGATTAAACCAGTAAGACAACGAATAAGGAAGATAGAAACAACTCATCACGAGCAGATCGATAATGAACTTCAGAAGATGATAGACTCAGGAATCATAAAACCGACGAAGTACCCCGAGTGGAGTGGGAAGAATCCCCATAGAGTCTGTCTTGAAGAACTCAAAAAGAGTGGGAAGGGTCGAAAGATGGAATACCCAGATTGACCAGTTTGGGTTAAAATACGAAGTGCAAACCTCAACAAAGTCACACATAATCGCAGAGTTTCTCGCAAAATTTCCTTCAGAAGAAGATGAAGGAATAAAAGAAATGATGGATGTTGACGAAAGCCGGCCAGATCCTAAAGATTTACTACAGGAGTGCAACTCCAAAAGATGGGAGATCTTCGTTGATGGATATTCAAATAGCTCCGGAGGAGGCATGGGGATAGTATTCACTTCGCCTACAGGGGTCAGAATCGTATTTTGCTTTCTATTAGAGTATAAGGCGACTAATAACGAAGCAGAATATGAAGAAGTGGTACAAGCTTTAAGAATTGCAATCGAAATGGAGCTGGATGACGTAAGAATTACCAGCGATTCGCAGCTGGTAGTTCGTCAAATTGAGGGAAGGTATAATGAAGTTGATCCGGTGATGCAAAGGTACTTGCAGCTCATAGGGGAATATTCTACCAAGATACGAAGCATAATCTGGAGAAACATAGGCTGAGATAACAATAGACATGCAGATGCCCTTGCTTTTATAGCTCCAATGATTGAAGACCCGGAAATTGGACATATCTGAATCGAACGATTGATGCAACCATTAGTAAGCAAGGAAGAGAAGGAACTGATGGTTATGATCATTGAAGAAGAAGATATGGAAATAGATGGAAACGATTGGAGAGCCCCAGTCTATAACTATTTGACGAAAGGACATCTCCCGCGAGATAGGCAAGAGGCAAACAAGATTAAAAGCAAAGCCACAAATTATGAGGTACGAGAAGGGATACTGTACAGAAGGTCATATATGGGACCGTTGAAATCGATTCATTATGGAGACGCTGGAATCCACAGTGGATTTAGGTCCTTAGCCCACAAGACAAGGACACAAGGTTACTTTTGGCTATACATGCACAAAGACGCAAAGGACATCTCCACGAGATGCGAGGCATGTCAAAGGTATGGGAAAAGATACATGCCTCATCCACTAGCTTGAATTCGGTGCTAAGTGTCTGGCCCTTCGCCATGTGGGGAATAGATATTGTGGGACCATTCGTAACGGGGACAAAGCAGAGACGATATCTAATAGTGGCAACATACTATTTTACAAAATGGGTTGAAGCTAAGGCCTTACAACACACGAGAGATTGAGATGTATACGATTTCATCCTTGAGCATATTATATGTAGATTCGGGATACCAGTCCTAATTGTTTCGGACAATGGAAAACAATTCGAAGGAGAGAATGTGAAAATGCTATTTAATACCTTTAAGATTCAATCCGGAAAGTCGACTCCGCTATACCCGCAGAGCAACGGGCAGGCAGAGGCCACAAACAAGACATTAGCAACCACACTGAAGAAGAAGTTGGAAGGACACCATAAAGGATGGTGTGAGCAGATCCCGAATGTGCTATGATCATATAGGACCACCGGACGAGATGCCACCGGAATGTCACCCTTCTGTTTGACATATGGAATGGAGGCAGTCTTGCCAGCCGAGGAAATTCTCCCAACGACAAGAAGAGAAGCGTGGGAAAAGGGGCTAAACTCGGATTTAATACTCACAAAATTAGATGACCTCGAAGAAAACATAGAGACCGCATTGCGACATATGGTAAACTATCACCAAAGATTGTCAAGAGAATATAACAAGAAAGTAAAAGCACGAAGTTTCATGCCAGGACAACTTGTGTTGCGAGAGATTTCGCCATACCAAAAGGGATCAGGAGGGAAGCTGGAACCTACGTGGGAAGGCCCATACATCGTGAAAAGGGTGGTAGGAAACGGGGCGTACGAATTGGAAGACTGCGAAGGTAATGGCACGGACATGGAAGGGAAGATAATATACGGCGAGATTGAAAGGCAAGATCGAAGGTTATATCATCCTTGGAATCCTGTGTATATTAAGAAGTATTATCCATAAAAGTTGTAATGACGAAAGAAAATTTGTAATTGAACAGAGATTATTAATAGAATATCTTTCGTGTTTGATTTACATATGGGCGAGATAAAATATACAAAAGGGCAAGTAAGACCTCAGATTAGGAGGCAAATAAGAACCACGAGATGAACTGTTTCTAGGAAAACACAAATCCTTCGCCTAGGAAGGCTGGGAATCCACGGCATGCACCCTAGTTCGCATGAAAATGCAAGAGGCAAGACCTAACGCATGTCATGAAAAACTCTCAGAAAGGAAGTTAGGGGCAATGATAAGACCTATCCGCTGAGGTTCCCTTTTATGATGGCCTTCGGTAAGGGGTGCAGAGGTACGAACAAGGCGCCGACGTATTCGGTTGAGCTGCGGGTGCCTTGGACGTCTGGAGCATTACCGACCATGACCGTATGGAAAGTCTTGGCTACAAATACACTCGATCCCAAAGAAACCCCACTTAGGGTGTGACTTCGTAACCCGAAGCCATATCGGCGAAGGGGATAAGAAGTCACGAAAACAACTGAATGTCGTAATAACTGGATGGGAGGAGACCAACATGCATGTTAGGGTTAACCTTCTTGAAGGGGAAATCGGGGGGAATATAAAGAGATGGCAGCCTCCAGATTAGGGAGCTGAGTGACCAAAGATGGGAATGTCATGGGGCTAACATTCATGGTAATGGCTAGGCCTGTTGCATTGTTGCGAAATGGGGAAAAAAACAACTGTTAAGACGAGGTTGATGGATTACTACTTGAAAGACTAGTAAGCACCTGATACTTCGTCGAATTAAGATCCTTCATAAAGGATGGGGCGCAATAAGACCCTAACTAGGAGGCACCATAACACCTCGAAAAGCAACATATGAATAAGAAACACAAGAACAAAATTATCATGAAACATGCAAAAAATAGATAAGAAAATTAAAAGGCAAGAGGCATAGGCAAGTACTCAAGATAAGAACACGCAGTGAGGCAGATAACGAGGTTTAAAGCTTGTGTGCGAAGCCAGAATTGCGAGATATCGACCTTTCATTTATATCTCGGAAATACTCAAAAGAATAAGAGGCAAGTATATACTTTAAATTTTATTATTCTTTTGAGTATTCCCTCGGTAAGTATATACTTGGAGAAATGGAAAATCATAACATAACGAAATGGAAAAATCATAATATTAATGTGGGAATCAACCAAAGTATCACTCAAAGGAACAATCAAAAAAGCCAAGGTGTTTTGCCCCCCAAGCTTGGGAGCGCCCAGAAAGAGAAATTGTTTCCAAAATAGTTAAGGAGGAGGCTAGAATATGGAAAAGAAAACTAAGACTGTTGTTGAAGAGGAACGCCATCAGTAACTGCTGGTTCAGGGATTGCATTGCCAGCGCCAGTGTCTGCATCGAGACTCAAAGGTTGCCCTGGAAAGCTCGTGGAAGTAGAGGCACCATTGGAATCGTCGATCTTTCGCTTGGTTAAGCATGTTTTTAAAACAAAAATTACAAAAAAATTAAAAAATTTTGAAAAAAAAAAAAAAAAAGGTTTTACTTAAAATTCCAACTTTAAAGATTTTAGAGTCACTAGCATACTTCTAGGTATGTTTACATAGAGATTTTGACCGACATAATTGAACTTGGAAATGTTAGAGAACTACATTCGGATTTCTTGTTTGTTTGAGTGTTAAATAATGGATTTAATCATGCCGGTGATGCGAATTTGGTGCGGGGGAGAAGTGCGTTATTAGAGTTGCTTTGATCAATCATTAGTGGAGACTACCCGTATTCATATCATGAGAGGCACCCGACCAGAAATCTTCCATCTACTAAAGAGCTTCTTTTGAGTGTGTGTCACCGTAAGTTAATTCCGGGTAGAATGGTGAGCTACCCAACCTCCCACCAATAGAAGCACTACTCTTTGATCTCTTGAGTGCTAATTTTGTCAATCATGAGGGTGACGTCCATGGATGAAAGCTTCCTTCTTGTAGTTCGATTTGCAGTTAGCACCATTCTCTCTCTCGACAACAACGGATCCATAGAAACACTCTCATCATCAACAAGGAGCGACATCAAAATCTACAAGGAAAGTTGGAAAAGTTTAAGGTTTACAAGCAACGGAATGAGAAAAAGAGCAAATTTCAAATACAAGTAAAAGCAACATACAAAGAGCGGATTTTTACATATATGTTGAAGACTTACAATACAATGAGGTAATTCTATATCCAAGTATGAAGACTTATTCATGAAAGCGAAGAAAATTAAAAGGTGAGAATTTTTGAAAGTTTATGATTTCAAGACGATACAAGTTGTGAAAAATCAAGCGGTAAAATACTTCTCCCACGGCCATGGTTTATTTTTGTGCAATCAAATTAATCAATGTTTCCACTCAATTAAAAATAATATAATGGAAGTCAAGTTCGTTCCCACGAGGAGCAAGAGATCTTAGTTGTAAAAGTTGTCACGAAAGGGGGGTGTAAAAAGTAAAAATAAAAATAAACAAAACAATTAAAATCGAAAGTTGAAAGATGAAAGCAATAAGAGAGAGAAGATCAAGGAATCCTTCTTCGTTACGAAACAATGATTAAAGTTATGTCCTTTTCTACTTGTTATTAGTCACAGATTATCACCAACCGTAGGATAGCAGGTCCGCTTAGCTAGCCCCAAAATCCCTAATTTCACTGAGTAACAGTCCGCTTAGTTATCGATTCTATTCAAAAGAACCACCTTGAGGTCCGCTTACAAGATGTAATTCCCGAGAATGCATTAAGATTTATGAATTTAGGTTTAGTACTAGTAGTTAAACTCGGTTCGCTTGGTTCACTTTCTAGCGTTGTTTCTACACACAATTGCTCCACGGAATCCCTCCGCAAGGTCTCGTGTTTTCTACTTGTGTAAAGTGTCGAGAACGATTACGTATTCCCTAACTTATACTAGATATAGATCAATTAACAAATCAATTTAGCGTGCACTCCAAACAATCTATCAATCAATCATGAATGTCTTTAAGATCACTCCTATTAGTAAAAACAATCGATAATCATGTGAAAAACTTCAAGATAGAATTTGAAAACAAAAACTCAAATCATGTTAAGAACTAGGAATTCATCCTCAATCAATAAGAAATTTAGCTACTCATGTTTTTGAAATTCACACAAATAATAATAATTTAAAGAAGAATTTTCAAATTCACACAAGTAATTAAAAAGAAAAATCTTAGAAAAGCAAGCAAAAACACAAGTGATGTGTGTGTAGAGAGGTGTGTAGAAGTTGTAGAAAACTTCTCTATTTATAGGCTTCAACATTCTCCAATTCTTCCAAGGAGTAGAATCCTTTTCCTTTTGCAATTCAATTTCCAATTCCAAGCTTTTCTCAACTCTTCCACCTTCTCTTTCCAAATTTGAGTCCAATTCTCCATCCAATTCCTAGCCCAAGTCTTCACACCCATGAGAGAGGTCCATAGAAAATTCCAGAATTTTGCTCTGGGAAAACTGGGATTGTGGCCGGAATTTGGTCGGAAAACGTCGCCGCCGGCCGCCTGAAAATTTCTCCGTCAATAGAATATTCGACGGAATATTCCGTCCGGTCCTCCGTTAGGACTAACGGTCAAAGGGGTCGACCGTCAGTCAACTGTTAGTCAGCGGGTCAACGATCCAATTCGGCTGAGTCAACTCAGAGTCAGAACCGAGTCAGTGATCCAGCTCAGTCCAGACCAGGCCACTTGCCAGGCCATCTTGTGTTGCACCAGGATGGTGCATCACTGCTTTGCTCCCAGCCAAGATGGCCCTGCACTATTCTTCATCCAGCCATAATGGCTATACACCCTGCAAACATCCTGGCATTCATCTATACATGCATTTCTTATTCACAATTACCACCTGAGCTGCCTCCTGCCAATTCACAACCTCAACTCCAAATGCTCAATTACCACCTGCAGATTTATTGGCTTGTATCAGCGACTTCCCTTGCACAGTCTAGTTCACTCCTTCCCTGACCATTCTATCAATTCATAGCTCCTGTGCTTCCAGCATTAGAACTGCAACCTCCCAATAATTCCTTGCTTGGCTCAGTTTCATCTCCACCTGCAGCTACACATTTCATTATCTCAGTACTCATATCAGCCAACCTCAAACCCCAAATCTCAGCTGCAGACACAGCTCCAATTGACAATCCAAATGTGCCTGCAATTCTGTCCATAACAATGCCTCCAATTTCCTGCTAGCTCTTTAGCTCAGCTGCAATGTTGAGACCAAACCACTCATTCTGCAAAACTGCAATTCAGTTCGCTGCCAGACTTCCAAATTTGCCTGCAATTGACTGCACCTGCAATGCCATTGCCTGCATCTCCATCTGTTATTCCTCCAGTTCTTCCATTCATTGCCAGCATCTCGGGCTCATCCCTGTGACATTCCTAACACATTCATCTAAAGCCATTTTTCACTTACTCAACGGCAACAACTCATTCTCGATCTGGACCTTCTCATCAGCATCAATATCTCATCTACGAGTTTGAATTGCACCAACAAATGCTTTGCTACTCAAGCTCAACCACGGACTCCATCTCACGAATCATTACCACCATTCTCTCAGATTCCTTATTCTCCAAATCAATAGCATCAGGGTCTTCAAACCCTTAAATCAATTTTAGCTCTTTGATTCACATCATCCACTCTCGATCTGCATCTCTGTTCTTCATCTGTTGTAGCAGATACAAACCCATCTTCTTTACCATCTCAAACTCAATCTCTACCTTTACGTCAATCCACCACCAACCCATCTTCCAATCGAACCCTAACCTTCTATTTACGGTATAATCGAGCTCGAGTCGCCATTAACCCATCTGATTTCTCTCGATTTCTTCTTTGTATTCAACGGCGGCAACTCGTCTGAGATTCTCTTCTCGTGTATCGATTTCACCTTCTACATCTCCCCGAGCTTTATCTCCACCGGCGGCGAACATCGTGCTCAAACGAACCCTAATCTCATCGGCTACCTCCGATCTCTCCCTCGATCTCTCTCGGCAGCGATTCTTGCTTTAAATTCAGGTGAATGAATGATTGAGAGATAGTTCTCTCGATTTCAAGTTTAAGTTTTATGGGGCGGGTATGGATCCGGGTACGGGTTTAGGGTGTGGGTGGATTCAGACACCCAACATTAGTACACCCAAAATGTGCTATTTTCACTCCCTTCTTTTGGATAAGGGACACCTCTTTGACCTCCCCTTAACCTTGGCTGGGCTCCATATAGTATTCCCTCCTTCGTGAAATGACAATTTTACCCTTTTTGCTCAATTTGAGTGATTTCTTCTTCTTTTCCTCCGTGCGACTCCAAAGTAGCTATAAAACTCAAAACAAGCGTAAAATACATAATTTACAAGAAAAATAGCAAAGAAAGCATAAACTACTAGATAGTAAATTAGGTGTATTCTACACCTATCACCGCTCCTTGTCTGTGGTGAGCTTCTCTTTCTCACCCGAGATAGTTCTCTCGTCCTTTGGTTGCTCGTTATCAGAAAACACCTCCAGGGGAAAGGTAGGATGAGGAATGCCATGACCATCGCACAAGTCACCAAAGAAAGAGACCAAGTAGTTCTGGTTATTCTTGCGAGCTAACTTCGTAACTCTCGTGGCATCTATTATCATCTCGTCAATATCGGCATTCAAGTCCTTACCCTCATCCCTTAGGCGAGAAACCTCTCTGCGAGATTTATCCCTTTCAGGGGAGAGGTTAAGGACCTGGTTCTTGTAACCCTCCTCGGATTCTGCAAATAAGAAACAAGACCTCGTTAAAAACTAAAAATTTGATATAACTGACGGTATCTTGTATTACACCTAAAGATACCTTCCATCTGTAAGATAGTAGTGTTCAAAGTCTCTTAAATATCGGAATACAAATGATCCAGCTTGGAGATTTCCAGATCCGACTCTTGGAGTTGAACGCATAACTCGTGATAAGCATTGTCCCAACCTTTACCATGACCAGACTTCGAGGTATCTTTGCTGGGTTGAATGACGAGAGCACCCTTGTTCTTGCAAAGATCCACAGGCTTGGTTTGAGAAGAAGATTTGACAGGCTTCGGACGTGAGGATTTATCCATATGAGCTTGAAGAAATTCCACCTTTTTCTTCAAACAATCATTCTCCTCGTTCAATCCAGCTACCTTGTGACGAGACTAACGAAGATATTTCTTACCGATTACCCGCTCGTTATCTTCCTCCAGCCTCTTATAAGCTGCTAACGATGAGGAATGAAGATTCCTCGAGGTAAGAAGGGAATTGCTAAACCGTTGAAGTTCTAACTTAAGGAGCCCATTCTCGTCATGAACATGAAGGTTCAGCTCCTCGTTACGAGCAGATTCGATAGACAGGTGATCCACTTGCGAAAAGATAGTTTCGACTTTCTCGTTCAAGGTCAGGTTTTCATACACGTAGCTGTCATTCTGAGTCGAGAGGTTCAAGTTTTCGGCACGAATATCCTCCAGCGAGGCGGATGCTTCGGAGGCGTCCAATTGACGTTGCATGCATCATGCTTGACGAAATACAAAATAAGAAAATAACAGATTTAAAAGCAAAGGCAGGGAATGGATCTGAAGCTTTTCTAACTTCTTGTCTTTCTTGATGGAGTATTCCTTTTCCTATTTGAGCTCTTTCGTCAAAGCCTTGATATGAGCTTCATCCTTCTTTGCTTTCTCGCGAATAAGTTTAATCTCTACGAGGCTATCCATATGACGATTGACCTCATGCGAATCGAAAAATTAGAACCTAGGAATAAATCTCGGAACAAGGGTAAGACAGATCTGAAGGAGTGTAAAAGACTCACCAAGTTCATTAAAGAAGAATGTTGTTTGAGGGACAAATTCATAGAGACGTTCAACGGTGTGGATGCATCTTGGGAAAGAAAATCATCAGCACTGAGAGTCAACAAAGATTCAAGAGCACGAGATCTCATAGCAAGGATCTTCGCGGCCTTGTGGTAGATATCTTGCAAAAACTTCATGTCATGATCATAAAGGGGATTAGACGCCACAGGCGATACCCTTTGCTTTTCCTTTTCGCGAGAGGAAGGCTTTTCAGGGGATTCCTCAATATGCACCACCAAAGAAGTAGGAACAAAAGGATCATAAACTTTTGGAGAAGTAGTTGCACGAGGCTAGAAAGATTGACGCTTAGGAAGAACAGAATGACTTGGAGCAGCAATGGAACTCCTAACAGCGGTCAAAGCCTCCAAGTCCAAGCCTCTGCTTCGCCTCTTGGGCTCGCCAGAAGAGGGAACGTCTAAGGCACCAGTCTGCGGAATTACAAGATCGATATAACAGATAAATAGGACGAAGTATATGAGATAAAAATTTGAACGAGGTAAAGATACCTGAGTAGGAGCAGGAGGCGGAGTAGGATGATCACTCATTTTCTGTCCCTTAGTCACTAGCTCAGAAGAGGATTACTTGACAAGGGGAATATTATCCTGCGAAGAGTAGAAAGTTAGAATTCAAGGTTATCACGTCGAGAAGAAAATGATAGGCGAGGTAGCTACCTGTTTGAGAGCAGGAGATTTAGCGGCATGAGAACAGGTTAAAACCAGGACACATCAAGAGGCTAAAAGATGAAACAATACCTCAGCTGGAATGGACCACCGAAGCTTCCAGGGATCACAACCAGCAAGATGACAATGTTGAGGAAGAGGACCTCCACGAGGAACACTTTTCTCGTCAACGCCCCAGAGAAAAGGGCCCCCTACCACCAGAGGGAACGTCGCCCAGTCTTCATCTTGCTCCAATTTGAGAGAATCTATGTGTAAAGGAAGAACTTTAGACGAGGACGAGATAGTCTTCTGGATGAGCTAGATGCCCCATTCCTGATACTTCCTAGTGCTCATAAACCTTGTGGAATAACTAGTCGCGAAGGAATCAGCATTATCGTCACGAGGATTGAATTCCTCAGCCATTGGCAGAACCTGCGAAGTACTGCTTCCTGAGCGAATTGCAAACTCATTAGAGATAATTACGTTCCCAGAAAGCTGAAATACCCCGCACTGAAGCTTGTTCAAAATCTCGAGAAAATTGAGGTTAGAAGGGTTGTAAAGGGAAAAAAATAACCCAACTCTCAACTGACCCATAGTGATAATCATCTTGTCGGCCGACCAAACATCAGATTGAATCCACCGGTAGTTCAGCTCCATGTCTTGAGTAGCGAAATTGGAGGACTCACTGAATAATCAACCGCAAGGGTTAAAGATAAGCCCATCTTCAGAAAATCCGACTGGAACTCCTCGAGGGTCTTGAATAAGGAAGGTGTTGAAGCATTCTTTGGAGCCATGACAGTGGAGCTAAGATGAGAAAGTTGAGAAAAGGGAAGGGTAATAATGAGAACGGAAGCAGGAGCAGAGAAAGTAATAACTTAAGTTCACATAGAAGAGAAGGAAGAAGAAACCCAAACTAGGGCTGAAAATAGGTATTTAAAGCAAGTGGGTCGACACGTTCGAGGAAACTTGACCGGTAATAGTCGGTTACCAAAAGAACGTGGTCGCGCGGAAACCGGAAGATGGAGAACGTGGCAGCCAAGGAATTTCAAATGGTTCTTATTCCGTTCTCGTATAATTCAAACGAAATAAGAAAAGGCAAAATGTAGGTGCACAAAATAGACTCGCCACGTGGCCGCACCAGAAGACAATGAATATGACTGATGAATCTCAGTCAGAGATCCCAGTCAGTGACTTGTCAAATCGAATGTCAGAGTTATTTTGCCGCATCACGAAGCACGAAGAAAAAGAATCCTATAACGAAGTGACTTACAAGAAGAATCTAAGCTACGAAGGATCAATGGAGTACCCTACAAGATACTAATCACGAAGTAAGGATAGGCGAAATAAGCTAACTTTGCCGAAAAGATAACCTGCGAGGTAAGTAAATTATCAAGCAAGAAAAGAGATAACTGTCCCGACAACACCCAGAGTTGTCATCGAAAGAAGGGGAAAAACTTTATGGAAAATGGTCTGGGCGAAGTATAAGGCACCTCCACGAGAACGTAGCGAAGTAAAATGAGATGTACACCATTAAGGTTGATTGGCCTATAAATAGAGGTTTGTGGGCAAGGCATGAGGGATCGTATTTTGGAGAGAGTGGAGAGCTTAGCTTAGAGAGTGATATTAGGGTTTCCTTGTATTGAAGAACTTGTATTTTCACTCCTTGGTGATTAATAAATAAAGATTTTCTAATTTCAAAACACTTATCATGTCTTAGATCGGTCTTCTAATTTACTTGGGTGTACTACTAGATTTCCAGTAGTTACAGAAATTAAACAAGACATGCTTACTAATTTTACCATACATGATGCCGAAATTTAATCGTGACTTGGACAAGATGGACAAGATAATTGTGAAAATCAAATCTATTTTAAACAGTTGTGAGATGGTTAAAGAAAATTCAAACTGTAACCTCGTCAAAATTAATTATGTGTGTCCTCAATTATTGGTATGTATTTCCTTTTCGTTCAACTTTTTTCTAGATGTATTATTCTGTAAATCAAGATAAACTATATATTTGAATGATACTTTGTACATTAGCTAAATACTTCATATTTTGGGAGCTGGATAGAATATTCTAATGTAACTTTATGTTCAATAAGCAGATTTCAACTGAATTTTTTTAACTTAGCTTTATGGATTATCATTGGATCTATCTAAATTTGTACAAAGTATATAATGTAAATATTTCTCAATGAAAAATTATGAAAAAGTTCAATATTATATCAATATTATCTTATTATATTTATTACGTGCTTTAATGTTATGGATTCAAAACATAATAAATATAAATAAATCAAAAATATTATAAGTTTTGATGCATTGCAATGAATAATGTATAAAGTTGTTAATCAATCGATGCACTTATGCAAGTATATCATTGGCTTATATATCCGACAGTTAGTGTGAGTATTATTATTTTTTATAGAAAAAGGATAACTCTTTTTTTTGATAGAAAAAGTAATATATGAATTAAGCAATATAATACAAAAGGTCTACAATTTCATTTTTATCAAAAATATTATAAATAATGCTTTCTTTTTGTACTTGTTGTTGCAAATGCTTTGACATGTGTTGTAGTCTTCTGATCCTTTCTTCTTTAGCTACCGAGTCTAGCTGTTTGCATTATGAACTCGTTTATAAATCTTACCTTAGCTTGTGGTAGATTTCTAGAATAAATATATTTTCTTCTATAGTATTCTCCGCCGTCCAACAAGCATCTGATTGCTGTGGCCCATGTAAAATAGGAAATCTTATTTTATCATTTAACTCCATAGATTTTTTTTTTTTTTTTTTGTACTAAATAGATGAGACGTAGATGAAGTGATTGTTGTTTTATAAGATAATAAAGTGTCGATTTCAGTGAAGTTTTATATAAGTTTAAAACATAAAACCATCATTATTTGAAAGAAGAAGGTGAAATGAAAAATATAAAAAGAGAGGACCAATTTAGAGTTTTATCAACGGTGAAAGAGAAGTTATGGTTATTGTGGGAGTTGGAGAGAATAAAAGAAACAAATCAAAACAACAACAACAACAACAACTTGGCATGGTTGTCATAGCTTTAAAAGTAAATAGATACACCTCATTCATATTAAATCCCTAAATTTGATCGTTCAATATTCAGTTTTAAAAAAGATTCATTCCCTCTTGATGCCATCTTCTTCTTTTTCATCATGTTTTCTTCTTTCATCTTCACACTTTTTTTCATCATTTTTGAGAATCGATCATAATATTAAAAAAAAAATGTCTAAGATTTCAATTCTTCTTCTCACTCTCTACAAACTATTATCATCACTGGAACCTAGATCAAATGTAACGCGTATAAATGAGATACAACTACCAATGGCCAAGGTTGGACAATCATCCCAGCCATCCCCTACAACTGGCATTCTACTGCCTCTACATGACACAAAAGGTGTCTTCCTATTCGCTTTGATGACTATTACACAACGAACCGTATCCAAGGAGAGGATGGAGGCTACGAGACATTATTGCTGTGTGGCAATGGTACTGCTCTTGCTGGAGGCTCCAAAATTTGGATATCATCATACTTTCATACCTTGGAGGGACTCCAAAGCGGTTTGGATCTTGCCATCTCTCGTGACATCGAGGTAATCAAAGGGTTTGCAAGACACTTCGCAACTGCTTCATCAACAATGATGAGGGTGAGTGGCTCTATCATCCCGACAATTAATTTGATTTATCCAGTCGACCTTCTCCGCAAAGAAAATTGAGGAAAGAAGAATCATTTCATCATCTTGTATTTGAGGTGGTGAAAGAATTAGTGCAAAAGGGTCAACGTTACTACCGATGTTTTCAAGGGTTGATAGAAGCTCATGTAGAATAATGGAACAAACCAGCAGACTGCCTTGCCAAGTTTGAGCGCCTCCCTAGAGTGGAAAGGAAGCTTGCACCAGAAGAGTTTATTGACGACTTGCGGGAACTTGTTAATCAACATGGAGGACATAACCCTTTTATTTAGAATTAGTAGTTTAGTAATTACTAATTTATGTATGTTTGAACTGCTTATCGTTTGGAGATCGTGCTTTAATTTTCAATTAGTTACAACTGGATGTACTAGCGAGAATACACCTTTTATTCTCATGAATTCTTCTAGCATCAATCAGTAAGTATAAGTTTTGTTATGGTGTTTATATGTTTTTAAAACAAACAAAAACTCATTGAAACCAAACAGAAATTACATAGCCTCGCTAATACCAGAATAGAGAAGTACAGTCGGAGTGTGCCACCATTACATATTACAAACAACGGAAAATGGGTCATTTGTCCAAATATTTTTAAAACCTGGTTCAAATGGACGAGTAAAAATTAGTATGGGTGAAATGGACAAAAAAAATAGCAAGGATGAAACTGGATTCATCCTGACTTAAACTTAAAAAAATAGCAAGGATGAAACTGGATGCATCCTGATGTAAATTAAAAAAAAAAAAAAAGTATTTGAAAATAGGTAGGATGAAATTGTTTACATCCTGGATATATTTGTATTTTTGTCCATTTTTTGGTCTTTTTAACCAATTTTGTGTACAAACAATGGATCTAGCAAACTTCGCAAGTGTGTCAGTGGCGTTACGAGCGATCCTATGAATGTAACTGACAAACTACGTAAAAGACTGGAACATTCTAACAGCAACAACCTGTCAAAAAAAAAAAAAAAAAAAAAAAGTGGATAGCCAAAGAATATCTTGATATAAGGCACTTCAGCGTGCATTACATTCCTTGCCCACATGGTGGATGCTGTAGCCATCACAAAGGTTTCAAAAGGATTAGTAAGAAGGGTATATTATTTATATATCTCTACTTTTGACACCCAATAAATATATCCTTATTCAACAATAAATATGTCCCTACTTTTTTTATAACCTTATCCATTTAATATTAGATTACCTTAATACCCTCACCCATATAATATTTTTATTTATTTCAAATGGAACAAATTTCTTCCTCTACCACTTCACCACCACCACTAGCACCACCACCGCCAACATTCAACTGTCATTCCACCACCACCGTTCAACAACCACCACCTACCAACCGCCACCACCACTAATATTTCACCACCACTCCTTATGCACCACCAGTCCTTCACCACCACTAGTCTTTGCCGCCACCACCACCATCGTCGCGCCGCCGCCATCCTCTGGTTCATATATATTTTTGATCAACAACAATAGTTAATCCAAATAAAAATAGAACCAACAGTATTTGATCCAAAAAAAAGGATCAACAGTAGAAGTTGATCCAATTTAGTGGATCAACTTCCATTGTTGATCCACTAAAATTGGATCAACAATGAATATTGATCCATATAAAATGGTGAACTTGGCATGAGTCGAACACGCATCATCGACATAGAGTCAGCCATGCTACCATTGCACCACAAGTTCAACATTGGAAAAAATTTACATGATTTAAACTACAAAGCATGATTTGAACTACAAGCATAATTATACTTATCCAATGAAATATCGTCAACAATAGGAGTTCAAAGGATCAACAACAGTAGTTGATCCCATGTAGATGGATCAACAACCATAGTTGATCCAATAAAAAATTGGGTCAACAACGGGAGTTTATCCCACAAAATGGATCAACAACAACAATTGATCCCATAAGAACATATAAACAACAACAAATTGATCATTACCTGTAGCTTCATAAATACCAACGGCTCAAGACCGACTTCAAAACCAATCTCGACAACTACAACAACCAGAACCACCATTCTACTACTATTTCCATGACTAATTTCTCATTCGTACCTATCCACCATTATCGCCACCAACAAATCACACATCTCTAGCACCACCACCACAACCAAAACAACCTCAACCAAAATCCAACACCAATTTCATCATTCCAACCAAAATCACCATAGTTTATCCAATAAAAAATTGGGTCAACAACAGGAGTTGATCCAAAATATATGGATCAACAACCATAGTTGATCCAAAATATATGGATCAATAACCATAGTTGATCCAATATCACCGCTGCTTCAACCTAGATAACCACCAACAAATCACACATCTCAGACCACCACCACCACCACCAAAACAACAGAACCAAAATCCAACACCAATTTCATCATTCCAACCAAAACCCCCTCCATCTACATCATTAATTTCATAGTTCTAAACTATTCTCATCTACGTCACAATCACTTACAATACCACTCGTCTAGAATGAAAATCGATTCAAATACATACCTCATCGGTACTTCTCCACCATTAGCGGCAACCACCATTGTCTATTACGAAGCTTCAACACCAATTCTAACCATCTGAACCACCATGAGCTCAAACCCTAGCTTCAGTTTCTCCAAATCGAACCCGCAACTAAAAAATTCGTTTTCTATTTGAATCTGGTTTAGAAATTCGTTGAAATCGAAAACTAAAAAAACAAATCTGAACCCGCAACTTGAAATCTGAATCTACAACTCCAAATCGAAAACCAATAAAAAAAATCAATTTCTGATTATGGTTTACAAATCAATGAAATCGAACACAAATCGTGATATCTCTGTTGATGCTAGTGGCGGACGTGACGGAGATTGTGGTGCTTGTTGTGGTGGCGGCGAGATTGTGCTGGTGGTGAGGCGATGAAGACGGTGAAACGAAGAAGAAACGAAGAAGAATGAAGTTTCTGTGTAAAACCGAAGAAGAATGAAAGAAAGTGAGGAAGGTTAAATAAGGTAATAACATAATTTTATTCCATCAGGGATATTTGTAAAGTTTTCTAGGGATATTTGTGAAGGTCCATCAAAAAGAGGGACAATAATTCAATTACCACTAGTAAGAATAAAGACCGTTTCAATATCCGACGTAGTTAATGGTGTAAGATTAGTGAAGGAAAAATGCTGAATCGAAAAGGCCATTGGCGGAGCAGTCAAAAAGTCTGGCCACCAATTTTGTGAAGAGAAAAAAATTCTTTAATCCTATGTACGGTAGCTAGTGTGGTCAGTTGGGTTCGTGCAAAAATAAGAGTGCAGCGAGCTTTCCAAATGTCACATAACAATTACAACATACTCCAACGCTAATTTAGTTACAAACGCTTTATCCGTAGCCTTGGGCTTCTTAAATCCCAAAATCCTCCATCTGTCTTAGGATAACAAAGAGAATACCAATATTTTGAATAGAAAGTTAGAAACCCCTTGTTGTTTTTTATTCCACCAGTACTGACGTCGTACGACATTCATTAGTTTCAATGTAAAATCCGCTAAATGTAAACAAGCTATTTTGTACTGCCTCATAGTATTTAGGTATATATATTTGATAAAGCATTCCTGTTTTGAAATGTGCACGACTAAAATATCCCGTCTTTTAGAAAAGTATCTTCATTTTGACCGTTTTATTTGAAAAATAGTAATCAGACGCCAGAAACGGTTAAGCTCCATGTGACACTTGCAAAGTCTCAAAAACCCCTCTCATTTGAGTAGGGATGATTTTATTGGGATCGGTGACTCGACTTACTAACTCAACTCATTGTTATCACTAACAGTAATAAAACACATGGCATTTTCATCTAACCATCAAAATGAAAAATATCAACAACTCCCAATAAGATCTCTCCCTCAACTTTATCTTCTTCAACCTGTAATTATAGAGTGAAGAATCCTAATTTCTGTAACTCCAAGATTTGTTTAGTTTTCATCAATCTTCTTCGATTAGCCTTTCAAAACGCTAAATCAATGATGGATTGTGGTGTAAAAGACTCTCCAACTACTAGTAGTAGAAATATCAGCAATAATTAATAAGGTGAGAAGGAACGAAAAAAAAAATCATATTAATTGATTGTGTCATTCTGAGCAAGAGAACCATGAAAGTGGGTTCTTGGTGTTGGATATTTTCAATAACATGGAAAATAAATGGTTTTTTCGTTTTCTGGTTTGCCGCTACAACGGGGAGTGTCCTGTGCCGAATAAACACAATGGATGTTAGATGGAGATGAAGAGGCACCTCCAAAGGGTGTGATGGTTTACAAAAGATATATCCATTCTCATTAGACACTATTGATGTCTTTTGGTAGTGAAGAGGCATCTCCAATAGGCATGAATTCCCTATAAGTAGTGATGATTTGTTTTCATTCAAACAATGAAAAATATAAATAACTTTCTGTTTTCTCTCTTCTAAGCATCATCCTATTCTTGTGTGTTCTTGGTTGGGTCAAGGGGTACAAACCTTGAATCCAATTACGTTGTTATAGGGCTTCATTGTATCCTGACGGCAATATTTCGCATACCTGTTGTAATCGCCAATTGATATTGGGAGGGTAGAAATAATTGTCTAAAAGAATCTTAATCGAGCCTTGAAGCCGGAAGTACAACATTTCTCTTATTGTTTCATCCTCTCTTTTAGCCCAAAATTTCCAACACTTGGCTCCATTCTATGTACAAGCATGTTGCCTATAACGGTGCAAGAGCATTTATACGATCTACAAAAATTGGAAACTATGTGAAAATTGTTCTTCAAGTACACCACACCTACCTACACCTACATTGAATGGTTTGAAGATACTTCCAACCTTTTCAGGGGCGGAAGCACAGGTTGACTAAACATGGCTGTAGCCCCCCTTTTTCCTTACAATACCTCACTAAGTTAGTGAATTTGCCTTTGTCCAATTTTTTTTTATCTGTTTAGTCCACCGAGCTCGATAGTTTAGTCCACCACGCTAACAAATTATTGCTTCTTATGAGCAAAGTAAGAAGAAGAAGAATTAATAGAGAAAAAAAAAGGAGGGAGAGTAAGTCCTTCCTGTGCAGTAGTAGAGATGCCTTGTAGATGTTCGGTTAAATGCTTCAAAGTAGCTGTCTTATGTATTTGGTATTTAACCTGTAAACCTAGGGTAACATCCAGAGCATATCTTTCTTTTTTTATCGATTAGCATCCAGAGCATTAGCTATACTTTTGCAAAAAATAGAACACTACTTGTGCGCTAATGATTTTGGTGAGTGATACACAGGGAATCTTTGCAGTAGTCATCATGTACTTCGTAGCGTTTTTAAACTCTAAGATAAAATTTAAAATTCCCAAACCTAACCTTTATTTCTTCATAGTTCATATATATATTGCTTGGTAGTACCCAAGAATGTTGGGAGATTGCTAAGAAACCTTCAACATAAACAACCGAAGTAAAAACAGTGGCTTCCGTAGGATCCAGAGCTCTATTGGAACCTCACTGAAGGCCGAAGGGGATCTATTTTTGTCAAAAACACTCTAGTGAACAAGTGCATAGTTTCGAAAATAGGCGCACAAGTTAGCTCTATCAGTAATTTGTGAACTAGTTTAAGTCGAATTTGGCTAAAAGTCATCATAAATCATAATCATATCATGAGGTACATCAAAAGTTTCGTTATTTGACGGCTCTTACAATGCTACAAGCTCGAGAAATAATGTTCCTAACAATTTATGTAAGTTGTGTTTGTTGGAGGCGGACTATGTAGCACATTTTTGTAAATATCTGTTTTTCTCCAGTAATATGGTCCTATTTTATGGTCCTATTTCATTAGCGTTTTGATGGTGAAGTTGTACATGTTTTCACGCATTGGCTTGGGTGCGGCAAAAAAAATTTTTTTTAGCCCCCCCCACCCCCCCCCTCATTTTGGAAACCTGGTTCCGCCACTGAACCTTGTGACGCCAAGTTATTGTTATTACCATCAGGGAAAAGTTGTAATGCTTGTGCAGAAGATGATTACTCTTTTAAAAATTATACACTGCACAATCATCTTTACTTCTCTTCAACCTGCAATTTCAGACACAGCCCAATGATATGCAATAATTAACACAACTGGTTTGTCACCCGTGCTACGCACAGGCATATTTTCTGCATATGAAATATAAGATCCAAGATTTAGAATTGCTTTTATTTATTTTTTATTCTTTTTTAAAGCTAATAAAAACTCAATAAGTTCATGGACCTGAAAACTAATAAACATCCCATAAGCTAATGCAAATAATTTATCTTTTATAAAGATTGCAGGCTTGTAGTGAAAACATCTTTAGTCAGGTGTTTAAAACTAAGAAAGTTCGATTGTGTATTTTTATTATATGCACCATAAGTGTTTCTATCATTCACCATTAATGGTGGTTCTCGCCTTCACCTTGATGGTGATTCTATTTTATTATAATGGGTTTTGGTTTTTTGTTTCCTAAAGTACGATGACAATGTTCCGTCCTCCGAAGCTCTAACTGTCGGTCAAAATGTCGAGCATTCTATAGAAATGTAGAACCCCTATAAATTAATTCGTGATAAAAATTAATAAATTTTGCGGGTCCCGAGTCGGAAAATGTGCCACATTAATAATTCACTACATTTATAAATTAATAAAATATTCCAGATTTTCTCTAGATCTTATCCGGTATATAAATTCATAACTTCCTATTTCTTATAAAATTATTTTTATTTTTATATTAATTTGACAAAAAATGGTTCAATTGTGACCTGCTTTTTGTGAAACTGGTGTTACATTGGATATCATTTTGGATTTTTCTTAACATGGGAAGAGGTTTTGGTATTGCCGTCCGATGATGCAATAACAAACTATCTAATGTCTTGGAAGCTTCAAAACTTCTTTACGTGAAGGTGGGTATATAACTACAATTTCATCTTCGGTTATTCCACATCATCACTTTCCTCGTTTCTCATGATACTTTCAGTTATTCCTCGTCAGTACAAAATAGTAATAGTATTTTTTTGAGGGTAGTTCAAAATGTATTCAATTTCCATTGCTTTGTGATAACTCAATCATTTGATTAATCTTTGCAGTTCTTTAGTACCTTTATTATCTAAGATTTCACTCGAATTCTATGACACGATTTCATATATTGAACTAACATATTTTCTAAGCTAAAACGTAAGGTTGATCATGTCTGAAAAAACATTAACCATCCGGGGCTTCGGTTAATCTCAACAATTTCATGTTGTTTCTAGGATATATTCTGTTAAGAAAATATGGATGTTTAGTAATGATTTATTTGGTAGCTCGGTCTTCTTTTGATTCTCGTTTTTTATACACATACTTACAAACAATTTCATATGAAAAAATCATCAAATATATAATAAATTAAATACAAAATGGAAATAAAGTATAGAAATGTATATAATCATAAGAAAATTGTCCGCATTATGCATCAGAATAACTTTTAATGAAATAAATTAATTTTACGTGGTGGAATATTTTCATCATCTTTGGTAACCCAACTGATGTTTGTTTGATCCATGAAGTGCTGATGGTTATTTTTAATGATGTTGTAGTAAGAAAAGGTTGTCGTTCACTCAGACTTGTTGAGAATTTGTTTTAAAACTAAATAACGAAAATAAAGAGGATATGTACACAAAATATTGTCACAGAATGAAGAGATGTGCTGGGACTCAGGATTCGGCCAAACTCATAACAAAAGGTTCAAATATTAATTCTTTTAACAATTATCGCTCAACAAATAAAAACATGGAATCTTATTTTTGCCAAGATAGATTCTCAAAATATTGGTTGTAAATCCTAAGCATGATGTATCAAAACATTTAAGCTAAGCATACCTCATCAAATTAAATGACAACCAATTAAATCAAATCATATTTCAATTAATATTAATGCAAAAGTCTTAAAAATAATTAAATAATTTTACCCATGTATGAAATTCGTCTTCCTTCGTCGTCCCAGTGATGGGTTCTAGCTCCTCATGGTGAAAACACGCTCAAAGGAATTTTCATTGCTCAAAAAGGTGTTTGCAAGGAGAAAAGATACAAAGCAGTGTGCTTGTAATGATTATAATTGTTCTGAGAACACATGTTATTCTGAGAGAAAGCACTATGATGATCATGAATTCGAAATAGTTGTTACAAAAGCTGTTACAAAGATATTAAATTTGAAACTATAGGTAACAGTTTTTGCGACTGTTTTTAACTGTTGTTTCTGTGTTCTTCTTCAATGGCAGCAGTAGAGACAAGCTCTGCAACTCCCGATTCTCTGCTCTATTCTAACCCAAACTCTCCATCCTCCTTCTCTGAGTCCCCAGCACCTTATGTATACTCACAGGATCAACATAACTCGAGTTTTAATTCCCGTATCTTCTCCATTATTGTTTTTATTCTGCACGGGATAATTTCCTTCTCTGTGAAGATGTTATTCCTTCTTCAAGTGTCTGCTGATGTCGACACACACCCAACATGCTATGTTCACGTTCAGTTAGAGAAATACTCAGTCCATCCACCGTATATATCACAATAAACACGGGAAAATAAAATTGAAAACCCGATATTCTTGTGGACCCTGTTTGTCGAGATAACAAAGGAAGCTTCCTTTTTCTTCACTGCATGCGTCTTCTGGTGGTTTACTCAGGCTGAACATGTTGAATATGTAATCCAGAAAGATTAAACTCTGCGCAAATACTCCAAATATCTAAACAAGAATATCGAGAATCACTCCAACACACGTTTGCCCTGTTTTACCTCAGGACGATAATCTAGCCCTTTTTTGACAAAATAAAACACATTACCGTCCCTGTTTAATCGAAACAGGGTGATATCAATCAAATTCGGCCATTGAATCTTAATAAATCCCCTCCAAATTCTCTGCCAGAAGTTACGCCGCAATAGATATTTGAACTGATAAATTCCCGCCACTTTTCTGTTTCTCGTGAAGAAGAAGTGGCGTCCCCCTATCCAGGTGTGGGGTGCGAGTAGCACTAGGATGCCCCATAGTAATTAGGTTGCCCCTTATCCAGAGTGGGAGTCCGAATAGCAAGTGTCCTCCGGGTGCCAAAATCAACTTTTCGAGCCGAATTTTCCAAAAATATTTATTTCCCAAAAATGCCTACAAACACATAAAATACCAAAATTAGTACAAAATCGAGTGACAACAATATATAGTATTGAGATTAAATTAGACACAAAAATGTGTCTATCAAGTGCAATTATGGATTTCCAGGGACATGCCAATATTTCCATAGAACATCGAAATCAAAAAGTGTGTCATGACTATCACATTTTTCAATTGGGTATTTATATAGAATTTATGGATGGTAAAATATGCTATGAGTTGCTATTGAACGCAATTGCATACCCCTCCCATGAACTGATTCGCATGAGCCTTGAAACTTTTGCAAACACCTGAACAAAAGCTCTAAACCTGGTCCTATGAAGTAATTATTCCATTTCCAGAATCATTGAGCACTTTTAACCCCAATTTGTACATGGGCAATTTTATATCTGTCAGTTCTTTCAATATAAATTGGATCGGCCTCTATCAATATAATGTTCTATGTTCATAGTAGTTCTGTTACCTTGGTATTTCGATCCTGTAGTTGAGTAAATGAAACCTATTATCTCCACCTAAGGTCACACGCATATAACATGGTATAGTTGTGTTGCACGTGAAGCTCATGAAATGATATGATTACATAAGTTGTTTATTAACTGTTGTTCAATCTGTCTAGCAGCATTCCAGAAACGTAACTCTAGTCTGACTCTCATGATCATTCTCTAACATAATTCTCTTTCTAATGGCGCTTGCGCAAATGTCTTAGTACTGGATGGGATTGAGAGTTTATTGTCATGGGCGGAGCGAGTGTGTGATTTGTGCAATTGCACACCCAATTAACAAATTGTCTCCCATGCCTAAATTTACCCAGAAGTTGGGTTTTAAAGCTCTTTTTTGCTCGGTTACACCCTCAATTTTGAGATGTTGCTTCCCCATAAAAAGATCCCACCTTTGTTTATTCCCATCAATCTACTTTCCCAGCATCAAAAAAGAGATTAGTCTATAGATGGGATAAAATTGGAAAGCATATGAAATTAGATAGAAAAATAATTTCTCAACCGTGACAAAAATTACAATGACATAAATCTGTGTATGGCCAGCTCAGGGTAAATAAATAAATGTATGGCCAGCTCAGGGTAAATAAATAAATGTAGTCTTATTTGATTGTGTGAGAACCCTAATCAAGTATTGTGAGAACCCCAATCAAGTATTAATAAAGATTTAAGCTCTGGATCGGAGTACCAAGCAGTTAGATCTTATTTTAGGGTTTATGCCTTGTCTAGAACCTTAGTCGAAGGAAAAATTGTTGTGATATAAAAATTCCCAAATTGTGAAAACCAAACGTGAACCGGACGGAAAAGAAGACTCGCATGATGAAGGGACTCAACTTATATCACAATTTTCCATGTTTTTCCAGAGAAATCACATTTATTTATTATGTGTTTTTCACATTAAACATATTTTATAATTAAGTTAGTATTATTGCATTGCATATAGTAAACATATTATGGTAATATCAAGTGATCCAAAAAGTCTTATTATTTTATAAAGTTTTATGTCGATATTTTCCTCTTATTTAATATATTTTTTGACTTCAACTTTTTGTTTTATTATATTTTTAATCAATATCTAATAAAATAAATAGTAGCTTAGTTGTGTTAAGAAGAAGGCCGAAAAAAATATCTGGTTTATCTTGTTATTCTGTATATAACCTTATACATATTAACTTTGGGGCGTCAATTTTGTAGGACCGGCCCTGATGGCATGGCGCATGATTTACCCTCAACCGAATGATCAAAATTTAAAATACTAATCTCCTTCACTGATAGTCTCTTTTAATGGTTTATGATCAATCTGGAGATTTTGTACAAGAATTTTCCCTTTTATTTCTTAGTTTTGTACTTGTTCCCCTCCAATTCTATTCAGTCTGAGAGATGGCTACACTATTAGCATCATCTTTGTACAAAAAAAGAATAAGCTAAACTTGTATATCACACGCTACCTGCAGCTAAATTCTATAATTGGTTTCCTAATTTTAATGGAGTAAGGGTGTGAAATTAGGCAAGTGTATGTTGTGTATAAATAGAGGGCGTCTAACCGATATGAGAGGACACAACACAAGAAGAGATAAAATAGATATTTTTGGGTGACCGATCAATTCATGTAAGTACCAATAGTTTTCTTCTTCTTATTTTTTTTTTTTCGTTCTGATAGATAGAATTGGATATTCTAGGCTATTCCTGGTTGAATACACACTTGTGAAACAAACTTGTATGATAGTATTTGTTTCCCTCTTCATAAGCCATTCTATATTTGATCCATAGGCATGTCCCGAAACAAACTGGTATAGACATGTCTATAATTTGACAAAAACACGCAGATGAATTATGTGTCCTTGTATTTTAAAGTTATTGTTTCCTTTATTTTAAACACATTGTTTTGCCACACGGCACTTTAAATTCTTAAAAAAATGTAAAGCTGAATGTAGTGTTACCAAGTCAAAAAAAAAAAATGATCCTCCTTTATATGATAACTATTAATTGATTGATACCCTTTATGACCTAAAATTAATTTTAACAAAAAAAAAAGAATAAATCGATTAATAAGATAGGATGATTAGTGAATTGATGATAATATGTTAAAAGCACTAATGAGTTACCTTGTACTGTTTTAAAGGAATATTAATTCCCCAATTCTTTTTCTCTCCCTTTTTATTTTCCGATCTAGAAGACAAAAAGTAAAAAAAAAAAAAACGCATGGGTTGCAAAAAGTAAATATGATTTCTTTATTTTAGGTAGATTTTATAAAACAATATTTTCTGCTACCACTTTTTTTTTTTGACAATAAAGGGCAAATTTTATAAAAAGTTCCAAGTCACAGAAAATGTGACAAAGAAACGAAAACATAGTTACACGGACTAATGCACTACTGCGTCCCAATTACAAATCAAAGTTGAGAAACTAAAACCCGAAATAATCCTGAATTTAAACCCCAATTGGAAACCAAGAATTTTATAGCTGCAATTAGTTGCTTAATGCTTCTTGAGAAATTATTATGCAGCCTATCATTCCTCTCCTTTCACAAAGTCCACCAAACAGCAAAAGGCAATAGTTGCCATATTCTTTTAATTCTGTTCTTACTTTCTTGACACCATATTCCCGTATTGTTCTTTTAACATTGCTTGCAAAATACCAATTGTAGGATCAGAATATCGCAACATTAATACCTTTGCGAAATCTTTGTACAACACACTGCGAAGATATCGCAGATTGGTTACAGAAATGACGACAGCCTAAACACGAGAGAGATGTGGAGACCCATCGAGATTTAGGAGTATTGCGAAATTTAACATTTATATACTTGCGAGAATATCGCAAGCCAGATCCGAAAATAAAGGGCTGACTTATTTGTCACCCACTATGTAATATCCTATATAAAGAGCCGAATAGGCTTAAGGGAGAGAGAGATCTTTTTAGAGTGGAGAGAAAGTTTTGAGGAGAGAGAAAGTCTATAACAGCAGTTGTATTCTTGATTTCATTTCCTTCTTGTAAAATTTCTAACTCAATTAATAAAAAGTGTGATTGTTGATCTTAAAAATGTGTTGATTATTATGAATTCTTGTGAGGGATGTATTGTGGGAATTCTGCCAACTACATAATGGCGCTAGAAACGAGGAAGCGAAGATTGATATTGTGATTTGAAGGAATTTGGAGTAATAGGTAAAGAATTTCATATAATTTTCAACAACTCATTAAGGTTGAAAAATGGCTAGAAGAAGAAATACATCAAAACAACCAACAACTATTAGAAGGAGTAGGAGGCTTGCTGGAAAAGGGAGAGATGAAATGGAGGAATATTCAAGAGTGAACACAAGAAATAATGGAGAAAATCAAGTTCAACAACCAATTCAACGTACACCAATACAAAATAGAATTGTGGATTATGACAGAGTGAGTGTACATACTTGGCGATCAGATGAAATGGAAACAATGGACGAATAACAGCAATTAGGAAACAATGGACGAGAGGAGAGAGACCAAGAAGCAATTGGAGGAATAATTCATAGGAATGAAGAGATTGAAGCGTTAGAGGCATTGAGGCAAAGAACACACGAATAAAGGAGACTAGAAGCAGAAGAACGTGCAAATCTGACAAGGAAAAATCATGAGTTGAGGATGGAAAACATGAGATTACAAAGTAGAAGGTCAAGAAGCACTACAAGATCAAGTTCAAGATCAGTTATAGGAGAAATAAGACGAAATTCGCCTGTAGAAAATGTAAATGAAGATACTCGAGAGGAAGTACAAAATCCAGACGAAGAACGTCGTGAAAGAAGAAGAATAATGGAAGATATTTATATTCAACATGGCGAAATTCTTCAAAATGGACAAAACAACCGAAATCAGGGAAATAGGCAACGTCAGGAACGAAATAATCAAGATGGCGAAGAAAATTAGGAAGAAGGAAGGAGAATATTACATGGGAGAGAAGTTCAAAGAAATCAACAAGTAATTGAAGATGAAATTGAAAGACATTACACTGAACAAGCACGTGTAGCTTGCGAAAGGGAAAAACTGAGAGCAGAAGTGGAAGAACAAGAGCTCCAAGAGGCAATTCGCCAGAACAATCATGATAATCGAGAAAGAAGACGTGAACAAAATCGCAATAATGGTAATATGATAGAGTACAAAGGAGAGCTGAAAGGCGGCAAAAAGAATTGAGGAGGAATGAACAAAATCGCAGAGAAGAAAATGAGAAGTATAATCATGTGTGAATTCATGAAAAAAATGAAAGAGAAGATCGCAAGGAAAGACGAGAAGAAAATGATGAACAAGAAAATCAAAACAGATATGAACGCAGAAGAAGAGAAGCGGAGTTAAAAAGACCAATGGATCCAAATTCTGGTGTAAATGAACAAATTTTGAGAGAGCTAGCGAAAATGAGAGGAATGTTAAATAATAAAAGAGAAGGAGGTAGGAGACAACTGGACGAAGCCATAGAAGAAGCTGCGAAAACTCCATTCACACAAGAAGTACAATTAGGAGGAATACCCCCAAAGTGCAATCTACCTGCGTTAACTAGCATTTTTGACGGAACAACTTGTGCAGTACAACACATCAAAGCTTATATGAGATGTATGCTACAATGGGAAAACCATGATGTTGTATTGTGCAAATATTTTGCATCAAGTTTAACAGTAGAGGCCTTAAAATGGTTTGAAGGTTTACCAAAGAATACTATAACATCTTTCAACCATTTGCAGACTACATTCTCAGGGGCATATATAAGTAACAATTCTTCGCGATCTGGCATTGAAGATGTATTTGGACTAAAGCAAAAATTTGCGAAAGTTTGAAGCATCTAACCAAGAGGTGGAGTACAATGTGTAGTTAAATGTCTGGCCGTGTGGATGAGAGATACCTCATTCTATCATTCATTAACGCAATGTTCGCAACCAATCTGCTGTATATTCAAATTTTCAGAATCAAGAATACAATCACAATGACTGAGCTGCGAGAGTTTCAAGAGGATTATATTGCTCTTGAGGAAAAACAAAATGACATGGAATCATACCCAGTTGCGAACACAAGTTCAAAAGCAGCGAATGCAATCCTATTACCCAAACTGATAAGCACAGTGGCGAGCAATTCGCAAGTACAACAAGAGAAGATAATGGGTGATAGTCATCAGAATCCAGTAGCTATGGGAAGTCGTGATCAAGAAGAATTCGAAAGGGAGAAAAACTTCTATAACCGTGGTGGGAATAATAAGATTCAAAGACTTGATCAGCCACAAGAATTTTATGGAGGTCAAAGACAAAACTATCATAGAGGACAGGGAAGTCACAAGACAATATGGGAAAAAATCAAGATGCCACCTCTGAATGCTAGTGTGGACAAAATATGGGAATCTATAATCTTGATAGAAAATATACCAACACCATGGAACATGGGCAATGAACCACCTCCAAACCACAAAAGTCATGAATTTTGTTCTTATCACCATTTTCATGGACATTCAACAAATGACTGCAGAAATATAAAAAGAATCATCCTCAGATTTATAGATCAAGGGAAATTAAATCATTTTCTAAAAGACCAACCTCAGTCTCAACCATTACCACCACCGCCAGAAACTCGCAGAGTAAATACAATAAAAGGAGGAGAAACATTTGTAATAGAAGTTGGAGCAAAGGCAAAGAATCTGTTTTGTCACTCTATTGTACATTCGTACAAAACAATTGAAGACTTTCACGATAACATTATCAGCAGGGTTTTCGCAAGAGATGCCGATGATAGAGAAATAACGAACATTGTGAAGGTATCGCCACTGAAAGAATGGCAAAAGCAGACTATTTCCTTCACCGCAGAAGAAGTACCTGAGGGTGGAGAAATGCACGATAACCCATTAGTGGTAAAATTGGAGATTAACCCAAAACCTAGCGATGAAGATGATGAAGCTGAGGATTCATGGGCAATCAACAGAGTTTTAATCGATACTGGAAGTTCCGTGGATATCCTTTTTTATCATGATTATAAAACTATGGGAGGAAAAGACGAAGATCTAATACCTTCAACTTACAAAATCTATGGTTTTAATGGTATTGCCAATAAGCCTAAAGGGGAAGTCAATATGTGAATTTCATTGAAAGGATTGTCCTCTCGAAATTACGTTACATGTAGTCAATGTGGAATCACCATACAACGCATTGATTGGACGACCTTGGTTACATGGGATTCTAGGTGTATGAGATTGGATTGAAGGAAATAAGTGTTATGAAATTGATGTAGAATTTTGCGAAGAAAGAGCTGCAAAGAAGAAGAATTGGAAACATAACATCAGAGAAAGATAAAAAAAGTAAAAGATTGATGGTAGATGCAATAGAACAGAGAGAAGAAAAAACGCTGCGAAACCAATACATGCTGAAGGTAAGAAGCGACGAAGATTTCGCAAAAGATAAGAAAATAACAGAAAATTTCAAAAATGCAGAGGCAGAAAGTAGCAGAGGTAAGAGACTTAAAGCATGAATGTATTTGTTGATTTTATAACTGCAAAAGTAAAATTGAGAGAAGAAAGAAAGATGTATGACTGATTTGTTGCAAAAAAATAATATATATATATATATATATTTTATGAATGACAAAGATGAGATTGCGAAATTACAAAAGAGTTGATATGCAGAAGAAGAAACAAAACAATCAGAAAGGGGCGAACCTACTATGGCGTACACCCTAGTTCGAAATCAAAATTTCGCAAGAGGCAAATGTAAGACCTAAAGTGCGTCATAGAAGGGGGTACCTGTAGCATGGCTTAGAGAAAAGGTTACACCGCCCCTGGAACCTGAGTCATGGAGATTTGGGGTCAATAAAGCCCATCCAGGAGAGATACCTTGGATTTTCAACCTAAGCTTATGACTTAGGTTGGACGACTGAGGGTCTCTTCTAAGGAGTGCGGCATCTGATCAAGGCGCCGAGGTACACGGTTGAGCCAAGAGTGCATGGGGCGTTTGAAGTGTCTCGGCCATTCTTGGCAAGTCTTGACTTATGCTGCACTCGGCCCGAAGAAAACCCCACTTAGGGTGCAGTCTTGTAACCATAAACCATATAGGCAAAAGAGATAAGAGGCTGCGAAAACAACTGGTTTTTGTTAAGATCGGATGGGAGGAACCAACCTTTTATGGTATATGTACGTCTCCTTGAAGGGGCAACCAGGGGGAAGATAAGGGCGGCACCCTCCATTATGGAGCTGATAAGTGTCTTAATACGCAAATGTCACGAGGCTTTATTTTCGCAAGAATATTTAGGCTTGTCATATTTGTGCGACAATCCTGAAGAGGCAATAATACAAAAGAGAAAGATAAGGCGAGATCAATGGGTCAATACATGAAAGTGTAAAGACGTCCTGCGATTTCTTCGCAAGACGGCAATGTCATGGGGCTTTATTTTCGCAAGAATATTTAGGCCTGTCATATTGTCGCAACAAAAACGACAAAAGAAAAAAGTTAAGGCAAAATCAATGGGTTTCTGTATGAAAGTGCAAATACGTCCTGCGATTTTGTCGCAATGACAAGAGGTGGAAAAATAAGACCTTTAACTAGGAAGGCAAAATAATACCACATAAGAGAACCAAAAAGAATAAAATCTTGGGAAAAACCAAGAAATACCTAATTGCGAAGATTCTGCAGAAACAGCTGCGAAACTGAGGCATAAATACATGTTGCTATTCAAAAGTAACTTACTTAATCTTTCATTTGGATACAAATAACAGAGGCAAGTATGTGAATGAATAGAATAAGAACATGTTATTTGTCTCCATATGATAGATTTACGCACGCATGAAATGAAAGATTAATAGTTATATATTGATTAACCATATTGCATAAAAGAATTGCTTTTTTAATATGTGCAGGAAGAAACAAAAAAGGTAGAACTTGCATTTTAAGATGAAAGAAATTCGCAGCAAAAGATTACAAAGATAGGAGATTAAAGAACGAATGTACAGACAAAAAAAAAAACAAAAAAAACAAAAAAAACAATTTCTTGTTTGATTCTTCTTCTTCTTCTTCTTCTTCTTCATCTTCATCAAATCCTTCTTCTTCTTCACCTTCATCAGATTTCTCTTCTTCACTAGCATCACCGTCAGAGATATCCAGAGGAGGTACATTCTTTGGAATTTCTTCTAAAAGGCAAGGGTATGTGGAATGAAGGATGTTATTGTCATCACAGACCTTCTTAATAGTTTGATTGCGAAAAAGAATAGCGTCATTCTTAAAGTTCGCAACAGTATTCTTTAATTGACTCTTTAGTCTTGAACATTTATCATTGCGAGAAGAAAGATCCTTTGCGAGCTGCTCCTTCTCAGACTCAAGTTCTTCAATTCTTTTGTGAAATCTCTCTTCAGCTCCTGCGAACATATAACAATGAATCGGCAACTTGATGATAATTTATGAAAGACAAACAATTAATAAAGAAGAACAATTAAAAACCTTCTTTGTCAGAAATCATATCCCTAACCAAGGCCGTGTGCTCAGCTTGAAGACTAACGTTTACACCTAGATTATTTCTGGCGTCATCTAGAACTTTCGCAGCCCAAGCAAATTCATCATCATTATTTATGAGAATAAGGGAGCGAATTTGATTATCTCTTTCGCTAAGTACAATATTTTTGCGGTTAGATTCATCTCGTTCAATTTGAACCTCAAGAAGAGTTTCTTGGAATTTCGCTAACGTTTGAACACCTTGTCTAGCGATGCGATCTTTATCATCTATGATATCACTGATCTTGGTTCTTAAAGTATTAATTTTCTCTTTAGAATTAAGATAGAAACGCTTAAATTTGTTGGCTAAGCCCAAGCTGGATCTATGGTCAATCTCTAAGAGGCGAAGTTTGGATCTGAGTTCATTTATGGGAAGAGATTTAATCTTGTCATTTGAAAAACTATTCAAAGAATTATTAAGGTGTTCAAGAAGGGTATTATTATCCATAGAATTGGGGAATGAGTGAAGGAGAATGGCTTCATCAGAAAGATCATAGACGTCTGCGAAAATGATAAATCAGATAAGGGAGGATAATGAGAAAACAAAATAAAGAAAAGGAGAAAAATTTCATACCATAAAGTTGCTTATTGGCATCTTGAAGACTAGATATTTTGTTCTTCTGAGTGGAAGAATCAGCTTCTAATTTTCTATTCTTTTCGCGAAGATCAACAACTTCAGCTTCCAGTTCTTCGTTTCTCTTGCGAAGTTGAAGATTCTTCTTTTCAAGAATCCCACGTCTTTTTTCCAAATCTGAGGCAACAACGAAAGAAGCCTTCCCAATCTTCGAAGGAAGATGAAGAAATTGTCAAGATATAGTATAACTTTAAATCATAATTATGAAGAAATAGAGAAACGAAGGCATACCAAGATACCAAGTGAATTCAGAAAGCTAGGAGTCACTGATCTGGAGACTCCATGAAGAGAATCATCACCATCCAGTAAAGGGGCATCACAGATATTCGCAAGAGATTTGCATGTGCTAGTGAAATGATCATCCCCGATCCCTTGCATGGAGTCAGAGAAGATGCTAGACAATTGTGCCATTGAAGATTCGGGTGGAAAATCTTCCCTTGCGAAAGAACTATCAACATCATTATTATTATCATCATCAGAACTTTCGCCAGACTGAAGATTTGAAGGAGAAGGAGAATCAACTTTTCGTTTCTTTGAAGGTGGGGCAGCAGATTTCTCCTTGCGAAGAGAACCTTTACCTTTGCCTTTGGTCTTCGCAACCTTAGATCCTTCTTCTTCAACAACTACAACACCAATCTTTTCACACAAATGAAGATAAGAAACAGAGGCAACAATATTGTTAAAAGTATAAAAAGTGTTTCTTACTTCATCCGTGATGGAGCGTAGAGCAGCTAAAGTGCTAGCTTTCCCAGTCCTGTTGTAGCTTGATCTCAGCTTTTTAATCTAAAATTTTCGCAAGAATTAGAGAACAAGAAAGTAACAATAAATGAAAGATTATGAAGTGAGCAAGATTTGAAGACATACCTCTTTCTCTTTCTCGGGCCAATTAAATACCCAAGGTTAATAAGTAGCGAGATTCGCAGGAAGCACATTTGAACACGAAATATAAGGCCCCTTCAAAACCAGTGGAAAGACACACCATCTGTCATCTTTAGAGTGACGAGGAGTATTATTCTTGCCAGAATGCCAGTCAATATCTTGCATAAATACTTTATCATCAGCAATTTTATCTTTTCTCTTCAAGCCACCCCAGCGAGTACTATCTTTCTTCATGGGTATTAATTCATAATTTTCAAAGAAACCCTCTACTGTATATTTTTCGGCGAGTATTTCCAAATCTTTAAAATTTGGATCCCTAGATTCTTTTTGATAAAGAGACCCTTTACCAGCACCACGGTTAGCGAATTCAAGAATTAAACGAATGCTGTCCCCACTCAATTGGTAGATGGCTCGCGAGAAGTTCGCATGAGCAAGAATTTCGTAAAACAAAGGGAGGTTAGGATCATAGAGAGGAATGAGAAGGCCAGCGAGAATCTGACCAAGCGAAAATATGATTTATTTATCATCACAATGATGATCAGAAGATAATTTAGCAGAAAGAATGGATTTAGCTCCTTGATTGGGAATGGTGGCTAATGTGAAACCCTTCTCTTTGAGATCTTTCTGAATTCCTTCAAGAGAAGTTTCATACTTACGACCAACTGGAGGCATTTTAAGTATGGTAATGAATAAAAAATTAAAGATCAAAAGAAGTAGAAACAAGAAAATTTACAGCAGCAGGAGCGGAATTTACGGAGAAGCGGTGAAGAAAAGTTGCAGAAAAGATAAGAAGGAAAGTAAAAAAGAAGAAGAGAAGAATGAGAAAGATATATATAGAGAGAAGAATTCTCGAGAAGATAAGCACATTTAATGCGAAGAGTAGACGTGAACGGTTGAGAAATAGCGGTTGAAAAGGACGTGTCAAGAAATGGATGGAAGAAGAGATATGTGTAATAAATTCTGCGTAAAAGTACAAAATCATGTCAATACAAAAGAATATGGAAAAATGAGCAGTTGCGGCATTTTGAAACATTAATTCTCATATCATTCTATCCTTTGCAGAGAAGACATGAGAAGAGGCATGATGTAGGATCAGAATATCGCAGCATTAATACCTTTGCGAAATCTTTGTACAACACACTGCGAAGATATCGCAGATTGGTTACAGAAATGACGCGACAGATGACGACAGCCTAAACACGAGAAAGATGTGGAGACCTATCGAGATTTAGGAATATTGCGAAATTTAACATTTATATACTTGCGAGAATATCGCAAGCCAGATCCGAAAATAAAAGACATCTTAGCTGTCACCCACTATGTAATATCCTATATAAAGAGCCGAACAGGCTTAAGGGAGTGAGAGATCTTTTTAGAGTGGAGAGAAAGTTTTAAGGAGAGAGAAAGTCTATAACGGCGGTTGTATTCTTGATTTCATTTCCTTCTTGTAAAATTTCTAACTCAATTAATAAAAAGTGTGATTGTTGATCTTAAAGATGTGTTGATTATTATGAATTCTTGTGAGGGATGTATTGTGGGAATTCCTGCAACTACACCAATTAACACCGAAACTGTTTAAGAAGTAAGACCATACCTTGAAAGCAGTTTTATAGTGTAAGAATAAATGCTTATTCGTCTTAGTACTATTCCTACAAAGAAGACAATTAGATTCCTGAACCATACTTGCCTTATAGAGATATTCTAGAGTGGGTTCTACATTATAACACAAAATCCTTACCACGAAAGACACCTTTAATGGAACTTTAACATTCCATAATTGTCTATCAGGGAAAGACAATAATCCTTCAGTTTTCATTGCTTGATAAGAACTAGCAACAGAAAAAATATTATTATATCCCCAACTTCTCGCATCCTCTTGAACAGATAGAATAGAAGTAAGGTCACCAGTAATATTGAGTAACTGAATCACCTCCAATAACTCATGCCCATTCAAATTCCTTGAAAAACGAAAATACCATGCACCATCCGAAGAGATCAAATCCTTCACCACAACTGTCTTCTTCTTAGAAAGTTTAAAAAGAGTAGGAGAAACTTGTTTCAATGGTTGATCACCTATCCATGAATCCTCCCAAAACAAAATACTTTCTCTGTTACCCAAAGTTAACTGACATCCACTCCTAACAAATTATTCACTTTTCAAAATTCTATACCATAAGATGTAACACACAGCTCTATTAGAATGTTTATGGAAAATGGCATTAGTATCTCCTCTAAACTTCTGATTAATATTCCTTATCCATAAAGCTTTCTTTTCAAACCCATACCTCCATATCCATTTAGAGTGTAAAGCTTTATTTACTAACTGCAAATTTTTAATACCAACACCCCACTGCGTTTTGTTGATGACACTTTAGACTAATGAACCCAACTTCTTTTCTTGACAGTATTAGAAGACCCCCACAAAAAGTTTCTCATAATTCTTTCCAAATCTTTCAAAATAGACGTAGGCATCTGAAACATTGATAGATAGTATATTGGAAGGCTTGTAAGAACATTTTGTATCATAATCAACCTCTGTCCTTTTGATAAATAAGTTCTTTTCCAAGAAGCTAATTTCTGCTGAAATCTTTGCACAACAACATTCCAGACAGACTTGCATTTTGATTTACTACCCAGAGGAATACCTTAATAGGTTATTGGTAACTGAGACATTGTACAACCAAAAATCTCAGCACAAGATTCACCATTATGTAACAGCCCCAAACCTACTATATTGCTCTTCCTGAAGTTCACTTTCAAGCCAGAAACAATTTCAAAACCCATAAGGATATTTCTTCAGATTATACACTTGTTGCTCATCATCATTCAAAAATACCAATAAATCATCCGCAAACTGTAGATGACTTATGACAGTACCTTAATGAGCAACTTTAAAACTTGTAATCAAACCATCTACATCAGCCTTTCTAAACATAATTGATAATACTTCAGCAACCAAAATAAACAGAAATTGACATATGGGATCACCCTGTCTGATTCCTTTTGCTACCCCTTTCAATATCTTAATATTACCAGGAATACCAACAAACTATTTAACATAGGTGTACTCGATCAAGAGTTTTAAGGATAAGTGTGGATTTTTGTTTTACATGAAATATATGGATTAATTATAAGATTTCATTATATATCTGAAAATGCAGGGGTTTAACAACCACACCCAACAATTCGTTTGGAAATCTGAGAGGAATTACTCCAATATACTTTCTAGAGAATCAACTAGACAATCAGTCTCAATCTAGAGAAAAGTATATCAAAGAGTTTAATATCTCTAACTCTTAATTCAATCTGCAATCAGTAAACAGAAATCTGCGACCCTGATTGAATATAAGAGGAGTAACTTGAACGGTACCAAAGACCAATGTTCAAGTGTCAATCAATTTAAATCAACAACCAAAGGTTGGATAGTATAATTGATTGATCTTAACGCACAACCTGTGATATTTCAATTATATAACAAAATATAATGCGGAAAAGAAATAACACAGACACCAGAATTTTGTTAACGAGGAAAATCGTAAATGCAGACCTAGTCCAGTTTGAACACCACACTGTATTAAGCCGCTACAGACACTAGCCTACTACCAATGAACTTCGTACTGGACTGTAGTTGAACCCTAATCAATCTCACACTGATTCAAGGTACAGTTTCATTCCTTACGTCTCTGATCCTAGCAGGATACTACACACTTGATTCCCTTAGCTGATCTCACCCACAACCAAGAGTTGCTACGACACAAAGTCGAAGACTTGATAAACAAATATATCTCACACATAAAAGTCTATAGATTGAATAAATCTGTCTCCCACAGAAATACTCAAGAGTTTTTGTTCCGTCTTTTGATAAATCAAGGTGAATATGAACCAATTGATAAACCCGACTTATATTCCCGAAGAACAAACTAGTATTATCAAACCAATTGGTATTATTATTTCATCCATATGTATTGATAGTTTTATATACTAAGCTACTGATCATTGTGAATAATATACTTATATCGTGGGAGCGAGAATAGAAACATTCTTAAGGAAATAAAATAGTTAAGTTCAACTTTAGTTATTGTTATTTCTCTTTTGTAAAACGTGATGACAATCAAGTTGCAGATAAAGTAGCTAAGTCAGTTAGAGAGTCAGCTACTTCTCTTGTCTTCCATAAAAATTTTCCTGCTGATATTCTGAAGGAATAATATGCTGATACCTATTTTATCAAGAAAAAAATATAATTCTTAAGAAAATTTCAACACCAAGCTCAACATTATTGCATTATCCATTTCCCTACTTGGAAACTATTTTCTTATTTCCTCAATGAACAATCTTCTTAATCTGTCATTTAAGCAGATTACAATCTCCGGCCGATGATATATTTTCAATATTAGTGGATACTAAATAGACATTTTTGGTTCAAATGAAACATATTAAGCGACGGAATTCAATCATTCCAAAAGCTATAATCTCTTGAAATAATGCATCCAGAAATAAGGTTCGCAAACTCAAGTAAGCTTCTGGTTTCAGGAGTCTTTCTCTTTCCTTAATGTTCCTGAAACCAAGTTCATGGATCATTTTCTCTTTTTAAGGTTCGCAAACTCATTACTTAGGTTCACGAACTCAAGGAGCAAAAAAAGAAATCGCAAAAGAAAGGTTATACATTAAATAAACCTGGCATTTTTAGGGGCGACTTTTTTATTCCCAACCCATGACCAAGGTTAAGGGATGTCCAAAATATAGAAGAATACGTTAATGCCCTTTCATAATCGTAAGTTATTTTGTGTCCGATTATTAATATTAAATCGTTAGTTAAGTAACACAAAAATACTACCGATTGATATAAATTTGTACTAAATGTGTTTTTTGGGCTACTATTAATCGGAAGTTACGATAAATTCATTTACTACCGATTATAAGCTCAATCAAAATTCAAAAAAAAAATATTTTTGTAAAATCTCATTTTGGGGCTACTATATATTCGATAGTTATATGTGAACTACCTTGACTACCGATTATGGTAGGATATGTATAATCGGAAGTCAGGATAACTTCATTTATTACCGATTATAGGCTCAACCAAAATTCAAAAAATTAAGGATTTTTGCAAAATCACATTTTGGGGCAACTCTATATTCGGTAGCTATATGAACTACCTTGACTGCCGATTATGGTAGGATTTCGGTAAAGAGATCTATTGTATAATCGGAAGTCAGGATAACTTCATTTACTACCGATTATAGGCTCAACCAAAATTCAAAAATTGAGGATTTTTGCAAAATCACATTTGGGGCAACTCTAAATTCGGTAGTTAAATAAACTAAATTCACTACCGATTATGGTAGGATTTCGGTAAAGAGATCTAATGTATAATCGGAAGTTAGGATAACTTCATTTACTACCGATTATAGACTCAACCAAAATTCAAAAAATTGAGAATTTTTGCAAAATCTTATTTTGGGGCTGCTCTATATTCGGGAGTTAAATAAATTAAATTCACTACCGATTATGGCATCATGTTAGCCAAAGTTCTACTTTAATCGGGAGTCAAGATAATTTTTTTACTACCGATTATAGGATACTCAAGTGGTTATGGTTGGCTCTGCACCCCTCAAAACCTATGGAATTTGGCCAAGGTCGAATACGGGGCTCCTTATAATCGGTAGTCTTACAAGTTGGATAACCTACCGATTATAAAAGAGATTATTAGCCGAAGTATCTACACAATAATCGGTAGGTATAGTTTCAATTTAACCTACCGATTCACCTATAACCTACCGATTATGGTGTTGGCTCCCGATTATATAAGGGCATATTGGCCATTTCGAAAAATTGAAGATAAGGGGTAGCTTAGATTTACATTTGGGTGACCTTTTTTGTCTTTTAGTGTCGCCCCTAATTCTTTTGGGGTCCCCCCTAAAAATGCCAGGTAAATAAATTTGAAAAGTTAGCAAGTAGTTTGCCAACTTAGAGCATCTCCAATGCAAGGGGTAAAAGTCTTAAATTAGTATGACACCTAGGATTTAAGACTTTTTGCACCAAAGTTCTATCTCCAATGCAAGTGTGAGGGTCATAGAAAAAAATGACATGGCTTAGTGGGGGTAAAGGAGAAAGTGGAAATAAGACTTTCTTCATGACCCTAGGTCATAAGTCCACATCATCTTTTGTCTCTTAATTTAAATAAAAAATGTAAGATAGTACCTTGGAGATTGGAGATGAAATTTTGGTAGAGAGTGTTATTTAAACTTTTTTTTGTCATGTAGTGAATGACCCACAACCAAAAGGTACAAATAATACCTCCACATATGATGACCTGGACCTCTAGCATTGGAGATGCTCTTATACATTCAAACTTAGGGGTGAGCATTTGGCCCGATATCCGCGGATTTAACCGGGACCAACCGTTCATTTGCGGATGGATGCCCGGACCGTTCGTTAATGGGTTGGATGCGGATTGAATTTTTGAAATCCAACGGACAACGGATCGGGCCCGGATGCAACCTTGAAAATCCGTTGGACATCCATATCCGTTAAATTAAGGGCATTTATATAGTTCTAGAAAATACTATGGATCATTTAGGAATTTTTAAGATGTTTACTTGGAGTGTTGTACATGCCATATTTATATTAGTATACATATATAAGATATATAGGTTTTATAAGGAGTCATTTGTGTCAGCTTATTTTCTTTACTATAAATTTTAACTAAAACAAATCCATTGGATTATCCGCATCCAATCCGTCCATCCGTGCATCCATTGGATGCAAATCCGTTGGATATGGGTTGGATGCGGATGCCAAATTTGAAATCCGTAGTGCAATGGATTGGATGCGGATGAGGCGAAAACCGGTCCATACCGGCCCATGCTCACCCCCATGAATCAAACTTCATGAGAGAATGAAACATCACTACTAGGGGTGAGCATTTGGCCCGTAATCCGCGGATTTAACCGTGACCAACCGTTCATTTGCGGATGGATGTCCGGACCGTTCGTTAATGGGTTGGATGCGGATGGAATTTTTGAAATCCAATGGATAACGGATCGGGCCCGGATGCAACCTTGAAAATCCGTTGGACTTCCATATCCGTTAGATTGAGGGCATTTATATAGTTCTAGAAATTACTATGGATCATTTATGAATTTTTAAGATGTTTGTTTGGGGTGTTGTACATGCCATTTTTATGTTTGTATACATATATAGGATATGTAGGTTTTATAAGGAGTCATTTGTGTTAGCTTTATTTTTTTTACTATAAATTTTAACTAAAACAAATCCATTGGATTATCCGCATCCAATCCCTCCATCCGTGCATCCATTAGATGCAAATCCGTTGGATATGGATTGGATGCGGATGCCAAATTTCAAATCCGTAGTGCAATGGATTGGATGCGGATGAGGCGAAAACCGGTCCATACCGGCCCATGCTCACCCCTGATTCACTACGCTACACTAGACATTTCGGCGCCGAAAAGCTAATCTCATGTACTTACCTGTCAGCCCAAGCCCAAGCAAACGAGCGTCTCGCTTGAATTAGGTCTGATCCATCTAGCCTCTTCATCTTCAATCGTTCTTCTTTCATAGAGCAGCAGCAGCAAGAAGAAGAAGAAATTAGGGTTTTAGGGTTTACCACCCTTTTCTACTGAATTCACACCTCATTTCTTTTTATAGATTCTAAGAGGCATCAAAAAAAAAGAAAAAAAAAAGAGAGAAAGATTCTAATTTTTATATATATAATTTCAGCAGCAGTCTATGGTTTGTATTGGTTCAGAAGCCCTTCAATCAGGAAGACACAAAACTCATACTAATAAGAACAATCTCATTGAAGAGCAGTATCCTCAAATGTCTGGGGAAGGAATGAATCATCTCACTAATAATCAAGCTGGAGGTAAAAGGAAGGGAAGCAAAAACAGAAGAACTGGTAGAAAACAACATCACAGTGGTAGTGGTGGTGGTTTTGATGGTGGCGGCAATAATTTTGCACCACCACCAGCCTATAGAAAAAATGATAAATACTCATCAATGCAACATCGCAATTCCGCCACCACAATCATCATCATCATCCATTCTAAGGAAACCAGTGGATCCAGAGACGGCAAAATACTTTTCGGAAATTGCTAATTTATATGAAGGAGCTGACTCAGCTGAGATTGAGGAACATTATGTAATTTGTGGAAATGCATTAGAGGAAACAAGAGGAAAAAAATTAGAACTGTCTACTGATTATAGTACAAGCATTACTTGAAGGTGCTGCTTTTTTATGTGGATTCTTGCAGAATTCTGCAAATGTGTTTCCTCTTATTGCAATGGATAGGTCAGGTTCACATGTCACTGAGACTGCGTTAAAAGCTTTAGCTGTGCATCTTCAGGATAATGATATGTATGCCATAATTGAAGAGACTTTAACCAAGATATGTCAGGTATATTTCTTTCAACTATGTGCATTACATGATACCTACTAATTGCGTGTCAATCCTTTATATGAGCGATAGCAAGAAACATAGTAATTATCGACAAACAGATGCTTATTAGTTGTTTTTGCTTAGCTGTTTGATTAATGGAACTCCCACCTTGCATGTATTTTTGCGTCTTGGGTGACCATTTCTCTTAGGTACCTAATCAGTAGTCATCAGAATACAGATGGCAATTAGTTAATCGTTTGAACTTTGAGCTACTGTTTCTTGGATACATATTTTGTGCCTGGGGTGCGCGGTTTATCCCTCATTCTTTCTGGAATTTAATTCAATATTGTGGGTAGTTTCAAAGTCAATCTAAGCTGTCCCGCTGGAAACCTACAGGACTACTTACTTTGACAGAGTCTGTCGAGGATAAACTTAAATATAAAGACCATCTTTCTTTGTACCTAACTGATAGCAAATACAGATGTTTATTAGCTAAACATTTGAACTAATGTTTCTTGCAAGCATATTTGGGTCTGGTATGACCATATTTGCTTGAATATGACCTTGGCTTTAGTTGTTTGTTTTCATCTGCCAGGAAATAGCACAGAGCATCATCGTCATCGAGGATTCCCTGATTTACTAAAATTTCTTGTCACACGGATGATAGAATGTGCAAAATAAGATATTGCAACTCTCTGAGTTGATCAGTGTAGCAGTTTAGTGATGCAGGTATTTTCTTGGCTGTTATTTGCTCCTAATATTCTTTTGAATATTTTATTTCGATGTGAAGCACAAGTTTATCTTTTATAAGTTTTTTATTTTGAGTTGGTGGATGTGGTTCTTGGTGTTGCACATACTTCAGTAGTTGATTGTGTTACCAATATTCATTGATTAGGTTTCTTAATTGGACTATAAAACTTGGTTCTAGAATATCTTTTCCAGCAGATTTTCCAGAAATCTTAAATTTTTGACTTTGTCTTCGATGGAAGAGTGCTAATTTAGCATCTTTGCTTACACTGTTTGGTTTTGGCGCCGTATTCTCGTGTTGGTTCTAATTGTTATTCTTCATTTAAACCGATTTAGTGCATCATCCTCAAAAACTAGTTCAGGCAACATCCTTTAGGCAGGTTGAGTGAAGGATAGTATTGTGGTGCCTAATAGACAGAACATTTATGGAAATGAAATCTAATTGAACAGTGCCCTCTTGCTCTTTATTGGTGTGTAGTTTTCTCCCTCAGAGGTGCTGATATTGCAGCGATACCCTATCTGATGCTTTATTCTGGTTGCGGTTCTTCCTGCAGACTGCTTTGAAATTATTAGCGGGAGAAGATAAAGAGTTGTTGATGAACATAATTCCTAACATTCTTGCCTGTCATGGAGAAAATACAAAAGGGAATTGCTATGTGGAAAACTTTGGATTTGTTAAACGTGACAGTGCTTTTAGCCATTTAATGGAGGTCAGTTATTTGTTTCTTTGAGTACACAAACATTTATATTTTTGTACTTCATGATTCCACCCTCTCCATGGTTCAAGATATTGGATAGTTGAAAATTCAGTCACCTATTCCTGTTATAAAAAAGAAAAAGCCGATCACATTGTCAACTGTAGACATGCTAAAAAATTTAACTATCAAAAAAGATGACCAAAAGAGAAACAATGGAATATGTTTTTCTATGAGCTGATTTCTTACATGATTTTTGCAGGTCAATTTGGAAGTAGTACCCGAGACCTTGTACCACGAAATTCTCACAAAAGATTTCCGCAATAGGTTAATCGAGGTCTCTTCAACTCACTTTGGAAGTTTTATCCAGCCGTCGATTTGTTCTGCAAAAACTCAAGATCGGACTTAATTTGGAAAGAGCTGGGTAGAAATTTTAGAGAACTTCTTGAACTTGGGAGGGCAGGAGTGGTTGCATTGTAGCTGCAAGTCAAAAGCTTCACACAAATGAAAGGAGGGTTTGTACTTTGCACTATTTCTCTTTTTTTTTTTAATTGGAATGCTAAACTTTTCAGTTGTAGAATGAAAATTCCAGAGCAGATTATGTGTACAATATATAAGTTCTGATACCCCGTGCAAAGTGTAGAGATTAATTAAAATTAGATTAACTACTGCACAAAGAAGCTCCGACTATTCCCAAACTTCAGCTTCTGGTTAACTATATTAACACTGATTATATATTATAAGTATATTTGTTTGTTCCTAAAATTGTCCTTGTTGTTTAGTCAATTGGATGAGTAACCTACCCGATACACGATCATGTTTTTAGGGATTGATGTTTATTTGTTCTGTAAATGATACAGAAGTTTCTAACCGTAGCTATCCTTCAGCTAAATCATCGCTGTTTTCCGTTGATGGCATTGCTGTGGTCCTGTGGTGTCACATGTCATCTACAGTAGAATTTTCATCAGTCTTTTCTGCTATAATTTAATAGCAAGATTCATAGGGGTTCACTACGTCATTCATGATTTTCCAGTCTGTTGTTAGTCATGACCCTTATTACACTTTACGCGTTGTTCAGTGTTCCGAAGCGCTTGCTGCGGCAGTATCTTCTACTTCTGAATCTAGTAACTGCATTGTTCCTCGGCTATTATTCCTAGAAAGCTACTTTAGCAGTAAAGAAAAGTCTATCTGGAAGTGGGGCAAGGATGGCAAGATGCATGTCTTGGATGGTTTGATGGTACAAACAGTCTTCAAATTTCCTAGTGTATGTTATATATCCTCCTCCCTATGTTGTTATTTAGTTTATCCATTTTACTTCATTCCAATACCTCATTTTTCCTTTAGCCATCAGGGTTAGCGAATAACTACACCACATGATCCATGCTTCATCCCCGAAAATGATATAGTGTAAATTAATGTGATTTTTCCATTTCATCTGTTATACTTTCTTAGGCAGTATCACTGCCAATGATGGTATATGAACCTTTGCTTAATGTTGCGACATTATCTTCTTTTCGATGCTAACAGGGATTTATTGAGCAATGTGACAAGCATTTTATCCATGGAAACAAATCATGTTCTGGAAGCAGCAAAAGATGCAGGAGGAGGTCGTGTTCGTGACTGTTTTCATTATCTGCAAAACAGATATGCAGATTTATATACAAGTAAGTTGCTTCTTGCTAGGTTTCATAGCTTTCGTCCTCTCCTAGAACTGCTAAGTCATGATGTAGGATTCCTTAGTAAGGTATCCTGCTTGCGAGGTTATCTCTATACCCATGACTAATTGAGAAGATAAACACAAAAACCAATGGCCTCTGCTCTTTCATCCCCTGGATAGATCAGAGAAGGAAAGCATGGCTTTTGGCCCTTCATGTTTCCACATAGTTGATTGTTGAAAAAAATTCTTGAACGAATTGATCGGTCATGTAGCAACGAGATTCAGCTAGACTAATTTGATTGGATTGAGCAAGTTCAGTGCTTACCTATCCTTGTTTAATAGAACATTTGACAAGTGAATGTTTGCTTCTTCGCTAGGTACTCATTTCATTCAATATGGGTAAAGAGAAGGTTCACATTGTGGTCATTGGGCATGGCGACTCTGGAAAATCGACCACCACTGGTCACTTGATCTACAAGCTTGGAGGTATTGACAGGTGTGTTATTGAAAGATTCAAGGAGTAGGCTGCTGAGTTGAACAAGAGGTCATTCAAGTACGCATGGGTTCTTGACAAGCTTAAGGCTGAACGTGAATGTGGTATTACCGTTGACATTGCCCTGTGGAAGTTTGAGACCACCAAGTACTATTGCACAGTTACTGATGCTCTTGGACATAGTGACTTTATCATAAACATGATTACTGGTACTTCTCAGGCTGATTGTGCCGTCCTCATTGTTGATTTCTACCAGTGGAGGTTTTGATGCTGGTATCTCGAAGGACGGTCAAGCAGATGATCTGTTGTTGTAACAAGATGGATGCCACCACCCCCAAGTGCTGAAAGGCTAGGTACGATTAAATTGGGATGCATGTCTCATCTTACTTGAAGAAGGTTGGTTACAACCCAGACAATTGCCTTTGTTTGTATCTCTGGATTCGAGGGAGACTGCATGATTGAGAGGTCCACCAACCTTGACTGGTAACAAGGGACCAACTCTCCCTGAGGCTCTTGGCAATATCTCTGAGCAAAAGAGACCCTCAGACAAGCCCCTACGTCTTCCACTCCAGGATGTCTGCAAGATTGGAGGTTTTGGAACTGTGCCAGTGGGACATGTTGAAACTGGATTCATCAAGCCTGGTATGGTTGTTGCTTTCGGACCCACTGGGTTGACCACTGAATTGAAGTCTGTGGAGATGCACCACCAAACCCTTCTAGAAGCTATTCCAGAAGACAGTTTTGGGTTCAATGTCAAGAATGTTGCTGTGGAGGATCTCAAGCGTGGTTGCGTCGCCTCCAACTCCAAGGATGACCCTGCCAGGGAATCAGCCAACTTCACCTCACAGGTCATCATCATGAACCATCCTGGTCAGATCAGTAATGGTTATGCTCCTGGTCTTGACTGTCACACATCTCACATTGCTGTTAAGTTTGCTGAAATGATCGATAGACAATCTGGAAAGCAGCTTGAGAAGGAGCCCAAGTTCTTGAAGAATGGTGATGTTGGTATTATTAAGATGCTTCCTGAGACCTTTTCTCAACCTCTTGGACGTTTTGCTGTTAGGGACACGAGGCAGACAGTTGCTGTTTGTGTCATCAAGGAAGTTGAGAAGGAGGACCCAACAGGAGCCAAGGTTATGCTGTCAAGAAGAAGTAAAGTACTCCAGTAAGTACAGGGATGGTGCTAAGAGGGTCTGCAGAAGGGATTTGTCTTGTTTTCTTTACTAGTAAGTTCTGTTTTTTTTTTTTTTTTTTTTTTGCTTTCATCAGCTATCACTGCAGTGTTCTATCTTTGTTGTCCTTGTTTTGATGAGCATCCAGACGCAAACCTGGGTGCTTGACAGGCGGTGGCAACAAGAGGTTGGGCTGTTATGTTGAAAACTTATTATGGATTTTGGTTTGTTCAGTTAACAACTTTTTACCTGCCTATCTCCTTCCCAGTTAAATGCAAACAGTATTCTAGTTAATGTCTTGTTCACAAGTAAGTGCAGCTGTAGGTATTTGCTGTGACCATATTACCTTATCATCACTTGGATTTTTCAAGGTATACCAGATTTGCATCAAACTCAGAATGGTGCAAGGCCGAAGACCAAATATACCATGTGATGGAAGAAGACAGGACTAAACTCTTTTTGAAAATGAACATTCAGAAAATAGCTGTTTCGCATTTTCCCCGGTGCTATTGCAAAGGAGACAATTAGGGTGATCCAACTCTTGCACTAGGGAAGGGTTCTCACTTGTATTGAGGGTGAGTGGCAACCAAAAAGTAACGCTAAAACACAAACTTGACGAAATCTGGATCGTAACTGACGAGAAAATGATTCCAGATGCTGAATGGAAATGAAGGCGGCGATACACTATATTGAAGAGGGGCGGAGCCAGCCCAGTGCATGGGTGTGCACTTGCACCCCAGCTCAGCTGGCTCCATAAGCCTGATTTTGCTTTTGCACCCCTATTTTTTTTTTAATCTCCCAATAGCAAATTTATGCCCCTTCTTAGAAATCTTGGCTCCGCCTTAGGTATGGGGAAGGGTCACCGATTTGTAGAACTTTTGTTGAAAAGTTTTCGTGGAAGTAATGGACACGTTGAAGTTAAAACGTGTTTTTGCAAAGTAACGTAACACTTCTTAATAATAGTTTGTTTGGTCCATAATTTTTTGAAAATATAATATGGACAAAAATATTCTTCCGTATTATTTTAGCATTAATTTTCCTAACTCTTCTATTTTCATAAATATATGAGTTTATTAATATGAACAAACATAGTTCATTCTTAAAAAACAGAGTTCATTCGTCAAAATGAACACCCGGTCAAAGTTCATTACTATGAAAAAAATCAGAGTTCATTCTTTCAAATGAACACCCAGTCAAAGTTCATTATTATGAACAAAAATCAGAGTTCATTCGTCAAAATGAACACCCAATCAAGTTCAATATTATGAATAAAAATCAGAGTTCATTCTTTCAAATAAACACCCAATCAAAGCTCATTATTAAATCAGAGTTCATTTTTTCAAATGAACACCCAATAAAAGTTCATTATTATAAACAAAAATCAGAGTTCATTCGTCAAAATGAACACCCAATAAAAGTTCATTATTATTAACAAAAATCAAAGTTCCTTCGTCAAAATGAACACCTATCAAAAACAAACCAATTCAAACCTAGAACAGAGTTCATTCTTTAACATGAAAAAATAGTTCATTCTTTCGAATGAACATCTAATAATTCAAGATCTAAAAACAGAGTTCATTCTTTAACATGGCATTAACAAGAGAAAATGGGTCATTTTCCCATAAAGGTTAGAAATCTGGTTCTGTTGGACGAATAAAGTTTGCGCTGGGTGAAATGAACAGAAGTTTTTTCAATGGATAACTGACTGTAATATCCCTGAACCATATTTTCTCACTTTATGATACACCCCTAATTATTATACATGCTGCTTATCCCACCTCAAAACCATCTGAACAAGTACCCAGATGACTCAGAAACACAGTTCAACAAAGCCAGAAAGGTAAATATCAGGTATCACACTGCATAGAGAGCAACGGTGAAGGTGTTGGAGAGACTACATGGAAGTTATGAGAAGAGATACCAACTAGTGCATGCATTCTGTTAGATGGTCAAGGTATAACACAGATCACAACACTTTCTTTAAGCTTCCAAGCCCAAAGATTTGCATTATTTGTGGAGAAGAAAATCATTGCTTCAAGAACTACCCATTGGAAAATCAACCTTGTTTCAAACAAAACTGCTTCACAGTTACAACTAAAGGTTGGTAAGAATCAACACAATCTCAATATAGCTTACCTGGTGTGCAAGAAGAAAAATTGTGATGCTTTCAGATGGGCTAAGTTCAATGGGCCACAGTGTAGTGGTTCTAAGTTCAGTGGGCCTACTCATGATAATTCAGAGTTTGAGAAGGAATATGCAGAACACTTGAAGTAAGAAGACGATGAGAGAGTGTTCCCAGATGAAGATGAAGAGTCATTGGATCCAGATGATCTCATTGTTGGAAGTAAGATTATGAGTAAAGAGTCTTTCTACAAGCATGTGAATAACTTATGTGTCAAGAACAAATGCCAGACATATGCTATTACGAGTTCTACAATCAAGCTAAGGGTCAAGTGTATTCATTGAAGGACTCAAAAATGTCCAATGTTCATTTATGGCATTGTCAAGAAAGGTGAAGGTAAAAATTTACACTTAGAGGCTTTAATCTCACTCACACTTGCAATGGTGACAAAGATGACATGAACAAGCTTGCAACCCCAACATATGTACCTGACTGGTACTATAAGAAGTTGAAGACTGATATTAGCATTAATGAACCAGTACCATGTCCAGATGACTTAGCAACACAGTTCAACAAAGCCAGAAAGGTAAATATCAGGTATCACACTGCATAGAGAGCAACGGTGAAGGTGTTGGAGAGATTACATGGAAGTTATGAGAATAACTACCAACTAGTGCATGCATTCTGTGAAATGGTCAAGGTATAACACAAACATCTTCATCTCATCGTTTGTGATTCCACAATATCTTGTTTCGCTAGTCGATTAAGATTATTGTGAGGTGATTGATAATACTAGGATGTTCTTCAGGAATATAAGTCCGGTTTATCAATTGGTTCCTGTTCACCTTGATTTATCAAAAGACGGAACAAAAACTCTTGAGTATTTCTGTGGGAGATAGATTTATCTATTACTGTAGACTTTTCTGTATGATACAAATTTGTTTATTAAAGTCTTCGACTTTGGGTCGTAGTAACTCTTAGTTGTGGGTGAGATCAGCTAAGGGAATCAAGTGCGTAGTATCCTGCTGGGATCAGAGATGTAAGGAGCGCAACTGTACCTTGGATCAGTGTAAGATTGATTGGGGTTCAACTACGGTCCGCATCAAAGTTAGTTTGTAGTAAGCTAGTGTCCGTAGCGGATTAATAAAGATGTGTTCAACTGGACCAGGTCCCGGGTTTTTTCGCATTTGCGGTTTCCTCGTTAACAAAACTTCTGGTGTCTGTGTTATTTCTTTTCCGTATTATAGTTTGTTACATAATTGAAATATCACAGGTTGTGCGTTGAATCGATCAATTGGTAAATCCAACCATTGGTATTTGGTACCGTTCAAGTTATTTCTCTTGTATTCAATCAGGCTCGCGAATCTCTATTTGTTTGAGTAAGGATTGAATCGAGAAATTGAGATATAACTCTTTGATATACTTTTCTTAAAATTGAGTCTGACTGTCTAGTTGATTCTCTTGAAAGTATATTAGAGTCAGTCCAGATTGCTAAGCAAAATATTGGGTGTGGTTATTAGACCCCCGCTTTTTCAATTGGTATCAGAGCAGGCAAACACGTTTAAAGACCTCATAAGTATGTGTTTGTAGCGATCTGACTTTGTGGACGGAAGACCATCTCTTTCATTTACGTACACCAAAATGTCTTCCAAATATTTTAATTATGCAAAATTTCTTGGGATTGCCTCAAAAGATAACTCCTTAAATGATTTTTCCGAATCTCGAGGTAAAAAGGTTGTCTTATCAAATTTTGATAACATTATCTCAGATGAGATATTTGACACTCTGTCAAAAGCTGAAATGGAACTCACCAGAATCTCAAAAAATTATACTGAGGCTATTGATTTTCAAAATCATGCTCATCTCATTGATGAATTTGAAAAGTCTCTTGGTCGAGAACGGGAACTCTACAATATCATTGAGTCCTTATCCAACAATATCGAGAAACTAATTCAAGAAACTACTCTACAACGTGAAAAAAAATAGTGTTCTTGAGAATATTGTTAAAGAAGACTCAATTAGAGAAAAAAGTTTGATCAAGACACATTCATCTGATCTAAGAAGACTTCGTGTTGAAAAATAGAAACTAGGTACATCTTTTATTCTAGCGCAAGAACAATGCAAATCCTTGAAAAAGGAAAACTCTGTTTTAATGAGAAATTCTTCTGTACCGATTCCTAATTCTCAGACAGAATTACAGTACATGAAGAAATATTCTTCGAAGGAAATTCCTTCCAAGAAATGTTCTCATTACTTGCAATCTCCCGATAGGGCTGTGAATGTAAACCAGGGTTCTTCCAATGTTTCTCTTCCACGAACCTGTTTCTTCTGTGGGAAAAAGAATCACTATGTTCATCATTGTTTTGCTAGAAAGAAACAGATTTCTGATCTTCAAAATCTACTTCTTTTCACTGTCGACAGAGTAAACACCAATGACCACTACAATGGATTTCATCCCTGCAGAAAAACAGGATTCTCATAAAATGGGTTTCAATGGTCACTCATCTCGAAATCCCCACATGAATCGTGTTCCTCTGAATGGTGCAAATTCTTACACCACAAAAATACACATTCCGAGTATTTATGAGAATAAGTCTGGTAAATCCAAGTCTAGATGGTGGAGACATGTCTCTTCTAATTCTCTGGAACCAATTTCTAGAAAGATTTCTCTGATGGATCACCTGACAAGGTTATGTTAAATCCTTCTGGAATAAGAAATAATCGAAAGAAGGTAAGGAATACCAGGGCTCAAACTTTCAGATGAAATTTACAACTCGCCTCTCAATAATCATAGTGGGATTACATCTCACTTGTCTACCTAATTGTAGACAATTTCATTCTTGTGTCTAAATTTGATGGATGCAAGAATACATTTGGGAGATACTCAAGTCTACTGTTGTTTTCCAGTTGTATTGTATTTGACTATGCTGTTTTCTTTGTGTGAAAGTAGAGTCACCTCCGACTCTTTGATTACTCTATATCTCGTTCCTATACTCTGATTAAATCTTTAATTAATGAGTCATGATGATGGGGGATATATGAAAACAGAGTGTATTTTATTCTTCTTAGTTTTTTCTTTTCTTCTTTAAAACAGTCCACGATCGTCCTTGTCTCTCTTAGGAGTTTTAGGGTTTCCACAACAAGGGTGTCCTTCTCTTGGTTGAAAAACATATATAATATCTTATGTTGTTTTTGCATTCCCTAATAAAAAATCATTGCTTCAGTAACTACCCATTGGACAATCAACCTTGTTTCAAGGTGAACAGGAACCAATTGATAAACCGGTCTTATATTCCCAAACAACAACCTAGTATTATCAATCACCTCACAATAATCTTATCAATACTTTCATACTGACATAATAGAGATAACTTTTGAAAAAGTATGGGATAGTTAAACAACGTATCCCATAACAATTTGCAATATATAAAATCATAAAGATTAAAATTGCAAAAATCATTTTCCAAAAACTTAGAATTTAAATAAATAAATCTAAAAACATTGAAGATGAAAAACGTTGGAAATAGCTATGTGTAATCACAAGAATGGATATTCCAAACCCTAGTAATCCTTCTAAAACCACAAGAAATAAATTCATATAAGAAGTTTCCTAGACATTGAGACCTCTGAAGAATTCTTTATCGTCCCCGAACTCCTTGTCGTCAACAACCATAGGTATATAGGGTTCGTGAAGAAATGAGTCAATTCCAACAAACCATCTAGGCTGATGATGTCGAACCAGGGCCTTTTGAATTCAAGAGTTCTCGTAACAAAAGCCTTTATTTGTTGAATCTCCTTCCTTGTTCCTCCAACTCTTCAAGAACACCAGAAAACTTCTAAGAATTTGAAGGAAAAACTCTTGGCTTCATCACATTCCTTCTTTTTCTTTTCAAAGTTGGAGGTAGCGGAGATTTCTCTTTTTCCTTCATGATTGATGGCTTAACAATCATATCAACATCTTTTCCACCAGAAGACATGATTCTTGGAGTATCCATAAGTGTATGGGTTTGTGAGAGGAAATCACAATTTAAGCTCAACAAGCAGTCTTAAGTTAAAAAGAGTTTCTAGGAAGGAAAAAGGAATGTAGGGTTACAGAACCTTTAACTACACAGGTTCACGTACGCACAATTCACAACCCTCAAAAGAGTAGAATTATCGAGAATAACCCTCCTTTATTGCATAAATAGGGAAGTTCCTTCCAATATCAATTAGATATGAAGGAATTTCAAATTTGCAAAATACAACAAACCTAAGAAAATAAATAATTATTTTTCATTTCTAAAAACTGCAGTGTGCACAATCTTGTCTCTTTTGATCAAGCACATGAGACAAGATACACAGAAACAACATAATCAAGTTGTGCAGAAGTGAATGACAATTTGTCCACCATAACCTTTTTGAAAGGAATTCATAGAACCCTGTCTATCAAAATATTTAGACTATACTCTTTTCTCTAGTGGTCTTGACATATCCTTGGAAACCAACTTCTTTGAAGAGGATAAAATCTTACATACCTCAACAGTTTTTTTTTTGAACAAGTTTAAGCTTGTTTGCAAGGCGATTTGCTTTTCGTTGAAGTTTATTGACATATCTCATCTTGTGTTTGTACTTGAAACAGTTTGAAAGTTAATGACCTTTGAGTGAACAATAAGAGCATGTCAATGGATAAGATGATTCAGACGCCTGAGATATGCAGGCTGCAAGACACAGTGTGAAACCTGAAACATCAGACAGAGAGTTTCCGATAGAAAGATCAATTTTTTTCTTCCAGATTGGTTGAGTCGTCTTCTGGAAGAATATCAAGATTGATGTATGTATTGCTACAATTATCAAAATCAATATCTTCACAAAGAAGTGCAACACTTGATTTTTCGTCTTCATTGGAATCATAGTGATCATACATTTCATCAAGAGTTGCAGCAAGACCTTTGTTCCCAGTGTATTTTCTACGGTTCGGACACTCATTTGCAAAATGACCAAATCCTTTACACTTAAAGCATTGTGGCATATCCTCGTCAGCATCCATGTTTTTAGGAGGAATGCAATTGTGAGGTTTAGCTGATGATCTGGGTTTGTCTCTGGAGAATCGTTTACTTCTCTTCAATAGAAGATCTCTAAACTGTCTTGTGATCAAAGAGACTGACTTGTCAAGATCTTCATCCGATGAGTCACTTCAGAAAAATTATCCTCAGAGACATAAACACTTTTACTTTTTTCAAGTAATTTAGCGTTATTTTGTGCTTTGAAGGCAACATCCTTTCCGGTTTTGGATGTATGCTCATGATCAAAGATCTTTAGCTTTCCAACCAACGTATTTCTGGAGAGAGCATCAAGGTTATTTCCTTCAATGATGGCATGCTTCTTAGAATCGTATCTAGATGGAAGCGATCTGAGAATTTTCATCACAATGCTCTTTTCAGGAATAGTCTTACCCAATGCAAAGGATGCATTAACAATTTCAGACACTTTGTGATTGAACTCATCAAATGAATCTTCATCATGCCATACGAAGGTTTTCCCAATCGGAATTAAGGTTTTGAAGCCTAGCTTCCTTCTCAGTGGTATTCCCTTCGAATACGGTTTCTATGATATCCCAAGCATCTTTAGACCGAGTGCACGTAGTCACATGGTGCTGAAGATCTGTGGTAATGGCATGTATGATGGCATTCAAACCGTCGGAGTTTTGCTTTGCAGCAAGTATCTCAGCAACTTCATATGCACCAATATCCTTAGGAACGGTCTCATTCCCTACTGCCACAATGGGAGCATCATAGACATTAACTACATAAACCCATGATTGAAAATCACGCGCTTGAAGAAAGACACACATATCAATTTTCCACCACAAGTTATTTGATTCATCGAAGACTGGTGGTACGTTATAAAGATAACAATTCTGTCCATATCAGATCGCTACAAACACAAACTTATAAGGTCTTTAATGTGTTTGCCTGCTCTAATACTAATTGAAAATGCGGGGGTCTAACAACCAGACCCAACAATTCATTTGGAAATCTGAGAGGACATACTCCAATACACTTGCTAGAAATCAACTAGACAGTCAGACTGAATCTAGAGTAAAGTATATCAAAGAGTTTAATATCTCTGTTTCATAATGTAATTAGCAAATCAAACAGATAGAAATCCACGACCCTGATTATTATGTGAAACAACTTGAACGGTACCAAAGACCAATGTACAAGTGTCAATCAATTTAAATCAACAACCAAAGGTTGGATATTCTAATTGATCGATCTAAACGCACAACCTGTGATATTTCAATTATATAACAAAATATAATGCGGAAAAAAAAATAACACAGATACCAGAAGTTATGTTAACGAGGAAACCGAAAATGCAGAAAAACCCCGAGACATAGTCTAGATTGAACACCACACTGTATTAAGCCGCTACAGACTCTAGCCTACTACCAATTAACTTCGGACTGGACTATAGTTGAACCCTAATGAATCTCACACTAATTCAAGATACAGTTTCGTTCCTTACGTCTCTGATCCCAGCAGAATACTACGCACTTGATTCCCTTAGCTGATCTCACCCCACAACTAAGATTTGCTACGACCCAAAGTCGAAGACTTGTTAAACAAATCTGTCTCACACAGAAAAGTCTATAGATTGAATAAATATGTCTCCCACAGAAATACCCAAGAGTTTTTGTTCCATCTTTTTATAAATCAAGGTGAACAGGAACCAATTGATAAATCGGTCTTATATTCCCGAAGAACAGCCTAGTATTATCAATCACCTCACAATAATCTTAATCGACTAGCGAAACAAGATATTGTGGAATCACAAACGATGAGACGAAGATGTTTGTGATTACTTTTATCTTGCATATCAGAGAAATTAATCTCGAGTCAATTATTTCAATTGTACTCAATACGATAGAATCGGGCAAGATCAGAACACGCAACTACAAAGAAATAGTTGGGTCTGGCTTCACAATCCCAATGAAGTCTTGAAGTCGTTAACCTACAGGGTATCGAGAAGAAACCTAAGGTTAAATGAGAATCGAATCTAGTTATGCAACTAGTAACACACATGAGGTGTGGGGATTAGTTTTCCCAGTTGCTAGAGTTCTCTTTTATATAGTTTTCAAATGAGGGTTTGCAATCCAAGTTACCTTGGTAACAAAGCATTCAATATTCACCGTTAGATAAAAAACCTGATTCAACCAAGCTAATATCTTTCAACCGTTAGATCGAACTTAGCTTGTTACACACAAATAAAATGTACCCTCATTTAGGTTTATGTAACCGTACCTAAACGTGTACACCATGTTGGTTCACAAATAGTTAACCGAGGTTAGCCATATGCTTACTCTCATATCAACCTTATTCATCTTAACCATAACTAGTTCAAATGACTCAAATGAAACTAGTAAAAGAGCCATTCAATTGCTATATTCTTATAGAAGTATACAATAACACAATTGAAGCAAAATCGATTTGATTCATTCGAATCAATACATGAACATTATAGCCACGGTTTGGAAAGATTGCATTCCTTAATTTATAAATGTTTAGGTTCATGTACAAAACCGATTTTAAAAGGTAACCAACTCAAGAATGCAAACTTGTACGCATACTTAAGTAGCCGTACCAAGATTGGTTACGCCAGTTTGCGTACGGGTATGCATACCTATTCACACTCCAAACTCCAGCAGAAATTCAATTATGTGAAACTTCCGCCAGTATGCGCACGGGTACGCATACCTGTCCAGACATCCAACAACCGCCAGTACGGATACATGTATGCATACTTCAGGTTCCCGGTTTTGGACTTACACACAAATGTGATAACACACTATGTTTATATCTAAATATGGGATGCACACATGGGCTAAAGGCCCTACAACACTCACCCTTGTGCGGTCCATTAGTAGTTGATAGGTGTTGTAAAACACCTTAATTATTATCTATTTTTTATGCTTTCTTCGCGAGTTTTCTTGAAAAATATGTATCTTATGTTTACTTTTGAATAATTATATACAATGGAGTTATTGAAGCAAAAAGGAAGTGGAACTAGCTCAAATCTAAAAACTCTTCTCATCATCTTGCAGACAACGAAAAGACGAAGCCAGTGGCGAAAGAATGAGATCATTCTGACATCGTATGAAGAAGCTGCGAGCATTTGAAGCGTATCAAAGTTGTGGAATGTGTTATCGGAGCTGAACTGTCAGTTTCGCAGAATTGACAATTGAAAATATTGCTTAGGTGGTCCTTATCAAATTCCTGGGCGCCTACAGTAATTTTGGTTATTACATGCCCTAAAACTAGGTCGAGTTTCTGTCTTAATTTCAGAGAGCTGAGCTATGGCGGCATCCAAAACTCAGAGAAAAGAAAAGAGAGATTTAGAGATTGACGAAGAAATTGAAGACAAGATCTGCTGGTACTGGTTATGCAATAAGATCGATGGGGGTTAGAATCCGTGGCTGTTGTTATCAATGATGAATACCTATTCCATGAAGTGATGGTGAATTTGAGATCGAGGATATAATTGTTGTTAGCTGTGAAATCAGGGACGAGACTTAAGCAACAATGAGTTTGATGTTGCCGATTGATAGAAGAAGACTTGCTGCTCGAGTTCAAGGAGGGATTTGAGGTTGTTCTTGACTGAGAAATCATCGAGAGAATTCAGGGAGAAATAGAGAAGTTCAGAAGAACACAGAGCTTGTAAGAAGATTGATGGGGGTTTGCTGACTCCTAAATCTGAGACGGAGATGAAGAACTAAAGCTTGATGAAAGGGTTTTTGTGGTTGTTCATTGAAGTTTCAGTTGTTGCTTCTGTTACACTGAGAAGAAGAGATGTGAGTAGATATTGTGATGAGATTTGAAGATTCAGATGAAGAAAATTGTGATGTTACTGCTATCTGTAGCAATCGTAGAATACAAAGGGGATTTGTACAGCTGAAGAATGAATGAAGGAAATCTAGGGTTTGTGTTGAACATGAAGAAGTGGGTTCTGATCTTTGTGTTTATGGAATGTTGAGGTTAAATTGAGAAATGGGTTTCAATCTAATTTGAAATCGACATAGTTTGAGAGCAAGAAATCAGATGAATTTAGGTTTCTTAATTGTGGTTGTTGTATGAATTGATTTACATGTGTGGTTATACGCTGTACTAGTGGTGAGCTAGGGCAGTGGATGTTTGGTAGGAAGAACAGCTAGGAGTTGGTGATGAATTTTAGCTCTAAGGAGGAACTGAAGTTGTTGGTAGAGCAGCTGTTGCTGCAATTGAGTCTTAAACAACACAGGACACACTGCAGTTTTTGATGTTTCAGTTCAAGGGTGAGTTGTAGTTGCAGCTTAGATGGAGATTAAGATGCAATTGAGTTATGTTGTGCCCTGTGATGGGTATTTTGCAGGTTATGATTGACACTGGAGGTGATCTGTGGTATTGGTATGTAGCTACAGAGATTGCAGGTGGAATGGTTGAGTAGCAAGATGTTGTTTTGTGCTTGAAGTTACAGATTTGGTTGCTGCTGTTGGCCAGAGAAGATGATGTTGGTGTTGTGTTTCAATAAAGAAGTTAAATGGAAGTCTCAGATGTTTGTGTATGGAATGGAGTTTAGCAGATGATTATAATGAAGTAGAATGGTTGATGATGCAGCAGGGAACAAGGAATTGATGCCGGTGGTTTGTGATTGTTGTTGCTGCCAGAGATGGCTGCGTAGAGCAGTAAAAGAAAGTATGAAGCTCAGGTTGCTATGGCTAGGACTGAAATGGAAGGAAATATGAGTTGATCATTGCAGTAGTTGGAGTTACAGAAATGGAGTGTTTGGGATGGATGGAACAATTGAATCTAGAGCTAAGAAATGGGATAATGGAACTGAAGGCTTGAGCAGGCATGTTGCATTGCAGCTAAGGATAGTTGGGAAGAATTACAGGATATCTTGGCGCAATAAAGTTCAAGTCTGCAAGACGGTTATGGCTTAACCAATTCAGCCGAGTTAGCGTCTGACTTGTGCATCTGACTAGCAGCTGACTCACATATGATCCAGTTGACTCGGTGACTCACTGAGCTTGACTCGGTACTGACTCAGTTGACCCGACCGAGCTGACTCGTTGACCGGTGACCGGGCGGACTTTGCCGGTCACCTGAGCCATTTTCCGGTCACTCCTCCGGTCAATTTCCGGCCATAATACCAGTTTTCCGGCAACAGTTTTTGGGGCATATTTTCTACATGGGTTTTTCTCACATATGGGCTTGGTGGACTTCTATCTAGTGGACTTTTGAGACTTGACCTAATTTTGGAAAGCAAAGCTATTTAAAGGAAAGACTTCTACAACTTTTAGGACGTATTATTCTTGGAAGCTAAGGAGAGAGCCGCTTTTGTTTACGCTACTAGGGTTTGCTTTTGTTCATCTTCTTCTTTATTCAATTGATATTTTTGTGATGAAATCCATAGCTATGAGTAGCTAAATTCTATATTATTGGTTAAGGATGTAGTCCTATTTCTAAAACTTGTGCTTGAGTTATGTATTAGTTTTCTCTCTTGATTATCGTTTAAATCTCTACTGTTTTAATAATCACATGATTGATGTATTGTGATAGGACTAAGATGTTTGGTTAGTTAAGTGGCCAATTAATTGAACTTGCTTCCTTGTCCATAGCTATTTTAGGGTTTTTCATCGAGCGATAACCCTGAATACAAGTAGCATGATATGTTTACGGTTTGTAGTGATACACTCTCGTAATCATATGTAGAGTTTGACCATTGTCCGAATTGTTATGCGCAATGTATGACAATTGCATTGATTAGCCTATTTCTGAAACTTAATGCTCCTAGGAATTGAACTTAATTAGCGCAAGGCATTAGGTTATTCTTTAGGTAGAATTCACATACGCAGCTCTAATGTGTGTGTTGATGAACTTAGGAAATTAATAGATTATCTTGCTCTCTTGATTCTCCAGGCTTTTGATAATAAAAGAGATTAAATTTTAATTCTAATCATATATGCAAGCACATTTCTAAGATTGAAGATGAATTCCTTGACCAATATCTCTCTCTCGTTGATTACTTTCTACAATTTACTTTGTTTTTGATTTACTTTTATTGGTTACAAAAATCAGAAATCCCCCCCAAGTGGTTACTTTAGGAAATTGATTACATAATAACTACAATTGCCTCTCTGTGGAAACGAACTCTTTCTTATCATATACTTTAGGAAAGTGAAATTATTTTTGACGCATACGACAACGATCAAATTTTGGCGCCGCTGCCGGGGAGGCATACGACTAGTTATTAAGTTTTTAGTTTCTTATTTTTGTTTTTGCTTTTATCTTTGCTTCTTGTTTTCTTGTCTTGTTTCTCACTTGTTTGCAAGAATTGTTTTCAGGTACTAATCCATGGCTTCTAAAGATTAGAATTATCCAAGGTGCGGGATAGCTACTCGAAGAGGCACAATACTCCAACCAAGTCAAGACACAACGAAAGAACAAGAGTTGGAAGTAGAAGAAGATACTTTCCAGCAAGAAGAAGCAGTTTTAGAACAAGAGGTTCCGGGTGAACAAGAACCACCTTTTGAAGAAAAAGAAGAAGCAATGGGTGATGCAAATCGTTCACTCAAGGAGTTAGCTTCTCATAGGCTTGATACGCAACAGGGGTGTATTCAAACAAACTCTACTTTTGAGATCAAGCCGGGGTTGCTTAGAGGATTACCAAAGTTCCATGGCATGGTGAATGAAGACCCAAACAAGCATCTTATGGACTTCCACACCATTGTCACGGCCATGCTTCCAGCGGATGTTGAGGCGGATGGTACAATGTTAAAAGTTTTCCGTTTCTCTTTGATGGATAGTGCTAAGGATTGGTTGTATTATTTGCCTCCCGGAAGTGTCACGACATGGAATGGCCTGAAGAAACTCTTTTTAGAGAGATATTTTCCTGCATCAAAGGCTACTCAAATTCGAAAGGAGATTTGTGGGATGAAGCAAAATGTGGGAGAATCTTTGTATGAATGTTGGGAACGATATAAGAGATTGGTGGCAAGCTGCCCTCACCACCAATTCAGTGACGTTATGATTATCCAATATTTCTATGAAGGACTCCAATCAAGTGATAGGAATCTTCTTGACGCTGCAGGTGGTGGTGCACTAGTGAACAAGACGGTGGCACAAGCTAGAGAGTTGATTGAGAACATGGCAGCAAACTCCCAACAATTCTTGAGTTGTGGTTCGGATGTGCTTTTTGGGAAAGTTAATGAAGTGAACGAGGTTGAGGAACTTCATCAACAAATGGGTAACATGACCGCAATGATGCAATAAGTTACAGCCGCAGTGATACCAGGTTCCTCTCAAGCTTATGAAGACGAGCAAGATAATGCGGTCTTTCCAAATCAACAAAGACGGTATGATCCCTACTCTAACACTTACAATCCGGGATGGAGAGATCACCCCAATTTTAGGCACAAAATGGTGGGAAACTCCCTTCTCAACCTATCAATCCAAAAGAGGGTGTCAATGCAATTAAGTTGAGAAGTGGTACACAACTTGTGCAACCCGAAGTTCCGATCGGGCACGGTGGAAACACCAAAGGAACCTGTTTTGGAGGAGAAAAATGAGGATTCTCCCAAAACTTAAGACTTCTTTCTTCTCATTATGCTTTGTGACAAATTAATCATATATGTCCAATAGGATTTACACTTGGTTGGTTAGCACTACCACACCAAATACCTGTATATTTGTCAAAGAACCAAATTTTACCTGGATTGTATAAGCCAAATATGATCTTCGTTGACATTAAGCAACAAGGAGCTTGGTTCGATCTCATCTTGATCTATTTCCTTAAGCAAGTGTATATGAAATTAATCATCAATATGCTCGCATGATCTTTCCATTGACTCGTGCGCATTCTCATAATCCACTTTGGATGTCATTGTTCTCTGGAATCATTAAACTTTAGAGCGTCCTCCAGTTTGATTCATGTACATATTCAGAGACAATATTATGAGTTGATTTCTGATGATATAAATAAGTTGTGCCTTCCTCACCTACTTCCTTTCTAGGTGAGGATTGATCGAACCAAGTGGTCTCTCCAACTTTCTTTATGGAGCCACGACCTCAACCACACTTCCACTAAGTGTAGTTGCAACACCTTAGTCTATGTTGTATATCCCTTATTGAGGATTTGTAACCTTGCAGGTAGGTTTGCAGCTGGTATGTGTGATCTCATCACTTTAGCGACATCAATGTACATTCTGAAAATCGATTATTTTTTCACTTCACATTTACATTTGTGGAGTACAAGAATCAATATGAGACACAGTGGGAACACACCACGACAATTCCTGTCGTTCCCTTAGAAAATACTTTTTCTTATCTCCCCCTAATGATGGGAAGCCTATCTCGTTAAAGTGATAACCCGCAAATCTAGCGGTAAGAGTTCTCCTGCCAAAGGTTTTAAAATGCGGATAATTGTTGAGAGTAAATATCCAACAAAATTACTTAATCATTTTCGTGACCCATCATAGTACGATGTGGACTCATAATGGCACATATATAGTGCAACCAAAAATGCGTAAGAACACAAATGTCAGGCTTATAACCAGTTACCAACTGGTACGCAAAAATGGTTGAATAATTGTGGGTTCTAAAATGAATAAGTGAATATGCGTATAATATTGCATATCCCCCAAGCATTTGTAGGAAGGTTGTTACGCATAACCTATCCTTAGACACCATATATAACCTACGGTGGTAGCCTCTGCTAGACCATGGGGTATATGATGCTCTACAATGATCCTATTAATCATGCAATATCCATCAAGTCCTTTTGATGTAAAATATGTAGCAATAACAAGGTTGGTGAGACCTTAAATTTTATAATATGTGCTAGAATTGTTTCAAAAACGCATATATGTCCCATTTTCACTAATTCGTTTGGGGATCTATCCCATGACGGAAAAAATTAAGAAATCTATCCTAGAAAGAGAAAAGAACCGTTAAGTACATGATATCCCACATGTGTGGGCTTATACATGTGGATGATAGACATTTTTGCCATCAACCCTATGTATTCCTCCGCAACTCATTATTCTTCCCTACCATCATCAAAACAATCAACAACATCTTCCTTATCCGAGTAACCATTATGCCGCCATAACCAATCAAATACCACGAGCTGCAACTATGCATTTACAACTCACCAAAGTTGCTTGATCTATCCATCATGTCCGCTGTCTGAAGGCTTTAAACTAAACCCAATTCTCAGACCACGGCGTCAATGCCCTTTCTCTCGGTCAATTTCTCAAACAAAAGGCGTGCATTATATCCATTCTCTAGAGGTAGCTCTCTGCTGTTTCTCCGGTTCCGTTCTCTACTAAGTTTCACCTGCAATTTTATCATCTAACGAGAAACCAAGTTCTCTCATCCAAGTCATGCATCCATATAATGAACGGCAAACTCCCATACTCCACAATCACGAGTATTGCAGCCATGAAAATCTTAGTTCTTTACATCTCCATTCACGCCTAAGCTGTCTATACAGCCACATCTCCTTGAAACCAATCGATTCCACCATTCCCGATTCATCCAGCCATACAACCCACTACAGAAATTAGATGATGACCCCATTGGGATTCATGGCATAAATTCCCAAATTCTGACACGTCAAGAACAGACCCAAAATCCGCATACTTGAGAACCCATTCATCCTTGTTCTTCTCGCTCATCTCTCCATCGTTTACAGCCATGAACTAATTTAGTTCCGACCCAGACAAAAATTAGAGAGACAAATGAATAGTGCTGCCTCAGACTTTTTCTCGCGCCATTAATCTCAAAGCTGAGGGTAAAAATGACAATCGCTTGCATGTGTAAGCCCACACGTGGGATATCATGCATTTAACGGCTCTTTTCTCTCTCTAGGATAGATTCACTAATTTTTTCCATCATGGGATAGATCCCCAAACGAATTAGTGAAAATGGGACATATCCCCAATTTTCCCTAATTTCTCGTGAACATTAATTAATTCAACACTTCGAATTATCCATCAGAGCCATAAATCACTTGAATGGACCGCATTCTGTATGGATATGTCCACAAATATAAACTTGTTTCTTTTGAAAAAATGGGTTGTTTACCATTTGCATCTTAGGATGGTCTTAATCCTTTTTACTAAAGAATGGCTTTGTAAAATAAGTTACATGCTTTATTACTTTAAAAGCATAATGGGAGGTGGTGTTTTTGGTACTTTAGAAAAAGTTGATTATGAGAGATGCCGTCACTTTGCATTCTTTCCCATTTTCTTGTTAACTCAAATAAAAGGATGTCCATTTGAGTTCTTTCAAAAAAAAAAACATCATATCACAACCAAAGTGTCTTTATGGTTATGTGAAAACCTGAGTGAGTCAATTCCCAACATTATATTGTCAATTATCCAAGTATTAGTGATTGAGAGTTCACTAGACTAATTGAATCAATATTTTCTCTAAAATGTGATTCCTTTCACATTCATTGGAGGTAATTTGTAGATGCATTCCCATTCTCATAATGAATTTTGTACGATAACCGCTCGCACAGATTTCATAAGAGATTGAACATTTCTTCGCTCGGATATTACCTGTAATGATCCAATCATCGCATGATATTATATAAGGAAACTATTCAACAATCAATTTAATATATTTCCTTAATAGTTTTGTGTAATAAGTGGTGTGGCCTTATTACGTAACAAAAAGAAAATCTATCTCATTTACTTTAGAATGTTACAATTCATGAGGATGATATACTTTTCATCATAATGTACGAATGATCCTTTTAACTCAAGTACTTATGAGTATATCTCAAGTGCTTTAGAGTATATCAGTCTCATGGAAATGATATACTTTTCATTTCATAAGTACAAAATATGAATTTAGTTCTTCACATAAAAAGTTCTTTATTTTAACTTAAAGAAAAATGTTTACTAAACTACCATACAACCAATAGTCCAGGATCAAATCATACAAAATTCAGTTGAATAAAGATAATTAATAAAAACTTATCAAAATGTAAGTGTATTAATTGGGCATGTTTCTTATTGCCACTGAAGTTGACAAGCGGGGGTATGGCCTTCTTTTAACATATAGTGAGTTTGTTTTCATTTAAACTCTCTATAATCTTGTAGTTCGCTGCTACTGTATGATACCTGCATTCCATCACTTGTACCATACTCAGTAAATGTTTATACCAAGCGTCCAACTCTCATTCCAATGAGTCAGAATTACGCCTTTGTCTCATGCTCAGTAAATACATTTACTTTGAATTGTTACTACTTGAGCCAATATTACAAGTGTTTTAAATTCCAATGAACATTCATATTTTCTGGGGAAAAATTTCATGAATGTTTCAAAAATTCCTTCGGAGCATTCCATCGTCTGAAATCAATATGTCGTCTTAAAACATAGAAGTTATGCCTTCATCTTTTTAACAATGCATCGTCATTGGTTGAAGGTTTTCATGATGGAAGTAAATACCTTGTAGACACAATTGATCAGATCGAGAGGCTCTTTAATGGCGCTCAAGTACTTCTGAGTCCAAAAGGTCAAATTTTATTCGAGTTGGTTTAATCAGAACCCAGTCAACGGATTGGTCAATGCTCGGTCCATTGGGTTGACTACGTCATGGTTAAAAAAAAGGAAAATTTATTGTTTGGTCCTAAGCCCACAAGTTTATTTATAGTAGGGTCCAACCAGATTTTTTTTTATCTTGAGGTCCAAAATTAATTAAAACATGGAAATGACCATAATACCATTGTTACCAAACGTGTGTGTTTACACGTTCATTATATCGAGTACATATCTATTACACTTCGAGTACATATCTGCTACACTGCTTATAAATTCGAGTACATATCTGCTACACTACTTATAAATCTGAGTACATATCTTCCGCGCTGCTTACAAATAGAACACGTATCCACTAAACTGCTTACAAATTCGACTATATATCTGCTGCTTACAAACTCGAGTATGTATCTGCTGCACCGCTTACAGGAAAAGTACATGTTTGTTAGAATCAATGATAAATAAATTAGAAAATGTTTTACATCACATATATTGTAGGATCATACCAATTAATCTCTAATATTTCTTTAATATAATATTAAATCATAGAAAAAATAAAGGAAAACCTTTATATGCACTGTAAACACAGAAAAAGCTATACAAAATTAACACATATTTCAGTATTTCACATACGTACTCATGGATCAAAGAAATAAAAAAGTGGCAAAACTGAATAAAACAGAAACAAAAGAAATTTCTATCAGTACACCATATACATACTGCATATTCATGAACTAAAAATCAAATGCATGTAAAGAAGAATTCATGAATTCATGAATATAACATAATCAATGAACATATTTCAGTATTACACATACGTACTCATGGATCGAACCAAAAAACAATGACAATACTATGAATAAAACAAAATCAGAAGAAGTTTTTATCAGTACGTCATATACGTACTGCGTATTCCTGAACTAAAAAATCAAACCGCATGTAAAGAATAAGTGATGAATCCATGAATATAACTGAATCAAAGAACATATTTCAGTATTACACATACATACTCATGGATCGAACCCAAAAACAATGGCAAAACTCAGAATATAACCGAATCAAAGCACATATTTCAGTATTGCACATACGTACTCATGGATCGAATCCAAAAACAATGACAAAACTATGAATATAACCGAATCAAAGCAGATATTTCAGTATTACACATACATACTCATGGATCGAACCCAAAAACAATGACAAAACGCCGAATATAACCGAATCAAAGCAGATATTTCAGTATTACATATACGTACTCATGGATCGAACCCAAAAATCAATTAAAAAACGCGGTGCAACACAAATACACTCATGGATCGAATCCAAAAACAATGAAAAAACTCTAAATATAACCAAATCAAAGCATATATTTCATTATTACACATACGTACTCATGGATCAAACCAAAAAAAGTGGCAAAACTCAGCATGACAAGAATAGGTAACGGATCTATAAAAAGTAAGAGGATCGAAACAGAGATATTACAGTATTTCGTATATGTACTGACGGATAAGACTAAAAAAGGTGACAAAACTTCAGTATTATACATACATACTCATGGATCGAACCAAAAAAAAGTGGAAAAACTTCGAATAAATCAAAATCAAAAGAATTTTATATCAGTACGCCATATATGTACTGTCAATTCATACAAAAAAAAAACTGTAACAAACCTAAAAAACATAAAAGCGTCATGAAAATTGATTTGATCATCATAATACAATCAAAAAACAAATCAAAAGAAGAAAAACCGAACAAAATAATCAAACAAGATGATTAGAAAACATACCTGGAAACACAAAACAATATTCTCGTCGTAAATCATAACGATACACCTTCTTCTCCTTCTTCTTAAAAGTAGACTAGGTTTCTGTCAGTACGCGATATACGTACTGTTGGTTCATATACAAAAACAAACTTAAAAAAATCTAAAACCAACAAAAATGAAACTGGTATAATCAAATCTAATAACAAAATGAACAAGCAATGTGATTGTTCATCTAGATCTAGTAAAATAATCAACAAATTAGACACGGAGATCAAAAACGTAATCAAATACAACCACGATTAGATCGTGAAAACCCTAATATAAACATCGCAACAGAGAAATCTTCATATGATTTGGTAGAATGTGAAAGATTGAAGAAGAACAAATCCGATCGCAGCAGCAGTGAGAAGAAAGAGAAAAAGAAAACGAATATGAAATGTGAAATGCTCTTCCCGTGCTTATAGATCTCTTAAATAGGAAAGGTTATTTTAGTATTTTTATATTTCACATGCCTAAACCCACACGTGTACAGGACCTGGAATAAAAAAATTGGGTCCATTTTTATGTTTTCTTTTAATTATGGACCTCCGATTACTGGGCTTTAGTGGGTGGACCTGTCACTAACTAAGAACACTATAATAGTACCTATAGGTAATTCCTACTAAAAAAAGGTCCACATATATGTTCCATTATATATGAAGTGCTCAGGCACATTGGTAATAACCTTGAAACTATTAGCATATGAGCCCAAAACATATTGTTAACCCTAAAATTGGAAATTTCATCATCCAACTTTATTGATCAGAAAACATATGTAAACATCTCCGATGATTATGAAAATTTTACAGTAACTTTATAATAATGTTTCGACAAACATAATAAAATTTCAACTCAATCCAACGTTTAGATAAAAACTTATCCATGACGCCGTATGACTGTTCTAATTAGCGTTTGGCATCAATCTATTACATACATATAATGTTCTCTTATATACATGAAAGTGAAGACATATTCATCAAGTGGACTGCACATCATGGGCCATAGGCTCTATAACAATCATCTGTTTATATACTGTTGCTTATTAATTTGTTTTTTTATTTTTTCTTGTATAAGCCTTTTGAAACCTGGCATTTTTAGGGGCGACCCCAAAAGAATTAGGGGCGACTTTTTTATTCCCAACCCATATTCACCGTTAAGGGATGTCCAAAAACGCGGAGAATACGTTAATGCCCTTACATAATCGGAAGCTATTTTGTGCCTGATTATTATAAAGCAATCGGAAGTTTAGTAATGATATTATGGGTCCGATTAATATCAATTTTGTGCCTGACGTGCATCTGGCTTCTATAACAATCGGTAGGAAAAATAACCTCACGAGACTACCGATTGTTAAAGTATAGAAATAAGAAATCTTTTGAATTTTGCAATGGTGAAATTTGGGGCTCCTATATAATCGGACGAATAAAAAAATGTCCAAGCTAACGATTTATAGCTTCCCATAATCGGGATGGTAAAAGTAACAATTCCTACCGATTATGGTAGATTTCGAATTTCCTACAATGAAGGATTATAGAAAAAAACTCATTTTGGGGCAACCTATAATCGGAAGGTTGGGTCATATATTTATCTTCCAATTATGGCTACATCCAAAACACGAACCAGATGGTTATGGTCGACTCTGTACCTTCGAAACTATGGAATTTGCAAAGGTTCAATTTGGGGCTTCCAATAATCGGTAGGTTATAAATAACCCCCTCTACCGATTTTGGGATACTCAACAATCGGTAGCTAATGAGGTGGTATTACCTACCGATTAATAACCGTTTGACAGATAAAACCAAAGTCAACCTAAATTCATTCCATTTCATTTTCTTTTCAACTTCAACTTCAACTCCTCTTCTCCTCTTTCCTTCCGATTGCGAGAGAGGAAAACTCTCCCCTCTCCTCGCTATACATCGTTCATCGTCGAATCGAATCATCGTCTATTATTCTCTATAAAGATGAAAGAAAAGGAACGTAAGAAAGCTCGAACCAAAAACGTAGTGCGCGGTGAGGATCCGAATATTGGATTGCATGCCCGTAATAAAGAGGTTTTAACTCACGAACCCGAAGAACACGAAGAAGATGAAGTCCATAATGTAGGCGTCCGATAGACAAACTCTCAGGAAACTTGAAATGGCGCCGATTAGGTAAGATTCTACCATTAATTAGGTTTATATTGCTTCAATTTGACGAATCCATGTTTTTTTTTAGGGTTTTCGGTTATTACCCAGATTCGGTAGGTTAGGTATTGTTTTAAACTTCCGATTGTGGTCGAATTTTTCATTTCACGAGAATATTTGTATATTCGGGTGGTAAATATTTAGGTTGCTTACCGATTATAGAACGTTTTTCATTAAGTGGCCTAAATCGATCATAATCGGAAGCTAATTATGTTTTTGCCTTCCGAATATACTAGGGAAGAACAAGTATTAGAGACACAATAATCGGGTGATATATTTTTCAATTTCCTTCCGATTGTTTAGGCTGAACCACTTGAGTAATTTCTAGACACAAAGTGATGCATATTCGGTAGAAATTAGTTTTGTGAGGCTTCCGATTGTGATGCATTCGGAAGGGTAGACTTTTTATGACTTTCGATTATTGGTATTCGGAGGGTTATGTTGAAATTTATCTTCCAATTATTGTGTGTAGATAAACATATTCGAACACCAAAAATTTTCTTTTGTTTTCGATTGTACGTATTCGGTAGCTTTAGGTGAATTGTTGTTTACGATTGAGCGTAACCGGAGGCAATTGGTTAACTCAACCTCCGATTATATAGTTTACTAACCTGTTGTACTTTATTTTGTTGTTTAGGGATAGGCGAGGTAAAAAAATCGAAGATGCAATTGTCTCAGCTAGTGCAAGGAAGGAAAGGCGTCAGAACCTGACAGCTAGTGCAAGGAGAGTTAGGACTACCAAATCCGCTTCAAGTGCTCAAGATGGAACTCAACAAGCAAGTCAAGAAGGTGTTCAACCAAGTGCCCCTCAATCAGAACCGGTTCAACAAGGTGTTCAACCAAGTGCCTCTCAATCACAACCAGTTCAAGAAGGTGTTCAACCAAGTGACTCTCAATCACAACCAGTTCAAGAAGGTGTTCAACCAAGTGCTCCATAATCACAACCATAAATTCAACTAGAAGCACCCGAAGATAGAGTATTTGAAGTAGGACAAGGTAGTGGTGTACAAGAAGAAGGAGAAGCCGAAAAGAAAAATCCTCCTCGAAAGAAAGCGAAACACCTTGTCCCACAAAAACTGAAGGTGAGGGGTATTCCAGAAGGCGTAATCCTTGGGCTGCCAGAGGATGGAGGACAATTGTTATTTGGATACAAAGACTCCTGGGCCAAAGAAATATATGAAACCGAGGTAATAATCGTTTCCATTTTATTTACCTATTATCTTTTTCTTCGTAATAGTTTTAAGGGTTATAGTTTTAGTTATTCTATTTTTTTTTTAACTTGTCATGTGTTTAATAGTATCATTCCGATGCGGTTCGTATACTCAAACCGACCGCCGCACCAACAAAAATGCTGGATTGGCCTTTGAAGGATGAATGTGAAAGGTTCAAGAGAATTATTGCAAATTCTAGGTTGGCTGATGCAGAGGAGAACTCTATGTTGGAACATGACCGGGTGGCTATATCTGTAGTTGTAGGAAATCCCACACTACACCCCTCATTAGATTCAACGTAATTAACTCTTTGAAAGATGATTAACTTTGAACTTTATTGATTATCTTCTTGAACTGTTTACAAATGCAATTAGAACAAAACCATAGCAATTACAATTACTCTCTGTTTTCTCTCTCTTAATGACTTTCTTAACAATTCAAAAAGATCTCCCTACAACAGACTTACTCAACCCTTTATATAGGGTATTACATAGTGGATGACAGCTAAGCTGTCCTTTATTTTCGGAATCGACTCGCGAATCCTCGCGAATGTGTAACTGCTTGTCCTCGCGACACTCCTAAATCTCGCCAAGTCTTCACACTTTCCTCATGTTCGACTGTCGTCATCTATTACGTCATTTATTTACCTCCATGCGACTCCTTCGCGACGCAGTCGTTTATTAATCTCGCGAAGTATTGGAGTTGCGATATTCTGATCCTACATCTTGCCTCTTTTTCCTTGAATATTGCTTGGAGAGCGATTTTTAAGGAAAATTTTTTTACTGTGGTGATCTTTGACATTTGTTGATGAAGGAACGAGTGAAAGAATACTGGACTTGAAAAGTACGTACTTGCCTCTATTCTTTTGCGAAGTTCCGAAGCTTTGCGAAGTGAGCAAGAAGTACTATCTCTTGAAGTATGCGAAGCATGAAGTATTCATGAAATAGTATAAAAAATCTCTTCAATTTCCCACAGAAATCTACTTCAATTTGATTCCTTGAATTTAGGGATAACCGTTTACACGTGTCTAAAATTACTCTTTTTACCGGTATATTTAATGTTATCCGGTCACTCTTTTTTTCTTCTATTTAAAGGAAAATCTCCTGTGAAAAGCACTCTTTCTCTTCTTCTCTATCTTCCTCATCGTCTGCAATTATTTCCTGCTGTTCATCTTCATCACCTTCTTTTTTTGTCTTCGCTATTGTTTTCATGGCATCCGGTGTTCGTTAATTTTATTGATTTTGACTATTCTCTTGATTGATCTTCCTTATTGAAATTACTTCATCTTGATTCTATTCTTCTTTTGATATTTCTTCCGCCATTTTTTGTTTTAGCAAGAATAAATCCAGTTCTAAGTATACCGTGGTGAACCCTAACATCCCTACGGGTTCGCAACCAAAATCCTCTTCGCAACTGAAGTCTCTCGCTTCCAAAAACAATTTCGCGAGTAGTAAGGTATTTTAGAAATATTTACTCCTTTAATAGCAATTTTGTTGCCTCTGTTTCTCAATTGATTTATTATTCGCAGGATGATAAGAATGATGATAGATCTCCCAAAAGGTTTCGCCATAATAAACCTGATGTTCCTGCTGCTACTCCTACTGTTTCCTTTTCGGGATTCAAACTTTCTACTTTCCCTACAGTATCTTCGCAGGATAAATCAATCCCTGAATTTTCTGTGAATGAAATTCTTCAGGACGTGCCTCTCCCCACTTTTACTTTTGTCTCGCCCCCACCTATTGATCAGGTTTATCCAACTGGCGATCTTATAACCATGGGTGATTCAACTTTTCCTTCTTCCTCTACTATTTCTTCTTCCTCAAAATCTATCTCTCTTACCAAAGAAAATTTGGAAGGGATGGATATAGCTTTTAGAATTTTATCAGATACCATGAATGATGTTAAGAAAGCCTCCACTGATCCCACCAGATCTAGTGTTTACGAATCTTTGGGTAAATATTTTGGTTCCGATACGATATCGCAAATATCCTTGGAACAAGAAATTAAGACTTTGAAGAATAGTCTTCATAATACTTTACTGGATCGCGATAACCTTCGCAAGAAAAATGAAGAACTAAAAGGTATCTCTCCTTCCCCTTTTTTTTTTTTTTTTTTTTTTTTTTTAAAAAAAAACTTGGTTCGCCTCTCAAGTTTTGCACCAGAAACGTAAGATGGAGATATATCAATTGGAATCTATTGTGGAAGAAACTCGAACGGAAAGAGACGCCTGGATGGAGCAATATAATCGTTTAGATAACCTCCATACATTTTCTATGGATCAAATAAATAATCTTTCTCAAGAAAACATCTGCTTAGTTCAAAATCAAGAATTATTAAGTAATGAAGTGTCGCGTCTCTCATATTCTTTGAATAAATCTAATTTGGAGTTGGAAACCTTATCAGATGAAAATGGAACTTTATCTCAAGAGAAGCGAGCTTTATTGGATAAGGTGGCGATATCCTCGCAACAACTTGATGCTTGTAAAAAAGCATTGAATGAGCAAGAACAGTCTATCTGCCTACTGAAAAATAAACTTGAAGATACTACCACTGAAAGAGATAAACTTATTCAGAATAGAATAAATCTAAGTGTTAAAACAAACCAACTCAAGGATGATTATACCAAGTTAAAAGAATCCCATTCTTCCCTTAGGAAGCAAAATAAGTTATTGATTTCTAACGAAAAGAGTTTGCGTTCGCGGTTAAAAGGTCTTGTCGGTGATGGTTTTGATAATGCCATGGAAAACTTGGGGAATAATTGCTTGGCCCTTACTCAATATCTTATCTCGCAGAAGGAAGGTAGTCATAAGATTTGACTGCCTTTTCCATCATTTTTCTTTTCTAATTTTATACACCACTTTCCATTTTATAATTTTAATGTTTTTCTTTACTCTTGCAGAATCTGAGAAAAATCTTCACTCTTCTCTATCTACTTTGGAAGCGGCGCATGCTAAGATTCGTAAGGAAAATGCAACTCTAGTTGCTTCCCTTGCCCAATCTCGCGACCATGCCAGAAGGAGGTTTAACTACCTTAATCATCTTAAAGATATCCAGAGTAGAAATCAACAGAAGGCACTTCTTCGTCAATTTCATCCCAAAGCAGAAGTTTTTGTGAATGATATTTTACTTTCTAAATCCCTTGATCCTGTCTCTGTTGAACCTTTGGAAGTTGAAGATGATGAAGTACCCAACTCTCCTGATAGTGATTATGATTATGAAAGCTGCGAAGATCTCGCTAATAATGAAGTTATCAATAAGGAACCTTGCGAAAAAATCTCTCGATGAAAACCCTTCAATCGGCGAGGTGAGATCGACAAGATTGTTGAAGAATCTTTACCATCTCCTTCAGCTGAGAATATTGATATAGAGAATTAAACTTCTTTGTAACCTTGTTGAATTTTCCTTTTTGATTGCAAAAGATTAAGTCCTGTGTTGAATGAATCATTTAGTTTCTCTTTCCTTCTTATTATAAGAACTCATTTCGCCCCCTTATCAAGCAATTCCTTTATTTTCCATTAAGTCTTTTGTTGTAATCTCACAAGCATTGCCTCAGTCTCATTATTATTTATATGTTTCGCAAGCTTATCATTTAATCATTTTCTCAAGCTCGCAAGCTTATCATGTAATCTTTCTTGCGATGAAAAGATCTCAATTACCTATATTCAAAATGTTTAAAGATCTTTCTTGAATGTTGTTATTGCGACAAGATCGCAGGACGTCTTTACATTTTCATGTAATGACCCATTGGTCTTGCCTTATCATTATTTTTGTGGTCTTATTTTGCCTTCCTAAGTAAAGGTCTTATTTTGCCACCCCTCATTGCGACAAGATCGCAGGACGTCTTTACATTTTCATGTACTGACCCATTGACCTTGTCTTATCATTTCTTAAGTATTTTTGCCTCTGCAGGACATTATATTTGCGACAATATGACAGGTTTAAATGTTCTTGCGACCATAAAATCCCGTGACATTGTCGTCTTTGCGACGAAATCGCAGGACGTTCTTACACTTTCATGTAAAAACCCATTGATCTCGTCTTACCCTCGCGTTAGTATTATTGCCTCTGCAGGATCATTGCACAAATATGACAAGCCTAAATTCTCTTGCGAAAATAAAGCCTCATGACATTTGCGTCTTTTGACACTTATCAGCTCCTAATGGAGGGTGCCGCCCTTATCTTCTCCCCGGTTGCCCCTTCAAGGAGGCGTACATCGGCCATACAAGACTAGCTCCTCCCATCCGGTCTTAAAAGAAGAGTTGTTTTCGCAGCCTCTTATCCCTTATACCTATAGGGCTTATGGTTACGAGACTGCACCCTAAGTGGAGTTTTCTTCGGCCGAGTGCAGCATGTGCCAAGACTTGTCAAGAGTGTTAAGGAAGTTCTATGCTCCCGCACTCTTGACTCAACCGTGTACCTCGGCGCCTTGGTCATACGCGGACTCCTTGGAAGAGACCCTCGGGCGTCCAACCTGGGTATAACCTTATATATATAGTTGGAAATCCAAGATATCTCCCAGGATAGGCTTTCATGGGCCCCAAATCTACATGACTCAGGTTCCATGAGCGGTGTAACCTTTCCCCTGAGCCATGTCAAGAGATACCCCCTTATATGACACACTTTAGGTCTTACATTTGCCTCTTGCGAAATATCATTCGCGAACTAAGGTGTACGCCATAAAGGTTCGTCCCATTCACTCACTCATTCATTTTTGTTAATTCATTCAAGCATTCATTCTGTTTGCGAAGCTATCGCATAATCTTGCTTTATTTCCATTGATCTCGCAATCTATCTGTCGCAAAAAATATTACATCACAAAGCTCATTCCATTTCTCCCATCTTCTATGGTTAATATTTCTTAAGATATAACCTATTCCATGGCCTATTTAGTTTTTGCCCTACATCTTTGCCTTCAGGATCCATCAATCTATATGCCACTGTGCCAACTATCTCCTTGATAATATAAGGTCCATCCCATTTTCTTGCCAGCTTGCCACCATTTTCTCGCTGATATATAGGTGTTTCGCAGCAGTACCAAGTCACTGGCTGAAATTCACGTATCTTGACACGCTTGTTATATTCTCCGGCCAATCTTCGCCTGATAATTCTCCATATGTTGTAATGCTCTCTCTCTTTTCTCTTCTAATTCATCTAACTTGGTTAAAATGTTACCCGCACCGAGATTTTTCTCCCAAGCTTCTTTCTTTGTAGTTGGAATCTTAACTTGTCGGGAGTACAGGCTTCAACTCCATATGTTAAACAAAAGGAGACATGCCTGTAGCTTCTCTTCTAGTTGTATTATAAGCCCATACCGCATTGGGTACTTGTTCGCACCATCCTTTATTGTATCCTTCTAACTTTTTCTTCAATATATCTGCGATTGTTTTATTTGTCGCACGCTTGACCATTAGCTGCGGGTATAGAGGAGTTGATTTCCCACATCGTATCTCGAAATGCATTAAGCGGCAATTCTATATTTTGTCCTTCAAACCGCTTCCCATTGTCGGATACCAAGCGTGTCTTTGGAATCCCAAATCTGCATATAATGTTCTCAAATATGAAAGTAAAAACATCCTTATCGCGAATATGTTGTACCGCTTTCACCTCCGCCCATTTTGTGAAATAATCAGAGCGACAATTAAATATCTTCTCTGTCCCGTTCCCGGTAAAAATGGTCCTACAATGTCTAAACCCCATTTTCCAAATGGCCAGACACTTGTTGAAGAACTTAACGGAGCTCCTGGTGCATGTATTTTCTTCCCATGCCTTTGACAATCCTCGCAACGCCTTGACACTTGTTTTGCGTCCTCATGCATATATGGCCAATAATAACCCTGCATTTTTGCTTTATGTGCTAAAGATCTTCCTCCGCTATGATTACCAGCATCCCCACTATGCAACATCTTCAATATGATTTCCCTTCCTTTCTTGTTAAGCATCTAAGTGAAGGCCCGTTAAAAGATCGTCGGTATAGCACTCCATCTCTTAACTCATAATTTGTTGCACGGCTTTTTAATTTGTGTGTCTCCAATCTATTTCTGGGTGTCTCTCCTGTCATCAAATATGCATGAAGCTCTGCTCTCCAATCTTCTTCGCAAAATGTTTGTGCTCCATCCTCTACTACCATTACATCAGTTTCTTGTTCTTCTTCTTTGTCAATTGACGGCATCAAAAGTGTTTGTATTTTAATATTTCTCGCGATCGGATCTGTCATCATACTTGATATAAAGGCAAAAGCGTCTGCGAGCCTATTATTTCTCCTTGATATATGTCTCCACTTTATTCTTGGTATCTGCATCGACAACTCGTCAACAAGTTTCTTATATTTTTGCAAAGACAATTCGTTTATGGCATATTCTTCTTTTATCTGGCGAATTGCCAATTGTGAATCACTTGTAATTCTCACATTCTCCAGTTTCATTTCTATTGCAAATCGCAAAGCATGTACTATAGCTTCATATTCTGTTTCATTATTTGTTGATGCAAATTCCAATCTGAATGAAAGAGCTATTTTATTGCCCTCTGGCGAAATCACAAAAATTCCAATTCCATTTCCTTCTCCATTCGATGACCCATCTACCAATATTTCCCATCTATTCGGTTCTGTTAACAAATCTTTTGGATCTCCATGTTCTTCTTCCACATCCATCATCTCTTCCACTGATTCATCCTCTTCCAAAGGAAATTCTCGCTAGAAAATCTGCGACAACCTGTGATTTTGGCGAAGATAATATTTCATATTTGAGTTTGCAATGACTTATTTGAGCATTCCATCTCTCAACTCTTCCCGACCTTTTCGAATTCTTCATTACTGATTCTATTGGTATTTTCGTCACTACTTTGACAATATGCGCTTGGAAATATATACGGAGCTTAAATGTTGCATAAACTAATGCCAAGATTAACTTTTCAATTTTTGAGTAGTTCCTTTCTGCAGCATTGAAAGTTTTGCTGATGTAATAAATTGGTTTTTCTACTCCTGCGTCCACTCGCAATAACACTGCACTTAAGGCATGCGAGGTTGTCGCAAGATAGATTAACAATTCTTCTCCTTCTTCCGCTTTTTGCAAAATTGATATATCCATTAAATGTTCCTTTATTCCTTACAAGGCTTTCTCGCACTCATCTGTCCATTTAAACTTTGATCCCTTTCTAAGGATATTGAAGAAGTGCTTGCATTTATCAGATGACCGCGAGATGAACCTCCCTAGCGAAGCTAACAACCCATTTAACCGAACATCTTTTGTCATCGGTGTTGGCATATCGCTGAATCGCTTGTACCTTTTCTCGGGTCAACTTGAATTCCTTCTTTAGATACAATATACCCTAAAATTTTTCCAGATGCGACTCCAAAGGTACATTTTTCTCGGGTTTACTTTGATATTAAATTGCCTCATTTGTTCAAAAATTTCTTTCAAATCCTGTACGTGGTCTTTTGCTTTTTTGCTTTTTATCAACATATCATCTACATATACCTCTAATGTTTTGTGTATCCATCTCGCGAACACCTTTTCCACCATCCTTTGGTATGTCGCACCGGCATTTCGCAAACCAAATGGCATTTTTGTATAACAATACAATCCTCTTGGAGCAAAGAACGCAGTATGTTCTTGATCTTCTTCGGCGAGAGGAATCTGATTGTAACCTTTATATCCATCAAGAGATGATATTCTTTCATTTCCTGCCGCTGCCTCAACCAATTGCGGAATGTCTGGTAATGGGAAACTATCCTTAGGACATGCTTTGTTTAGATCAGTAAAGTCTATACAAATTCTTATCCCTTTTTTTCTTCTTTGGGACTATAACCATATTTGCTATCCATTCGGGATATTTTGCCTGTCTAATGATTCCTGCGTCTAACATTTTCTGCAGCTCTTCTTCTATTTGAGGATGATAAGCTGTTGCGATTTTTCTAATTCTTTGTTTAAATGGTCTTACATTCTTGTCAATTTCCAATTTATGGCAAGCCACAGATGGATCTATACCAGGCTTTTCATCCATATCCCATGCAAAAATATCTTTGTAATCTCGCAACAAATCAATGGTTCTTCTTTCTTCATCCGCTTCCATTTTAGTCCCAATTTTTAAAATTTTGGGTTCCTCCTTGGTTCCAACATTCACGTCTTTTGTTTGTTCCGCTGCGATATAACTAGATTTCTGTTCTCCCATAGGAGTTGGTCCTTTCGCGAGTTCATCCCCTTTTTTCATAACTTTACTAGGTATTCCTTTCCCTTCTTTTGCTTTTATCATGTAAATTCTAAATTCTTCTTCTTTTTTAGCTACTCTTACCATCTTCCTGCGATCTTTTCGCTTCTTCCCTCGCTCTTCATAATGCTTTACTTCGATTTGATGATATGTTCTTCCTTTATCTACATCTCCTCTGATTTCGCCAATTCCGCTTGGCATAGGAAATTTGATACACTAATGAAGTGTTGATGCTACTGCCTTAATTGCATGTACCCAAGGTCTCCCCAACAGTATGTGGTATGGTGATTCCATATCCACTACACTTAATGTTACATGTGTTTCAATTTCTCCAAGTAAAATTCGTAATTTTATCTCTCCTTTAGGTATTGTTATGGATTTTCCAAAACCATGGATATAATACATTGGGGAACTCATTTCTTCATCTTTATACCCTAATTTTTTGTAGGTATGGTAAAACATAATACTCACCAGACTTCCCGTATCCACCGAGTTCTATTTATTGCCCATTTTTCCACTTTGCTTTTATCGATTCTTCTTTGTTTTTGCTTGCATTTATCGTGATCACTAGTGGGGATGTATGATTCAAACCTTCTTTAGGTATCTCTCTGCTGTAAATGTTATTTTCGCTTTTCCCACTCTTTTAGAGACGATGTCTTGTCTTCATCTATAATTTTCCTTCCTTCCAAATCTCGTTTATGTATTCTTCCTCTGATACTTTCGCGAAACTCATTAATCATTTCCTTTGTAATCGAACCGTTCTCCATGTCTTCATTATATTCCTCTATCTCATTTGATCTGTTCTTTTCCTTTCTCATTTTCTTGATTCAAATGATCTCAACTGTAATCTTCCATCTTTAATCTTCCAGGTCCTTTGTTTCTAGCGCATATGTAGTTGCAGGAAATCCCACACTACACCCCTCATTAGATTCAACGTAATTAACTCTTTGAAAGATGATTAACTTTGAACTTTATTGATTATCTTCTTGAACTGTTTACAAATGCAATTAGAACAAAACCATAGCAATTACAATTACTCTCTGTTTTCTCTCTCTTAATGACTTGCTTAACAATTCAAAAAAGATCTCCTTACAACAGACTTACTCAACCCTTTATATAGGGTATTACATAGTGGATGACAGCTAAGCTGTCCTTTATTTTCGGAATCGACTCGCGAATCCTCGCGAATGTGTAATCACTTGTCCTCGCGACACTCCTAAATCTCGCCAAGTCTTCACACTTTCCTCATGTTCTGACTGTCGTCATCTATTACGTCATTTATTTACCTCCATGCGACTCCTTCGCGACGCAGTCGTTTATTAATCTCGCGAAGTATTGGAGTTGCGATATTCTGATCCTACAATATCGGCGTTTGTGGAGAGACTTTATCATGAGACTGACACCTTCCATATGCCATTTGGGGAGATGACGATTACCCCAGATGATGTTGTGCAGATTGTTAGACTCCCTGTCCATGGCAAAGGTGTTAGGGCTGAGTTCACAAAGCAGTTGGAATGGACCAAACTTTGTGCTCTAACTAAAAAGTGTTTGGGTTGGGATGAAGAAACATCAACAACTGAGTTCAAAAGATGCATGAAGTATATAACTAGACAATTCAACATGGGTACTCTGATGGATATGTTCAAGGGCACCAAGGAAAAGAAGATAAAGGAACTTTAACGGACGAGCAAGTCAACCACGCGGCCACCGCATATCTCATATGTGTATTGGGATGTGTCATTTTCCCCAATACCAGTGGCAGTCGGGTCGACGCCAACCTTTTACTACTTCTGGATCCTCTCGATAAAGTGCATGAGTACTCTTGGGGCACGGCATGCCATGCGTGGTTGATGGAAGAGTTTAGAAAGGCGTCGAAGCTTGGCATTAGCCAAGTGGCCGGGAACGTGAGTCTACTACAGGTACTGTTTATTAACTCTACATACTTGGTAATTTTTTTTATTTTTCTACCATTGAAGAATAAATTTCCTATACTTGTAAAACTGACAATATAGACATGGATCTACGACCACTTCCCTATCTTGGGATTGGCCATTGAAAATCCGGCGTGGGCGAAAGGTGACCCTAAAGGAACAAAGTACGTCTTCGATGACAACCAATCTAGGACAAAGGAGCAACAGCTGATTCGTTTGAGGGAGATTTTGGACTCACTTAATGCCCAAGACGTATGCTTTGATCCATACAAGGAAGACCGAGTTGATGGACATATCGCGGGTCGGTCCGATTTGGCACTTTATTTTGGACCGTTGTGGCACCCAACAAGATATGTGATTTACAATGCCTCAAGGGTGATGCGACAACACAGTTTTGTACAAGGTATACCAAAGGACCAAATCCATAACAATTTCACTTTGGAGCTGGAGCACTGCAAGTCTGATAAAGATTCTATCACGGTGGTTTACAAGGGTTCACCATCCTGTAAATTTCATTGGGATAGAAGGGCGCATTACTTGATCAACCAAGGAAGGTCATCCAACCAAGGTTTTGACAATTCTCCCAACTATATGGATTGGTACCAGAATGTTTCTCATCTTCGTAATCCGTGATCTTAAAGCAAAGCCCGATTCGTACAAGAGTATCCTCAAAGAGAAACCTGCGGGTTTTGATAGATTGGTATGTATTGTTTTATTAATTTAGTTTAATATTATGGGTCAAAATAGAGTAATAACCGTTTGATGGTATGCTATGTTGTAAAACAGATGAGCAGGTTCAAGTGTTTGTCCAAATGGTGCACTGATTGCATAAAGTCCGGAGAGCCTGTGTCAATTGAGAAGATAAAAAAGCACCAACAGTTGATTGATAACGTTGACAATGAGGAGTATGCATCTCAGTTCGGGGAAAAATTGCAAAAAGAAACCTACAACCAAGGTGAACAAAAGAACTCAGGTGTCATCGAGCACTCAAGTTGATGAAACCAATGATGATGTTGGTCCAAGTCGTAGAGGTAGTAAAACTCGCAAAGTCAAAGCAAATAGGAAAAACTAAACTCTCGGTGTTTTGTTAACTTTATGGATAACTTTGTTTATGTCGGATTATGTCGTTTGTGTCGGATTATAAGTTGGTACGTTATGTTTATGGTTTGTGATGGTTCGTTTTATGAATTATGAATGGTTTTATTGCTATCTTTATGCATTTAACGGTGACTGTAAGCGAATCACATGCGAGAGATATGAAATGTTGAATTTTATCCAAATAATCGGAAGGTTACTTTATATACATATCTCCCGATTAAAGGGATATTTGCAATTTTATTGTCAGAATCGGGAGATATTTATATTATGTACCTACCGAATCTAGGGATTTTGCAAAAAAACATCAGATTCGGAAGATTATGAATTTCGTTTCCTGCCGATTATGCTTTGTGAACAAATAATTTTTGTTATGTAACCAAACCACACCATATTCGGGAACTAATGTAACTTATTAAACTTCCGATTATTATCATCGGTAGTGTTAGTTTATATTATTCCTACGATTATTCTATGTGAAGAAAATTTTGTTTTCTGTATCCAACCAACACCATAATCGGGAACTAACATGATTCCTTAGCCTCCGATTATGACACTCTAAAGTCCTTTGTGATCTACGTAACCAAACAACACCATATTCGGTAACGAGGTGAACTTCTTAAACTTCCGATTATAGTATTCGGTAGGTTTATTTTATATGTTTCCTTCGATTATGACTACGTGAAGAAAACTGTGTTTTCTGTATCAAAACAACGTAACATTCGGAAATTAAATTAACTCATAAAGTGTCCGATTGTGATGATCGGTTGCTTATTTAATCAAGTAAACTACCGCGTATAAATAATCGGTAGGCTGTTATACTAATAATACTCCGATTATAGCCATTACATAAAGACCTTAACGTTACAATCACTTTAAAACCACTCTTACAATCACTTAAAAGTATTAAAACAGATCATAACTTCCAGTGACCTTAGAAATTGTCCCTCTTGATTTTGTAGCATCCTTCATGTTCAAATCATTTCCCGTAGAGGTCCACATACCGGCGATCCGCAATATTTCTCTGAAATTACGAATGAGTAACAAGTTAGTACTTACTTATGTTAATGTGAGCCGGAGTTACAAAGATACTTACTCGTTTTTCATACGTCCACCAAGGAAAAGCGTTCCTAACAAATCGCTCCTCATCTTCAAGTTTGTCAATCTCCTTATCGAGCGTCTTCATTCTCATTTCAATGTCATTGGATGATCTCCTTATTCGATTACCATCTAACGCCTCAAATACCATTAAAATACGGTTCCATAGCTGCTCTTGGGATTCCGATTTGTGGAGCTTGTGAACATGATCATGAGCGATTACCACAACGTACGCTCTATAAATAGCACAATCTTCTTCTTGACAAAAAGCAATATCCATGTTTTTGTTTTCAAAGTTAGAACTGAAGAAAGGAAAGAGTTTGGTGCAATTGGGTTGATAGATATGAGTTTCTTTATATAGGTTTAGGGTCCAAAGGCTCTTTTTTTTCCCCAAAAACTCCAACGCCTATTTCTTAAATTTGGTTTAAACTGCAACAACTATTTCTTAAATTTGGTTTAAACTGCAACAGATAATTTGACGTAGGTTGAATCTTGGGAAACCAATAATCGGTAGGTATTTAAGTTAGAATATCTACCGATTATGGTAGCTTTCAAAATTAAAAAAAAATGATTTTAGAAAAAACTCATTTTGGGGCAACCTATAATCGGTAGGTTTTGGAACCAATTTGACGTCCGATTATGGCTACATCCAAATCACGAACCACATGTTATGCCTGGCTCTGTACCCTCTAAACCTATGGATTTTGGCACAGGTTGGATTTGGGACTTCGTATAATCGGGCGGTAAGAAGTAATAAACTCTACCGATTATGGTAGATTTCAAAATTCATCACAAGAAGGATTTTAGAAAAAACTCATTTTGGGGCAACCAATAATCGGTAGGTTGTGGAACCTATTTGGCTTACGATTATGGCTACATCCAAATCACGAACCACATGGTTATGCCTGGCTCTTTACACTAAAAACCTATGGAATTTGGCAAGGGTTCGATCTGGGGCACCTTATAATCGGTAGGTTGTTAAGTTTTTAACTCTACCGATTATGGTATATTTCAAATTCCCTTACATGAAGGATTTTAGAAAAAACTCATTTTGGGGCAACCCATAATCGGATGGTTTGGTAATATATTTAACTCCCGATTAACAATGCATCCAAAACACGAACCAAGTGGTTATGGATGGTTGTGCACACTCAAAACCTATGAAATATGGCAAAGGTTGGATCTGGGGCTCGTTATAATCGGTGTACGATTATGGTAGATTTCAAAATTCATTACGTGAAGGATTTTAGAAAAAACTCATTTGGGGCAACTTATAACCGGTAGTGTTTGTAACCTATTAGGCTTCCGATTATGGCTACATCCACAGCTCAAGCCAAGTGGTTATGGTTGGCTCTGCACCCCCTCAAAACCTATGGAATTTGGCCAAGGTTGAATATGGGGCTCCTTATAATCGGTAGTCTTACAAGTTGGATAAGCTACGATTATAAAAGGGATTATTAATGAAGTATCTACACAATAATCGGTAGGTATAGTTTCAATTTAACCTTTTGATTCACCTTACCTACCGATTATGGTGTAGGCTCCCGATTATATAAGGGCATATTGGCAATTTCGAAAAATCGAAGATAAGGGATAGCTTAGATTTACGTTTGGGTGACCTTTTTTGTATTTTAGTGTCGCCCCTAATTCTTTTGGGGTCGCCCTAAAAATGCCAGGTTTTGAAACCACGAGAATCATTGATTAATATTCTTCATACAAAGCATATATATTTGGCATTCCCCTTTGTTATCTATAGTTAATCAAGGGATGTTTCTCTTATCAGGAGGAGCTTGTATATTGCATGTACTAGGTAGGGTGGTCACAAGAGGCAAGATCAAAATGTCTATTCTATTTGTAAGCCCCAAGAACTAATGAAATTATCTAAATAAAATCCCAGAAGAACAGTTGGTCAGTTGTTGATGAGCGCAGCGCTGGATGTGAATTGGGGTGTTCACATCTCGTACTGAATCAACGAGGTTTGATGTTTGTGTAGTGATTATGTCCTTACATTTTTCTTGCTTTATATCATGGCCTTAGCTTCTTTGTATAGCAGTAGTTTACATTCGCAACTCAATAGCTCGTTATCAGTAGCTAACTAACTATATTTTTGATCAATTGCAGGTGAATTTCTTCACTGGTTCTGGCACTAGTTCAAATCGTTGGTTGATCACATCAGCAAATACAAGGCCTACCGAGAAAGAGGTCATTTTCCCTTGTTACCTGGATATACACACATCACAATCTTTTTCCCTTGTTATCGTTAAATTAGGATGTTTGATATATTTTGTTTGGGTTCCACAAACTTATAATACAACGGTTATACAATAATGAGCATATTTCGACTTCTATCAGTGTTATGTTGCCAAACTTGTTTTTTGACTTTTTAACTTATAAGTCAAGCAGTTACCAAACTTAACTTATCTACTTTTTAGCTTCTGAGAAGTCCAGAAGCACTTCTTGCTTCTGCTTCTGTATCCAAACGGGCTATTATGTAGATATATGATTTAGAGTTAAAAAAAAAAAGGGTCCACAAATCTCTTGACAAGTTTCCCAGCAAATCTTAGGGGGAGGGGTCGGACTACATATGGAGGATTTACTGGAAAAGTGATTCCTACAAGAAACGTGATTCCGGAGATTTGGGCAACCAAACGTACCAAGGAAAAAATAATTCCACCAAACCCCTTATAACCATAAATCCCGCCTTTAAAATTCTACATCAAAACCCACAACATGTGAATATTTTGAAACTTCTTCATCTTCTAACTCCCGAAAATCCTCATGAGAATATACAACAACAATTTGATGGTTTCTTGTCATTTGTTGAAACATATGAGCAGAAAGAAGAAAAAAAATGCATTTTAGAAGTTGTAATGTGTCAATCTGTCTATAGGTCTCGAGCACAAATACAAAGAACCAACATCTCTTTTATAAGACGATGAAAATAGATAGCTATGAATTTAAAGTGCTCTAGCCTAGATTCGGACGAAACCCATTATACGGGCGGGTTCTAGATTGTGACCTTTGGCGTTCATGTTTACAATGTCTGAATGTCATACCTTGAAGGCTATTATTGGGGCGTCACATTCCAATAGAGGGGCGTCACCTAATAGGACAAAAACGGGTCATCCATAAGTAATTTCAAAACCTCTTATCTAAAATAATTTTATAATGACTAAACGATCCCTATTTAATTAGTGGTTAGATCAATTGATCTCTTTTATATTTTGTGACAAAACTAAATTAGATTAAGTGTTAATTTTGGTGGAAAAAGTAGATGAAATAGTATTTTTTAGGGAGATTTCTTTTCAAAATCCTAGATTTTGATTCAACCAAAGTGAAGAAATCAATGGTTGAAAATAATTAGGTATACCTTTAATTCAGCTCCAATGTCGTTTTTGTTGCTCAAAATTGGTGAAAGTGCATAAAAAGATTGAATTTTTTAAATTTTCATGGTGATTTACGGTTGGGTTCTTCTTTCGTAGCCAACCGTAAAAACGATGTACGGTTAGCTGATAACAAGATCCTAACCGTAATCAGTTAAAATTAAAAAAAAAAATCCTAGTCATAACCAGTTACGGTTGGGTTTTGGTACCTCGAATTTAACCGTAGACAAATTACGGTTAAAACTTTTCTTCTCGGAATTCGAAATTTCTAACCCTAATTCGAAAATTTAGCTATTCCTTCGGCCTATCCTATGATACATCATTCTAGTTCACGGTCTTGAACACACGTGTTCCCAAGATATCTCTACTTCTTTATTTCTACATACGTGTTCACTTCTGAGAGAGCTTTGAGTCTTTGACAGAAGATTATGTTTATATAATAATATATATACTATTTGATAACTGTTACCTGAGTCCAAATTTGTGCACCCTCTAAAACCGGGGTGCACGTTATGGACGTCCCCATTGGAAGATCTTTCGGTCATAAAACCACTTTTCAGTATTTTATTTTCCGAAATTTTTATATAATAAAAATAAGTATCTCCCCTCTTCTTTCATTCTTCTCTAATGCTCATCTCCATCATCGTTGTGTTCATTTTGTTACTGTCTAAGATTTGGGATTTTTTTTTTTCGTAACCCTAAGTTCTTTTGAGTTTTTCTTTTTTTTCGGGAGCTGTTTTGGGTTATTGTTAATCTACGAGCAAAAGTACTAACTAGGGTTAACGTTGGGTGAAAAATATTACTGTGAGAAGAAGCTAATACATATGGATGTGGGCTCTTGGTATGTTTCCAAATTAATCTCGATCGTCCTTTCTATCAAACGGGATCAATCCACTTCTCTACACATTATTGCATTATTGGAACCAACATCGTGGAACTTGGAAGCAACTTCAATCTATATGCATATGCCTACTTGATTGCATATACACAGTCACACATACATGGTTTTGATGATTTACTGATGATTTTTGAATTTAAAACAGGGAATTCATCTAAATGAGGTTGAAATTCTTGATTCAATCTGTGTTTGCACTGACAAATTCATTGGTTATAGTTCATGAAATTGGAATTAGTGGTGGTTTAAGAAGTAGGAGTTTAAGCAGATAATCACAAACAAAATTTTGACAAGATTAGTATCATTATGAATCAAATTAAAACAGGACAAACCATTTTGAACTTGCCAAACTTGTTTGGCCTTTTGTTGGGAAGAGAAGAGACGTTTTAATGAAATTCTACATTATCAGAATTTTTCTTGTATTTTATAATAGAAAATAAAAATTAAACAAAAATAAACCGGAAACAGAAGTAAAGTGGTTTTAGTAGATTCTAACCAATAAATAAGGCAGTAACGTGCACCCCGGTTTTAGAGGGGTGCACAAATTCGGACTCACTGTTACCTAGTGGGGAGATTTGATAAACATTGCATTCGAGTAGAAGTGTATCTTGCCACATGGGCAGATATAGGTGAACTTTGTAAATGTAAAGGACAAACACGTAATCAAATAAAAATAAAATCTAACCATCCTGAAATTACGGTTGTTATATGCTAAATCAGAACTAGCCGTAACTAATTTTTAAGATCTTAAAAATATTTCCATCCAGGAATATTTACGGTTAGATATTTCAAAGTTGACCCAACCGTAATTATATGTGTTTTTTTTTTTCTTTTCTTTTTACGGTTAAGAGTTCTTAGTTTTCTAACCGTAACAACTTCAGAGAATAAAATTACGGCTAGAAAATCGAACATACCTAACCGTAATTGTTGGATGTGGTTGAGAAATTTGAAATTGTGCAACGGTTTCATCTTCGTTTTCTTAATTGAGTTGTTGATTATCAATTTTCGTTGGGTCGTTATTGATCATCATCACTGCTGTTGATTTGGAAAATAGATGAAAGGAAAACTGATTTGATTTTGATTAGGTTCAAGAAGAAGAAGATGAATAGATTTTTGAATTAGAATTAGGTTTTGATTTTAGTTTTTAGGTCTTATTTTATTTAAAGGGTATTTTAGAAATTTGGTATTGAGTCAAGAATACCCCATAACCAATTTTTTGATCACTAAGAATCCAAGTGAAGCCCCTCTATTGGAGTATGACGCCCCAATAATAGCCTTCCATACCTTCCCGTCTCAAACATAAAAGAACAAGTGTAGTGCATGATACCTTTATCAAGGACAGTAGATCATAATTTGTTGTGCATTTCTAAAGCAGTAATAATTTTTGGGGGAACACTTAAATGCACTCAAGGCGTCAGGGAGTCGGTTACAAAAGCAGAAACACCAAGCATAAATGCGCCACCTGTTCCGGTCAATGCTGTACTGGTACGGATTTTCTTTAACTCGAAAACTGAGTTTGCTGACACGCGCCGAAAATAACATTCATGAACTGGTAAAACCAAACCTGCCATTGGTGATGGAGGAAAGTACACGGAAATTACGCCATAAATGCTTGTTATGATAACCCATATGTGACAAATTGACTTACGAACGGAAAGTGGGAGCGAGATTGCTTGCTCGAAAAAAGCATGACTGGGTACCATTTTTTTTGGGTTGTATCAATCCCTTATCAAAATATGTTTTGTCTTGTATGCAATTTGATACCCCAAGCAAAATGATACTCCCATTAACAGAATTGGAAAAAAGACATTGGAACATGATAAACAAGAAAATGGTCGTAGGTTTTGTCAGTGACCTGTCAACCTTCATGTTGAGAAAATAATCATCCGCTACCACCATTCTCCTGGTTTTTCTTCGAAAATGATACAATCCCCCACTCCCCTCCCCGCTCTTTTTTCCCGCCTATGTGTCAAGCATTTGTTGGTTAAATCTAATAATAATGGGACCCCCTGCTAATCTCAATTCAAGGATCAAGGGCTAAGAACGATGACACCTAATAGGGGAAGGGAGAAGGAGAAGTGTAGCACTTCCGGTTTTTCTTAATACATGCGGTAAGCCCAGAGTCCTGACACTGGCAAAACTGAGGCTATTCAACCTGCCCCAACTAAACAGGCACAACCCTATCTCCGTAATTTACATGAGAGAAGTTTTTATTAGATCTCCAACTTCTAGAAAGGAGACTAACCACAAGTAACGAAGCAATGGTATCTTTCTCAAATTACTACCACAAGTGATATTTTAGCGCGGATCATAAATAAAATACTCATCCTCCGATCTCGCCTAATTTTAAAGAAAATAAAAATGCATCACTATATCAAGTGAAACCCATTGTTTCATTCAAATTATTAATACCATCACGGATATTATTATTTTTGATAATTTTTTTATTGAATTACCTGTTCAAGTTGGCGTTGTCTCTTGCCACGAGACTACAAAAGCTTGCAGGAAAATTATTAAATAGAATAATATTAGTAGCAGATTTTCTAACAGACTTAGCAACTTCATCAGCTACTTGATTATCTCTCCTACTAACAAATGAAAAGTTATATTGCATGAAACTTAGACTTGAGTGTTTTATTTCCTTCAGAATATTCTTGTCCTCCCATTGTATTGGTACAACATCTTCGGTGACTGATTGAATAACTAATTTAGCATCAGCCTCAATGTGAATCTTCAATAGTTGCTTTTCTCTCGCCCATAGTAAAGCTTCACGTATGGCCATGCATTCTCCTGCTTCAGAGCTCAGAACTCCATTTGCGTAGCTTCCTTTGATTCCTTCGCAATTTCCTATATTAGATCGTATCACAATACCAGTTTCAAGCATATTAGTTTCCTGACTGAAAGATACATCGACATTAAGTTTAAAAATATCAGGCAAATGAGGTTTCCATTGAGATATCATGATAGCATTTAAATTATTATTATTAATGCAAGATTCATGCAAATGAGAATGCAGATGATAATGAATTTTGTGCATGGAGTTAAAAAAGGATTAAGAAAGACTCCCTGAAATGTCACGTCGCATCTATCTTTCCAGATGATCCATGCACTTACATTCAAAGTATCATCACGGATATACACATCAATTCATTGAGCCAGATTATTATGTGAAACAACTTGAATGGTACCAAAGACCAATGTTCAAGTGTCAATCAATTTAAATGAACAACCCAAGGTCGGATATTCTAATTGATTGAACTTAACGCACAACCTGTGATATTTCAATTATATAACAAAAATATAATGCAGAAAAGAAATAGCACAGACACCAGAATTTTGTTAACGAGGAAAATCGCAAATGCAGAAAAATCCCGGGACCTAGCCCAGTTTGAACACCACACTGTATTAAGCCGTTACAGACTCTAGTTTACTACCAATTAACTGCGGACTGGACTGTAATTGAACCCTAATCAATCTCACACTAATTCAAGGTATGGTTGCGTTCCTTACGTCTCTGATCCCAGCATGATACTACACACTTGATTCCCTTAGTTGATCTCACCCACAACCAAGAGTTGCTACGACCCAAACTCGAAGACTTGAAAAACAAATCTGTCTCACACAAAAAAGTCGATAGATTGAATAAATATGTCTCCCACAGAAATACCCAAGAGTTTTTATTTCGTATTTTGATAAATCAAGGTGAACAGGAACCAATTGATAAACCAGACTTTTATTCCCGAAGAACAACCTATTATTATCAATCACCTCACAAGAATCTTAATCGACTAGCGAACAAGATATTGTGGAATCACAAACGATGAGACGAAGATGTTTGTGATTACTTTTATCTTGCCTATCGAAGAAATTAATCTCGAGTCAATTATTTCAATTGTACTTAATACGATAGAATCGGGCAAGATCAGAACACGCAACTACAAAGAAAATAGTTGGAGTGCTTCACAATCCCAATGAAGTCTTTCAAGTCGTTAACCTACAGGGTCTCGATGGAAAAACCTAAGGTTAAAGGAGAATCGACTCTAGTTATACAACTAGTAACACACATGAGGTGTGGGGATTAGTTTTCCAAGTTGCTAGAGTTCTCCTTTATATAGTTTTCAAATGAGGGTTTGCAATCCAAGTTACCTTAGGTAACAAAGCATTCAATATTCACCGTTAGATGAAAAACCTGATTCAACCAAGCTAATATCTTTCAACCGTTAGATCGAACTTAGCTTGTTACACACAAATGAAATGTACCCTCGTTTAGGTTTATGTAACCGTACCTAAATGTGTACACCATGTTGGTTCACAAATAGTTAACCGAGGTTAGCCATATGATTACTCTCATATCAACCTTATTCATCTTAACAATAACTAGTTCAAATGACTCAAATAAATCTAGTTAAAGAGTTATTCAATTGCCATTTTCTCATAGAATTATACAAGAACACAATTGAAGCAAAGTCGGTTTGATTCACTCGAATCAATCATGAACATTATAGCCACGTTTTGTAAAAATTGCATTCCTTATTATATAAATGTTTAAGTTCATGTACACAACCGATTTTAGAACTTTAACCTTCAAGTATGTGATAGACACATTTTTGTGTCTGAATTGTCCTCATTGTCTCTATTGTTGGAACTCGATTTTTGTACTAATATTGTGTTTTTTATGTATTTTTAGGTATTTTTGGAAATAAATATTTTTGGAAAATTCGGCTCGAAAAGTTGCTCGGAGCACCTCCGGAGGACAAGTGTTATTCGGACTCTCGTCTTTGGATAAGGGGTAACCCAATTGCTAAGGGCACCCCCAAGGAGGCACCTGCTATTCGCACCCCAGAACAGGATAGGGGGACTTCATCTTCTCCATTTCAAAACTCAAAAATTGGCGGGAAAGGCTTAGTTTCACGGGCAGAATTAGGGTTGCGGATTTGGAGCTCTTCCCGTGAGACTAAAGGGCTGGAATTGATTGGGTACTCTCATATGGGCTAGACAGGGGTGATATAGGAGTTGGTTTCGATCCAGTTTGGCTGGAACTGCCGCGAGAAGGAAATCAGGGCAGCACACGCCGGAGGAAATTTTCACGATATTTCGCGAGCAACAGAGGTGTTTGCACGCACCTGGAAGATCCTAACAACTCTATGGAGTGTTAAGGAGTTAAATATAGCAATTTGGAGGCTTTAAAACGCGTGGAGAAATCAAAAATCAAGATTATTTCCTAAAACAGGCCGTGAAGATATTGAGAATTATCTGACGTTATGGCGATATATTTCGAGGCTGTTGGGTTATAAATAGTGGGGGATATATCATAGAACAAATACGGAGAGTTTGGGAGAAAAAGGAACGCGAGAAGAGCAAGAAAATCAAAGTTGCAGAATCCCGTCTCTGCTGCTGCTGCTGCACCAAGAACGTGAAGAACAGACTCTCTAGGACAGTCGTTCTTCTACAGTAACTGAGACCCTTATCCGTGCGTCGCAATACGGAAGGCAGACTTATTTTGGGCAGACTTATATGCTACAGTTTTTACAGCAGCTTGTTTCTATCGCTCTCTGTAACAGTCCGTTTTGTAACAATTAAAACCGTTACAAATCAGGCTTTTCATCTTTTCTCCCTTGTTCATCATTTGTAAACCATTTTTGAGCATTAATAATGATTTTTGAGCGTGTTTACACCTTGATGAGCTAGAACCCATCACTGGGACGACGGAGGAAGACAAATTTCATACATGGGTAATTTTAATTAATTCTCTATTTGACTTTTGCACTAATTTATAATAGAATTATGATTTGATAAAATTAGTTGTGATTCAATTAGATAGGTTATGCTTTGAATTAAGATAATCTATGCTTAGGGGATACAATTAATGTTTTGAAGATCTACTTTGGCAAAACAAGAGTTGATGTTTTATTTATTCACGGCGATAATTGTTGAGAATGAATAAATTGAACCTTTTGTTATGAGTTTGGCGAATCCACGAGTCCCAAAGACATCTCTCCGATCTGTGACAATTTTTGTATATATTTTTCTGTTATTTTCTTTTATTAATTCTTAAAATCAATCTCGTCAAGTCCGAGTGAACGACAACCCTACTACCACTTTCTACAACATTATTGAGTCACATCAATTTTTGGCGCCGCCGACGCGGACTTGTGTATAGATTTGTTTTTTAGGTTTTGTTATTAATTTTTTTTTTATTATTATTTTTGTTCCTTTTTACGCGTTTTGGTATTTTCTATTTGCTTTCAGATTTGGTGCGAAGCTTATGAGAAAGAAAAAGTTTTGAAAAGTAAAGCGAAGCCAAAGAAGGAAAGAAAGAGAGAAAATCCAAAGGAGTAAAGAAGAAAATTTTGTATATAGTGTAATTAATTTTTTTATTTATTTTTAGAAACTGTAATTAGGTAATTATTTTTGTAATTTTTATTTTATTTTTGGACTTCTTAATTTTGGACTTTATTTTTGGACTATCGGACATTTTTTTAAAACCCTAAGGAAGGGTTATTTAAATATAAAGCGCACGGGGAAGGACGACGATTACGATATCGTCTCGGCCCCTCGGGTTCGTACATGACATAGGAGTCGTGCCCGAGTCGACTTCAACGGTTCATCCCCGTCTGGAACGGGAGGTAAGAATTCTAAACACCCATGAATCCCATCGGCGGGTTTCTTGGATGATTTTGTATGCATATATGTTGAGGTATTGAAAACTGCTTTAATTTCCTAGTAAAGGGCAAGGACTGGCCATATAAGATAAGGGTTCGGATTTCATCACGTTCTCTTCTTGCCCGCCTTAGGAAAACGAAACCAAACACGAACCTAAGCCTAAAATTTTGACTAGAACGTGACCTATAGGGTAACGAGCTTAATAGGAAAGTCGTTCGAAAGATATTGGTTACTCTTTTGAGCATCCTTCGAAGTTCATGATGGTTTCGTGAGTTGAATGCGTGATCTGCGCCGCCTTGTAATGCGGTGAGGCCTTGGGTATCAAAGCTCCACGCAGCTTCCCTCGCCTCTATTCAACTTACTTAAACTCGGATTGATTCCGAGAGGGTTTGCTCAGTTGTAACGAATTCCCTTTCGAAGGATTAGAAGTCTGGTCTAGAAAACAATCTAAGTGGAGCCATCATGCTTTTTGTTTGCTAGAAATCGAAGAGGTTTTTGTGGTCGAGTCAGCCTTGTTTGTGCTTGTGTAGAATTCCCTTGCAGTTAGGATGTCAAAATTTGGTATTACAATAGCCATCACAAAGAATATGAATATCCAACTGAACAATTTGGACATCACTCTTTTTCTGACCATAGTGTGAATAGTGGTTGGGAACGCCGAACTGTTGAAGGTTATGGGTCATACCATGGTGATCCCAATTACTATCCACACGCCACCCGGTCGTACGAGCAAAATTCCTCTCTAATAGAGTCAACACGTAAGTTAGGCTGAGACGACACGTAAGTTCGCAGAAATGAATAACTTAGTTATGGACGAAAGCAATGCAACGAGGGAAATTTCTTTCCTAGATACATTAAGGAAGTCATGTGAGTCGAGTCACGATACATTAAGGAAGTCATGTGAGTCGAGTCACGATACCATAATGAAGTCATACGAGTCGATTCGAAAGCTTTTAGAGGCCCAGAACGGAACTGCTCGAGATAATATTAGTGTTTCCAATAGTACCCCTGAAAATGAGGATAGTTATTTACATAATCAAGATGATGAGGATGAAATTGGTAACACTACTTGTCTAGATGAGGTTCAACCATTTTCATATTATTATAATGATGATTATGATGAGGATAGTGTTGATGAAGAATTTGAAATAAATAGGCATAGTGATCAGGAAATTGTTACCCCAATTGAGCTTTATAACGATAATATTATTTCTAGTTCAAATCCAAATAATTTTAATAATTATTCACCTATTCAAAAGGATGAGGATTTGACTAGAGATACCCCCGTTTTAGACGATGTAGTATTTCCTTTTGATTACGAAGCCAAGGATGGTTTAGAGGAACGAGTATATTTTGAGTCTAGCGATTTAGAAACAACAGACTTAGAAAAAGAAAATGAACTCGTAGAGATGAGTGAGGATGTACACGACTTAGAAGAATCAATTGACCATTTTCAGGAATTAGATGACCTTGAAACTAGGAAAGTTGTGACTAGTCTTTCTAGAGACACTGAAAACTCTAAGTTTGGGGGTGATTATCATTCTCCATGTACCTTAACTCTTAGAAAGGTCCCTAACTTGGGACTTGAAATATGTGCCTCAACCATTTTAAAAGATTATCTTCATACACTTTTTCCTGAACCTAGTTGTGTCCATAAAGAAGTTCGGTTGTTAGAAACCCATCCTCGGTTGATGTGGTTAACCTGTGCTATGATACCACGATTGACTTTGTTTTCCCACCAAAAACCTTCCTTCCAATTGTGGGAACGTATAAGTTTCAGATGTGTCAATTATTAAGTTTTGAGACTAAACCTAATTACTTTAGGATATTAGGGTCGACACATTTGCTTAAGGAAGACCACCAATCTTATTGTGGTCAGTTGTGTAAGTCAAAACTGATTGACTTAGAGGATCCCCAATTATTCGGAGTTATTGTTATGTGCTTCTAAGTTCTTAACCGAGTATTTCCGAGACTCTACAACCCGATCTTAAGAATCCTTCTTTTGAGGAAGTCCAGCCCATGAAAACTGTTTATCCGGACCCTTTTATAGAACTCGAACCCGAACCACAACTAGATGTAGTTGTCTTAAACAAAAAGATAGATAAGGGTGTGTTGGATATCTTCTGGTCTGTTGCGAGTCTCCTCTTCTTGTGGTTAGCACTTTTTGATCAAGATGACCCATGATTATTCCGGTTATTGCTATATGATTCTTCGAGGTGACTAATCCTTTCCAATGTCTGGCTGAAGACTTTAAACTTAGCACTTCTTGGGAGGTAACCCATGCTCTTGCAACACGGTAATATCTTTCCTTACTCTTCAAGTGGTGACAGTTTCTCATTGTTCATGCTTTTAATTTCATCTTTAGAACATTGAGGACAATGTTAGATTTAAGTTTGGGGGTATGGGAGAAACTTTTTGTTAGTTGCAATAAATAAACTCGAGCCTAGAAATTTATGTTTATTAAGGTCGGCACTAACCAATCTAAGTGGATGGAAGCATTTTGGTTATAGGAGTTGAGGAACCAATCGATTAGATGGCAACATCTAAAGAGTCTATTCATAAAAGCACAGGCTCGGGTGTTAGAAATAACATGATAGTTTCACCATATCTCGTTGAGTCCTTTTCACTTCGTTTTTATTTTGTTTTGTTCTTTGTAGACTATGTTTCTCTAAGTGATTAGGTGGGGACCACGAATCAAGTTGTTACCAATGCTAGGGTGAATTAGAGTGATTGAGATACTAAAAAAAAAAAAAAAAAAAAAAAAAAAAGGTGAAAGAAAAGAAATTGAGACCGGACCATTAGACCAAACGGAATAAAATTAACACTTGGGAATAGCAATATGTGTGTGTTTTCCTGTCTCCGTCCCTAAACAAGCGTGGAATGCGGGATCCACGGAACTATCATGTAATCTGTGACAAGAAGCATGCGCTTGGATCCAAAAGATCTAATCATGCGATTAAAAAAATATATTAATGTTCGGTGAATAAATCGACCATTTGGTTTCCCTTGTATATGCCAGACGTGTTGATCTAGAATTAGGATTTTCGACCACTTTGGTTCCCTTGTATATGCCGGTGTGTTGATATTAGTCGAACTAGTATCTCAGTCCATTAGGATAGGTTCATTTTGCGGAGGCCTTGAGACAGAGATATGGGAAACACCGATCACTTAGTAAACATCAAAACCATCTATGTTTTTCTCTATATCCATCTTCTTGATCTATCCATGTGCTTAGTTTTGACTCGGGTATTGATGTCCATAGTGCAACTATCCGAGTAGAGCTCTGTCACTTTATATGAATTTTAGTATGCTTGAGTGCAAACTCGTACACAACAATTGGAATTTCGCATCGTGGTACTTCCTCCCGTAGTCAATAAGTATGCCAACCAAGGAGATTCTTTAGTGCCTTCCAAGGTTACGTGTAGATAGCTAGGGTCCGGAGTAAAGGTTTTGTGGGTACACCTCGGTAAACCCTCCAGGAGACAACACTCCGCCTCTAGGGCCACTAGGGGTTCAAATGATTTTTATTTTCTAGAATAAATTTGCTCGAGGACTAGCAAATAATAGGTTTGGGGGTGTTTGATAGACACATTTTTGTGTCTGAATTGTCCTCATTGTCTCTATTGTTGGAACTCGATTTTTGTACTAATATTGTGTTTTTTATGTATTTTTAGGTATTTTTGGAAATAAATATTTTTTGGAAAATTCGGCTCGAAAAGTTGCTCGGAGCACCTCCGGAGGACAAGTGTTATTCGGACTCTCGTCTTTGGATAAGGGGTAACCCAATTGCTAAGGGCACCCCCAAGGAGGCACTGCTATTCGCACCCCGAACGGGATAGGGGGACTTCATCTTCTCCATTTCAAAACTCAAAAATTGGCGGAAAGGCTTAGTTTCACGGGCAGAATTAGGGTTGCGGATTTGGAGCTCTTCAGAAGTGAGACTAAAGGGCTGGAATTGATTGGGTACTCTCATATGGGCTAGACAGGGGTGATATAGGAGTTGGTTTCGATCCGGTTTGGATGAAGCTGCCGCGAGAAGGAAATCGGGGGCACACGCCGGAGGAAATTTTCACGATATTTCGCGAGCAACAGAGGTGTTTGCACGCACTGGAAGATCCTAACAACTCTATGGAGTGTGAAGGAGTTAAATATAGCAATTTGGAGGCTTTAAAACGCGTGGAGAAATCAAAAATCAAGATTATTTCCTAAAACAGCCGTGAAGATATTGAGAATTATCGACGTTATGGCGATATATTTCGAGGTTGTTGGGTTATAAATAGTGGGGATATATCATAGAACAAATACGGAGAGTTTGGGAGAAAAAGGAACGCGAGAAGAGCAAGAAAATCAAAGTTGCGAGAATCCGTCTCTGCTCTTCTGCTGCTTTGCAAGAACGTGAAGAACAGACTCTCTAGGACAGTCGTTCTTCTCGATGAATCGAGACCCTTATCCGTGCGTCGCAATACGGAAGCGCGAGACTTATTTTGGGCAGACTTATATACTACAGTTTTTACCCGGCTTGTTTCTATCGCTCTATCTAATGTGATCCGTTTTGTAACAATTAAAACCGTTACAAATCGGGCTTTTCATCTTTTTCTCCCTTGTTCATCATTTGTAAACCATTTTGAGCATTAATAATGATTTTTGAGCGTGTTTACACCTTGATGAGCTAGAACCCATCTTTGGGACGACGGAGGAAGACAAATTTCATACATGGGTAATTTTAATTAATTCTCTATTTGACTTTTGCACTAATTTATAATAGAATTATGATTTGATAAAATTAGTTGTGATTCAATTAGATAGGTTATGCTTTGAATTAAGATAATCTATGCTTAGGGGATACAATTAATGTTTTGAAGATCTACTTTGGCAAAACAAGAGTTGATGTTTTATTTATTCACTGAGCGATAATTGTTGAGAATGAATAAATTGAACCTTTTGTTATGAGTTTGGCCGAATCCTGAGTCCCAGCACATCTCTCAGTCTGTGACAATTTTTGTATATATTTTTATGTTATTTTCTTTTATTAATTCTTAAAATCAATCTCGTCAAGTCCGAGTGAACGACAACCCTACTACCACTTTCTACAACATTATTGAGTCACATCAATTTTTGCGCGCCCGACGCGGACTTGTGTATAGATTTGTTTTTAGGTTTTGTTATTAATTTTTTTTTTTATTATTATTTTTGTTCCTTTTTACGCGTTTTGGTATTTTCTATTTGCTTTGATTTGGTGCGAAGCTTATGAGAAAGAAAAAGTTTTGAAAAGTAAAGCGAAAGCCAAAGAAGGAAAGAAGAGAGAAAATCCAAAGGAGTAAAGAAGAAAATTTTGTATATAGTGTAATTAATTTTTTTTTTATTTATTTTTAGAAACTGTAATTAGGTAATTATTTTTGTAATTTTTATTTTTATTTTTGGACTTTTTAATTTTTGGACTTTATTTTTGGACTATCGGACATTTTTTAAAACCCTAAGGAAGGGTTATTTAAATATAAAGCGCACGGGGAAGGACGACGATTACGATATCGTCTCGGCCCCTCGGGTTCGTACATGACATAGGAGTCGTGGCCCGAGTCGACTTCAACGGTTCATCCCTGTCCGGAACGGGAGGTAAAATTCTAAACACCCGCGAATCCCCTGTCGGCGGGTTTCTTTGGATGATTTTGTATGCATATATGTTGAGGTATTGAAAACGGTCGCTTTAATTTCCTAGTAAAGGGCAAGGACTGGCCATATAAGATAAGGGTTCGGATTTCATCACCGTTCTCTTCTTGCCCGCCTTAGGAAAACGAAACCAAACACGAACCTAAGCCTAAAATTTTGACTAGAACGTGACCTATAGGGTAACGAGCTTAATAGGAAAGTCGTTCGAAAGATATTGGTTACTCTTTTGAGCATACTTGAAGTTCATGATGGTTTTACGTGAGTTGAATGCGTGACTGCCGCCTTGTAATGCGGTGAGGCCTTGGGTATCAAAGCTCCACGCAGCTTCCTCGCCTCTATTCAACTTACTTAAACTCGGATTGATTCCGAGAGGGTTTGCTCAGATTGTAACGAATTCCCTTTCGAAGGATTAGAAAGCTGGTCTAGAAAACAATCTAAGTGGAGCCATCATGCTTTTTGTTTGCTAGAAATCGGAGGTTTCTTTGTGGTCGAGTCAGCCTTGTTTGTGCTTGTGTAGAATTCCCTTGCGAGTTAGGATGTCAAAGCTGGTATTACAATAGCCATCACAATGAATATGAATATCCAACTGAACAATTTGGACATCACTCTTTTTATGACCATAGTGTGAATAGTGGTTGGGAACGCATGAACTTTTGAAGGTTATGGGTCATACCATGGTGATCCCAATTACTATCCACACGCCACCCGGTTAAATGCGAGCAAAATTCCTCTCTAATAGAGTCAACACGTAAGTTAGTTTGAGACGACACGTAAGTTCGCGAGAAATGAATAACTTAGTTATGGACGAAAGCAATGCAACGAGGGAAATTTCTTTCCTAGATACATTAAGGAAGTCATGTGAGTCGAGTCACGATACATTAAGGAAGTCATGTGAGTCGAGTCACGATACCATAATGAAGTCATACGAGTCGATTCGAAAGCTTTTAGAGGCCCAGAACGGAACTGCTCGAGATAATATTAGTGTTTCCAATAGTACCCCTGAAAATGAGGATAGTTATTTACATAATCAAGATGATGAGGATGAAATTGGTAACACTACCTGTCTAGATGAGGTTCAACCATTTTCATATTATTATAATGATGATTATGATGAGGATAGTGTTGATGAAGAATTTGAAATAAATAGGCATAGTGATCAGGAAATTGTTACCCCAATTGAGCTTTATAACGATAATATTATTTCTAGTTCAAATCCAAATAATTTTAATAATTATTCACCTATTCAAAAGGATGAGGATTTGACTAGAGATACCCCGTTTTAGACGATGTAGTATTTCCTTTTGATTACGAAGCCAAGGATGGTTTAGAGGAGCAGTATATTTTGAGTCTAGCGATTTAGAAACAATAGACTTAGAAAAAGAAAATGAACTCGTAGAGATGAGTGAGGATGTACCTGACTTAGAAGAATCAATTGACCATTTTCGGGAATTAGATGACCTTGAAACTAGGAAAGTTGTGACTAGTCTTTCTAGAGACTTTGAAAACTCTAAGTTTGGGGTGATTATCATTCTCCATGTACCTTAACTCTTAGAAAGGTCCCTAACTTGGGACTTGAAATATGTGCCTCAACCATTTTAAAAGATTATCTTCATACACTTTTTCCTGAACCTAGTTGTGTCCATAAAGAAGTTCGGTTGTTAGAAACCCATCCTCGGTTGATGTGGTTAACCTGGCTATGATACCACGATTGACTTTGTTTTCCCACCAAAAACCTTCCTTCCAATTGTGGGAACGTATAAGTTTCAGATGTGTCAATTATTAAGTTTTGAGACTAAACCTAATTACTTTAGGATATTAGGGTCGACACATTTGCTTAAGGAAGACCACCAATCTTATTGTGGTCAGTTGTGTAAGTCAAAACTGATTGACTTAGAGGATCCCCAGTTATTCAGGTTATTGTTATGTGCTTCTAAGTTCTTAATTGAGTATTTCCAGACTCTACAACTTTGATCTTAAGAATCCTTCTTTTGAGGAAGTCCACCCATGAAAACTATTTTATCAGACCCTTTTATAGAACTCGAACCCGAACCACAACTAGATGTAGTTGTCTTAAACAAAAAGATAGATAAGGGTGTGTTGGATATCTTCACAGTCTGTTGCGAGTCTCCTCTTCTTGTGGTTAGCACTTTTTGATCAAGATGACCATGATTATTAGGTTATTGCTATATGATTCTTCGAGGTGACTAATCCTTTCCAATGTCCTGGTGAAGACTTTAAACTTAGCACTTCTTGGGAGGTAACCCATGCTCTTGCAACACGGTAATATCTTTCCTTACTCTTCAAGTGGTGACAGTTTCTCATTGTTCATGCTTTTAATTTCATCTTTAGAACATTGAGGACAATGTTAGATTTAAGTTTGGGGGTATGGGAGAAACTTTTTGTTAGTTGCAATAAATAAACTCCGAGCCTAGAAATTTATGTTTATTAAGGTGGCACTAACCAATCTAAGTGGATGGAAGCATTTTGGTTATAGGAGTTGAGGAACCAATCGATTAGATGGCAACATCTAAAGAGTCTATTCATAAAAGCACAGGGCTCAGGTGTTAGAAATAACATGATAGTTTCACCATATCTCGTTGAGTCCTTTTCACTTCTGTTTTTATTTTGTTTTGTTCTTTGTAGACTATGTTTCTCTAAGTGATTAGGTGGGGACCACGAATCAAGTTGTTACCAATGCTAGGGTGAATTAGAGTGATTGAGATACCAAAAAAAAAAAAAAAAAAAAAAAAAAAAAAAAAAAAAGGTGAAAGAAAAGAAATTGAGAAAGACCATTAGACCAAACGGAATAAAATTAACACTTGGGAATAGCAATATGTGTGTGTTTTCCCTGTCTCCGTCGCCTAAACAAGCGTGGAATGCGGGATCCACGGGAACTATCATGTAATCTGTGACAAGAAGCATGCGCTTGGATCCAAAAGATCTAATCATGCGAGTTAAAAAAATATATTAATGTTCGGTGAATAAATCGGCCATTTGGTTCCCTTGTATATGCCGAGACGTGTTGATCTAGAATTAGGATTTTCGACCACTTGGTTCCCTTGTATATGCCGGTGTGTTGATATTAGTCGAGACTAGTATCTCGGTCCATTAGGATAGGTTCATTTTGGCGGAGGCCTTGACAGCAGATATGGGAAACACCGATCACTTAGTAAACATCAAAACCATCTATGTTTTTCTCTATATCCATCTTCTTGATCTATCCATGTGCTTAGTTTTGACTCAGGGTATTGATGTCCATAGTGCAACTATCGAGTAGAGCTCTGTCACTTTATATGAATTTTAGTATGCTTGAGTGCAAACTCGTACAAGCAATTGGAATTTCGCATCGTGGTACTTCCTCCTGTAGTCAATAAGTATGCCAACCAAGGAGATTCTTTAGTGCCTTCCAAGGTTCTGTGTAGATAGCTAGGGTCCTGGAGTAAAGGTTTTGTGGGTACACCTCGGTAAACCCTCCAGGAGACAACACTCGCCTCTAGGGCCACCTAGGGGTTCAAATGATTTTTATTTTCTAGAATAAATTTGCTCGAGGACTAGCAAATAATAGGTTTGGGGTGTTTGATAGACACATTTTTGTGTCTCGAATTGTCCTCATTGTCTCTATTGTTGGAACTCGATTTTTGTACTAATATTGTGTTTTTTATGTATTTTTAGGTATTTTTGAAATAAATATTTTTGGAAAATTCGGCTCGAAAAGTTGCTCGGAGCACCTCCAGGAGGACAAGTGTTATTCGGACTCTCGTCTTTGGATAAGGGGTAACCCAATTGCTAAGGGCACCCCCAAGGAGGCACTGTTATTCGCACCCCAGAACGGGATAGGGGACTTCATCTTCTCCATTTCAAAACTCAAAATTGGCGGGAAAGGCTTAGTTTCAGGCGGCGAGAATTAGGGTTGCGGATTTGGAGCTCTTCCGTGAGACTAAAGGGCTGGAATTGATTGGGTACTCTCATATGGGCTAGACAGGGGTGATATAGGAGTTGGTTTCGATCCGGTTTGGATGGAGGCCGCGAGAAGAAATCGGGGCAGCACACGGAGGAAATTTTCACGATATTTCGCGAGCAACGAGAGGTGTTTGCACGCACTGGAAGATCCTAACAACTCTATGGAGTGTGAAGGAGTTAAATATAGCAATTTGGAGGCTTTAAAACGCGTGGAGAAATCAAAAATCAAGATTATTTCCTAAACAGGCCGTGAAGATATTGAGAATTATCCGACGTTATGGCGATATATTTCGAGGTTTGTTGGGTTATAAATAGTGGGGGATATATCATAGAACAAATACGGAGAGTTTGGGAGAAAAAGGAACGCGAGAAGAGCAAGAAAATCAAAGTTGCGAGAATCCGTCTCTGTTGCTGCTGCTTTGCTGCACCAAGAACGTGAAGAACAGACTCTCTAGGACAGTCGTTCTTCTACGCAGAATCGAGACCCTTATCCGTGCGTCGCAATACGGAAGGCGGACTTATTTTGGGCAGACTTATATGCTACGGTTTTAAAGTGACTTGTTTCTATCGCTCTCTCAGTATGTGATCGTTTGTAACAATTAAAACCGTTACAAATCAGGCTTTTCATCTTTTCTCCCTTGTTCATCATTTGTAAACCATTTTTGAGCATTAATAATGATTTTTTGAGCGTGTTTACACCTTGATGAGCTAGAACCCATCATTTGGGACGACGGAGGAAGACAAATTTCATACATGGGTAATTTTAATTAATTCTCTATTTGACTTTTGCACTAATTTATAATAGAATTATGATTTGATAAAATTAGTTGTGATTCAATTAGATAGGTTATGCTTTGAATTAAGATAATCTATGCTTAGGGATACAATTAATGTTTTGAAGATCTACTTTGGCAAAACAAGAGTTGATGTTTTATTTATTTTTGGAGTGATAATTGTTGAGAATGAATAAATTGAACCTTTTGTTATGAGTTTGGCCGAATCCGAGTCCCAAGACATCTCTCCGTCTCTGTGACAATTTTTGTATATATTTTATATTTATTTTCTTTTATTAATTCTTAAAATCAATCTCGTCAAGTCCGAGTGAACGACAACCCTACTACCACTTTCTACAACATTATTGAGTCACATCAATTTTTGGCGCGCCGACGCGGACTTGTGTATAGATTTGTTTTTAGGTTTTGTTATTAATTTTTTTTTTTATTATTATTTTTGTTCCTTTTTACGCGTTTTGGTATTTTCTATTTGCTTTCAGATTTGGTGCGAAGCTTATGAGAAAGAAAAAGTTTTGAAAAGTAAAGCGAAGCCAAAGAAGGAAAGAAGAGAGAAAATCCAAAGGAGTAAAGAAGAAAATTTTGTATATAGTGTAATTAATTTTTTTATTTATTTTTAGAAACTGTAATTAGGTAATTATTTTTGTAATTTTTATTTTTATTTTTTGGACTTCTTAATTTTGGACTTTATTTTTGGACTGTCGGACATTTTTTTAAAACCCTAAGGAAGGGTTATTTAAATATAAACTGCACAGGGAAGGACGACGATTACGATATCGTCTCGGCCCCTCGGGTTCGTACATGACATAGGAGTCGTGGCCCGAGTCGACTTCAACGGTTCATCCCCGTCCGGAACGGGAGGTAAGAATTCTAAACACCCTTGAATCCTCGTCGGCGGGTTTACTCGGATGATTTTGTATGCATATATGTTGAGGTATTGAAAACGGCTGCTTTAATTTCCTAGTAAAGGGCAAGGACTGGCCATATAAGATAAGGGTTCGGATTTCATCACCGTTCTCTTCTTGCCCGCCTTAGGAAAACGAAACCAAACACGAACCTAAGCCTAAAATTTTGACTAGAACGTGACCTATAGGGTAACGAGCTTAATAGGAAAGTCGTTCGAAAGATATTGGTTACTCTTTTGAGCATACTTGAAGTTCATGATGGTTTCGTGAGTTGAATGCGTGACTGCGCCGCCTTGTAATGCGGTGAGGCCTTGGGTATCAAAGCTCCACGCAGCTTCCCTCGCCTCTATTCAACTTACTTAAACTCGGATTGATTCCAGAGGGTTTGCTCGGATTGTAACGAATTCCCTTTCGAAGGATTAGAAGCTGGTCTAGAAAACAATCTAAGTGGAGCCATCATGCTTTTTGTTTGCTAGAAATCGTAGGTTTGTTTGTGGTCGAGTCGGCCTTGTTTGTGCTTGTGTAGAATTCCCTTGCGGTTAGGATGTCAAACTGGTATTACAATAGCCATCACAATGAATATGAATATCCACTGAACAAGTTGGACATCACTCTTTTTATGACCATAGTGTGAATAGTGGTTGGGAACGCCGAAACTGTTGAAGGTTATGGGTCATACCATGGTGATCCCAATTACTATCCACACGCCACCCTGGTCGCATTTGAGCAAAATTCCTCTCTAATAGAGTCAACACGTAAGTTAGCTGAGACGACACGTAAGTTCGCAGAAATGAATAACTTAGTTATGGACGAAAGCAATGCAACGAGGGAAATTTCTTTCCTAGATACATTAAGGAAGTCATGTGAGTCGAGTCACGATACATTAAGGAAGTCATGTGAGTCGAGTCACGATACCATAATGAAGTCATACGAGTCGATTCGAAAGCTTTTAGAGGCCCAGAACGGAACTGCTCGAGATAATATTAGTGTTTCCAATAGTACCCTGAAAATGAGGATAGTTATTTACATAATCAAGATGATGAGGATGAAATTGGTAACACTACTTGTCTAGATGAGGTTCAACCATTTTCATATTATTATAATGATGATTATGATGAGGATAGTGTTGATGAAGAATTTGAAATAAATAGGCATAGTGATCAGGAAATTGTTACCCCAATTGAGCTTTATAACGATAATATTATTTCTAGTTCAAATCCAAATAATTTTAATAATTATTCACCTATTCAAAAGGATGAGGATTTGACTAGAGATACCCCGTTTTAGACGATGTAGTATTTCCTTTTGATTACGAAGCCAAGGATGGTTTAGAGGAACAGTATATTTTGAGTCTAGCGATTTAGAAACAATAGACTTAGAAAAAGAAAATGAACTCGTAGAGATGAGTGAGGATGTACCGACTTAGAAGAATCAATTGACCATTTTCAGGAATTAGATGACCTTGAAACTAGGAAAGTTGTGACTAGTCTTTCTAGAGACACTGAAAACTCTAAGTTTGGGGGTGATTATCATTCTCCATGTACCTTAACTCTTAGAAAGGTCCCTAACTTGGGACTTGAAATATGTGCCTCAACCATTTTAAAAGATTATCTTCATACACTTTTTCCCGAACCTAGTTGTGTCCATAAAGAAGTTCGGTTGTTAGAAACCCATCCTCTCGGTTGATGTGGTTAATTGGGGCTATGATACCACGATTGACTTTGTTTTCCCACCAAAAACCTTCCTTCCAATTGTGGGAACGTATAAGTTTCGAGATGTGTCAATTATTAAGTTTTGAGACTAAACCTAATTACTTTAGGATATTAGGGTCGACACATTTGCTTAAGGAAGACCACCAATCTTATTGTGGTTTGTGTAAGTCAAAAGCGATTGACTTAGAGGATCCCCAATTATTCGGAGTTATTGTTATGTGCTTCTAAGTTCTTATTTGAGTATTTCCGGACTCTACAACCCCGATCTTAAGAATCCTTCTTTTGAGGAAGTCCAGCCCATGAAAACTGTTTATCAGACCCTTTTATAGAACCCGAACCCGAACCACAACTAGATGTAGTTGTCTTAAACAAAAAGATAGATAAGGGTGTGTTGGATATCTTCCGGTCTCATTGCGATCTCCTCTTCTTGTGGTTAGCACTTTTTGATCAAGATGACCTTGATTATTAGGTTATTGCTATATGATTCTTCGAGGTGACTAATCCTTTCCAATGTCCAGTCAAGACTTTAAACTTAGCACTTCTTGGGAGGTAACCCATGCTCTTGCAACACGGTAATATCTTTCCTTACTCTTCAAGTGGTGACAGTTTCTCATTGTTCATGCTTTTAATTTCATCTTTAGAACATTGAGGACAATGTTAGATTTAAGTTTGGGGGTATGGGAGAAACTTTTTGTTAGTTGCAATAAATAAACTCAGAGCCTAGAAATTTATGTTTATTAAGGTGGCACTAACCAATCTAAGTGGATGGAAGCATTTTGGTTATAGGAGTTGAGGAACCAATCGATTAGATGGCAACATCTAAAGAGTCTATTCATAAAAGCACGGAGGCTCGGGTGTTAGAAATAACATGATAGTTTCACCATATCTCGTTGAGTCCTTTTCACTTGTTTTTATTTTGTTTTGTTCTTTGTAGACTATGTTTCTCTAAGTGATTAGGTGGGGACCACGAATCAAGTTGTTACCAATGCTAGGGTGAATTAGAGTGATTGAGATACTAAAAAAAAAAAAAAAAAAAAAAAAAAAAGGTGAAAGAAAAGAAATTGAGACCAGACCATTAGACCAAACGGAATAAAATTAACACTTGGGAATAGCAATATGTGTGTGTTTTCCTGTCTCGTCGCCTAAACAAGCGTGGAATGCGGGATCCACGGGAACTATCATGTAATCTGGCCGACAAGAAGCATGCGCTTGGATCCAAAAGATCTAATCATGCGAGTTAAAAAATATATTAATGTTCGGTGAATAAATCGACCATTGGTTCCCTTGTATATGCCGGACGTGTTGATCTAGAATTAGGATTTTCGACCCTTTGGTTCCCTTGTATATGCCAGTGTGTTGATATTAGTCGACTAGTATCTCGGTCCATTAGGATAGGTTCATTTTGGCGGAGGCCTTCGAGACGAGATATGGGAAACACCGATCACTTAGTAAACATCAAAACCATCTATGTTTTCTCTATATCCATCTTCTTGATCTATCCATGTGCTTAGTTTTGACTCAGGGTATTGATGTCCATAGTGCAACTATCTCGAGTAGAGCTCTTGTCACTTTATATGAATTTTAGTATGCTTGAGTGCAAACTCGTGTACAAAGAATTGGAATTTCGCATCGGGGTACTTCCTCCCGTAGTCAATAAGTATGCCAACCAAGGAGATTCTTTAGTGCCTTCAAGGTTCCGTGTAGATAGCTAGGGTCCTGGAGTAAAGGTTTTGTGGGTACACCTGCGGTAAACCCTCAGGAGACAACACTCCGCCTCTAGGGCCACCTAGGGTTCAAATGATTTTTATTTTCTAGAATAAATTTGCTCGAGGACTAGCAAATAATAGGTTTGGGGGTGTTTGATAGACACATTTTGTGTCCGAATTGTCCTCATTGTCTCTATTGTTGGAACTCGATTTTTGTACTAATATTGTGTTTTTTATGTATTTTTAGGTATTTTTGGAAATAAATATTTTTTGGAAAATTCGGCTCGAAAAGTTGCTCGGAGCACCTCCGGAGGACAAGTGTTATTCGGACTCTCGTCTTTGGATAAGGGGTAACCCAATTGCTAAGGGCACCCCCAAGGAGGCACCGCTATTCGCACCCCAGAACAGGATAGGGGACTTCATCTTCTCCATTTCAAAACTCAAAAATTGGCGGGAAAGGCTTAGTTTCACGGGCGGGAATTGGGGTTGCAAATTTGGAGCTCTTCCCGTGAGACTAAAGGGCTGGAATTGATTGGGTACTCTCATATGGGCTAGACAGGGGGTGATATAGGAGTTGGTTTCGATCCGGTTTTACCGGAACTGCCGCGAGAAGGAAATCGGGGCAGACACGCTGGAGGAAATTTTCACGATATTTCGCGAGCAACAGAGGTGTTTGCACGCACTGGAAGATCCTAACAACTCTATGGAGTGTGAAGGAGTTAAATATAGCAATTTGGAGGCTTTAAAACGCGTGGAGAAATCAAAATCAAGATTATTTCCTAAAACAGCCGTGAAGATATTGAGAATTATCCGACGTTATGGCGATATATTTCGAGGTCTGTTGGGTTATAAATAGTGGGGGATATATCATAGAACAAATACGGAGAGTTTGGGAGAAAAAGGAACGCGAGAAGAGCAAGAAAATCAAAGTTGCGAGAATCCGAGTCTCTCTGCTGTCTGCTTTGCACCAAGAACGTGAAGAATGACTCTCTAGGACAGTCGTTCTTCTACGAGAATCGAGACCCTTATCCGTGCGCCGCAATACGGAAGGCAGACTTATTTTGGGCAGACTTATATGCTACGGTTTTACAAAGAGACTTGTTTCTATCGCTCTCTCAGAATGAATTGTTTTGTAACAATTAAAACCGTTACAAATCGGGCTTTTCATCTTTTCTCCCTTGTTCATCATTTGTAAACCATTTTTGAGCATTAATAATGATTTTTGAGCGTGTTTACACCTTGATGAGCTAGAACCCATCACTTGGGACGACGGAGGAAGACAAATTTCATACATGGGTAATTTTAATTAATTCTCTATTTGACTTTTGCACTAATTTATAATAGAATTATGATTTGATAAAATTAGTTGTGATTCAATTAGATAGGTTATGCTTTGAATTAAGATAATCTATGCTTAGGGGATACAATTAATGTTTTGAAGATCTACTTTGGCAAAACAAGAGTTGATGTTTTATTTATTCATTGAGCGATAATTGTTGAGAATGAATAAATTGAACCTTTTGTTATGAGTTTGGCCGAATCCGAGTCCAAAGACATCTCTCCGTCCCGTGACAATTTTTGTATATATTTTTCTGTTATTTTCTTTTATTAATTCTTAAAATCAATCTCGTCAAGTCCGAGTGAACGACAACCCTACTACCACTTTCTACAACATTATTGAGTCACATCAGTATGCAAACGTGTACGCATACTTGAAATACCCGGACTAAGATTTGGTTTCGCCAGTACGCAAACGGGTATGCGAAATTTCAATCCCAGCAGAAATTCTCGGACATGAACATGTACGCCAGTATTCAAACGTGTATGCATACTAAGGTTCCCGGATTTCTCAAACTAATAGGTACGCAAACGGGTGCGCATACTATGGTTCCCGGACATGGATTGCATATGTGTAAGAGTGCACAACATGACATATCTAATAATGGTTAAGTGTTCTAAACTCTTATTTCAATCATTGAAACTTTCTTAGAGGATGACAATAGTCGTTTTTTACATACTATTAGCATCAAAGCAATTTTCAAGTTATTGAAATAATCATAACGAAACATTCCAAGACTACACCAAATGATTGTATCACACAAACCATGTAAGATGTTACTCGGCAATTTTCACATGATATAAGATGAACTTGGTCGAAGCGAAAGCTTGCCAACACATATTTCGAGAAATATGTAAGCGAGATAAACTCAGCTCGAAATCTCAAATGTGTATATAGAAGACTATATATCGTAATACGACTTATGTCTCAATATAGGAGATAGAGTAGAAATAGACTTTTCAAGTGATAAACGAGTTTAAGTCTCCGCATACCTTTTGTCAATGAAGTTCCACAAGCTCCCCTTAGTAGTTCTTCGTCTTCAAATGATGAACGCCGGGAAGTCTAAGCTCAACTACACAATCTATGTCCTAGTCCGAGACATCTATAAATAGGCTAAAAATCAAGACTTATAGTTTTGATCACTAACATTGACAAACATGCTTGAGATAGTGTTGATGGTGGTTTTTATCTTAGGGTTAAAATCGTAAAACGTACATCTGACATGACATCACTATGACCACTAGCGCATTTATTGAATCAATCAGCATGCCTACGTAAGAATTACCAGGGTACCTTTTTTTTTATATACATGTGTCATGTTCCACGGCAGAACCCTTAGTATTGACCGACAACATCTTCGTATATACCAAACCCTAATTCTCTCACCACCGTGCCAATGGCAAACCATGTCAGCCACGTCTCCGCGCCAAGGCATGCCAACCATGCCAGCCGCACCACCGTGCCAATGGCAAACCATGCCATCCACGTCTCCGCGCCAAGGCATGCCGTCCATGCCAGCCGCACCACTATGCCAATGGCAAACCATGCCAGCCACGTCTCCGCGCCAAGGCATGCCAACCATGCCAGCCGAACCATCGCGCCAATGGAAAACCATGCCAACCACGTCTCCACGCCAAGGCATGCCAGCCGCACCACCATGCCAATGGAAAACCATGCTAGCCACGTCTCCGCGCCAAGGTATGCCAACCATGCCAGCCGCACCACCGTGCCAATGGAAAACCATGCCATCCACGTCTCCGCGCCAAGGCACCGACCATGCCAGCCACGTCTCCGCTCCAAGGCATGCCGACCATGCCAGCCGCACCACCGTACTAATGGCAAACCATGCCAGCCACATCTCCACACCAAGGCAAGCCGACCATGCCAGCCGCACCACCGTGCCAATGGCAAACCATGCCAGCCAAGTCTCCGCGCCAAGGCATGCCAACAAGGCAACCGCACCACCGTGCTAATGGAAAACCATGCCAGACACGTCTCCGCGCCAAGGCATGCCGACCATGCCAGTCGCACCACCGTGCCAATGGCAAACCATGCCATCCACGTCTCCGCGCCAAGGCATCCCGACCATGCCAGCCGCACCACCATGCCAATGGCAAACAATGACATCCATGTCTCCGCGCCAAGGCATGACAACCATGCCAGCCGCGTCTCCGCACCAAGGCATGCCAACCATGCCAGCCGTACCACCGTGCCAATGACAAACCATGCCAGCCACGTCTCCGCGCTAAGGCATGCCAACCATGCCAGCCGCACCACCGTGCCAATGACAAACCATGCAAGCCACGTCTTCGCTCCAAGGCATGCCGACCATCCCAGCCGTACCACCTTGCCAATGGCAAACCATTCCAGCCACGTCTCTGCGCCAAGGAATGTCGACCATGCCATCCGCACCACCGTGCCAATGACAAACCATGCTAGCCACGTCTCCGCGCCAAGGCATGCCAACCATGCCAGCCACACCACCGTGCCAATGGAAAACCATGGCATGACGATATGCCATGGCTACGCCACTGGCATGCCATTAACATGTGGTTGACGCCACTTCGCTATACAACAAGATGTGTCCATAATCAATGGCCATCCTTATTCATGAGATGCAATCTCAGACATCCAAGTTCGCCACCGAACTGATGGACTTATGGCAACTCTTAGGCGACCAACCACCTAAACCCAGCGACCATGGCTACGCCGGGCGCCACTTGCACCATCGTGCCACTGGAATGCACAAGTCATGCCGCAATGCCAATGCGCCATTGTCAGGCGCCAACACAATGTATCCAAAATCAACGGCTACTTTTATTCATAAGATGTGATCTCGTCCATCGAAGTTCGCCACCAAACCGGTAAGCTCGCGACAAGTTTTAGGAGTCTAGCCAAAACGAGCCTAGCATCACATGTTATTTACCTGCGGCAAGCCTCTCGATTTTAACTTGCCACACGTAGCAAAGTGCTACATGTTTTCCACGAAAATACTCGAGACATCAAATTATGTCACAAACTGGGGGATGCTAATCAGGGTATTGGTATGGAGGTTTTGTGGCGTGCAATGCGCCCGTTACAAGAAAGTGTCATGAAGTAGGATAATTAGTGGTGGTGAAAAGTAACGGTGTTAAAAATTCATTTCCTTCATCATGGAAGCGTAATGACTGGCGGTTACACGAATTCACCTCCCTCATCATGGAAGCATAATGTCTGACAGTTACACATTACTCTTTTATTCCACCACTCAATTGTTTCCACTTCCTACGAGACCAGGGTATGTTTCATTATGACTTGTATAAATAGGTCTCACCTATTTCCACCAAAACGGAAGTTTTGGTCAGGAGAACAATACAACATCCAGAATTATCGATAGCTTTTCATCCGGCTTAGCGGTTCAACTTTCGACACAAGTCACAAAACGCCTGAGACTTCGGAATCAACTATTCTGGTCTCATCACTTTCTTCTCTTCCCTCCCTAAGACCAACCCTTCTCCTTCACTTTATGACCGAAGCAAGCATGGAACGACCATTTCTTGGTTTAGGCCAGGATTGTACAGATTGATCTCTCGAATCAAAAGTACTCTCGTGCAGTACATTGTTTAGAGTTTAGATTCGTTTCTCACCTACACACACCCAAAATTACCAAAATCAGCAGAAACGGTTTTCACCCTCAAACAATTGGCGACCACAGTGGGAGATTAATCTCTCGGTTGCAATACCAATTTCCAGTTTCCAATTTCATTTTTTCAATCCCGATCTCAATATGGTAGAACTCAGGTCCGGATCAGCAACAAACCCTGAAAACGCTAGCGCTGAGGTTGCTCTTGGTATTAACGTTTCTTCCAGTGGCATTAATACGCCACCTGTCAACACCAGCGACGCGAAAAAAGTTCGTTCAGGCGTTACACCTCCAGTCACCAGAGCCAGAGCCGCTGCCGCCACCCCAACGTTTTTTCAAGGGTGACACCTCCAATAGTCACCAGAGCCGCTGCTACTCCACCACCGTGACGAGAGACTAGAGGAGCCAGAGGAAGTCAACCTCCTCTTTCCACTCTTGATTTGATGGAAAGACAAAAGGTTCACGTAAGGCTCAGACAAACATGGCTACAACTCAGAAAGAGATACCTATCTTCCTCAAGACACTAACGGAGCGGCTACAACAAGAGTCACGTCAACCCCAGATAGAGATGACAAAGGAATACTATTAACATCCTGTGCAAGCACTTCAGCAAGACGCGCGTTTATAGATGAAGAGGCTCGTGTTGCTCCTGAACGCCGAGTAGAAAATAATCAGCAATCCAATTTCATCACACGTGAAGATTGGGAACGATTTCTCCAAACAAAGAAAATCAACAACCCTCCTGAGTTCACGGAGGCCCTCTTCCTGAAGCTGCATAATTTCTGGGGACTCCGTCCACAAAATCGTACAGTCTATGATGAAACATTTATGTGAGTTTCTGTATTTCTCCAAGGTGCATCTTCAAGATATATCTGCAGCCCCCAACCACACTGTATCAGGAAAGCATCTGTTTCCAGCCAGCGAAGCCGTTCCCAAACCCAAACCTCTATTGGGAAGCACGATTGATAGATGGAACTAGGGACTCCTAACCACTGTTCACTTGAAGTATGTTGAGTTTGACAGCACGCTGATTGACGCAGCCTCCAACTTCGACATTGTAACCGACAAGACTCTAGTTGCAAGGGGAAATCAAACACGATTTTGCTGACCAGCACTATTTGTGTGCCGTCTTCCCATATGTCATATCGTCTCAACCCGTTTTTCGAAGTCAAGGGTTGATAACGCCCTCACTGGAGTTCTCTCCATGAGCCGCTTCTACTTTTCGCTCCAAAAACCACGCCGCTTCAACGTTTCGCTCTAGGAGCCGCTTCAACGTTCTCTCCAGAAGCCGCTCCACTCCAACGTTTCGCTCCAGGAGCCGCTTCAACGCCTCACCTCAAGAAGCCGCTCCTCTTCAACGTTTCTCTCCAAGAGCCGCTCCGCTTCAACGTTTTCTCCAAAAGTCGACACTCCTCCATGTCAAGGATCGTGATCGCAGCCAGCCAAGGTTCATAATTTTGGCCACCTTCTGTCTCATCCCGCCAAAGCTTGTGGTTGTGTGCAGTTTTACTCGCTTACACATCCATCCAATTCCTTTGCTCTCATGGACGCCAATGCAATTCCAGCCGACCTTTTTTGTTGCCACGACAATGTAGTCTCTTATGATCACAGCTGCTGCCAAGAACCGTTGCTGCTCTTATGATCACAGCTGCTACAAGGGTAATCCGTACTTCTCCATATTGTAGTTTCACATGTTAGAAGTAATATAATCACCAGTAAGGATGCAGGATGGAGAAATCTTTATCATGGACAACCCACCGACCAATCAGGTCGCTCTAAACTCACCACACTCTGACCAGAAGTATAGTCGCGCCTTATGTTTGGCCGGCCCCCTTTTTGGGCCAATCAAGTTGCTCTGAACTTGCCACCATACATTAAAGGCCAAACACCCTGTCGCGCCACCATACTAACTGGCAAGCCAAACGCGCCCTAGCACAACAACATATTGGTCGGCATGACAACATGCCACTATACCGCGATAACTTCGCAAACATGCCACTTCGTGGCAACCTGCCATATATAGCCACCCACGGAAATTCCTACTCACATGGTTGTTTCCACACTATGGTCTTTCCATAGTTCCTTTGGCAAAGACATGGCTCCATTTGCACAAAAGTAGCGTCATGCCGTAGCCGCACGCCACGTGCAATAATTAGGGTTTCGACAGGCCAAACCCTAATTTGAGCAAATTGCTACCAAATCCAAATAACGTTCCCAGAGCAATGTGATTGGCGTGGCAACAGGGCCAATATTGCCACGCCACATGTGGGTCCGACTCCACGGCGCCTTAGCCACGCCAAGCCCTAATTCTTCCACGGCGCCTTGGCCATGCCAAGCCCTAATTCTTCCACGGCACCTTGGCCATGCCAAACCCTAATTCTTCCACGGCGCCTTGGCCACGCCAAGCCCTAATTCTTCCACTGCACCAAACCCTAACTTTCGCCACGGAGCCAATTTTTAGCTTTGGCCATGCCGCAACATCACCGGCATACCACTATACTGCGGTTACTAGCATGCCGCTATGCCATGGCTACGCCACTGGCATGCCATTAGCATGTGGCTGACGCCACTTCGCTATACAACAAGATGTGGCCATAATCAATGGCCATCCTTCTTCATGAGATGCAATCTCATCCATACAAGTTCGCCACCAAACTGATAGACTTATGGCAACTCTTAAGCGACCAACCGCCTAAACCCAACGACCATGTCACACCAAATAAATAACGATTTGAATGACAGATGAAAACCGTGATAAACCATGTTTTATAACAGATTTCATGTGTCATTTATAGGCCCTTCTGGACTAGTGCAGCAGAAACGGTTTTCACCCTCAAACACTAATGCAATTACTTATCATCTTATCCCATTAGCAAGTGACCACTGTTCCATTTTGTTAGCCTCCTCTAGACAGGAGGCTGTTACCCATAAACCATTTAGAGTTAATAAGATGTGGTTTAGTAATTGCAAAGAAGTAATTCAGGAAAATCGGAGATCCCAAAGCCAAGGATCGGCTGCTTATAGACTAACTAAGACTTTGTTTAGCACTAAGCAAATTCTTAGGAATTGGAATTACATGCATTTTGGTAATATAACTACCCAAATAAATAAGACTAAAGATCAAATTCAACACCTTCTTAGTAATGGTAGTAATCACAAAGTGACCCTAATGTGGAAACTTTAAATCAGAAACTTGTTTTTTGGTACAATGTTGAATCTGACTTTTGGAAACAGAGGAGTAAAGATGATGAGCTTTTGTTAGGTGTTAGGAACACAACTTACTTCCACCAAAAAGCCAATTTTAGGAGAAAGAGAACCCAAATTGATACAATACAAAATTAATTAGGATTATGGCTGACTGATAGGGTTGATATTGCTACCAACATTAGATCTCATTTCTCTTCCATGATCAGAACTAACAATCCTCCTAATTCAGTGGATTATCATGATTTCATTTCTCCTTGTATATATGATGTTGATAATGTTATGCTTGTCGAATTCTCTGAATCTGAAAATGAAAGGTATTGTTTTTGATATGAAGCCTTGGACCACACCTGGCCCAGATGACTTCCCTCCCTGATTTTATCAAATCATGTAGGGATTGTGTTGGTAATGATCTTATTAATATGGTGCAGGCTTTCTTTCACAGTAAATATATCCTTAAACAGATGAATCATTACTTTCTTTCTTTAATACCTAAAACCAATTGTCCTAAGAATGTTGCAGACTTTAGACCAATAAGCATATGCAACACTTCTTATAAAGTGATTTCAAAACTTATGGCTGCTATAGTTAAACTAGTCCTTGACAAAACTATTACACCCTATCAAACGGCTTTTATGTCTGGGAGGAGTATCACAGATAACATTGTAGTGGATCATGAAATAGTTGATTCTATGAAGAAAAATAAAAACAAAAATGGTTGGATGGCTGTTAAATTAGACATGTCCAAGGCTTTTGACATAATAGGGTGGAAATTTCTTTTGAGTACTTCAAAAAATCTAGGAATATGTGATGACTTTTGTAACATGATTATCCAATGCATAAGTATTGTGTCCACCTCTATCCTTTTGAATGGCTCTCCGGGAGAGATTTTCACCCCTAGAGAGGTTTAAGGCAAGGATACCCTCTTTCTTTTTATCTCTTCAAAATGTGTATGGAATCCTTGTCTAGAGCTTTCTTTTGAAAATTTGAACAAGATAAGCTTATTCATGGCATCAAAATAAACAAACATTGTCCTGTTGTTTCACATCTTTTTTTTTGCAGATGATTTCTTGATATTTTGCAAGGCCAATACTTCAGAAGCTAAGCATTTGGCCAGAATAATTGAGAAATTCAGCAAGTTCTCAGGTCAGTCTGTTAACTTCCAAAAATCTGGGATAAACTTTAGCAAGGGTGTCAGCAACAATGTCAAGAATGATAGTTCGAACATCTTGAACATTAAGAAACTAGCTCTCAATGACAAGTACCTAGGGGTGCCTCTACTCTTGCAAAGGAGTAAAGTTCAGTCCTTTAGTCCCCTTGTAGATAAGTATTACAGTACTGCAAGTGAAGCACAATGATTGTGCGTCACAGAGTTGCAGGACAAATCAGTACTATGCCGTAATGGTGCAATGCGAAGCCATAATAGCGCAACGTAAGCTATAATAGCGCAACGCAAGCCATAATAGCGGTATGCTGTTGTTTATGGGTAAAAATCGTTTCTGCCGATTTCGGTAAATTCGGTAGGTGACTGAGAAACTGGTTCAAACCCTAAACAAATGTGCTGCACGTGAGCACTTTATAGATTCGAGAGATCAATCTGTACAAATCCGGCCTAAACCAAGAAATGGCCGTTCCAGACTTGCTTCGGTCACAAAGTAGAGGAGAAGGGTTGATTTGGGGAGGGAAGCAAAGAAAGGTGTTGAGGCCAGAATAATTCTGGGAGAGTAGTATCTCGACTTGTATCAGAAAGTGAAAGCTTGGGAGCTTGCAAGAGGTGGAAGCTTTTGGGAGAGCTTGCAAAGTTGCCTTTCTGAGAGTGTAGTATTTTTCTCCTGACCGAGACTTGTTGTGTGGTGAAAATAGGTAAGACCTATTTATACAAGTCGAGATTTGAAACGTACCCTGACCTCATGAAGGAAGAGAGTAAAGGGTGAAATAATGGGAGGAGGTGGTAATCGTATGGTGTTAATGGGTGAAAACGTTTTCACCATTATTTCCTCTTTTATTTGACCGCTTTATTCCTTTTCACGCTTTCTTAATGTGAGCGTAGTGTACGCTGCATGCTGTGACCGCCAAACCAAAACCCTAGAAAGCATCCCCAGTTTGTGTTGATGTCTCGAGTGTTGGTTGCATCTTGCGTGCAAGTGGTGCTGCTAGGGACGCATGTGGCATGTGCGGAATGCCTTCGTTGCGAGTTGCACCTCGAGCGTAAGTGGTAATGCCGGAGAGCCGCTAGTGGCGTGTGTGGCATGTGCCAACGGCATGTGCGGAATGCCTTGGTGGTAGGTTGCACGGTTTGCAAGTTAGGCAACCAGCATGTGTGTTTGGCATGTGCGGAATGCCTTGGTGGTAGGTTGCATGGTTTGCAAGTTAGGCTACCAGCGTGTGTGTTTGGCATGTGCCAATGGCATGTACGGCCATGTTGACCTAGTTGCAAGTCTTGCAAGCCTAGGGCGCTATGTTTGGCGTGGGCCAAAGGCATAGCGTCTTGGAAATATGGCCTGCGATACGTGTTGGCATGCCTAGTTGCAAGTCTTGCAAGCCTAGGGCGCTATATTTGGCGTGGGCCAAAGGCATAGCGGCTTGGAAATATGGCCTGCGATACGTGTTGGCATGTGCCAATGGCACGTACGGCCATGTTGACCTAGTTGCAAGTCTTGCAAGCCTAGGGCGCTATATTTGGCGTGGGCCAAAGGCATAGCGGTTTGGAAATATGGCCTGCAATACGTGTTGGCATGTGCAAATGGCACGTACGGCCATGTTGACCTAGTTGCAAGTCTTGCAACCCTAGGGCGCTATATTTTGCGTGGGCCAAAGGCATAGCGGCTTGGAAATATGGCTGCGATACGTGTTGGCATGTGTCAATGGCACGTACGGCCATGTTGACCTAGTTGCAAGTCTTGCAAGCCTAGGGCGCTATATTTGGCGTGGGACAAAGGCATAGCGGCTTAGAAATATGGTCTGCGATACGTGTTGGCATGTGCCAATGGCACGTACGGCCATGTTGACCTAGTTGCAAGTCTTGCAAGCCTAGGGCGCTATATTTGGCGTTGGCCAAAGGCATAGCGGCTTGGAAATATGGCCTGCGATACGTGTTGGCATGTGCCAATGGCACGTACGGCCATGTTGACCTAGTTGCAAGTCTTGCAAGCCCGGGCGCTATATTTGGCGTGGGCCAAAGGCATAGCGGTTTGGAAATATGGCCTGCAATACGTGTTGGCATGTGCCAATGGCACGTACGGCCATGTTGACCTAGTTGCAAGTCTTGCAAGCCTAGGCGCTATATTTGGCGTGGGCCAAAGGCATAGCGGCTTGGAAATATGGCCTGCGATACGTGTTGGCATGTGGCAATGGCACGTACGGCCATGTTGACCTAGTTGCAAGTCTTGCAAGCCTAGGGCGCTATATTTGGCGCGGGCCAAAGGCATAGCGGCTTGGAAATATGGCCTGCGATACGTGTTGGCATGTGCCAATGGCACGTATGGCCATGTTGACCTAGTTGCAAGTCTTGCAAGCCTAGGGCGCTATATTTGGCGTGGGCCAAAGGCATAGCGGCTTGGAAATATGGCCTGCGGTACGTGTTGGCATGTGCCAATGGCACGTACGGCCATGTTGACCTAGTTGCAAGTCTTGCAAGCCTAGGGCGCTATATTTGGCGTGGGCCAAAGGCATAGCGGCTTGGAAATATGGCTTGCAATATGTGTTGGCATGTGCCAATGGCACGTACGGCCATGTTGACCTAGTTGCAAGTCTTGCAAGCCTAGGGCGCTATATTTGGCGTGGGCCAAAGGCATAGCGGCTTGGAAATTTGGCATTGTTGCCATGGTATAGTGGTGCGGCTTGGTTTGGCATTGTTGCCATGGTGCTGCAGTATGCGGCTTGGTTTGGCATTGTTGCCATGGTGCGCAGGGTGCGGCTTGGTTTGGCATTGTTGCCATGGTGCGCAGATGTGGCTTGGTTTGGCATTGTTCCCATGGCGCGCTTGAAGATGCGGCTTGGTTTGGCATTGTTGCCATGGCGCGTGATATGCGGCTTGGTTTGGCATTGTTGCCATGGTGCTTTGGTGCGGCTTGGTTTGGCATTGTTGCCATGGTGCGTGAGATGCGGCTTGGTTTGGCATTATTGCCATGGTGCGTGAGATGCGGCTTGGTTTTGGAATTAGGGTTCGTGTTGAAAACCCTAATCGGTATTTTGAAAAAAATACCCCTATTAATTATTTACACCTGAGTTAAATGCTCTTAGTTAATGTGTTGCGGGTAACACTAGGTCATGGGGTTTTACAATTTTACCCCTTGTCTAAAAACCACCATCAACATTAAGTCCCCTGCTTAGCTCGGAGCAAGTGGCTTTGTTGCGAGGTAAGCATAAGATGGTGACAAACTATTAATGACAAAACGTAAGGAAAATTGAAGGAGGCTTGAAGGAATCCTTGCCTCCGGTAGTTTTGCACAAATCGGGAGGTCGGCACAATTGGTGGGCCCGGTGCGGCTTGGGCGACGTTGGGAAGTTGGCGTGAGTTGGGAACCGACCGTGCTAGCTGGTGGGACCGGCGCAAAGTGTAGAAGCCGTGCGTGCTTGCAGTGTCGCGCAATTGGTGGGGCGGCGCAACTTGGAAACCGTGCTTGCGGGCGTGACTTGTGCAGCCATTGGGAGGTCGGCGCGATTGGTGGGGCCGGTGCAACTTGGAAACCGTGCTTGCAGGCGTGACTTGGGCGGCATTGGGAAGTTGGCGCAATTGGTGGGGCCGGTCCAACTTGGAAACCATGCTTGCAGGCGTGACTTGGGCGACATTGGGCAGTCGCACCCTTTGTGGGCCCGTTTCTTACACGCGTGATTTTGGTAAAAGGGAAATCCTTCCCTATTTCAAAGTCTTTACGCCTATATATATATAAAGCCCCTTTCTCCCCATCCTGCGCTTTATTCTTTCCTCTTTTCATACTAGCGGCAAAGAGAAACCGGCTTCCAGGTTGTTTATGGGTAAAAATCGTTTCTGCCGATTTCGGTAATTTCGGTAGGTGAGTGAGAAACTGGTTCAAACCCTAAACAAATGTGCTGCACGTGAGCACTTTATAGATTCGAGAGATCAATCTGTACAAGTCCGGCCTAAACCAAGAAATGGCCGTTCCGGACTTGCTTCGGTCACAAAGTGGAGGAGAAGGGTTGATTTGGGGAGGGAAGCCAAGAAAGGTGTTGAGACCGGAATACTGCAGGGAGAGTAGTGTCTCGACTTGTATCGAAAGTGGAAGCTTCGGAAGCTTGCAAGAGATGAAAGCTTTTTGGAGATCTTGCAAAGTTTCCTTTTCGAGAGTGTAGTATTTTTCTCCGACCGAGACTTGTTGTGCGGTGGAAATAGGTAAGACCTATTTATACAAGTCGAGATTGAAACGTACCCTGGCCTCATGAAGGAAGAGAGTAAAGGGTGAAATAATGGGAGGAGGTGGTAACCGCATGGTGTTAATGGGTGAAAACGTTTTCACCATTATTTCCTCATTTATTTGACCGCTTTATTCCTTTTCACGCTTTCTTAATGTGAGCGTAGTGTACGCTGCAAGTCGTGGACCGCCAAACCAAAACCCCGGAAAGCATCCCCCAGTTTGTGTTGATATCTCGTTGGTTGCACCTTGAGTGCAAGTGGCGCTGCTAGTGGCGCGTGTGGCATGTGCCATTGGCATGTGCGGAATGCTCTTGTTGCGGGTTGTACTTCGAGCGCAAGTGGCAATGCCAGAGCTGCTAGTGGCGTGCGTGGCATGTGCCAATGACATGTGCGGAATGCCTTGGTGGTAGGTTGTATGTTGAGTGTAAGTGGCAATGCCAGAGCTGCTAGTGGCGTGTGTGGCATGTGCCAATGGCATGTGCGGAATGCCTTGGTGGTAGGTTGCACGGTTTGCAAGTTAAGCTACCAGCATGTGTGTTTGGCATGTGCCAATGGCATGTGCGGAATGCCTTGGTGGTAGGTTGCACGGTTTGCAAGTTAGGCTACCTGCGTGTGTGTTTGGCATGTGCCAATGGCATGTGCGGAATGCCTTGGTGGTAGGTTGCACGGTTTGCAAGTTAGGCTACCAGCGTGTGTGTTTGGCATGTGCCAATGGCATGTGCGGAATGCCTTGGTGGTAGGTTGCACGGTTTGCAAGTTAGGCTACCAGCGTGTGTGTTTGGCATGTGCCAATGGCATGCGTGGCCGACTTGGCCTAGGTTGCATGGTTTGTAAGCCTAGGGCGCTATATTTGGCATGCGCCCATGGCATAACGGCTTGGAAATATGGCTTGTGGTACGTGTTGGCATGTGCCAATGGCACGACGGCCATGTTGACCTAGTTGCACGTGTTGCAAGCGTAGGGCGCTATATTTGGCATGCGCCAATGGCATAGCGGCTTGGAAATATGGCTTGTGGTACACGTTGGCATGTGCCAATGGCACGTACGGCCATGTTGACCTAGTTGCACGTGTTGCAAGCCTAGGGCGCTATATTTGGCATGCGCCAGTGGCATAGCGGCTTGGAAATATGGCTTGTGGTACGCGTTGGCATGTGCAAATGGCACGTACGGCCATGTTTACCTAGTTGCACGTGTTGCAAGCCTAGGGCGCTATATTTGGCATGCGCCAGTGGCATAGCGGCTTGGAAATATGGCTTTTGGTACGCGTTGGCATGTGCCAATGGCACGTACGGCCATGTTGACCTAGTTGCACGTTTTGCAAGCCTAGGGCGCTATATTTGGCATGCACCAATGGCATAGCGGCTTGGAAATATGGCTTGTGGTACGCGTTGGCATGTGCCAATGGCACGTACGGCCATGTCGACCTAGTTGCACGTTTTGCAAGCCTAGGGCGCTATATTTGGCATGCGCCAATGGCATAGCGGCTTGGAAATATGGTTTGTGGTACGCGTTGGCATGTGCCAATGGCACGTACGGCCATGTTGACCTAGTTGCACGTTTTACAAGCCTAGGGCGCTATATTTGGCATGCGCCAATGTTATAGCGGCTTGGAAATATGGCTTGTGGTACGCGTTGGCATGTGCCAATGGCACGTACGGCCATGTTGACCTAGTTGCACGTTTTGCAAGCCTAGGGCGCTATATTTGGCATGCGCCAATGGCATAGCGGCTTGGAAATATGGCTTGTGGTACGCGTTGGCATGTGCCAATGGCACGTACGGCCATGTTGACCTAGTTGCACGTTTTGCAAGCCTAGGGCGCTATATTTGGCATGCGCCAATGGCATAGCGGCTTGGAAATATGGCTTGTGGTACGCGTTGGCATGTTCCAATGGCACGTACGGCCATGTTGACCTAGTTGCACGTTTTGCAAGCCTAGGGCGCTATCTTTGGCTTGTGCCCATGGCATAGCGGCTTAGTTTGGCATGGTTGCCAATAAGTGTGATATGTAGTTTGGTTTTGGCGTCGCTGCCATGGTGCGCAGTGTGCGGCTTGGTTTTGGTGTTGTTGCAGTGGCGCGCAGGGTGCGGCTTAGTTTGGTATTGTTGCCATGGCGCGCAGTGTGCGGCTTGGTTTGGCGTTGTTGCCATGGTGCGCAGTGTGCGGCTTGGTTTGGCATTGTTGCCATGGAGCACAGTGTGCGGCTTGGTTTGGCATTGTTGCCATGGTGCGCAGTGTGTGGCTTGGTTTGGCATTATTGCCATGGTGCGCAGTGTGCGACTTGGTTTGGCATTGTTGCCATGGTACGCAGTGTGCGACTTGGTTTGGCATTGTTGCCATGGTGCGAGTGTGCGGCTTGGTTTGGCATTGTTGCCATGGTGCGATGTGTGCGACTTGGTTTGGCATTGTTGCCATGGAGCGCAGTGATGTGCGACTTGGTTTGGCATTGTTTCCATGGTGCGATGCGGTGTGCGGCTTGGTTTGGCATTGTTGCCATGGTGCGTGATGTGCGACTTGGTTTGGCATTATTGCCATGGTGCGTGAGTGTGCGGCTTGGTTTGGCATTGTTGCCATGGAGCGCGATGTGCGGCTTGGTTTTGGAATTAGGGTTACGTGTCGAAAACCTAATCGGGTATTTTGAAAAATACCCCTATTAATTATTTACACCTGAGTTAAATGCTCTTAGTTAATGTGTTGCGGGTAACACTAGGTCATGGGGTTTTACGATTTTACCCCTTGTTTAAAAACCACCATCAACATTAAGTCCCCCGCTAGCTCGGAACGGGGGCTTTGTTGCGAGGTAAGCATAAGATGGTGACAGACTATCAACAACAAACCGTAAAGAGAATTGAGGGGCTTGTCTGACCTTTTATAAATAGGATTTGGAATCCTTGCCTGTGGGAGTTTTGCACAAATCGGGAGGCTGGCACAATTGGTGGGGCCGGCGCAGCTTGGGCGACGTTGGGAAGTTGGCGTGAGTTGGGAAACTGAGTGTGCTAGCTGGTGAGACCGGCGCAATGTGGAAGCTGTGCGTGCTTGCAGTCGTGACTTGGGAAATTGCGTGTGCTGGCTGGTGGGACCGGCGCAATGTGGAAGCTGTGCGTGCTTGCAGGCGTGACTTGGGAAATTGCGTGTGCTGGCTGGTGGGGCCGGCGCAAGGTGTGGAAGCTGTGTGTGCTTGCTGGCGTGACCGATGTAAACAAGGAGGGAGTTTCTTCTGATAGCAAAATTTCCTTATCTTGCTTTCCTTCACGTGCGGCTTCAATTAGGGCATTATTCATGCTAAAATCTGGAAGCGTTATGTCCCTCATTACTTCCTTTCCCTTTTTTTAAGATTCCGTATTTATACCCAAAATAATTGCATCGTCTCCTCGTTTGAGAAAAGGGTTCTTCTTGTCGAGTTTCTTTCTTTGTCATGTCGCACAGAGATGAATCATCTCCTAACCAGCCAAGTTCTCCAAGTGAAGGCGCGAGGTTTAATTCTTGCAAAAGCACCCCAACCAGGGTTATTCGGGCTAAGAAGATCATACCGGTATGTTTTCGTATTCTTCTCTCGCTCGCGTTATCCTCTTTTACATGTGCATAGATATGGTAGAACGGGTCATCATTTTTATCTTTTGCGGTGTGTGATGGGACCCTCCGTGGATGGTCTGCGCCTTTAACTCTTCTGGAGAAGGATTTGAGACTTGGTTAAGATCGGTCTTCTTCTCTTGAGGAGGCATTGGTTGGGACTGAATCTCCGTTCCACGAAGCTAGTGAAATCATTAAGGACCTCCCTTCCATCTATCCCCACGAAGAACAGGTGCATATTCAGACTTTCTTGGGCTCAGTGAGCATGGAGGAGTGCGCCATGACTCTTGACCCTGATGTGGATGAATCAAAAAACTTTCTCCGAAGTGTCGCTGAGAAAACCTTTGAAGGATCATATGATGGCAGCGAAATAGCCTTTGAAGTTGATGCCAAAGGTGTTGTTGGTGATACCGGAGGGGTTATGGTGGCGTATGCTGGAATAGTCGTCGGGGAGGAAACTGCTGTGGCTGCTTCGGGATGGGATGTTGAGGTTGTTGATACTAAAACCGTTGAATGGAACCTTTGTTGCCCGAACGATTGCTGGGGGAAGTGTTTGAAGATAGCTTTGCCCGAGGGGACTTGTGCTCCATCCTTCGAGGGCTAGTTCCTCCCTTTTGTTATTTCTGTTAGCTGCTTAGTTCCCTTGATGCCTCTTTTTCTTTTTCTTTTTTTTTGACGGGAAGGGAATCCCTAGGGAGAAATACAAACGGTGTATTCATCTTGGAGAAGTACAACTACTAAGAGGAATTGTTAAAGGGAATACTGAAAAAGAAAAGGAGTAAATGGGAAGTACAGCCCCCCCCCCCCCTTTTTTTTTATGGATTGGATTCCTTGAGCCATCGCGAGTGAATTATCACGCCTTCAGGTGTGACTGCATTAATGAGCTTGCAATATCCTCCCAAAAGGGTATCCACAACCAGATACGGCTCGTCTTCTCCTTCACCGGGCAAATCCATTTTTACTGTCATCTTCCCAACTTGAAACGTGGTTCCTTTGACTACTACATCTCCAATTGAAAACGGGTTCATACGTCGTGCAACCGTTTGAGTCTTGGCTTCGTTGGCTTCAATAGAAGTTTCCAAGCTTCTTGCAAAGTGTTCAAATGGTCCAGCCTCCCATTCGCATTTCTTGACAAGCGTTCGTGCCGATGATCGTGCCGAGTCCCCATGACGGAAAGGGGGAAGGAAAGACCGGTTGCGAAAAGGTTGCTTGGTCGACTTACTTGCATTTGAAAACCATGAGCTAGCGCCAACGGGTCTTCTCCGGATGTCCAGGTTTCTTGCAGTTTGTTGATGCGATAACCGGTGGGATGATTTGTTGGAATTTCCTTCGGGTGTGGACGTTGGCGGAGGGCGCACATCCAATTTCGCTTTGTTGTCGAGCACCCATAAACGTCCCAATATCATGTCGTGATCTAGTTCTTTGACAATATGGAATTTGCTATGTGTTATAGCGTCTCCCATCTCGATCTCTAAGTTGATGTAGCCATGCGCGTTCAAAGCTTCTCCTCTCAAGTCCTTAATCACGGACGGGGAATAGGTAGCGTCTTGTTTTGTAAATCCTCTTTGCCTTGAGTGTCTTGAAAGTAATGATGTTGTGGTAGGAGGCCGTATCGATGAGCGTGTCGTCAAATTCGTTACCTCTTAAATGGGACGTGGTCGGCAGTCCCAGTTCTCCTTCGCCTGTTTGGGAAGCTTGGGACCTTGGCGTGGATTCCGAGGATAGAAAAAGCCGTTTGCCGGATACAACACGATTGAGAGCTGCGAAAATATCTTGCGCCGAACCTTGGAAAGATAGAGAATTTCGCATACATGTCGCATCATGGATTTGTACGGTCTCGTGTAAGGAGTCCCCCGGAGGAACCACGGTTTCTTATTGGTAGTGGGTCTCGATGCACTCTTTCGTCTCCTAGTTGGAGTTCTCCTGCTTCTATCATTTCTTTGAAAATATGCTTGATCTGTTGCAATCTCTAGTCGGGTGGTGAACGAAACCGTGGTAATGGCAAGTATTTGGGGTTCGCCATCTCGGCCTCGATTGGTGGCCGTCGAGCGGTGGCAATCTGATGACATCATCTTGAACCCCAGGCTTCTAGGAGGTCAATCACCTCCTCGATGGGGAATGGGAAATCAAGGGTATTTCCTTCGGTCTCACGATTTTGCACGGGAGTTTTAGTGACGATCTTCCGTTGCGCAGGGTTCCGTTGGCTTTGGCGCTTCACGTTCTACTGGTGGCTCGTAGTTGCGGCTTTCCTTTTTCCCCTTTCGTTTACTATGTTCACGGAGGATGAGCCGGCATTAAATTGTTTGTTGATGAGGCGTCTACTCCCGCGGGTTTCGCACGCGTCTTCGGTTCGAGTTGGCCTAGTTCTTTCCAGTAATGCTGGTGCTGTTGTTGCAGATCGTCTGGCGGCTTCATGGAGTTCGGAGAACGTTTGGAAACGCAAGTTTTCTAGCAGGGCGCAGTAGATTGGAACCATACCATTGATGCATGCGTTCACCAATTGTTGCTCGGTCACGTTTGGGTCGTGACAGTTGAGTGCTTGAACCCTGAACCTTTTGACGAAATCATTCGGATGTTCGTTATCCCATTTGGTACATTCTTCCGAGGTCGAAAAGGTAACTTCTTCGAGACACGAAGAAGTATTTCTTGTAAAACGCAGGTGACCATGCTACTCCAGGTTGGGAATCTGCTCGGTGGGATCTTTGTTGTACCATGTATACGCCCTTCCAGTAAGTGCTTTTGAGAATTCCCTTAAACGAAGAACGTGATTATATTCATGTTCACCTAGGGATTCCAGAAAACGAGAAACATGCTCACGTGCATTCCCGGTACCATCGTACAGGGTAAATTGAGGAGAAGAGTATCCCCTTGGGAGAGGGATTCTCTGTATTTCGGATGGGTAAGGGGGTTGGTGATGATGCACGTCCAACTCATCATTCTTGATTCGGTTGCAGAGGAGTTGTTCCAAATCTTCTCTCGTGACAAAGTTGGGTGGCTGATTTCTTTCCAATGGGATTCTAGTGCGAGTTTCCTCATCCATGGAGGCGTGCTCCGCCGAGGTGCTGGTGTCGGGGTTGTTGGAGACGTTCCTAAATGGCTCTGGAGGGCGCAACTCACGTGGTAGTCGTTCTGTCAGGGTCTTGAGAAAGATGAGTACCTCCTTCGTGTTGAAACCATATCGCTCCGGGCTCGCGAGCATCTCTTGTCGTTCCATCGGATCGGCGATGGTGACGTAAGGGCGACTTCCTCTTGTCCCTCCGGTTTCGCCCCGTTGGCGGGGTAGTTGGGATCTTGGTCGTGGACGGAGGCGCCATGCTAGACGAAGCATTTGGGGTCGTGGCGGCGGCTCTAGCCCCGGGTGATCGGTGGCGCGACACCCGAAAAGATATTTTCGTTGCCGTGATTAGAGGGTTGTGCGAGAGACGCTAGAGGAGGCAGCGGCTCTCGGCTCGGTGATTGGCGGTGTTACACTTGAGGGAGTGCATTCGATGTTGTTGTTGTCAGCCGGTGACGTAACAACGTTATTGGGAGAGATGCTAACATCGGGGTGCGTTCTGCTTTGGTGTTCTCGGCGGCCGCTCGGACTCGAGTTCCACCATGTTGGGATTTGACGTTCGGAAACGAAATCGAGTCGGAGTTGGTATTGTAACCGATAGATCAATCCTCCCATTTGTGGTAGCCAATTGTTTATGGGTAAAAATCGTTTCGCCGATTTCGGTAATTTCGGTAGGTGAGTGAGAAACTGGTTCAAACCCTAAACAAATGTGCTGCACGTGAGCACTTTATAGATTCGATAGATCAATATGTACAAGTCTGGCCTAAACCAAGAAATGGCCGTTCGGACTTGCTTCGGTCACAAAGTGGAGGAGAAGGGTTGATTTGGGGAGGAAGCCAAGAAAGGTGTTGAGACCAGAATAGTGCGGGAGAGTAGTGTCTCGACTTGTATCGAGAAAGTGGAAGCTTCGGAAGCTTGCAAGAGATGAAAGCTTTTGGAGAGCTTGCAAAGTTGCCTTTTCGAGAGAGTGTAGTATTTTCTCCCGACCGAGACTTGTTGTCTGGGTGGAAATAGGTAAGACCTATTTATACAAGTCGAGATTGAAACGTACCACTGGCCTCATGAAGGAAGAGAGTAAAGGGTGAAATAATGGGAGGAGGTGGTAACCGCATGGTGTTAATGGGTGAAAACGTTTTCACCATTATTTCCTCATTTATTTGACCGCTTTATTCCTTTTCACGCTTTCTTAATGTGAGCGTAGTATACGCGCAAGCCGTGACCGCCAAACCAAAACCCGGAAAGCATCCCCGGTTTGTGTTGATATCTCGTTGGTTGCACCTTGAGTGCAAGTGGCGCCGCTAGTGGCGCGTGTGGCATGTGCCATTGGCATGTGCGGAATGCTCTTGTTGCGGGTTGTACTTCGAGCGCAAGTGGCAATGCCAGAGCTGCTAGTGGCGTGCGTGGCATGTGCCAATGGCATGTGCGGAATGCCTTGGTGGTAGGTTGTATGTTGAGTGTAAGTGGCAATGCCAGAGCTGCTAGTGGCGTGTGTGGCATGTGCGGAATGCCTTGGTGGTAGGTTGCACGGTTTGCAAGTTAGGCTGCCAGTGTGTCTGTTTGGCATGTGCAAATGGCATGTGCGGAATGCCTTGGTGGTAGGTTGCACGGTTTGCAAGTTAGGCTACCAGCGTGTGTGTTTGGCATCTGCCAATGGCATGTGCGGAATGCCTTGGTGGTAGGTTGCACGGTTTGCAAGTTAGGCTACCAGCGTGTGTGTTTGGCATGTGCGGAATGCCTTGGTGGTAGGTTGCACGGTTTGCAAGTTAGGCTACCAGCGTGTGTGTTTGGCATGTGTCAATGGCATGCATGGCCGACTTGGCCTAGGTTGCATGGTTTGTAAGCCTAGGGCGCTATATTTGGCATGCGCCAATGGCATAGCGGCTTGGAAATATGGCTTGTGGTACGTGTTGGCATGTGCCAATGGCACGTACGGCCATGTTGACCTAGTTGCACGTGTCGCAAGCGTAGGGCGCTATATTTGGCATGCACCAATGGCATAGCGGCTTGGAAATATGGCTTGTGGTACGCGTTGGCATGTGCCAATGGCACGTACGGCCATGTTTACCTAGTTGCACGTGTTGCAAGCCTAGGGCTATATTTGGAATGCGCCAGTGGCATAGCGGCTTGGAAATATGGCTTGTGGTACGCGTTGGCATGTGCCAATGGCACGTACGGCCATGTTGACCTAGTTGCACGTGTTGCAAGCCTATGGAGATATATTTGGCATGCGCTTGATGGCATAATGCTTGGAAATATGGCTTGTGTGCGCGTTGGCATGTGCCAATGGCACGTACGGCCATGTTGACCTAGTTGCACGTTTTGCAAGCCTAAGGCGCTATATTTGGCATGCGCCAATGGCATAGCGGCTTGGAAATAAGGCTTGTGGTATGCGTTGGCATGTGCCAATGGCACGTACGGCCATGTCGACCTAGTTGCACGTTTTGCAAGCCTAGGGTGCTATATTTGGCATGCGCCAATGGCATAGCGGCTTGGAAATATGGCTTGTGGTACGCGTTGGCATGTGCCAATGGCACGTACGGCCATGTTGACCTAGCTGCACGTTTTGCAAGCCTAGGGCGCTATATTTGGCATGCGCCAATGGCATAGCGGCTTGGAAATATGGCTTGTGGTACGCGTTGGCATGTGCCAATGGCACGTACGGCCATGTTGACCTATTTGCCACGTTTGCAAGCCTAGGGGCGCTATATTTGGCATGCGCCAATGGCATAGCGGCTTGGAAATATGGCTTGTGGTACGCGTTGGCATGTGCCAATGGCACGTACGGCCATGTTGACCTAGTTGCACGTTTTGCAAGCCTCGGGCGCTATCTTTGGCATGTGCCCATGGCATAGCGGCTTAGTTTGGCATGGTTGCCAATAAGTGTGATATGTAGTTTGGTTTTGGCGTCGTTTGCCATGGTGCGTAGTGTGCGGCTTGGTTTTGGTGTTGTTGCGGTGGCGCGCAGAGTGCGCTTTAGTTTGGCATTGTTGCCATGGCGCGCAGATGTGCGGCTTGGTTTGGCGTTGTTGCCATGGCGCGCAGCAGCGGCTTGGTTTGGCATTGTTGCCATGGTGCGCAGTGTGCGGCTTGGTTTGGCATTATTGCCATGGAGCGCAGATGTGCGGCTTGGTTTGGCATTGTTGCCATGGTGCGCATGTGCGGCTTGGTTTGGCATTGTTGCCATGGTGTGCGATGTGCGACTTGGTTTGGCATTGTTGCCATGGTGCGCAGTGTGCGGCTTGGTTTGGCATTGTTGCCATGGTGCGCAGTATGCGGCTTGGTTTGGCATTGTTGCCATGGTGCGCAGTGTGCGGCTTGGTTTGGCATTGTTGCCATGGTGCGATAGCATGTGCGACTTGGCTTGGCATTGTTGCCATGGAACGCAGTGTGCGACTTGGTTTGGCATTGTTGCCATGGTGCGTGATGCGGCTTGGTTTGGCATTGTTGCCATGGTGCGCGATGTGCGACTTGGTTTGGCATTGTTGCCATGGTGCGCGATTATGTGCGGCTTGGTTTGGCATTGTTGCCATGGAGCGCAGAGTGTGCGGCTTGGTTTTGGAATTAGGTTCTCGTGTCGAAAACCTAATCGGTATTTTGAAAAAATACCCCTATTAATTATTTACACCTGAGTTAAATGCTCTTAGTTAATGTGTTGCGGGTAACACTAGGTCATGGGGTTTTACGATTTTACCCCTTGTTTAAAAACCACCATCAACACAGGTATGTCTTCGAGTACTTTTCTCTCTCTTTTTTTTTTCTTTTCACGTAGGTGTAAACCTTAAGAGCAAAGCGTTTCCACAATCCTTGCGTATGATTTCTTGGCGTGCCTCTTGTAGAAAATATTGTATGTATGCAACCAAGGGAAGTACCGCATATATATTGTTTGAACCCGTGGGAAATATTGCATATATGAATTTTCGGTCTGAAAGAAATATTTGAACCCCGAAGAAAATACTGCGTGTGTATTTTGAACCCGTAGAGGATGCTCCGTATATAATTTCGAACCCGAAGAACGATATCGTAGGCGTATTTGAGACCGTACGAAACACTTTGCATGTGTATTTCGAACCCGTAGAGAACCCCGTAGGAATCCCAAGAAGAATATTGTGTATATCCTTCATATGACTTCGAACCCCAGGAAATATTGTATATATGATTTTTGCTTCTTGAAAGAAGTACCACGCGCGCAGTTTTGAACCAATAGAAAAATGCTCCATATATATTTTTGAACCCGAAGAAGGATACCGTAGACACACTTGTACCCGTATAGAATGCCGCGTATATAGTCTCGAACCCGAAGAAAATACTGCGTATATAGTCTTGAACTCGAATAAAATACGTCCTCCTACCCTTTTCTCTTTTTTTTTTGTTGGGTACGATTATGTGTCAGGGAGATAACTTCGCCTTTCTCCGTTTGTTTTGTGCAGATATCTTATTACCAAATTGTTATGAAGGAATTCGATAAGATGTTACTCGAACCAAATTTCACTTCGTCGAAGGATGCTCATAATTCCAAGCCGAACATAGATGATGAATTCTTCACTAGAGCCCTCGCCCCGCTTCGGAAGAATCACCCAGGTTTCGTGCCAATTTTGCTAACCGGTGGTGAGGATGACGGGGAAGACACGTTCGGTTCGCCCGAGAGAGAACCATTCGGTTCTGTCTTCATAAAGGGGTATATTCCTCTTCCAACATTGACTTCGTGGATGTGTCAAAGTCCATTGCGTTCTTTTGAGATGGGTTGAGTTCATGGTGAGCAAGGAGCATATAAATACTAACTTGACTCGAGCGCAGTCATTGATGTCATCAAGACTTCAATAAATCTCCAGATTAGGAAGGACATCCCATGCTTGGTTGCTTTCATCTCTAGATGGTGTTCGGACACCCATATAATCATATGTAGATGGGGTGAGATAACTTTCTCCTTGGAGAGTGTGGCTCTCTTGTGAATCTTCCAAAGAATCGGGAATCTTAGAATCCAATTATCTCGAAAGTGAGGTGAAGATGCGGGATGACCTGGCCGCTAAGTTGGGGGATTTTGCTCGGAAAGACTCCATTGGGAAGTCGAAGGATTCTGCCGGAGAGAGGATGAAAAGTGCCCTTACGGTTGGTGGATATCTCAATGGTTTCCGGACGAGTTGGAGCCCCGATGAAAGCGGTGATCTTCATGTCGCGAAGCATTTTTGGCTCTCTGGTTGTCCAGAGACATTTTTGATGACTGGTTCGGCAAGAAAGGAATAAGACCGGAGTTGTTAGAGATTCTTTGTGAAGTTGGCAAAGGGTGAAGTTCTTCCCATTGGCAAGATGTTCCTTGGTTCCCCGTATGTGCATCCGGATCACCTAGTTGCGAACATGCAAGTTTCGAATGGTTTCATGAAAGCGGATTCATATGTGCACGTTGCTTTTCTCGCAAAGTCCGGCTATGGAGCACTTCGAGAAGTATGCTCAAACCATTGCCTTCGCTTCCGTGAGTTGGGGGCTCTCGAATTCTTCGATGGGTGAACAGGCGTCCAAGAGTTGGCATGAGCTTGGTTAGTTTTCTTGATAAGTTGCATGAAATCAATTTTCGTCCATGGGGGCCGGTCCATAAGTCGGTGACTCAAATTGACACCTTTGCTTCTGCTCCGCTCACGTCTTTGTCTTCTGATGACGATTTGAGTGTTGGTGAAAACCTGTTCATTCAGAGCTGATCGCCCGGTTATATACCGTCTTTTCTTCGTGGGGTCTTTCCGAGATAGCCGCTTATAATATTGACCGTGCTGCTTTCGTCACATGGGTTTCGATCGGGGGTGCCTCTTGTTTACCGGCCGGTGATCCCTAAGGATTCATTGCGTGTCGCCCTTGACGCTTGATGCCCTTGAGCGGGGTATCCGTCTTCCCTTCTTTCAAATGGGAAGAGTAACTTCGACGACCTTCGGCTATAATGAGTTTTGGTGCGACGAGTTTATTATGATCCGAGATTTTGTGAATAACGTGGTGGAAAACGTTCGTTGCAAACCTTCCCCAGAAGTTTTGAAGAAGTATCCAATGTTGAGAGATCCCAAGCGAAAGTTGCCTAGCAATTCGGAAAGTCCCAGGCCAAAGAACGGAGAACGGAGAATCGTCTTTGGCGGGTTCGGACGGTTTCACAAGATCCTCCCACGGCTCTTGTGTCTTTCAGTTCTTCCAATAACCAGGTATGTGTCGCTTCTTCATTGGTTTGTCTCAAAACACGTGAATTTCGGCTGAGAACATGTGTCTTGTTTCCTTCAGGGCTTTGAGTGTTAATGCTTTTCGCTCCCCTTGCACGTTGCCGGAGACGGCAGGTTCTTCAAGGAATTCCGGCGACTGAGCCTACTCATAGCGGTGATGAGTCAGAGAAAGAAGAAAGTTCAACAAGTGAGAGTGATTCCTCTGGCAGCACTGGTTCTTCTTCGGGAAGTGGTTCGGTGAGTTTCGCGTTTCTTTTCTTCCTTCTTCTTCTGTTTCTTCTTTTTGAAAAAAAAATGTCTAACTCAAGTTTGCAGGAGGAATCCGGTTCGGAGGACGATTCTGGGGTGGAGTCACACGAAAACTTGCCTTTGGTGACCACCGCCGGTGACTTGGAGATGGGAGTTAGCCAATTGCGGGCATAGACGTGGTTCAAACGGTGGATGATTCTCTCGATGGTTGTTGCCGTAGACATGGAAGAAGACCCTTTCACGAGTCTTAAGGCCACTTGCAGGCGCCATTTTTGATCCCCGTACTTGGTTCCTTATCCAGGTCATGTCTTTGGTTGGCGGCTTTAGCGTGCGGCTAAGCATGAGGCGTTGTACACCAGAACGGGAGAAGCACGGACATATGGCTACAACCAAGAAAGTCACTAGTCGATTTGCGCTGGTTAAGCGTGTGGAAGAGGCTTTATCTTCCATCGAGGATATGCGTGAGGTGACTGGTCACACCTTTTCTGAAGACGTTATTGCCGACTGGGAGCACAATCGCGACGTGTGCGTAGAAAAGGAGTTCAACACTTCGTGGTTTGTCGAAGGCCTTGCTGAGATCCAAAATTTGAAAGATGCAACAATCGAAAGCCTTTCCGCCGAGGAGATCGCCCGACAGGAGATGGAACTCGAAAAGCTTTCCAAGATGTTGACTATGAAGAGAGCGGCTCTTGAAGACGCAAAGTTGACTTTCCAAGAAGAGCAGACTTCTGTTGGACGATTTTCCTTAAACGTTTCTCTGTTAAACTTTCATTTAGGTTCTTTTTTTTTTTGAAAGACATATTGGATGTCCGGGTTCAAAACTTGACCTTTGATAGACAACTGGTAGCTTTTTAGGGTATTGGATTATTTCTGGGATGAATGGTTTTGGTAATATGACTCTGATTATGTTTTGGGAAAAGAATATTGCTTTTATGAAAGTGTGTGCTAGCAATAGGCACAAGACTCAGTAGTATGACGGTTTTACTAAGAACCTAAAAATGGATTGTATATCTTGCCCATCTGAATTTACTCACTTCATAGGTTTTGCGAACACGCCTCTCCATGTAAAAGGCGGTTTTGATGGAGGTTTTGCTAGTAGCATCGCAAACCAAGTCCCCAATCGCCGGGTAGCATCTTCGGCGATTGAGTAATATCATCTTGACAAGTCCCCAGTTTTCTTGTGTAGTTTTTACAACTAGTAACCGGTCGTCTCGGTAGTTGAGTCGGATTGAGTCGCCTTCTCCTACCATCTTGACATCCGGGGTCGAAGAACGAGATCGACAACTGATATTGTAGCCGATAGATCAATCCTCCCATTGTGGTCGCCAATTGTTTATGGGTAAAAATCGTTTCGCCGATTTCGGTAAATTCGGTAGGTGAGTGAGAAACCGGTTCAAACCCTAAACAAATGTGCTTGCACGTGAGCACTTTATAGATTCGAGAGATCAATCTGCACAAATCCTACTAAACCAAGAAATGGCCGTTCCGGACTTTGCTTGGTCACAAAGTGGAGGAGAAGGGTTGATTTGAGGAGGGAATCAAAGAAAGGTGTTGAGGCGGAATACACCTCCGGGAGAGTAGTATCTCGACTTGTATCGTAAAGTGAAAGCTTGGGAGCTTGCAAGAGGTGGAAGCTTTTGGGAGAGCTTGCAAAGTTGCCTTTCCGAGAGTGTAGTATTTTTCTCCTGACCGAGACTTGTTGTCTGGTGAAAATAGGTAAGACCTATTTATTCAAGTCGAGATTTGAAACGTACCCTGACCTCATGAAGGAAGAGAGTAAAGGGTGAAATAATGGGAGGAGGTGGTAACCGTATGGTGTTAATGGGTGAAAACGTTTTCACCATTATTTCCTCTTTTATTTGACCGCTTTATTCCTTTTCACGCTTTCTTAATGTGAGCATAGTGTACGCTGCATGCTGTGACCGCCAAACCAAAACCCTAGAAAGCATCCCCCAGTTTGTGTTGATGCCTCGAGTGTTGGTTGCATCTTGCGTGCAAGTGGTGCTGCTAGGGACGCATGTGGCATGTGCCAATGGCATGTGCGGAATGCCTTCGTTGCGAGTTGCACCTCGAGCGTAAGTGGTAATGCGGAGCTGCTAGTGGCGTGTGTGGCATGTGCCAACGGCATGTGCGGAATGCCTTGGTGGTAGGTTGCACGATTTGCAAGTTAGGCTACCAGCGTGTGTGTTTGGCATGTGCCAATGGCATGTACGGCCATGTTGACCTAGTTGCAAGTCTTGCAAGCCTAGGGCGCTATATTTGGCGTGGGCCAAAGGCATAGCGGCTTGGAAATATGGCCTGCGATACGTGTTGGCATGTGCCAATGGCACGTACGGCCATGTTGACCTAGTTGCAAGTTTTGCAAGCCTAGGGCGCTATATTTAGCGTGGGCCAAAGGTATAGCGGCTTGGAAATATGGCTTGCGATACGTGTTGGCATGTGCCAATGGCACGTACGGCCATGTTGACCTAGTTGCAAGTCTTGCAAGCCTAGGGCGCTATATTTGGCGTGGGCCAAAGGCATAGCGGTTTGGAAATATGGCCTGCAATACGTGTTGGCATGTGCCAATGGCACGTGCGGCCATGTTGACCTAGTTGCAAGTCTTGCAAGCCTAGGGCGCTATATTTGGCGTGGGCCAAAGGCATAGCGGCTTGGAAATATGGCCTGCGATACGTGTTGGCATGTGTCAATGGCACGTACGGCCATGTTGACCTAGTTGCAAGTCTTGTAAGCCTAGGGCGCTATATTTGGCGTGGGCCAAAGGCATAGCGGCTTCGAAATATGGCCTGCGATACGTGTTGGCATGTGCCAATGGCACGTACGGCCATGTTGACCTAGTTGCAAGTCTTGCAAGCCTAGGGCGCTATATTTGGCGTGGGCCAAAGGCATAGCGGCTTGGAAATAAGGCCTGCGATACGTGTTGGCATGTGCCAATGGCACGTACGGCCATGTTGACCTAGTTGCAAGTCTTGCAAGCCTAGGGCGCTATAGTTGGCGTGGGCCAAAGGCATAGCGACTTGGAAATAAGGCTGCGATACGTGTTGGCATGTGCCAATGGCACGTACGGCCATGTTGACCTAGTTGCAAGTCTTGCAAGCCTATGGCGCTATATTTGGCGTGGTCCAAAGGCATAGCGGCTTGGAAATATGGCCTGCGATACGTGTTGGCATGTGGCAATGGCACGTACGGCCATGTTGACCTAGTTGCAAGTCTTCCAAGCCTAGGGCGCTATATTTGGTGTGGGCCAAAGGCATAGCGGCTTGGAAATATGGCCTGCGATACGTGTTGGCATGTGGCAATGGCACGTACGGCCATGTTGACCTAGTTGCAAGTCTTGCAAGCCTAGGGCGCTATATTTGGCGTGGGCCAAAGGCATAGCGGCTTGGAAATATGGCCTGCGATACATGTTGGCATGTGGCAATGGCACGTACGGCCATGTTGACCTAGTTGCAAGTCTTGCAAGCCTAGGGCGCTATATTTGGCGTGGGCCAAAGGCATAGCGGCTTGGAAATATGGCCTGCGATACGTGTTGGCATGTGCCAATGGCACGTACGGCCATGTTGACCTAGTTGCAAGTCTTGCAAGCCTAGGGCGCTATATTTGGCGTGGGCCAAAGGCATAGCGGCTTGGAAATATGGCCTGCGATACGTGTTGGCAAGTGCCAATGGCACGTACGGCCATGTTGACCTAGTTGCAAGTCTTGCAAGCCTAGGGAGCTATATTTGGCGTGGGCCAAAGCCATGGCGGCTTGGAAATATGGCCTGCGATACGTGTTGGCATGTGCCAATGGCACGTACGGCCATGTTGACCTAGTTGCAAGTCTTGCAAGCCTAGGGCGCTATATTTGGCATGGGCCAAAGGCATAGCGGCTTGGAAATATGGCCTGCGATACGTGTTGGCATGTGTCAATGGCACGTACGGCCATGTTGACCTAGTTGCAAGTCTTGCAAGCCTAGGGCGCTATATTTGGCGTGGGCCAAAGGCATAGCGGCTTGGAAATATGGCCTGCGATACGTGTTGGCATGTGCCAATGGCACGTACGTCCATGTTGACCTAGTTGCAAGTCTTGCAAGCCTAGGGCGCTATATTTGGCGTGGGCCAAAGGCATAGCGGCTTGGAAATATGGCCTGCGATACGTGTTGGCATGTGCCAATGGCACGTACGGCCATGTTGACCTAGTTGCAAGTCTTGCAAGCGTAGGGCGCTATATTTGGCGTGGGCCAATGGCATAGCGGGTTGGAAATATGGCCTGCGATACGTGTTGGCATGTGCCAATGGCACGTACGGCCATGTTGACCTAGTTGCAAGTCTTGCAAGCGTAGGGCGCTATATTTGGCGTGGGCCAATGGCATAGCGGTTTGGAAATATGGCCTGCGATACGTGTTGGCATGTGCCAATGGCACGTACGGCCATGTTGACCTAGTTGCAAGTCCTGCAATCCTAGGGCGCTATATTTGGCGTGGGCCAAAGGCATAGCGGTTTGGAAATATGGCCTGCAATACGTGTTGTCATGTGCCAATGGCACGTACGGCCATGTTGACCTAGTTGCAAGTCTTGCAAGCCTAGGCGCTATATTTGGCGTGGGCCAAAGGCATGGCGGCTTGGAAATATGGCCTGCGATACGTGTTGGCATGTGCCAATGGCACGTACGGCCATGTTGACCTAGTTGCAAGTCTTGCAAGCCTAGGGCGCTATATTTGGCGTGGGCCAAAGGCATAGCGGCTTGGAAATATGGCGCGATACGTGTTGGCATGTGCCAATGGCACGTACGGCCATGTTTACCTAGTTGCAAGTCTTGCAAGCCTAGGGCGCTATATTTGGCATGGGCCAAAGGCATAGCGGCTTGGAAATATGGCTCATGCGATACGTGGTGGCATGTGCCAATGGCACGTACGGCCATGTTGACCTAGTTGCAAGTCTTGCAAGCCTAGGGCGCTATATTTGGCGTGGGCCAAAGGCATAGCGGTTTGGAAATATGGCCTGCAATACGTGTTGGCATGTGCCAATGGCACGTACGGCTATGTTGACCTAGTTGCAAGTCTTGCAAGCCTAGGGCGCTATATTTGGCGTGGGCCAAAGGCATAGCGGCTTGGAAATATGGCCTGCGATACGTGTTGGCATGTGGCAATGGCACGTACGGCCATGTTGACCTAGTTGCAAGTCTTGCAAGCCTAGGGCGCTATATTTGGCGTGGGCCAAAGGCAAAGCGGCTTGGAAATATGGCCTGCGATACGTGTGGGCATGTGCCAATGGCACGTACGACCATGTTGACCTAGTTGCAAGTCTTGCAAGCCTAGGGCGCTATATTTGGCGTGGGCCAAAGGCATGGCGGCTTGGAAATATGGCCTGCGATACGTGTTGGCATGTGCCAATGGCACGTACGACCATGTTGACCAAGTTGCAAGTCTTGCAAGCCTAGGGCGCTATATTTGGCGTGGGCCAAAGGAATAGCGGTTTGGAAATATGGCCTGCAATACGTGTTGGCATGTGCCAATGGCACGTATGGCCATGTTGACCTAGTTGCAAGTCTTGCAAGCCTAGGGCGCTATATTTGGCGTGGGCCAAAGGCATAGCGGCTTGGAAATATGGTCTGCGATACGTGTTGGCATGTGTCAATGGCACGTACGGCCATGTTGACCTAGTTGCAAGTCATTGCAAGCCTAGGGCGCTATATTTGGCGTGGGCCAAAGGCATAGCGGCTTGGAAATATGGCCTGCGATACGTGTTGGAATGTGCCAATGGCACGTACGTCCATGTTGACCTAGTTGCAAGTCTTGCAAGCCTAGGGCGCTATATTTGGCGTGGGCCAAAGGCATAGCGGCTTGGAATTATGGCATGCGATACGTGTTGGCATGTGCCAATGGCACGTACGGCCATGTTGACCTAGTTGCAAGTCTTGCAAGCCTAGGGCGCTATATTTGGCATGGGCCAAAGGCATAGCGGTTTGGAAATATGGCCAGCAATACGTGTTGGCATGTGCCAATGGCACGTACGGCCATGTTGACCTAGTTGCAAGTCTTGCAAGCCTAGGGCGCTATATTTGGCGTGGGCCAAAGGCATAGCGGCTTGGAAATATGGCCTGCGATACGTGTTGGCATGTGGCAATGGCACGTACGGCCATGTTGACCTAGTTGCAAGTCTTGCAAGCCTAGGGCGCTATATTTGGTGCGGGCCAAAGGCATAGCGGCTTGGAAATATGGCATGCGATACGTGTTGGCATGTGCCAATGGCACGTACGGCCATGTAGGATTCAAATATCGCACAACATATTTTCTTAGCGTGCGAGATTCAATTATTTCCTTAACTCGCGAGAAGAGCTTGCGAGATTCATTATTTTTCATAACTCGCGAGAAAGGTAGCAAGACTCGCGAGAGTGTCTCGAGATAAGGTAGCAAGGCTCGAGAGAGTGTCTCGAGAGAAGGTAGCAAGACTCGAGAGAATGTCTCGAGAGAAGGTAGCAAGAGCCTCACGAAATCATTAAAGGGCTCGCGAGAATATGAGCCGTATGTGAGTCCGTCATCCATTATGTAAACACCTATATAAAGAGGAGAGCAGAGAGAGAAAGAGGAATAATTTTAGAGGAATAATTTTGAGGGACACTTCTTAGAGGAGAGAGAGAGATATTTTGGAGAGAGATTTATTTTCTTTATCATCTTCTTCACCTAAAACTAGATCTAGAGCTCTACAAAATATCCATTAATGGAGATTGTAAATGTAATTCTTATGTAACCTCAACAATCATAGTGAAGAATCGTGGATGTAGATCATATTGATCGAACCACGTAAAAAATCTTATGTGTCTATTTAAATTTCTAGCACTTATATTTGGAATTTAGATAATTAATAAGATTTCTATAATACAAAACAAAGCTAGGCTAAGTTTGCCTAGCTGAGTGGTGGTCGTGGATTTGTCCGTGGGAAAGATAAATCAAGGGTCATGGTTCTCCCCGCCACACCCTACAAGTCGCACACGTGGTGTTCATTCCAATATTATGAATTAAAAATGAATACTCAAATTAAGATATGGAATTTCAAAATTATAACGGGAGGTTCGAACTCATGACCTATTGTGTCATAAGAGTGGCTCTAACCATTGTTCCACCTTGGTTGGAATTGATAGAAAAGATAAATCAATAGTGGTTGTTTGTTCAACTTCAATATTAATTAGTATAAGTATTTTATTAATTAGTATAAGTGATTTGTCTAGAGAGAAGATAAATCTATGGTTATGGTTTGTTCAACTTAAATATTAATTAGTATAAGTGTTTTATTAATTGAGGTTTCGTTAATTTCTCATGATAAATGATTTATTAATTTATCATCATAAATATCCCTTAATTAATATTAATACATATCTCCATCAATAAATAATAATTTTGACAAAAATTATTTCAATAGATATTAGTGGTGGTGGTGGTAGTAGAGGAAGAAGTAAGTGGTGGAAGCGGTGGAAGGTGTTACTAAGTGGTGGAGGCGGTAACATTAGTTTTGGTGGAAGAAATAGTGGAGCTGGATGGTTTTAATGGTGGTAGGTATTGGTTTTTTTTTTTTGAATCAAAAATAATGATTTTTTTACATGACGGGTAACATTGTATTGTGAAAAGTATAGTTGGTTGTTTTTGACACGATCAAAAAAGACGGGTAACAAATACTTTTGGGATGATACCAAATCATATAAGACAAAATGGTTGTTTTTGGTACCAATTGCTATCTTTGGTAACCTTTCGTACGCATGATTTTCAGTATTAACAAAAAACATATAGTTGAATAAATTAATTGACGACCTAAGTTTGTTAAATCCAAACTTTATACATGACGTGTGGGATCAAAAGTTATAAGTGTGCCAAATATTCTACGAGGGATGGAAATTTAAAATGGTGGTGGTGGAGAAATAAGAGATATCTGGTGGTTTGTGGTGTGGCGGTTTTTGATGAGTAGTAATTGATTATGTTAATTATGTGCTGCTACAAAAGGATAACACTATAAATTAGAAATGTGGTTGATCGTCTTAATGCTAATATAAACTCGGTTAAAATACATGAAAATTAAGAAGAACAAAAAACATTTGGATGTCACGTTATATAATAAATAACACTAAAAACTACATATTTAGTATCAAGGTTTCTCCCAGTTCAATAGATAAATCTAAGGTTGTATTGAGATCCCGTAGCGAGAGGGCGAGTTGGTTTTGGATTTCGAATGATAATGAATATAATGAACGCTCCCTCGGTTTCTCCAATGAAAACGAAAACCTTCTAAAAAATAATCAATCGAACAACACTTAGATGGAACGCATCACCAAAGTGTAAACTTCTCTCGAATTGCTACATATCCGGTGAAATATCTACAAATTAATCCGGTGATTTCGTCCTACAAAGTGGTTTTTAATGAGGCATGCAATTAAATCTCTAATAGTGATTTTAAAGGTATTTAATAATTACAAAATTCTCTTATAAGTTTTGTTTAGGCAAGTATTGATTTAACTTGGGGTTCTTTTACATTTTTGTGTTAAGTTGATGACTTTTTAATTTGAATACATGTTTGGTTAACAAACTTTGATACATATAGGTATTTTCTTTGTAGAACTGATGTTAGTCTTTCATTTTTCCAGTTAGCACTTTGTTTCGATCCGTATTTGTAGACATTATTTGACTAATGTTGGGGTATTTGTTTAATCTCAAGGCCGATTAAACCCAATGTGTGTTGTATGCATTGAAGGCGACAGAAGTTTGTGTCGGCTCTACCTTGAAACTAATAATTTTTCTTCGGAAGGTTAGTTGAATTTATGTAGATACAAATATCAAAATGACTATGCTCTTTAAAACTCCAAATTACTTGAGTAACACTAGATGTGAGAACGTCATTCATGCACTACTTACCATAGTTGGTGTGAAATCTTTTTATCCACGAATTTCTTCAATTTTATGTTATCAATATGATTGAGAAAGAATCTTACACATGTTTTGATTTACTATTATAAGTTTATTTTTTCAACTCACGTGTGTATATCTCAGCCTTCCAATAGCCAAGGGTTCTTCATTTTTATAACTCTCACATTTGCAAAAAATAAATAAATAATGTTTATCTATAGTAGGGAAAATATTATGGATTTTTGCTTCACTCCTTAGAGCCTTAGTTATCAATAATTTTAACAAATGTATTCATAAACATCATGGAGTTGGATTGGTTTAGGTATATATATCTTTGTTAGATGAAATATTCTTTTGAAGTTTGAAATTATGGTATGATGGAACAATAAATGGGGTAAAATTTTATTTATTGTATTTTTATTTTATTTTCATGTTGGCACAACATTAATACTAAAATCCAGATAATAAATTGGAATAACATGCTTAAGTAAAAAATAAAAAGATCAGGTAACCCATTTTGTTTCCCAAAACCTATTTGAATATCAAAATAATTACTAACGAATAAAATGAAGCAAGAGGAATGTGAACAATATCGTATTAGAGACAAAACATCCCGTGCCGTCACGGCACGGGTTAAGATCTAGTAGATCTACAAAATATAGTGAGGGGTGTAGTGTGGGATTTCCCGCAACTACATATGCGCTAGAAACAGGGACCTAATCTTGTTGGTTCAAGAAAGTTTAGAAAAAACGGCTACTGTTGGTGGTGAATTCAATTGGATCTATAAACTTTAAGAGAAATTTCCATGAAAAGGAGAAAATACCGTCAACAATTCAAGAACATAAAAAAAAAGGTTTGATGTGATAAAATTCAAGGAAGAAAGCTAATTTTTTAATGGAATATTTCATATTCAGGAGAAAAAGAAAAGAGGAAAATTGTTGAAGGAAATAAAGGAAGAACGAAGAAAAGGATAAGAACAAAACGCTGTGAATTTTATCACAAAAAGAAGCTCGCACAGATGGTTTGAGTTGGAGCGAAGAGGCTTGATGTCGCAAGATCAAATCTCGCCACAGTCATATTTTTTCAAATATTTTTGAACTTTCAAGAGGGGAAAAATGGAATAAAGCTATAGCATTGTGTGTTTCCTTCGCAAGCAGCAAGTAGCCCAGATGGTCATTCGAAGAGAATAAGCTTGGGGTTGCGAGTTCGAATCCCACCTTTTACATATTTTTGAACTTCCGAGAGCGAAGATGTGAATAAAGTTATAGTATTGTGTGTTTCTTTCACAAACAGCAGCTAGCACAATTGGTCACTGGCGAAGAGTATAAACATAAGGTCGCGAGTTCGAATCTTACCCTTCGCGAAGAATTTTTGTCATCTTTTTCCTTGAATATCAAAGGGTGAATATAAGTCATGTATTAGCATTCTGCGATCCTTTCGCACAGGAGGAGTAGCACAATTGATCACGAGCGAACAAGAGGAGCTTAAGGTCGCGGGTTCGAATCTCCCACCTCGCAAAGAATTTTTTGCTTCGCAAAGAGGGGAAAAAATGGATAATCTCGCAAGGTTGTTTCATTCTTTCGCAAACAAGAGGCAGACACGATTGGTCACCTGCGAGGTTAATGAGTTCATGGTCGCGAGTTCAAGTCCCATTGAATGTCCATTTTTTGCATGGATTTTTCGCAACAAAGATCTCGCAAGAAGAAAGTAGGTGATTATCTCGCAAAACACTTCGCAGAGGCATGGCTAGCACATTGGTCAGAGGCATGAATGTGAGCGAGAAGGTCGCAGGATCAATTCTTGCTCTCGCACACTTATTTTTGTTATGAGAAATTTCGCATTTGAGACTTTGCTTATCTCGCAAAGAAGAAAGTTGATGATTATCTCGCAAATGAATTTCGCGAGAGAGAGTTAGAACAGTTGGTATGTTGCGAGAAAATCCAAGAAGCAGGTCATGGGTTCAAGTCTCACTTTTCACATTTCTTTTTGCTGTGAGATAATTATATTTTATGCAACGTTCATACATTTCAAGGAAGCTAGCTTCGCAAGCAAATCAAATAGACAACAACAAACCAAACCACATAAATTAGATATAAGAATGAATGAGAGAGATGACTGAAATGAAGAAAAGAATGGAAGAATGAAAACATGCGAAAATTTCGCATAAAAAATGACAAGAGATTATCAAAGATCAGCGAAATTACAAAAGAGCTTATATGCAGAAGAATCAACAAAATAATCAAATAGAGGCAAACCTACTATGACGAAATCAGAAGTTCGCAAGAGGCAAAAGTACCTAAAGTGCGTCGTAGTAGGGGTACATATTGCATATGAAGAAGAATCAATAAAATAACCAGAATGGGACGAACCTTTATGGCGTACACCCTAGTTCGCGAATAACATTTCGTAAGAGGCAAATGTAAGACCTAAAGGCGTCATATAAGGGGTATCTCTCGACATGGCTCGGGGGGAAGGTTACACCGCTCCCGAAGCCTGAGTCATGGAAATTTGGGGCCCATGAAAGCCTATCCGGAAGAGGTACCTTGGATTCCCAACTATATATGTAGGTTATACCTGGGTTGGGCGACCGAGGGTCTCTTCCAAGGAGTCGATGTATGCTCAAGGCGCCGAGGTACGGTTGAGCCGAGTGCCCGGGATGGATGAACCTACCCCCTGGCCATTCTTGGCAAGTCTTGGCATATGTTGCACCCGCTCAAGAAAACTCCACTTAGGTGCAGTCTCGTAACCATAAACCATATAGGTATAAGAGATAAGAGGCTGCGAAAACAATCTGGTTGTTGTTAAGACCTGGATGGGAGGAGCTAGTCTTGTATGGCCGATGTTTCGCCTCCTTGAAGGGGCAACCGGGGAGATGATAAGGGCGACGCTCTCCATTAGGGGGAGTGTCAAAAAGACGCCAAATGTCATGAGGCTTTGTTTTCGCAAGGAGACTTAGGCTTGTCATATTTGTGCAATGATCCCAAGAGGCAATAATACTAACGCGAGGGTAAGACGAGATCAATGGGTCTTTACACGAAAGTGTACGGACGTCCCGCGATTTCGTCGCACGACGGGCAATGTCATGGGTGTTCGCAAGGATATTTAGGCCTGTCATATTGTCGCAACTAAAACATCCGCAGAGGCAAAAATACTTGGAAAATGATAAGGCAAGATCAATGGGTCTTTACATGCAAGTGTAAAGACGTCCTGCGATTTTGTCGCGATGATAGGTGGTGGGAAGACCTCTAATTAGGAGGTCTAACTTGGAAGACCACACAAAAATGATAAGGCAAGATCAATGGGTCATTACGTGAAAATGTAAAGACGTCCTGCGATCTTGTCGCAATGATAAAATTCAACGTAAAGCAATGAAGAGATTATACTATTGCATGAGCACAACGCAGGAGATAGAGGAAAGATAAGAATGAAGAAATAACTCACTCATTCAACACTTTTTCAACGATTCTACCTTCGTAGATAAAGAACAGAGGCAACAATGGATTACCGAAAAAACATCTTATGTTCTTTATTTTCTCGGCAAGAATCATTTCCAAAGAAGATGTTTATCAATGAACAACAAGAATCCTCACCAAAATGGAATAATGACTTAGCACATGAACAAGAGGCAATACTTCTTATACTTCAAGGATTAATATTTCTTATCCACTTCGCAAAAGTTTGAACTTCGCGAAAGAATAGAGCATAGCATGAGGCAAAGAACATGGAGCGGGAGTTTCGCATGATGGATTCACAATACTTTTTATATTTAGAGGATTAAGTACTTCTTATACTTCTCAAAGGATACTTCATACTTCTTATATATTTCGAGGATTGAGTACTTCTTATATTTCTTCAAGGATACTTCATACTTCGTGATACTTCAAGAGATGATACTTCATATTCACTTCTCAAAGCTTCGGAACTTTGCAAAAGAATAGAGGCAAGTACGTACTTTTCAAGTCCAGTATTCTTCCGCTCGTTCCTTCATCAACAAAGACCAAAGGTTACTACAACAACAGATTTTTCCTTAAATATCGCTCTTCAAGCAATATTCAAGGAAAAAGAGGCAAGATGTAGGATTCAAATATCGCACAACATATTTTCTTAGCGTGCGAGATTCAATTATTTCCTTAACTCGCGAGAAGAACTTGCGAGATTCATTATTTTTCATAACTCGCGAGAAAGGTAGCAAGACTCGCGAGAGTGTCTCGAGATAAGGTAGCAAGGCTCGAGAGAGTGTCTCGAGAGAAGGTAGCAAGACCTCGAGAGAATGTCTCGAGAGAAGGTAGCAAGAGCCTGCGAAATCATTAAAGGGCTCGCGAGAATATGAGCTGTATGTGAGCTGTCATCCATTATGTAAACACCTATATAAAGAGGAGAGCAGGAGAGAGAAAGAGGAATAATTTTAGAGGAATAATTTTGAGGGGACACTTCTTAGGAGGAGAGAGAGAGATATTTTGGAGAGAGATTTATTTTCTTTATCATCTTCTTCACCTAAAACTAGATCTAGAGCTCTACAAAATATCCATTAATGGAGATTGTAAATGTAATTCTTATGTAACCTCAACAATCATAGTGAAGAATCGTGGATGTAGATCACATTGATCGAACCACGTAAAAATCTTATGTGTCTATTTAAATTTCTAGCACTTATATTTGGAATTTAGATAATTAATAAGATTTAGATCTACAAAATATAGTGAGGGGTGTAGTGTGGGATTTCCCGCAACTACAGGCCATGTTGACCTAGTTGCAAGTCTTGCAAGCCTAGGGCGCTATATTTGGCGTGGGCCAAAGGCATAGCGGCTTGGAAATATGGCGTGTGGTACGTGTTGGCATGTGCCAATGGCACGACGGCCATGTTGGACCTAGTTGCAAGTCTTGCAAGCCTAGGGCGCTATATTTGGCGTGGGCCAAAGGCATAGCGGCTTGGAAATATGGCTTGCAATACGTGTTGGCATGTGCCAATGGCACGTACGGCCATGTTGACCTAGTTGCAAGTCTTGCAAGCCTAGGGCGCTATATTTGGCGTGGGCCAAAGGCATAGCGGCTTGGAAATATGGCCTGCGATACGTGTTGGCATGTGTCAATGGCACGTGACGGCCATGTTGACCTAGTTGCAAGTCTTGCAAGCCTAGGGCGCTATATTTGGCGTGGGCCAAAGGCATAGCGGCTTGGAAATATGGCTGCGATACGTGTTGGCATGTGCCAATGGCACGACGACCATGTTGACCTAGTTGCAAGTCTTGCAAGCCTAGGGCGCTATATTTGGCGTGGGCCAAAGGCATAAGCGGCTTGGAAATAGGGCCTGCGATACGTGTTGGCATGTGCCAATGGCACGTACGGCCATGTTGACCTAGTTGCAAGTCTTGCAGAAAATTTGCGAGGCATTTAGAGGTGTGACAATAAGTATGGTGAAAGACTTGCTTTTTGAAGTCTTTATTCCTAAACCAACCCGATTAGACCATTCTTGCTCGGTTTGTTCTTGGAAGTTTGGCAACTCACCATTTGTCCATTTTCCAAATTCCTAAAAAACTAACAGACAAAATTGATTCCATACAGATGAGATTCTGGTGGAATAAGAAAAAAGGTGTTAAAGGTATTTACTTGAAAAAATGGGAGAGAGTAGCTCAACTAAGAGAGTTAGGTGGCATGAATATTAAGCAAACTGCAGTAATGAACAAGGCCTTACTTGCTAAACTTGTTTGGCGAATAATGCATTCTCCTAATGATTTGTGGGTAAAAATTCAGAAAGGTAAGTATTTCAACAATTTTGATCCTCTCTCTGAATCGGTAAGCACACATGGCAGCTGGATTTGGAAAGGCATCTACGAAGGTATGGAAATTTTGAAACAATTCTCTTGCTAGGAAGTAGGTAATGGTGAGAAAATTCATATTTAGGAAGATAGATGGGTTCCATCTATCCCCACTACCCTTAATACCCAAAATTGGTCTTCTAATATGGTTTATGTTTCTTAGTTGATTGATCAAAATTCTAGAAGCTGGAATTTGCATGTATTACGTTCTTTGTTTGACAATGACACTGTTGAAAAAATCATAGAGATCAAAATTCCCTTTAGTAGGGAAGATCACCTGAGATGGCTCCCTAGCTCTAATGGGTTATTTTCTGTAAAGTCAGCATATAAAGCCATTTTGAATCGTAGAAATTCTGAAATAGGCATAAGCAATCAAATCCAAATCTCTTGGAGGAAATTCTGGAAAACAGCTCTTCCCCCAAACATTTTCCATTTTCTATCGAAATGTATTCAACAATGCCTTCGTACTGGTGAAAATTTAGCTAGATTTCGCCCCAATACTAATACTCATTGTACTTTTTGTAATAATGGCATGGATAGTTTCCAACATATTTTTCTAGGAATATCTGGAGAGCTATCGATATTGATTTAGCTAATGATGTTGCTAACATTGATTTGTATGATGTGATTGTTTTCTTTTTAGGATAATAATGCGGGTACTCTTAACACCAAACTATTCGAGTGGTTTGGGTTTATAATGTGGGAACTTTGGAAAGCAAGATGTCTCAAAGCCTTTGAAAACATTAACCCACAGATAAACCAAGTAGTATTTATGATAAATTCTTATCATTCTGAGTGGAATAGAGCCCATTCTACTAGAGTTCAACACATTAACTCTACTTTAAACATAACTGTTGAACCATGGCTTAAGCCTGCAAATCCCTTTATCAAATTAAACTTTGATGCTGCATTTAAATTGGCTAATAAAGACGTTGGGGTAGGCCTAATTTGTCGTTCTTTGCAGGTGAAAACAATGGAGCTCGATGCTGCCACTTAAAAGCTTTAGATCATGAGCAAGCAGAAGGAAAGGCGCTATTGGAGGCTGTTTTATGGGCTAAAATAAAAGGAATTCGAAATCTTCATCTGGAAGGAGATTGCTTAAATGTGATATCAGCAGTTAATGGTAGATTTGAGTCGATAAAATGGACTACTAGAAACGTTGTATTCGATAGTCTAAGTATCTTATCTACTTTTGATAGTTGGATTTGCACTTTTGTTCATAGAGAAGCAAACCATGTTGCAGACTGGCCAAATACGGTATTAGCATTATAAATGACCAAGAATGGTCCGATGAAATTCCCCTCTGGATACAATTATGTATCCAAGAGGATAATCCTATGTAATTTGACTTATCCAATAAAATTTTTCTTATTAAGAAAAAGGTTAAGCTTTTCTTTAAATGCATTATTATTAGAAACCTATTATAGGGGCTCCAAACATTTGGTTTTGAGGGCTCACAAGATGACAAAATCGGGTTATGAAATAGTAATCAACAAAACCCCATATCTAACTATTTTTTGTAATGGCTAAAATACCCTTCATGAATTATTATAAAATTAAATTTATTATCTTTTCTTTCTCTTTTCATTCATAAATTATGATGAAGATGATGATCATATACAAAAAAAATAAATCTATTGTCTTCTCATTCTATTTTCATTCATAAATCATGATGAAGATGATCATAAAAAAAAATCTATTATTTTTCTTTCTCTCTTCTTCTTGTCCGTCGTGATGAAGATGACGATCATAAAAAGAAAAAACTAAGAAAACCCATCACTTATTTTTGCAAAAAACAGTTTAAGTATTGTCTACGGTTGGGAAAATTCATACTACTTCTTCTTGTCCGTCGTGATGAAGATGACGATCATAAAAAGAAAAAAAGTAAGAAAACCCATCACTTATTTTTGCAAAAAACAGTTTAAGTATTGTTTACGGTTGGGAAAATTCATAATACGATTGGGAAAATTCATATTTCCCTACCGTAGACAGTTTTGAAACTGTTTTTTCAAAAACCCAATTCGATCGATTCCTCTTATCCATGCATTGAAACCAATTAAATAAGATGGGTTTTTGATTTTTACCTTATTGAAGTCATTGCGGATGGATTAAATGGTGTTAATCGATAATGAATTATTTTGAGAATTGACGATTAATCGAAGAAATAAGCGATGGAGGTGATGGGGAAAAAGAAAATGGAAAAATTAAAGGAGAGGAATGAAAAACAAATTAGTTTTAGGTTTTCAATATTTAATAGGTTAAGGGCATTTTAGTATTTTTCTTATGAATTAAGTCCTTCATTGTAGGATATTTGAATCCTTAGGAGCCCTCAAAACTCTTTTCTTGGAGCCCCTATAATAGGTTTCTATTATTATCCCTAACAATTAATGTATAGTGGAGTCGGCACAATATTAGCCAGGAAAAATTATCCCCGGATCAAAAATTTTAAAATGAACAAATCTATCATAAGGATATTCAATCAGTTTGATTCTTTGCGAAGCAAAAGAACTCAACAATTCATGGATAAAATTTTGCTCCAGCAGTGCTAGAGCAACTTTTGCTCTAGCAGCTCCACGTCCATTCGTTTTGGTTGTTTGTGACATCACCAACCATAAGTAACTAACTCTAGTTTGGTAATCACAAGCGTTTTTTTAGTTTCTGTAATTCGTAAAAACATCTCATAAAGAACGTTTTTTTTGTGTTTATTGAAACATTCAGCACCATGTACTATAATTAAAACAAGACCAAGTCTCAACAGATATGGATTGGGACTGCAATGAGAGAACAAGTGGGACTGCAATTGTAGAACAAGACCTGCAACAATCTGGAAAAAACGCGGCATAGACATATTCTAAGTTGCAAAGATTGGATTGCAGATTACTGAAAACAGTGACTGCATCTTTTTGCGAAGCAAAAACTAACTGCAAAATACTGCAATAATTGTTTCACAAAATACCTTTCAAAGCCTACTTCACTGTACAATGACTACTAGTTTGGGGTTCTTAATCCCAGATATGTTTCATAAAGGTTAAATTAGATTAGTTTGGCTCGCGACATCAAGTTTACAAAATACACAAAATACAACACAAGCCTTGTATCCTTTCAATGACGCTATTGCGTAGCACTGTCTGCGACATATGAGATCATAAACCTGGACATGTGACAACGCAGCCTCGAACAACATTAGTCCAGCATAAGTGCTAAAAAGCTTTGGTTTTCGATGAGGTTATGAGTTCCTTCACCCTCTGATGCGTGTCGTAGGTGCAATCAAATTAATCAATATTTCCACTCAATTAAAAAAAATAATATAATGGAAGTCAAGTTCGTTCCCACGAGGAGCAAGAGATTCTAGTTGTAAAAATTGTCACGAAAGGGGGGTGTAAAAAGCAAAAGAAAATAAACAAAGCAATTAAAAGATAAAGTTGAAAGCAATAAGAGAGACAAGATCAAGGAATCCTTCTTCGTTGCAAAACAATGAATCAAGTTATGTTCTTTTCTACTTGTTATTAGTCACAGATTATCACCAACCGTAGGATAGCAGGTCCGCTTAGCTAGCCCCAAAATCCCTTATTTCACTGAGTAACAAGTCCGCTTAGTTATCAGATTTTATTCAAAAGAACCACCTTGAGGTTCGCTTACAAGATGTAATTCCCTGAATGCATTAAGATTTATGAATTTAGGTTTAGTACTAGTAGTTAAACTCGGTTCGCTTGGTTCACTTTCTAGCGTTGTTTCTACACACAATTGCTCCACGGAATCCCTCCGCAAGGTCTCGTGTTTGCTACTTATGTAAAGAGTCAAGAAACGATTACTTATCCCCTAACTTTCACTAGCATTAGATTAAATCGACAAATCAATTTAGTTGGCACCCAAACAATCTATCAATCAATCATGAATGTCTTTAAGATCATTCCTATTAGTAAAAACAAACGATAATCATGTGAAAAATTTCAAGATAGAATTGAAAACAAAAACTCAAAACATAAATTTAAGAACTAGGAATTCATCCTCAATCAATAATAAAATTAGCTACTCATGCTAAAGAGTTCACACAAAGAATAAGAAAAGAAAAGTGTTGTGTGTGTAGAGATGTATATAAAAGATGTAGAAAACTTCTCTATTTATAGGCTTCAATATTCTCCAAATCTTCTAAGGATTAGAATCCTTTTCCTTTAGCAATTCAATTTCCAAATCCAAGCCTTTCTCATCTCTTCCATCTTCTCTTTCCAAGTTTGAGCCAAATTCTCCATCCAATTCCTAGTCCAAGTCTTCACACCCATGAGAGAAGTCCATATAAAATTCTGGAATTTTGGCTCGCTGAAAATCGTATTATGGCCGGAATTTGACCAAGGAATAGTCGCCACGCCACCAAAATTTCGTCTGTCCGAGGGAATATTCGACGGAATATTCCGTGGGTCTCCGTTAGGACTAACGGTCAAACGTCAAACCGTCAGTCAAACTGTTAGTCAGCGGGTCAAGGGATGGGAAGTCAGCCGGCGAGTTAGCTTCCTGATTAGGCCTGTCAATATTGGTCCGATATCCGGGATCCGTTTCCGATTATTCGATATCCTATAGGATTTTATCCGTTGTATCGGATATCAGATATCGGATATAATATGTTATCGGATATTTCTTCCTTAACATATCGGAATCGGAATTAGCTATATCCGCTTGTTTAGATATCCGATATGTTAAGGACGTAATTGTAATTTTTCCAAACCCTTATTTCCCTACTAATTGATGGCTGATTTTCTTTTAATGTTCAGGTTGATAAGTTTGGGATTCGATATCCGATAATATCGAGTATAATATCGGATATTATCGGATATTGTCGGATAAATATCCGATAAGTGTCAATTATGAAAATGTTTTACAAGGGTTTTTAAGATTTTTTGGTATAACCTGATATTATCGGATATTTATCGGATATCCGACAGCTTAACCTATCCAGATCGATATCCGATTTTGATATCCTATAGGATATTATCGGACATCGGATATCCGATAATCCTTAACTCGTCTTGGATAATCTTAATTCCTAATATCCGACGGATATTCTTCCATTGACACCCCTATTCCTGATTGTGGGCTAAGTCGTCTTAATCGTCTGAGTCACTGCGCTGGATCGGCTCATCAGAATCGCTCTGGATCGGTCATCGCCGGCACCGAGTTGACTCGCCGGAGGGATGATTTGGCCGAGTTTCGGCTATTTACAGGACTTTCCGGCCGTTGTTTCAGGCCATTCATTTCTTCATCTGTTAAGAAATCCTAAGACATACATCTAATTCATTCATTGTAACTCAGGCATTCATTCCATGTACAAATGCTGCTATTGCACTCTTGAGTTGAACTGCAGCATTATCATTTCAGTACCTTGCTTCTGTAACAAAGAATCAGAATTCTTATTAGCAAAGACAGATCGCAATCACCTGCACCAAAGATAACTTCTTTAGCTTCATGAACCCTCCATGACCACCACTCCAAGCCATAAATTCTAACTTCATTTCATAATCACAAGATTTTCTTAGTAAAGCAAAGATCTTCTTCACCGCTACTTCAACTCCTAACTCTTCTATTCAACCATCATCTCGCATAACCGCAAACCCATCTCCCAAAGATACACCATTCAGATTCAATTGAACAGCAGCAAGCCGCACATCATCACCATCTCCCCGAATTGCTCATCACACCACCCACTTCAACACACCCACTTTAGTCGAAATGCATCTTCTTCAAATCTCTCGAGTTTAGCAAAGACCACCTAGTTCTTACCAACAGACTCCATTTGCCCTTTAACTGCAGCAGCATATCTACATACCCATTATTGATCTTCATCTGCCATTCCATTTGATTCAACAACTCATATCAATTTCAATCTACCTTCACCATCTTCTCGTAATGTGGTTGAACCCTAAATCACTGTGAACCTGACCTCTCTGTTAGTTGATTGAAGCACAGAAAACCCTAATTATCTCTATCACTAATTTCTCCTTCTGAATCTTCAATCGGCAACAGCTGCTTCCATTTCTCCCCGAGCTTCAATCAACCTCGATTCAAACCCTAAAAACGCCATCAACTTCTTTGACAGAACCAAACCCAACTCCTGTTTTACTCAACAACATCGATCCATTCCCAGACTCCATCTCATTATTCAACAATCAACAACATCAGGGTCTTCTCTGGATCTCTTCTTCATCCCACAGCGGCCATTAACATCACCTCCAGATCGAACTCATCTTACACAGCAACTACTAACTCAATTGAACAAAACCCATCTTTCCTTTCTCCATCCCTATTACATCGCCATCTCTCGATTTCTTGTTCTATCTCAATACTGACTGAATCGAACCCTAATTTCTTTTCAACTCTGCCAAGATTCATCTCAAAACTCGACTCTTCCATAAACCCTCCTTCGAATCGATTCTCTATTCACGGCTGTAACATCAAAACCCTTCAATTTTCTCCACGAACCCATCTCTTAATTCTCGATCTTGATTCCAAGAATTGTGGATCGCCTTTCAATTTCAAAGAAAGGGAGGAAAGAGGAGAAGATAATCTTCTCGACAGATTTAGGGTATAGTGTTTGGGTGGATATTTGCACCCAATCATGAGAGCCGATAAATGCACTCCGGTAAATGATAAGGGGTACCCTGATATCAATCCCCCTTAACCTTGACTGGCCTGGCTTTAGTACTCCTCCAAAAGAGTTGCCCCTTAACCTTAACCGGCTCCATATATCAATCGTCTGTAAAATGACCTTTTTGCCCTTTTTGGCTCAATTGGGTGATTTCTTCTTCTTTTCCTCCGTGCGACTCCATAGTAGCTACAAAACTCAAAACAAGCGTAAAATACAAAATTCACAAGAAAAATAACAAAGAAAGCATAAACAATAGATAGTAAATAGGATGTATTCTACACCCTATCACCCTCCAATTTTAGTGGTTCCTAAAAAAATGCACAAATATCGACAAAGTAACAAACGAAATGAGTTCTTAATAAGTCTCTGTTTGCAAAAATAAGGTTCATGGCAAAATGAACTTGCCGTACAACAAATAATAGGTAAATTGTATATACTCATGTCCGTATCACTACAGTGGAAAGTAGTGTATTGCAAACCCTAACTAATAAATATTCTTACCGTATCTTAACAGACATGTCTGTATCACTAAGTTCACTATCTCTTATCAAGGAAACAGAAATTCATAAGACATAGCTGAGTTGGATCGACAATACTATACCTCGACGAGAAGTTGTGGACAGTAGTAAGTTAACGACGACGTGGATTCTTGTTGTAGAGTTGAATTGCCCAGTAATGAAGCACTAACACCATTTTTATCAACCTCCAAAGCACTGGGAGGTATGGAACCGAAAATGGTTGCTTCGTCAACATCCGAATCATCAGATATTACTTCTTCTACATTTGAATCTATACAAAAATTGATGTCGGTTATATAAGAACCTATATAAGGTAGAAAACAAAGCACTCTAAAACAGAAAATGAGATAGTAATATTATGACTACACACCCGCACTTTGGGGCTTTCTAATTTTTTCATCCTTTCGTACCACTTTCATTTGGGTAGTTTTCTTTTTGCTTTTTCTTTCTCCATTCTTTCGGGTCATGCCGAGCACTTCTTTTTCTTTTCCCCCCATCGTTTTAGTTTGGTAGGCTTCTTTGCTTGCTTTTCCTTCCTTAATACTGATTTGCGCTGACGTTTCACTTTACCTTTCTCCACTGATGACTTGATTCTTTCATCCTTCTTGCTTGATTTTTTACTTCGTGGAGGGGCTCGCAGTGCTATGTTAGCACTCATAGGAAGTTGGAAACTTGTTTGCCCCATGTTTTCATTGTTCTAATTTGCAGCACTTATAATATTTTCTTCTTGATCATCTTGAGTAGACTTCAAAAAATTATCTAACTCGCCTAGTACTCCGGCCAGCAACTTCTTCGTAAAAGCACTAGAAGTTTCAGTGCTTGTACCTTCATGGCTAAAGATAAAGACATACGTGCTAGGTCACTATACACGAGGGTAGATTACCCGCTATTGCCTTGAATTGGCTTCTTAGGCTCTTCAATACCAACACTATTTTTTGCATCTACTGTCCAACGACTTAGAAAATATTGCGACGGGAGATCATAAACTTGGTGGGTATGCAATATCTTCATAGAGTGGGAACATATCATTCCCATGAACTGGAAATGCTTACAACTACACTGAATATAATTGTCTAAAGAGTTGAACATAATAGTACGAACACATGAAAATTCAAATGATGTTACCTTGTATGTATATACTGGTGTTTATGGGTAAAAATCGTTTCTGCCGATTTCGGTAAATTCGGCAGTGAGTGAGAAACTGGTTCAAACCCTAAACAAATGTGCTTGCACGTGAGCACTTTATAGATTCGAGAGATCAATCCAGACAAGTCCGGCCTAAACCAAGAAATGGCCGTTCCAGACTTGCTTCGGTCACAAAGTGGAGGAGAAGGGTTGATTTGGGGAGGGAAGCAAAGAAAGGTGTTGAGACCGGAATCGGGAGAGTAGTATCTCGACTTGTATCGTAAAGTGAAATCTTAGGAGCTTGCAAGGGGTGGAAGCTTTTGGGAGAGCTTGCAAAGTTGCCTTCCGAGAGTGTAGTATTTTTCTCCCGACCGAGACTTGTTGTCCGGTGGAAATAGGTAAGACCTATTTATACAAGTCGAGATTGAAACGACTCCGCCTCATGAAGGAAGAGAGTAAAGGGTGAAATAATGGGAGGAGGTGGTAACCGCATGGTTTAATGGGTGAAAACGTTTTTCGCCATTATTTCCTCTTTTATTTGACCGCTTTATTCCTTTTCACGCTTTCTTAATGTGAGCGTAGTGTACGCTGCATGCTGTGACCGCCAAACCAAAAGCCTAAAGAAGCATCCCCCAGTTTATGTCGATGTCTCGAGTGTTGGTTGCATCTTGAGTGCAAGTGGCGCTGCTAGTGGCGCGTGTGGCATGTGCCAATGGCATGTGCGGAATGCCTTGGTGGTAGGTTGCACGGTTTGCAAGTTAGGCTACCAGCGTGTGTGTTTGGCATATGCCAATGGCATGTGCGGAATGCCTTGGTGGTAGGTTGCACGGTTTGCAAGTTATGCTACCAGCGTGTGTGTTTGGCATGTGCCAATGGCATGTGCGGAATGCCTTGGTGGTAGGTTGCACGGTTTGCAAGTTAGGCTACCAGCGTGTGTGTTTGGCATGCGGAAACGTTGACCTATTTGCAAGTCTTGCGAGCCTAGGGCGCTATATTTGGCGTGGGCCAATGGCATAGCGGCTTGGAAACATGGCTTGCGATACATGTTGGCATGTGCCAATGGCTCGTGCGGCCATATTGACCTAGTTGCAAGTCTTGCAAGCCTAGGGCGCTATGTTTGGCGTGGGCCAAAGGCATAGCGGCTTGGAAATATGGCTTGCGACATGTGTTGGCATGTGCCAATGGCACGTGCGGCCATGTTGACCTAGTTGCAAGTCTTGCAAGCCTAGGGCGCTATATTTGGCGTGGGCCAAAGGCATAGCGGCTTGGAAATATGGCTTGCGACACGTGTTGGCATGTGCCAATGGCACCGCAGCCATGTTGACCTAGTTGCAAGTCTTGCAAGCCTAGGGCGCTATATTTGGCATGGGCCAAAGGCATAGCGGCTTGAAAATATGGCTTGCGACACGTGTTGGCATGTGCGGCCATGTTGACCTAGTTGCAAGTCTTGCAAACCTAGGGCGCTATATTTGGCGTGGGCCAAAGGCATAGCGGCTTGGAAATATGGCTTGCGACACGTGTTGGCATGTGCGGCCATGTTGACCTAGTTGCAAGTCTTGCAAGCCTAGGGCGCTATATTTGGCGTGTGCCAATGGCATAGCGACTTGGAAATATGGCTTGCGGTACGTGTTGGCATGTGCCAATGGCACGTACGGCCATGTTGACCTAGTTGCAAGTCTTGCAAGCCTAGGGCGCTATATTTGGCGTGGGCCAAAGGCATAGCGGCTTGGAAATATGGCCTGCGATACGTGTTGGCATGTGACAATGGCACGTACAGCCATGTTGACCTAGTTGCAAGTCTTGCAAGCCTAGGGCGCTATATTTGGCGTGGGCCAAAGGCATAGCGGCTTGGAAATATGGCCCGCGATACGTGTTGGCATGTGCCAATGGCACGACGGCCATGTTGACCTAGTTGCAAGTCTTGCAAGCCTAGGGCGCTATATTTGGCGTGGGCCAAAGGCATAGCGGTTTGGAAATATGGCCTGCGATACGTGTTGGCATGTGCCAATGGCACGTACGGTCATGTTGACCTAGTTGCAAGTCTTGCAAGCCTAGGGCGCTATATTTGGCATGGGCCAAAGGCATAGCGGCTTGGAAATATGGCCTGCGATATGTGTTGGCATGTGCCAATGGCACATACGGCCATGTTGACCTAGTTGCAAGTCTTGCAAGCCTAGGGCGCTATATTTGGCGTGGGCCAAAGGCATAGCGGCTTGGAAATATGGCCTGCGATGCGTGTTGGCATGTGCCAATGGCACGTACGGCCACGTTGACCTAATTGCAAGTCTTGCAAGCCTAGGGCGCTATATTTGGCGTGGGCCAAAGGCATAGCGGCTTGGAAATATGGCCTGCGATACGTGTTGGCATGTGCCAATGGCACGTACGGCCATGTTGACCTAGTTGCAAGTCTTGCAAGCCTAGGGCGCTATATTTGGCGTGGGCCAAAGGCATAACGGCTTGGAAATATGGCCTGCGATACGTGTTGGCATGTGCGAATGGCACGTACGGCCATGTTGACCTAGTTGCAAGTCTTGCAAGCCTAGGGCGCTATATTTGGCGTGGGCCAAAGGCATAGCGGCTTGGAAATATGGCCTGCGATACGTGTTGGCATGTGCCAATGGCACGTACGGCCATGTTGACCTAGTTGCAAGTCTTGCAAGCCTAGGGCGCTATATTTGGCGTGTGCCAATGGCATAGCGACTTGGAAATATGGCTTGCGGTACGTGTTGGTATGTGCCAATGGCACGTACGGCCATGTTGACGTAGTTGCAAGTCTTGCAAGCCTAGGGCGCTATATTTGGCGTGTGCCAATGGCATAGCGACTTGGAAATATGGCTTGCAGACGTGTTGGCATGTGCCAATGGCACGTGCGGCCATGTTGACCTAGTTGCAAGTCTTGCAAGCCTAGGGCGCTATATTTGGCATGTACCAATGGCATAGCGACTTGGAAATATGGCTTGCGGTACGTGTTGGCATGTGCCAATGGCACGTACGGCCATGTTGACCTAGTTGCAAGTCTTGCAAGCCTAGGGCGCTATATTTGGCGTGTGCCAATGGCATAGCGGCTTAGTTTGGCATTGTTGCCATGGTGCGCAAAAGATGCGGCTTGGTTTGGCATTGTTGCCATGGTGCGAAAGATGTGCGGCTTGGTTTTGGCATTGTTGCCATGGTGCGCGATGTGCGGCTTGGTTTAGGCATTGTTGCCATGGTGCGCAGATGCGCGGCTTGGTTTGGCATTGCCATGGTGCGCAGATGTGCGGCTTGGTTTGGCATTGCTTGCCATGGTGCGCAGATGTGCGGCTTGGTTTGGCATTGTTGCCATGGTGCGCAGTGTGCGGCTTGGTTTGGCATTGTTGCCATGGTGCGCAGTGTGCGGCTTGGTTTGGCATTGTTTCCATGGTGCGCAGTGTGCGTCTTGGTTTTGGCGTCGTTGCCATGGTGCGCATTGTGCGGCTTGGTTTGGCATCGTTGCCATGGTGCGCAGTGTGCGGCTTGGTTTCGGAATTAAGGTTCTGTGTCGAAAACCCTAATCTGGTATTTTGAAAAAATACCCCTATTAATTATTTACACCTGAGTTAAATGCTCTTAGTTAATGTGTTGCGGGTAACACTAGGTCATGGGGTTTTACGATTTTACCCTTTGTTTAAAAACCACCATCAACATTAAGTCACCTGCTTAGCTCGGAACAGGGGCTTTGTTGCGAGGTAAGCATAAGATGGTGACAAACTATCAACAATAAACCGTAAAGAGAATTGAGGAGGCTTATCTGACCTTTTATAAATAGGATTTGGAATCCTTGCCTCTGGTAGTTTTGCACAAATCGGGAGGCTGGCACAATTGGTGGGGCCGGTGCAGCTTGGGCGACGTTGGGAAATTGGCGTGAGTTGGGAAACTGAGTGTGCTAGCTGGTGGGACCGGCGCAAGGTGTGGAAGCTGTGCGTGCTTGCAGGCGTGACTTGGGCGGCCATTGGGAAATTGGCGTGAGTTGGGAAGCTGATTGTGCTAGCTGGTGGGACCGGCGCAAGGTAGGAAAGCTATGCGTGCTTACTGACGTGACTTGATGGGATCGGTGTGAACAAGGAGGGAGTAGGTGTTTCTACAGATAGAAAAGTTTCCTTATTTTGCCTTTCCTTCACGCGCGGCTTCGATTAGGGCATCGTTCATGCCAAAAATCTGGAAGCGTTATGTCCCTCATTGCTTCCTTCCTTTCCTTTTAAAGGTTCTCAGATTCAAACCCAACGCAACCGCTGCATCATCTCCCTCGTTTGAGAAAGGTTCTTCTTGTTGAATTTCTCTCGGTATGTTTTCTTCTTCTTTGCAGATCTGTCGTACACTTTACCGCCGCTTGTTGTATAAATGGAAAATTTCCCTTTTGTGCAGAGATATCCTGTTGGAGCATGCGTTCGGTGTTATCGACGAGGATGACCTAGTCGTTCCCCCTTCCTTCGAATCCGTCCTTGTTGACTCGCTGCAGACTTGGAGGACGCTGATTTAGGGATCTATCTTACGAAATGGGATACAACGAGAAGTCCCCGGTCATACTTCGGTTTGATATGATGGAATGTATGAACACGTGAGTGTAACCTTCTGGCGTGCTTTTGGAGTTTTAGGTGCACATGTACGGATTCATGTTGAGAAATTCCCGTGGCCCGTAAAACCTCGATAGTGATGATGTTGAAATCAGTAATAACCTGGTTGAGGGGAGTGAAAGCATCTTACGCTGGTAGTCTCCATGCATGACCTACTTTCGTTATATCGCCTTGAATCCCCTCTCCACAGGATTTGATATAAGCCTATCGTACTCTTCTGGATGTGACACTGGGATGCTCAGAAATTACATGATGACATATTCTGGATAGTGCAGGCTCGGGATCCTCCGCGGCCTCGTAAAGTGTTGAAGGCGTCTTCTATACAGAGAGGTGATGATGTTCTTGCGCTGCACCCTTGAAGAGTAGAGGACCTTGTTGTGGGTACGGATTTTTGGTGGACTGTTCTTCGTAGCTTTGACAGTGAAGGGATCCCATGTATATCTTCCGTCCTCAAGTATGGTTTACGTGTTTCCATCCTTGTAGTAATTGCTACTGCGGTGAAGCTCTGGCTGGGGAGTGTGGCGGCATGACCCTTTGCAGGAAGGAGTGGCGTTGAAGCGAACGTTGATGCGAAGCCGCTGCTGGAGAACGTTGATGTGTAGCTACTTCTGGAGAGAACGTTGATGCGGAGCTACTTCTGGAGAGAACGTTGAAACAACGTCTTGCAACTCTCAGAGCCTTGAAGGTTACCATTTTGAAGTCGGAGACCGCGTCACGTTCTGTCAAACTCAACATCCCTCAAGAGAACAGAGGTTAGGAGTCCCCGGGCCCATCTATCGATCGTGCTTCCTATGAGAGGTTGGGGTTTGGGAACGGCTTCCCTGGATGGAAACGCCTGTTTTCCTGATGTAGTGCAGTTGAGGGGTGCAAATATGTCTTGACGCTACGCCTTGGAGAAACATAGAATCTCACACAACTGTTTCATCATAGATTGTACGACTTTGTGGGCGAAGTTCCCATTGTGCGGGTCTTGACGAGGGAAGGGTCTCCGTGAACTCAGGAGAGTTGTTGATTTCCCTTGCTTTCAATTTTGGAGAAGTCTTTGTTGATCTTCACGTGTGACGAAATTGGATTGCTTATCCCCTTCTACTGGTCGCTCAAGAGCAACGCGAGCCTCTTCATCTATAAACGCACGTCCTGCTGAAGTATCTTTTGTCTTTTCATCAAATCAACAGCGCTACAAGGAGGTCGGCTTCTTCCGGATCTTCCAGTATCTTGCCCTGATGGTGGAGTAGCGTCTCTGGTGACGGTTGGAGCTGCCATGCTTGAAGAACCGTTTGGGTAATGTATGGCTCTGGTTCCGTGATCGTAAGTGTATCGTGCGAGAGATGACACGGTTTTGATCACGAAGGCCGGAGCCATGGCGTTTTTTAGAAGGGCGAGGATGGTGCTGGAAGGGCGCAAGATGTTAGCGCTGGAAGGATGCGAACTGTTAGCACAGAGTGTGGTACTGCGGATGGCATGCGCGTGCGGCATGTGTGCTTGGCAAGCGTCGGCAAGCGCTTCTAGAAAACGCTTCTGGCAAGCGCTGGCATGCGCGTCTGGCAAGTGCATCAGGTAAGCGCATCCGGGAAACGCGTCTGGTAGGCGCTGGCTTGGATTTCGGTATGGTGTGGACCATTGGCTTGGCACAGTGCTGGCTTGGCGTGGCTTGGACTTGTTCCTGCGGGCCCAGTTGCCTCTTCCCATACGTAGCTCAAACAGGAAATCCTTTCCTTATTCAAATTCAAAAAGTGTTATGCTTATGAAATGGGTTGGCTCCCCTTTTACCTCGTATCTTTGTTATCACGTCATGATGTTAGCGGTAGCGCTTAGTAGTGAAAAAGTGGGCAAGCATATCCCAGCTATGTACTCCAAATGTTTTCTCTTTCAATTTGTTTTATTGTTTTCTTGTCTTTGGTGTAAACCGTAGCCATAGGTATGCCTTTCATAAACTTGTGGAAATACTTCATCATAAATAATTCTTCAAATGTCACAAGTAGTAACGTCTCGCTAATAGTGACAGGTAATTGTTATTGTGCAAAGTAGGTATGTACGGGTAAGTGAATTTTTTTTTTTGAAAGGCAAACAAAGCGCCTAGTTTTTGGTTTTTGTCTTCCTGGATTTCTTGGGTTGATAGATAAATGTTAGCTTTTGAGGATATTGGATTATTTCTGGGATGAATGGGTTTGATAAAATGACTCTGATTATGTTTTGGGAAAGGAATATTGCTTTTATGAAAGTGTGTGCTGGCAATAGGCACAATACTCAGTAGTATGACGGTTTTACTAAGAGCCTAAAAACAGATCGTATGTCTTGCGCAGTCTAAATTTACTCACTTCATAGGTTTTTGTGAACACGCCCCTCTCCATGTAAAAGGCGGTTTTGCTGGTAGCATCGTCAGCAAGTCCCCAATCGTTGATAGCATCTTCTGCGAGTCCCCAGTTTTCTCGTGTAGTTTTTGCAACTGGTAACCGGGTCGTCTGGTAGTTGAGTCGGATCGAGTGGTAGCATCTTCGGTAAGTCCCCAGTTTCTTGTGTAGTTTTTATAACTAGTAACCAGGTCGTCTGGTAGTTGCGTCGGATTGAGTCGCCTTCCCCTACCATCTTGACATCTGGGTCGAAGAACGAGATCGACAGTCTGATATTGTAGCCGATAGATCAATCCTCCCACTGTGGTCGCCAATTGTTTATGGGTAAAAATCGTTTCTGCCGATTTCGGTAAATTCGGTTGGTGAGTGAGAAACTGGTTCAAACCCTAAACAAATGTGCTGCACGTGAGCACTTTATAGATTCGAGAGATCAATACTGTACAAGTCCGGCCTAAACCAAGAAATGGCCGTTCCAGACTTGCTTAGGTCACAAAGTGGAGGAGAAGGGTTGATTTGGGGAGGGAAGCAAAGAAAGGTGTTGAGACCGACACACTCGGGGAGAGTAGTATCTCAACTTGTATCGGAAAGTGAAAGCTTGGGAGCTTGCAAGGGTGGAAGCTTTTGGGAGAGCTTGCAAAGTTGCCTTTCCGAGAGTGTAGTATTTTTCTCCCCGACCGAGACTTGTTGTCTGGTGGAAATAGGTAAGACCTATTTATACAAGTCGAGATTGAAACGTACCCTGGCCTCATGAAGGAAGAGAGTAAAGGGTGAAATAATGGGAGGAGGTGGTAACCGCATGGTTTAATGGGTGAAAACGTTTTTCGCCAATATTTCCTCTTTTATTTGACCGCTTTATTCCTTTTCACGCTTTCTTAATGTGAGCGTAGTGTACGCTGCATGCTTTGACCACCAAACCAAAAGCCTAAAGAAGCATCCCCCAGTTTGTGTCGATGTCTCGAGTGTTGGTTGCATCTTGAGTGCAAGTGGCGCTGCTAGTGGCGCGTGTGGCATGTGCCAATGGCATGTGCGGAATGCCTTGGTGGTAGGTTGCACGGTTTGCAAGTTAGGCTACCAGCGTGTGTGTTTGGCATGTGCCAATGGCATGTGTGGAATGCCTTGGTGGTAGGTTGCACGGTTTGCAAGTTAGGCTACCAGCGTGTGTGTTTGGCATGTGCCAATGGCATGTGCGGAATGCCTTGGTGGTAGGTTGCACGGTTTGCAAGTAAGGCTACTAGCGTGTGTGTTTGGCATGTGCGGAAACGTTGACCTAGTTGCAAGTCTTGCGAGCCTAGGGCGCTATATTTGGCGTGGGCCAATGGCATAGCGGCTTGGAAACATGGCTTGCGATACGTGTTGGCATGTGCCAATGGCTCGTGCGGCCATGTTGACCTAGTTGCAAGTCTTGCAAGCCTAGGGCGCTATGTTTGGCGTGGGTCAAAGGCATAGCGGCTTGGAAATATGGCTTGCGACATGTGTTGGCATGTGCCAATGGCACGTGCGGCCATGTTGACCTAGTTGCAAGTCTTGCAAGCCTAGGGCGCTATATTTGGCGTGGGCCAAAGGCATAGCGGCTTGGAAATATGGCTTGCGACACGTGTTGGCATGTGCCAATGGCACGTGCAGCCATGTTGACCTAGTTGCAAGTCTTGCAAGCCTAGGGCGCTATATTTGGCGTGGGCCAAAAGCATAGCGGCTTGGAAATATGGCTTGCGACACGTGTTGGCATGTGCCAATGGCACGTGCGGCCATGTTGACCTAGTTGCAAGTCTTGCAAACCTAGGGCGCTATATTTGGCATGGGCCAAAGGCATAGCGGCTTGGAAATATGGCTTGCGACATGTGTTGGCATGTGCCAATGGCATGTGCGGCCATGTTGACCTAGTTGCAAGTCTTGCAAGCCTAGGGCGCTATATTTGGCATGTGTCAATGGCATAGCGACTTGGAAATATGGCTTGCGGTACGTGTTGGCATGTGCCAATGGCACGTACGGCCATGTTGACCTAGTTGCAAGTCCTACAAGCCTAGGGCGCTATATTTGGCGTGGGCCAAAGGCATAGCGGCTTGGAAATATGGCCTGCGATACGTGTTGGCATGTGCCAATGGCACGTACGGCCATGTTGACCTAGTTGCAAGTCTTGCAAGCCTAGGGCGCTATATTTGGCGTGGGCCAAAGGCATAGCGGCTTGGAAATATGGCATGCGATACGTGTTGGCATGTGCCAATGGCACGTATGGCCATGTTGACCTAGTTGCAAGTCTTGCAAGCCTAGGGCGCTATATTTGGCGTGGGCCAAAGGCATAGCGGTTTGGAAATATGGCTCGCGATACGCGTTGGCATGTGCCAATGGCACGTACGGCCATGTTGACCTAGTTGCAAGTCTTGCAAGCCTAGGGCGCTATATTTGGCGTGGGCCAAAGGCATAGCGGCTTGGAAATATGGCATGCGATACGTGTTGGCATGTGCCAATGGCACGTACGGCCATGTTGACCTAGTTGGAAGTCTTGCAAGCCTAGGGCGCTATATTTGGCGTGGGCCAAAGGCATAGCGGCTTGGAAATATGGCTCGGCGATGCGTGTTGGCATGTGCCAATGGCACGTACGGCCACGTTGACCTAATTGCAAGTCTTGCAAGCCTAGGGCGCTATATTTGGCGTGGGCCAAAGGCATAGCGGCTTGGAAATATGGCCTGCGATACGTGTTGGCATGTGCCAATGGCACGTACGGCCATGTTGACCTAGTTGCAAGTCTTGCAAGCCTAGGGCGCTATATTTGGAGTGGGCCAAAGGCATAGTGGCTTGGAAATATGGCCTGCGATACGTGTTGGCATGTGCCAATGGCACGTACGGCCATGTTGACCTAGTTGCAAGTCTTGCAAGCCTAGGGCGCTATATTTGGCGCGGCCAAAGGCATAGCTGCTTGGAAATATGGCTCATGCGATACGTGTTGGCATGTGCCAATGGCACGCACCGCCATGTTGACCTAGTTGCAAGTCTTGCAAGCCTAGGGCGCTATATTTGGCGTGTGCCAATGGCATAGCGACTTGGAAATATGGCTTTGTACGTGTTGGCATGTGCCAATGGCACGTATGGCCATGTTGACCTAGTTGCAAGTCTTGCAAAGCCTAGGGCGCTATATTTGGCGTGTGCCAATGGCATAGCGACTTGGAAATATGGCTTGCGGTACGTGTTGGCATGTGCCAATGGCACGTACGGCCATGTTGACCTAGTTGCAAGTCTTGCAAGCCTAGGGCACTATATTTGGCGTGTGCCAATGGCATAGCGACTTGGAAATATGGCTTGCGGTACGTGTTGGCATGTGCCAATGGCACGTACGGCCATGTTGACCTAGTTGCAAGTCTTGCAAGCCTAGGGCGCTATATTTGGCGTGTGCCAATGGCATAGCGGCTTAGTTTGGCATTGTTGCCATGGTGCGCAGTATGCGGCTTGGTTTGGCATTGTTGCCATGGTGCGTAGTGTGCGGCTTGGTTTTGGCATTGCTGCCATGGTGCGCAGTGTGCGGCTTGGTTAGGCATTGTTGCCATGGTGCGCAGTGTGCGGCTTGGTTTGGCATTGCTGCCATGGTGCGATTAGCAGATGCGCTTGGTTTGGCATTTCGCCATGGTGCGCAGCAGCGGTTTGGTTTGGCATTGCTGCCATGGTGCAGTGTGCGGCTTGGTTTGGCATTATTTCCATGGTGCGCAGATTGTGCGGCTTGGTTTGGCATTGTTGCCATGGTGCGAGTGTGCGTCTTGGTTTTGGCGCGTTGCTATGGTGCGGTAGCAGCGCTTGGTTTGGCATCGTTGCCATGGTGCGCAGCAGGTGCGGCTTGGTTTTGGAATTAGGTTCTTCGTGGTCGAAACCCTAACTGGTATTTTGAAAAATACCCCTATTAATTATTTACACCTGAGTTAAATGCTCTTAGTTAATGTGTTGCGGGTAACACTAGGTCATGGGGTTTTACGATTTTACGCTTTGTTTAAAAACCACCATCAACAACTGGTCCAACCTGATCAACTATATCTAGAATCAATTCTAGAGTTTTTGTATATTCCTTTTGAAAGAGAGCAAATATTTTTGTCGTATAATGTTCTGAAGCTCGAGCTTCAAGTGGCCAATGAATTTTCAAAGGTTGTTTTCTTTGCATGCTCTTGAAAGCTTCAATTTTTTCACTATCTCGTCGACAAGTAAGAACCTTATCATATTCAAGCACGAAACTCTTTAGTGATAAAGTTCTTTTAAAATACTTCTTAAAAAAACTGTTTATACCTTCACTCCGCTGTGTAGTTGTCATACTAGCACAAAAGTGTGATCGACCATACCCTTGAGCCCACTTCTCTTTTTTCTTATATAAAGTTTTCAACCATTTATTATCTGTCAATTTGTACTTTGTAAGCAAGGATTTCCACATGAACTCGAATTCTTCCTTTGTTTCATTCTCATATATACATCTTTTGAAATCTTTGGCGAAAAATTCAGAACTTGCAAATACATGAGAGAGGTGCTTCGCAGTCAATTGGAAAATATGCCAAAGACAAATTTGATGATGAGTATTCGGGAATACCTGTTTGATTGCATTCATTATAGGCGTTTCTTGGTCGGTGAAAATTGTCTGCGGATGTTTCCCGTTCATGGCATTCAGAAATGTCTTAAACAACCATACAAACGAGTTTGTGCTCTCGTATAGTAATAAAGCGCATCCAAAAAGAGTGGTCTGCCCATGATTATTTACCCCAATAAAAGGTGCAAACGGTTTATCATAGTCATTAGTTCCAAATGTTGTATCAAACACCAACACATCACCAAAGAAACTATAGTCCATCCTACACTTAGCGTCACTCCAGAAACAATTGCACAACTGACCAATCGCATCCATTTCAATCGCATAAAAAAATATGGATTTTCTTTTTGCATTTCTTGAAAGTACTCTAACAAATGCTCAGCATCACCTTTTCCCAACACATCTTGACGCCTTCTTCTCTGTATATGATTGTTACAATCCATTTGGGTGAAGTTTAGATTTTGAGACCCTCCTGATTCAACACTTAAATATGCAAAAATATTTTTCTGACTTATACCCGCGTAATGCATATTTTCAATTAATCTTGCTTGAGAACTCTCTATTTTCCGTTGTGACCTCAATATATGCGCTTGATCTGGAGAAGTAAGCACATGATTGTGTTTTTCCACAAATTCTACTATGGAGTATTTTGAATCATCACTTTGCAGTTTAATAACCAACTTTGCCGCGCAACCTGTTCGTGAGTGCAAGCGTTGTTTCAAAGGAGATCCCCTTGGATGTTGTCGATACTTTCCTTCATTTGAAAGTACTAGAACTCTTCTAGAAATAGTTTTATCTTTGCGGCGGATAGTTGAATCTTTTCGTACACTAAAGCCAACGTGTCTAGCATAACGATTATAGTAATCATACGCTAATTCTTCCGAGTCGAATTTCATACCAATTTCTGGCACCTCTTTGTTAATACCATGTATCGATCCTTCATTCATTGAAAAATTATTTTCCACAGACAAGTTATCATGTTTCTGTTGGGGGAGAGTTTCAAGAACCACCATCACCTGATTCATGAAGAGAATAGTTTATTCAAGCAATATTGCAGGCAAATTATATTCAACAATATGTCTACTATCTAATAAATCCACCATGACATATTCACACGGACCATTCAACAAATAGTTAACAGTACTCTAGGTGATTAACAAGACTGAATGTAAAGAGTCCTAATAGAACAGAATTCCAACAAATTAAACGTGGTAGTATAAGAAAATTACATCGTTAAGGTTCTCAGATATCTTGAAGATTTATATTTTCTATAATTTCAGATGGATAAGAAATATGGAGTTTGCAATTACTCACCTTCAATATTTCACAAGAAAAAGAAGAATTTTTTGATCTGGATCAAACATTGTACATATTTGGGTGACGTTCAAAACTCTAATAATGTGATAGATTTCATCGATTGCAGGAATTTAGAGAGATCTGATTTTTTCTGGCGGTAAAAACAATATACTCGCGCCAAAAGATTATACTGAATTTGGGGTTTCTTAAAAAAAACGGAGGTTAAAAGAACACAGTCAAATAACAGTTAACCATAGTTTGGTGACGTCAAAACGACCCAAAATGAATGGACGTGGAGCTGCTAGAGCAAAATTTTATCGATGTTGTAATTTTTTGTTTTTTGATGGGAATTTTGATAAAATGCCCCTGTTTTGAATATAGTAAAAAAAAGTGCCCCCGTTTTTTCAAACTTTTCAAAAGTGCCCCGTTTTATTCAAAAACAGTTTAACCGCTGGTTAGGGGCGTTAAATCCCAGCTGGCACCTAGCAAATTACATCTAAACCCCTCACACGTGTATCTCACACACAAAGAACAAAGATGGGCAGAAAATTCTTCTCTGCAATGATCTTCTCACCAAGAACTTTCCTAAAGCAACACCATAGTATTAACATCACATTCATACGTATAATTTCTAACTCGTAACTGAATCCACGCAAACATTTAAACATCCCATAGTATTAAAATAAGCTTGCAGAAATGAAACAGGAAAGGGAAAGAAATTCATCCGTTTGAATCAATTTTGCAACTCCAAAATTAGCAACTCTAGCTTCCAACTCGCTGTCCAATAATATGTACATCTGGATGAACAATAACTGGATCACAATCATGATGCAGGTAAGAAATACCTTGTACAATGCCTAATGCTATCTTATATCTAACAACCCAATCATCGCCATTAACAAAGTTGCTGCCTCCATCTTTAACATTATAATTACTATTCCCAATCAGTTTCTTGTTAGGACCATACAGAAACATCCTTCCACCGACTTTCGCAGCTAAATCCAGCAACCAAATTCAACAAAGTTGCTGGCCAACACCCCACATTTCCTAAACATATATGTACCCAGTTCTTCCATTCCCACCAACTACTGAGACTTGTCTCAATCAGCTCAGTATGACCACCAGAACTCATGACATTAATATCCACTAAACTATGACAACAAACCATCTTCTCTTGATGTTTTCTTGCACCAAAATCGCACCAAATCTCCCCGCTTTCGTGATTACCTAATTGATGTAATATTCCAACTTGTTTAAAGAAGATACCCTCTAACTCATTCACACTAATCGAACATCAACAACCATTGAAGACGGAATTTTAGTTGACAAGAAGATGGTGATTTAGGCCTATACTCGAACATGTTGTGTGCATAACCCGGTGGTGGAGGAGATGACTATGTCGTGATGTTTTTAGCCGCTTCCATGCTCCAATCCTCCCCGCAAATAGAATTTACGGATAACCCATAAAAATATTCAAGCATTTAAACACACTTACATTGCAAATTGCGACCAATTTCACCCGTTCAAAACTCTTGTAAAAACCTATCACTTCCATGGAAACCATTCAATATCTTCACCGATTTATGATGCCACAACTTGCTCAACCCACAAATTCGAGTCACTTTTGCTGTGTTCATATTGTTGTTGTAATACTTTCATAAACCTGCATAATTATTCATACAAATCGTGCCAACAACAACTTCGGATCTTCCCTCATTCGGATCCAAAATACCAACCGATTCACTTCATCTTTTTCTTCTTCTCATCTTCGGATGGGGCTCTTGATTTGCTCTTTGATTCATGGTGATAGCAATCAAACCCACAACGTCACAAGAAGAGAAAAATTCTCTCTCATGTCTTGAGTTGATGAAGACTCGACCTCACTGTTTTTTTTCGATTAATCGGTTTGTAAGAAAACCTAAATTTCACAAATAAAGTAAAACAAGAACCAAAATCTCTCAATCACTCTCGATTTTACTCTAGACACGGACGATCTTGATCTGAATCTCTCAATCGCCGCTTCCGGGAATTTCAAAACCTAAGAGAAAAACGAGAAATGAATTTCTCTCTCGACAGGTGATAAAGACCAAGGGATAAAGGTGTAATTTCTCTGGGGTTTTTTGACCACGTGTTGACCAGGTTGACAAAAATGTTGACTCTTGACGGAAAAACAAACTTTGGGGCACTTTTGAAAAGTTGAAAAAAACGGGGGCATGTTATTAAACCGTAAATTGAGAGTGGGGCAGTTTATCAAAATTCCCTTTTTTGATTTGTATTGCTGAGTAAATCAGTAAGTACATAAACCAAATAATTTTTTTTTTAATTATTTGTTTTTTTACCGACTCATCGTTTTGGACAGTTTTGGTTTTGGTATTCAAAAACCAAACAATAAAGGCCTACAATCAATTTTCTTCATAAGTACGTACGTAATAGCAGCAGCAGGAGGGAGGGAGGCGCCGTTTCTCTCTGTCTTCACTATCCATCACATCTGTCCCTCTCTCTAGTCTAGTCCTGCAACCATCAGTCTAGACTAATGTTTACTGAAAATATTCTTGCATCTGCATGTCATGTACCCCATATGGTCTCTTGATATTTCTTCACACGCACCGACTATCTGTTTTGAAGAGCAAACTTCCTGGAGATGATATAGCCCTTTCCAAACACCGCTTAATTGGGCCCCCGAAAACTAATTAGGGGCCCCAGATTCCTATCCCCACTCCTGGAAGAGGATAAGGGGTGTCTAAATATAATGAAAAGACTAGATTACCCCTAACCCTTATGATTGTGACACGTGTCACCCTATTAATATTTAATTTTTTTAATTTTTTTTTTGTTGCCCAAATTTGTATGAAAAATCATCAAGATATTGAAGTGTTTCAAAAATGACCCTTAAAAGTCGTTACTGTTTCGAAAACAACCCACAAGAGTCGTCATTGTTACAATGACGACTCTAAACATTAATGTATATAAAAAAGTCGTTATGTTCTTCGAAGAGTCATTAACGGCGGAAATACATTAAAAAATGTCGTAATAATATTGAATACGACCATGCCGACCCTTTAATGTATTTTTGCCATTAATGACTCTTCGAAGAAGATAACGACTCTTTTATATGTCTTAACGACTGTTTAGAGTTGTCATTGAAACAATGACGACTGTTGTGGGTCGTTTTTGTAATAGTAACGACTCTTTATGATCGTTTTTGAGACATTAACGACTCTTGAGGGTCGTTTTTGAAACATTAACGACTATTTAGAGTCGTAATTGAAACACTTCACTCCCATGACGACTTTTCATACAAATCTGGGCAGAAAAAAAAATTGCAAACAAAAAATTTGAAAAAAAAAGGTTAAAATCAAACTAAGTAAGATTAACACTAATTAAGTAAGATTATCACTAATTACATAAGGGTAGACTAGACATTACCTAAAATATTTGGATAAGGGGTTATTGAAATTAGGTTTGGGTGACCTTTTTTGTTTTCTAGTGTGAGGCCCCTAATTAGGTATCAGGGCCCCAATTTAGCGGTGTTTCCAAAATGTGTATGGCTCCCTTCTTGAGTTGTGGATTCCATGTCATGCATGCCCATACAACTCAGAAGCAGTTTGGGCGACAATAACTGAAAATCAAAGAATCGATTTTTCTGACCTAATTTGACATGCAAACATGAAATTGAAGTACTGGAGTGAGTTTAAGTAGGCCCTTACTTTCTTAATCGCACCATTTCTTCCATTTGAGCGACTTCGATTTCTTTTTCTTCAACCGTTTTTTTCTTCACTTTCTTTTGAACCAAACTTGCAATTCCAGGATTATACTCATTGGGTTTTCGATTAGCGTCTTTCATACGACTTGCCCTAAGTCATGGCAGATCCATGTTTGAAGATTAATCGGAATTTTTGAATCGACGATCCACTCGATTTAATCGTCGAGTTTTGATGGTGGTGGTGGGAGAGGTCGGTAAGGTAGAGGTGGAAGAGAAGTAGAAGAGAAGAAGATGAAATGGTATAAAAGAAAACTGATTTATTTAGGGTAATTAAAATTATATAGGGTAAGGGTAGTATTGTAACTACACCCATATTTGGCCTCCCCTTAGTAAGGGCAATATGTCCATATAATTTGGGTATACCCCAATCTCGCCAGGTTCATAAACTAACACTAATAATAATTTTCATCAATTTAAATTAATCAAAAAAATTTACTTCTAATTACAATATTAATTAACATTTTTAATATGTTAGAGCATCCACAGTGGGAGACCAAAACTAAAATTTTGGTCGAAAACGCAGACACTACGGAGAGGAGTAAAGACCAAATATCAGACTAAAACCAAATAATAGAGTATATTTGGTCTTTGGTTTGGTTTTAGTCGGGCGTAAATTAAAGTTGCGCCTGATGGGGCGAATATTAGAGTTACGCCCGAATTAAAAAAAAAAAAAAAATTGGGGCGCAATTAAGAGTCACGCCTGATTGGGGCGTAACTTTGAGTTACACCCGAATAATAATTAAAAAAAAAATGTGGCGGAACTTACCATTACGCCTGATTGGAAGTTGCGCCTGACCAAATTTTAATCTCCCTCCACTACGTTATAACACGGACTAAACCCAAATTTTGGTTTTTTTTTTTTTTTTTTTTGCTCTTTGGTTATGATCGCACCACTGCAGTTGCTCTTAGAGATCATCTTTCACTACTCTCTAATCTACTAGTATATGGTTCGACAGAAAACTCTCTCTTTTCTCCATCTCCGTTGACGGTGGGAAAATGTATTTCTATCAATTAAATGTGCGTTCTCGGAACCATAAGTTTTTCCTTAAAATTTATTATTATCATCTAAAATCTTACTAGCACTACTATCACTAGCAATTTATGGTGCATAATGGCAGTGTCAGTCAAAAATTAATTTCAAAACAAATTTTCCACCGTCAAAATATTCAATCTCACCAATTTATTGTTGTAGTAATTTCTTTTGAGTAATTTCTCTCTTCTGGTAATGGACCTAATGGTGGTAAAATGTATTTCTATCAATTAAATGTGCGTTCTTGGAACCACAAGCTTTTCATTAAATTTATTTACCACATTATCACCAGCAATTAATCCACACAGTGTTAGTCAAAAATTAATTTCAACTACAATTTTTCTACCATAAAAATATTCAATAATCATGTATTACCCCACCACCATCTCACAAATTCACTGATGAAAGTAAAAAATAACTCCAACCATTCCTCTCTTCTGTATTCAACCATTGACCGGTCAATTATTAAGAGCAACAAAACAAAAACCCTGAATAATTTGACCGTTTGATTATAATAACTCATTTCCCTTTTTGTGTTATCTTCTTCTTCCTCCTGGTTCCTTTTTTTTTTTCTTCTGTTTCACCATTTTTGGCTAACTATCTATTACTAAAGAAGAACAAAAATGCCAAAGAGTATTCATCAAAGTCTTCATCACCCTAACTCTAACTCTCCAGAGCATCACAAGAAAAACCTAATTTTGTTTTTTCATCTGCAAGATCATCATGGGGATCATATTATAAGATTGATAGAGGGAAAGAATACCCCTAGGATCATTATCAATCCTGAAGAAATCGGAGAAAATCATCTGATTTTAAGTGACAGTGGAAGAGATAAGAAAACCATATTCCAGTTCTCCCAAACTCAACCTGTCGAGTTCCTGCAATTCCTATACAACATATCTACTACTATAAACGTAATCAGAAGTTAGTCCTCTACAGATCCCTTTGGATGCCTCCACACCCAAATCAGTATCACCTTTATCAAAAACTAGGGTATGGTGTTAGGTTACCCAGGGTTCCCAAGAAAGTCCTAAGAGCTATATGTGATGGTTCTTTCAAGAGCATGAATGAAGAAGAAAATGGTGGTTTTGGTGCTGTTGTCTCAGATTATAAAGGGAAAGTTAGTTTTTCAGTTGAAGGCAGATCTAAGTTTCACAGAAACTCAGTCTATCACGAAATTGAGGGAGTACAGGTTATCATTTTGGTCTGCAAGATGTTTAGGATTACTAAGAAGTTACATTTGTTCACTGACTGCCAGAATGCAATCAGGTTTCTGAAGGCTGGATATGTGTTTACAGACAAAGATAAAGAAAAGTTTGGAGAATACACATGCGAACTTGCTATCAGAGTCAGAAAATTGATACTCGACTGCGGATACAAGCTTTCCTTCTCTTACAGGGAACAAAACTACTACGCTGATCACTGTTCAAAATCATTCCCAGTGTGGAACCATGGGTATGTAATTAGATTCAGGGATGATCTTACTCAAACTACTTTATATTTTGAGGAAATCTACATGACCTCAACTGGGATGATTAAGTTCAGGAAGAAGGAAGATCGATATGATTTTTATTAGAGTTTCGAGGAAGAATCAAGTTCACTTTGAATTAGGGTTTCAGGAGATTTACTTTCTGTTGTCACTTATCATTTTGAATTAGGGTTTCAGGAGATGTCACTTGTTATTTTCAATTAGTCTGATGACTCTGATTGTAAACTATCTTTCAAGTTTCGGTTAATTATTCAGTTGTTATTATGAATCTAATTGTTAGTTTTTCCATTTTAAATTAGTTGTTTTTCCATCAATCACTAAGTTAGTGCTTATATTGAATTACTCTTGTCTATGATTTACTATGAGTCTTTGTACTGGATTCTTCTGGTTTCTGGCATTTGTAGATGCAAAGCGTTTGATTGGGAGAAGGTCGGATCCATCAGTTCAAGCCGATACAATGCTATGGCTTTTCAAGGATAACGACTTGCTTGGTAAAATCCTAATGAGAAAGGAAGGTTGTCGAAGGAGGAGATTGAGAAGATGGTGCAAGAGGCAGAGAAGCACAAGACAGAGGATGAACAGAATGGTTTGGAGAATTATGCTTATAATATGAGAAGTTAGCAGCATTTGACAATAAGAAAATTGAGGATGCTATTCAGTGGCTTGACACCAACCAGGTCGCAGAGGCGGAGGAATTGGATGACGAGATGAAAGAGTTGGAGAGTCTTTGCAACCCAATTGTTTCTAAGATGTTTCAAGGTGGTGCTGGAGCTGAAGAGGATACAATGCCATGTAATCTTCGTAGGATGATGAGACCCTGGCTGGATATCTACTTTAAACTGGTCAGGTAATCTTGGTTTGCTTTCATTTCGAAATTATATAATAAATTGTAACATTTATGTGAACCCAAAAGCTATTGCCATCGTCATAGTGAGAACCAACTTTATGGGATTTTTCTTTCTACTTTCTTATTTTTGGGAAGCTATAGATTGAACAATGTGCTTGTTTGTATAATTCGATTTGAATTAAACAAGCCGTATTCGGCTGATTTACCATATTGTAGACCTTAGTAGTGGCCTAAGTTCTCTATCTTTGGATACTGAGTAAGACTAGGACAACTTAGCCTGATTTAAACAAAATTCATTCATCTCTGTACTGAATCTTACTCGGTTCAGTCAGATTGAGTTAGCAAAATAGAGCTGCAACCGATTGTTTTTGTTAGTTTTGAATTATTGTGCCTCTTCTTGTGTTTGTTAGTGCTTACATTGAATTACTCTTGTTTATGGGTTATTGTGAGTGTTTGTACTGAATTTTTCTGGTTTGGCACTTGTAGATGCAAAGCGTTCGATTGGGAGAAGGTTTCTGGATCCATCAGTTCACGCTGATATAAAGCTACGGCCTTTTAAGGTTATTGCTGGACCAGATGAAAAACCCATGATTATGGTCACATACGAAGCCGACAAAAAGATATTTACAGTTGAAGAAATATCATTTATGGTTCCTATCAAAATGCGAGACTGCGGAAGCTTATATTGGTTCTTCTATAAAGAATTATGTTGTTACTGTCCCTGCATACTTCAATGATTCGCAGCATCCAGCAACAAAGGATACTGGTGGCTTCTGATTTTGATGACAAGATGAAAGAGCTGGAGAGTCTTTTGCAGCCTAATTATTGCTAAGATGTATCAAGGTGGTGCTGGAGCTGAAGTGGATACAATGCCATGATCAGCCTTTCAACCAACTGTAGGAGGATGAGACCCTGGCTGGATACCTACTTATAAACTGGTCAGGTAATCCTTGTTTGCTATCATTTCGAAGTTAGATAACAAATAGTAACATTTATGTGAACCGAAATGCTATTGCCATTGCTTTCTTACTTTAGGTTAAGCTATATTTTGTTAAATTTGAATTTAGCGACTTAGCCAATGTTAGCTGCACTAAAGTTTGGCTTTATTAATAGCAATGTACAAAAACAATCGAGTTAACTTGGCAGAGTTGTCTGTGATGAGCAAAGGTACCTTTCAGAATACCACTAGGATTGGAAACTATGATTTAGTTTGTAGGCTATTAGGAAAGGTACCTCAAACAATTCATGCCTACTTCCACAGTTGCATTTTGTTACATCCCAAGTTTCATCCTTAGCCACCACTTTGTTGCATTTTGCTATTTCTGTGAAAAAATAAGTTTCAAAACGTTTGAAGAAGTTCGCAATATATGTTGGACCATCTGGTAAACACTTTGACACTTATCCGAACCTAGGGAAAATCTTGAACAGGCTGACGCTTAGCATACACATAAAGACGGCCTGAATAGGTTTGAATTTGCTTGGCCTGTCATTCTATGAGGAAACTTTTTTCGATGATGTGGTCTATTTGGTACTCAAGCCGACGCGAGAGGGACCTCAGTGAGAATTTCTGAGCTCAATAAATATTTACTTGCTGAGACATATACGGCACCTTACATTTCATGGACATACTATTGCGCCTACCAGTCCAATAAATATTTATTTATTGGTTATCCCCTAATTTTCTAAACGTAAGGATGTGAGGTGGAGATGCTACACCACTGTTGTTTATTTGCTTGTATGTTTGAGTTCTATTTTGTTGTTGATTCCCCAGGCTGCATTTTTCGGATTTCAGCGATGGGTGTCATACTTGAGCTTACCCAGGCTGCAGAGTTAGTTGCAAAGGTAGGGAAGAAGTGCAAACAAGTTGGGACTCCTCTCAGGACCTTCAAGAAAACTGCTCTTTACATCAGATCTTGAAACTGATTGATTTGAAGACGCAGCAATTCAGACTGCAAGAGGAGTTTGAGGGAACGTTGTTAATTTGGCTGTGCTGTATGTCCTCTTTCGTGTTTTTATTTACGTGCTCCATCGAGTGTCTGGATTCAGCTTGTGATCCATTTGCTGTTGTGATGCTGTAGTGTATGGATGAACGAATTTTCTGTGATCGCCATGTGGTCCACGACTGACTCGTGTGTTTCCAGACCTTCATTAGTTTTCAATAAAGTTGGCAAGATTTGTCCTCCTAGCGAATCTCCAAGTTGCACACACGTTTCTGTTGAAATCTCATGTTGTATTAGGGGATCTAGCATTTAGTGTGGGAACAAGTAGGTGAACTGAAGGGTTCAAGTGACTGTATTGGACTGGGGCATGGAATTCATTGGGTGAACTACAGGATTCTCTCAACAAGGTAATCTTCTAATCCGTATTCAATCATGATTCAACTTGTATTTATTCCTCGAGCTCACCGTACCTTTGGTTGTAAGCGATAGTTTGCGACTTATTTTGTAACAACTTGGGCCATGTTATTCAAGGAAAACAGTTGTAAATTGGTCTTATGCACGTGTGCGATATCCTTCTTTGTATCTATTGTTATCTACTTAGTTTGAAAACCATTAAATTCAGAAATTCTTAAGACACCAATTATGTGGATCAGGCTGTCCTTGATCAGTTTAAGTGCTCTGGAAGATGAAATTTCTGGTGCCCGTACGACAACGACAGCATTGTTGCGCTCAAAATACTCTCTTATCTAAAGCAACCATCAGTTACAAGATATTGCCTATGCGTTAATGTGTGGGGTACCTGCAGCCTCGCCTCACATTCCATAACAAACAACATTTGGAACAGAAATGAACCAATAAATCAAAAAATGTATATAAAGATGCACCGTGCGTGCTTAAATGGAAGTTAAATGCTCAGCATATGAGTTCCATATTCTCAGAGCAAGAGTCTTAAGTGCAGAGGGGACTAGATGATCTAGTTCAATATGAGAGCAAATTGAACGCACGATCACAAGTTGCTCAAAATCGAGAATCAGCATCGGGTTTCTTGGTTCATGATGGGTAAGGCCTGCTGCTTGTCCTTCTTTCTGAACTGATTGCGACATTTTTCAAGTGGCTCCCGACAAAGAAGGGCATGAGAAGTCAAAATGAAGAAGAACCGAAAAACTGCCAAACAAATGAAACTGAGAAGTGCAGGGATCCAGTTGTGAGAGTATGATGGGATTATACTGACAAAATTTGTTTTGAGTTTGAATCCGAGACTTGTGAGAAAAAGAAAGCTAGAACCTAAAATTCTATATGCATGAATCAACTTGAAAAACAGCTTTTGTACTAGGAATCCCCCGAGATATTCAAGTGACACGCACGACTGTGAGAAAAAAAATCACTAGATTTAGTAAGCCTTGACATTGAGATTTGGACGAAAAAAAGGTTGCATCATTGAAATGTTAGCTTTGAAGAACCAAGAGGCTCAGATAAGACTCTGGTAAAAAAAATTTATATCTTCTCTGCACTTGTCAAGAAGTACATCTTTTGCAGCAATTTCATCCTCAAATTCCTTGAAGATGTTGCCATATTTGGAATTCAGTTCCTACAGGTATCATATCGCTATAGAACAGACAAACTCAAGTCCATTGATCGAACTTTTTGCAAAAGTATCTTAAGAGCAGTGTCCCCAGTCATTCTCCATAACTTGCCGAGGCTTGTCATCAGGAAGTGAATTTCTTTGGAACATCAGGTCTCAAGTTAGCACTTTCTGCTAGAGTCGAGATTCATTATCAAATTCCCAACCATATGCCTAAGCAGGCTGTTCCTAGTGCAGTAGTGCTGGCCCCATAATAACTTCTTCGGATCAAAATTGCATGAACTGAGATCAAATCTTCACCCATCAGACCCGTAATGGTTTAGCAGGTTGAACTTGACATTCCTCACCCATTTTGGCTCCTCAATCTTGCAAATGGTAACAAACTCATAATCCTCTTAACCAAAATCTTGTTCCTGTATATTTTGATTTTACAGATTCCGAAACGGTCCATTTGGGACCAAAACTGTCTAGAACCTTGAAAATTACTTTGCAGTATAATGATGAGCTTCTTGGGTAGCAGCAGCAGCAGACATAGGAATTCATTTTTGCCAGTGAAGGATGACAATTTGCCACAAAGAAGTTGTCTCCAAACTCCCATTTTCCCTTTGCTAAGTAGTTCTGGAAAAACTGTTTGGGAACTTATGCCTCGTGGCATACTGTTGCAAGCACAGCTTCAAAACTTACTCTAAGGCGTCTTAGTACAGGCCCGGGCCGGCCTGGGTTTTTTTTCCTTTCTTTTTCGACACGTGTACCTGCCTTTCAATTAGAGGACTCACGCATGCCCTAGCTTCTCCAGTACTCCCTTCTACTTTACCTTTGAGCTTCTGCGGTAACTCCAGATCTCCTTTTGGTCGCCCCACTAATTAAGGTAAAGTCTTAATTTTCTGAATTCAATTCACTTCATATTCTTCCCCTGTTAGTTAAATTGAGGAGATTTTTAGAACTTGCTTATGTATGATTAGCTTTCCTTAAAAAAAAAAAAGAGGAAATTTTTAGAACATGCTTATATATGTTCCTTGTTTCAAATAGATAAATAGATTTTGATCTTAACGAAATTTGATAGAAATTAGTAGACTTATCTGTTGCTTTATTTACCATCATCATCACATTAATCCTATTTCACAATTTGTGATGTATGTTTTTCTTTGTTTTCAGTCACACTCACTACTGATATGGAGGATCCGGCTAAAAGCGAAGAAAAAAGAGCTGAGATCGACAGACAAATTGACGAAAGGAGATTTGTCTTACTTCCCCTGTTAGTTAAATTGAAGAAAGGAGATTTTTAGAATTTCTGTTTTATATATGATGATTGGCTTTCCTTGTTCCAAATAGATAAATAGATTTTGATCTTAACAAAATTTGATAGAAATTAAGACCTAGGTAGACTATCTCTTGCTTTATTTACCATCATAATTTGTGATAATCTTCTTTTCAGTGACACTACTGATCCGGCTAAAAGAGAAAAGTCCATATCTGATGAAAAATTAGAAGAAGAAAGAGCTGAGAGAAAAAAATACGAAAAATTGGTCAGAGTTTTCAAGGCTGCAGTAGGGGAATCAGATGAAATTGTTAAATCAAGTATGCTATGGTGATGATCTAACCCCTCAAAATGAGACATTGTTCATATAAGAAAGACTGAGTAATTAGACAATTGTCTTTATTTCACAAAGTAGTTTCTGATATATATATATATATATATATATATATATATATATATATTGCTTGTTCTTTTCAGTGGCCCTGTTGATGAATTGGAGGAGGGTGGTAGCAGCAGTGTTGGTCTCTTCTCTCCTTCCCCAACGAACAAACTGTTCTGCTCCCTCAAAGTTATGAAGAGAATTGGAGGTACGATGAATATGTTCAAGACATGGATGGATATGATATTAGGATTGACCATTTTTCTGAGGACGAGGCATCCGAAGAATCTGGTGATGATGATGACGCTAAGAATACGTCTGCACCTTCAGCAACACTTAGATCAGATGTTGCACGCCTGACCGAGAGGCTCTCTACAACCAAGGTTGGACAATCATCCCAACCATCTCCAAGAACTTGCATACTACTGCCTCTACATGACACAAAAGGTGTATATCTCCTCACTTTTGATGGCTATCACAAAAAGAACCGCAGTCAAGAAGAGAATGGAGGTTTCGGGGCATTGTTGCGGTGTGGGGATGGTAATCCTGTTGCTGCTGTTGCTGGAGGCTCCAAGTTTTGGATCTCACCCTACTTTCATACCCTAGAGGGAGTTAAAAGTGGTTTGGATCTTGCCATTTCTCGTGACATTAAGGCTCTCTACTGTGTCTGCAATTCGCAAAGGGTTTGCGAGACACTTCGTGACTGTTTCATCAATAATGATGAGGGTGAGTGTCCCTATCACACTACTGATCAGTTTGATTTAGTCTGTCGACCTTGTCTGCAAAGTAGATTGAAGAAAGAAGAACCATTCGATCCTGTATATGAGGTGGTGAGAGAAATCGTCCAAAAAGGTCAACGTTATTATCGATCTGATGAAGGTTTGGTGGAAGCCCATGTGAAAGAATGGAACAAACCAGCTGACTTTCTTGCCAAGTTTGAGCGCCGCCCTGGAGTGGAGACGGAGCTTGCACCAGATGAGTTCCCGAATGACTTGATGGATGTTGTTTACGAGCATGGTGGACGTAACCCTTTCATTTACAACTAGTGGTTTAGTAGTTATTAAAGTATGTTTGAACTTGGCTTTTATTTTCCATCAGTTGTTTCGTAATTGAATTTATGTCTGTTTGAACTACTTTCTCCTTCGGAGATGCCTTTTTATTTCTGTTAGTAACAACAATAGGATGTTTATGCACAATACCCATTTTGTCTGACTCATTTCTAATTAATTTATGGGTAATTAAGCACATCAATCATGAATTCCCCTTGTGGCATCAATCACTAAGTTGACAAGTTCTGGTGCTTTAGGCTATTTAAGAAATTGGTTGGAATTTCTGATAATTCAGCTGGAGTTGATGAATTTGAAGACATGGTTGGAACATTCTTTTGTTGGTTTTGAGTTATTGTTCCTCTTCCTGTGTTAGTGCTTATATTGAATTACTCTTGTCTATGATTTACTATGAGTGTTTGTACTGGATTCTTCTGGTTTCTGGCATTTGTAGATGGAAAGCATTTGATTGGGAGACGGGTTTCGGATCCATCAGTTCAAGCCGATATGAAGCTATGGCCTTTCAAGGTTCTTGCTGGACCAGGTGAAACTCCCATGATTAACATCACATACAAAGGCGAAGAAAAGCAAGTTTCAGCTGAGGAAATATCATCTATGGTTGTTATAAAAATGGGCGAGATTGCGGAAGCTTATCTTGGTTCTTCTATAACTGTCCCTGCATACTTCAATGATTCACAGCATCCAGCAACAAAGAATGCTGGTGTCGTTGCTGATCTTAATGTGATGCGAATTATCAATGAACCAACTGCTGCTGCTGCAATTGCATATGGTTTTGATAAGAAGGCTCAAGGACTGGGAAAAGAATGTTGTTATTTTTGACCTTGGTGGTGGCACATTTGAAGAGGGTGTTTTTAAACTGAAGGCTACTGCTGGACATACCCAACTAGGAGGAGAAGATTTCGTAAACAGGATGGCGAATCACTTTGTGCAAGAGTTTTAATCCCAATGAAGCTGTTGCTTATGGAGCAGCTGTGCAGGCTGTGATTTTGAGTGGGGAACGTGATTGGGACTTGGATTGATTGTTGCTATTTGATGTTACTCCTCTCTCCCTTGGGCTTGAGACAGCTAGAGGGATAATGACTACATTGATTCCAAGAAACACCACTATTCCCTCCAAGGAGCAAGTTTTGTCCACCTACTCAGACAACCAACCTGGAGTTTTAATTCAGGTGTACGAATGCGAGAGAGCAAGAACCAAGGATAACGACTTGCTTGGTAAAATCGAGTTGGCTGGAATTCCACCTGCGCCCGGTGGTGTCCCTCAGATCACTGTTTTCTTCACATTAATGCATATGGTATTCAAAATGTGTCTGATGTGAATAAAACTACAGGGCAGAAGAACAAGATTACAATCACTAATGAGAAAGGAAGGTTGTCGAATGAGGAGATTGAGAAGGTGGTGCAAGAGGCAGAGAAGCACAAGACAGAGGATGAACAGCATAAGCAGAAGGTCGGGTCAAAGAATGGTTTGGAGAATTATGCTTATAATATGAGAAATAAAAAGGGTGCTGGGAAGTTAGCAGTATTTGAATTTGCTATTGAATGGCTTGATACCAACCAGCTTGCAGAGGCGGAGGAATTGCATACAAAGGCGAAGAAAAGCAATTTTCAGCTGAGGAAATATCATGGTTGTTACCAAAATGAGCGAGATTGCGGAAGCTTATCTTGGTTATTCTGTAAAGAATGCTGTTGTTACTGTCCCTGCATGCTTCAAAGATTCACAACGTCAAGCTACAAAGGATGCTGGTGCCCTTACTGGTCTTAATGGGATGCGAATATTAATGAACCAACTGCTGCTGCAATTGCATATGGTCTTGATAAAAAGGCGTCAAGTACTGGAGAAAAGAATGTTCTTATTTTTGCTTTGGCGGTTGCACATTTGATGTTTCCTTACTGACTATTGAAGAGGGTATTTTCGAAGTGAAGGCTACTGCTGGAGATACCCATCTAGTAGGAGAAGTTTCGATAACAGGGTGGTGAATCGCTTTGTGCAAGAGTTTAAGAGGAAGAAAAAGGACATCAGTGGAAATCCTAGAGCATTAAGAAGGTTGATAACGTTGTGTGAGAGGGCGAAGATGACTCTTTTATCCCCTCCCAGACTGCAATTGAAATTGATTCTTTATATGAAGCTGTCGATTTGTACACGTGTATTACTCATGCAAGATTTCAAGAGATGAAGATGGATCTTTTTAAGAAGTGTATAGAGCCTGTTGAGAAGTGTTTTGAGGGATGCTAAGATTGGCAAAAACAGTGTGCATGATGTGGTTCTAGTTGGTACAGCAGTTGTTGTTGTTGCAGGGAGTTTTTAAATGGGAAAGAACTCTGCAAGACTGTTAATCCCGATGACTACACTGATTCCCTGGGAACTTGGATGTTACTCCTCTCTCCCTTGGGCTCGACACAGCTGGAGGGGTAATGACTACACTGATTCCATGAAACACCACTATTCCCACCAAGAAGAAGCTAGTGTTCTCTACCTAACCAGACAACCAACCTGGAGTGTTAATTCAGGTGCACGAAGGCGAGAGGGCAAGAACCAAGGATAACAACTTGCTTGGTAGATTCAAGTTGTCTGGAATTCCACCTGCGCCACGTGGTACCCCTCATATCACTGTTTGCTTCGACATTGATGCAAAAGGTATTCTGAATGTATCGTCTAAGGATAAAACTACAGGGCAGAAGAACAAGATTACAATCACTAATGACAAAGGAAGGTTGTCCAAGGAGGAGATTGAGAAGATGGTGCAAGAGGCAGATAAGTACAAGACAGCGGATGAACAGCACAAGCAGAAAGTTGAGTCGAAGAATGCGTCAGAAAATTATCCTTACAGTATGAGAAAAACTATCAAGTTCCAGAAGACTGCTGGGAAGGTGAAGGGTGGGATAAAAGAGATTCTAAATGCTCCCTGAATTGAAATCAGATTTTTTACAGTAAATCCAAAAAGAAAGAAAGATGCGCAAGGAATACATGTGGAGTAAACAGAAGCAAGGGGATACATTACTATAAGGGCGAGCCTTTATAAGATATGTCAGATGGAAGTACAAGAGAAACAAGCTCCTACAATACTCAGTTAACGAAACAAACTGTCCCAAGAGAAAATGCACCACTCAAGCCTGTAGCTAAATTTTTTGCTGAAAGCAGAAGCAAGAACGGATGCTTTCACCTCTACACTGACATGGAAGGGTGGCAGAGATTTTTCGAGATTTTTTTTTTTTATTACGTTTGATCCATAACGCCCAAAGCACAGCAGCTGGAACCAAGTCCCATAATTCTTTTGCTGGGCCCAAAATGTCTTTCGATGACCATGATTGAGCTAGCTGGAAAATTGGTATAGGTGGCATCCACAACCACGAACGTGGTAAACTTAATTAAAGGACCAAACTTCGCGAGAGAATTGGCAATTTAGGAGAAGGTGTTCAGTTGATTCGCATGCAGCTAGGCATAGAGGACATCTGCTTGCAAGCTTAAAGTTCCGATGTTGGAGAGTCTTGGGTGGTGATCTTGTTGTGAGCTGCAGTCCAGTAGAAGAGACATATTTTTGGTGGGACATGCGAGTTCCATATGGCCTTATAAGGGAAGTTAGGGACTGAGATGGCTGGAGGAGTCTCCACAACGGATTTGTAAGTGAACTTGACTGAGAAAGAGCCTATAGGTCTTTCGCCTATGAGCACAAACATGTATCTGTTATTGTATCAGGTTGGTTAGGCAGAGGTGGTGGAGAGTCACCTATGAGCACAAACATGGCAGCTAAAAGGTTCTTCCTTGAGAATACTCTCGAAGTGAAATGACCAACTGGCTCCATCTGTTGAGATGTGCTCGCTAGATCCTTGCTTAAGACTAGCAATTTCATCAATCTTTCAGGTGAAATGACCAAAGGCTACCTAGCCATCTTTCAGACTAAATGTGCCTGAGATTGAGGCTCACTAAGATGATGTCACCATCCTCGTCAAATCCTCTCCTGGAAAAATGATGGGGTCAAATAACTCTGTCATCAACGGGTTTTCAGCTGTGAGTAATGTGTACTATGTGTTAAGGCATCCATGCTTTTGCAGGTTAGTAATGTGTACTATGTGGTTTGATTTTCCTTTTAATTGCAGGTATCTCATTTCTAGTCTATTGGAGAGCATTCTTTACAGTTGCTAATTTCATTTTGATTTGCAGAATGTGCCTGCTGCTATACTTCTCAGATTTCTTCGAGAGCATCAATCTGAATGGGCAGATAGTAGCATTGATGCTTACTCAGCTTCTGTTGTCAAAGCTGGTCGATTCAGCTTACCAGGGGCTCGATTTGGCGGCTTTGAGGGCCAGGCTATTCTTCCACTGGCTCACACAGTAGAGCATGAAGAGGCAAGTCCCCAAGTTTCATTTTGTTTCGGTTACTTTTGAACTGTAAGCAGCGAATGGTAGTTCCATCAAGCTGCTCAGTTAATGCGTGGTAGTACTTGACATTTTTTCCTTTGCTGTAAAACAGTCACTGGAGGTCATTAAGCTGGAAAATGTCGGCCAATGTCAGGAGGACTCAATTATGGCTAAAGATCTGTTTCTCCTGCAAGTACGTGTACTTCTTTGGAACCAATTGGCCAATTGCATTTGCTTTTTCTTTATGCCAAGCAGCCAAAAGGGTACACCAAATGTTTTTTTTTTTTTTAACAAAATTTGTAAACCATGGACAATTTGGAAAGTTATCATCCAGTGTCACTCAAGCCCCTAAGTGTAGCCAGAAGTTTGCCTAGAGCATGCTTTTATGTACAAGATAGACAAGTATAAACCTTTCAATGCTTATTAAAAATATATGAAGTCTCTTTTTTGATGTCTGTTCTCTGGTTTAGTCCGAACATGAAAAGAAGTAGGGGAAGTGTTATCATTTTTTTTTTCAGAGGAGTGACGCATTGAATCCGTTGTTGACATGTTGGTTTTCTGTATTTCACTTGCACAGTTTTGTAATGGGCTGGACGAGAATGTTGTTGGCACCTGTGCTGAACTCATCTTTGCTCCCATGAATTCCTCGTTTGCTGATGATGCACCTCTCTTAGCTTCCAGTGTCCGCATTATTCCTCTCGAGTCTGGATTGGTAAGTTACTTCGTCTTACACTGTTGTATATGAAGCATTAACTTTTCAAATGTGCCAGTGTACCATTTTGTCCTACTAATCATCCTGTAGTTCCTGCTGTTAATGTGTCACTATGTATACTGCAGGATTCTTCCAGTCCTAATCGCACACTTGACCTTGCTTCTGCTCTTGAGGTTGGGCAGCCTAGAATCAGAACTTCGGGTGATTAGTAGGACAATAGCATTTCGATTTGCGTTTGAGAGCCACTTCCAAGAAAATGTAGCATCAATGGCCAGGAAATATGTGCGAGCATTGCATTATCCATTCAGGGAATATGGTCTGAGGCAACCACCAGGATCTCCTGAAGCACAAACACTAGCTCACTGGATCTCTAACAGTTACAGGTGAAAAAAGTTTGGGCATAGCACATTCGTGCTTTCGACTGAAACTGTTTAGCTGAAAACTGTTATTTGCATTCTTTGATTTCATGGTTGGTTGATTTGTATTGTGCTTGTCTCTAAAATAGAACCTTCATAGCGCTGATGGTTAAAAAATCAATTTGCCCCAAATGTTTCCATTGCACTCTATATTCTTGTAGTTGTTGTTGACTAAATGTGTTTGAAAAACTAATGAAGCGTTTTATTTTATTTTCTTGGTAGACGTTTCATGGGTGCGGGGCTTCTGAAGTCCATTGGCGAAGCAAGTGAATCTATTCTCAAAACACTCTGGCATCAGTCGGTCGCAGTGAGAAGAGAAGTTGCAGTTCCATGTTTCTTCTACTTTTGAGCCAATTCTCTCAGCTGTTAAATGGTTAAGTCCTTCAATTCTAAATCTTCTTCCTTTTTTTAGGTGAAATTTTAAAATTTTATTAAGAAAAGAGAATGGTAGTGTTACAATATACTAGAATACTTCTGAACCACCTTTCTAGATTGCCCATAAGAAAATTGAACTCTTAACTTGGTTAACTTAATAATGACATCTACAGCTCTGGGTTTTTTATTTGCTGTTACTCTTCCCAATTGCGCTTTACCCATATGCCATATGACCCAGAAAATTGCAAAGTTGAGCATAGGCCATTAGTTGAGTGGTGATGCCCCTGCTTTGCACCCATCTTTTGAAACCTGCCAGTAAATAGCTAATTACAGCTAATGAAGTTGCAAATGTGGTTCAAAGATTCTTCATTACATAAGCTGCTTGGCACCCATCATTTTATAAGCTGCATCTTGCATTTGTAAATGATGCATCCTGCTGTTGTGAAGAATTGTCTGGTATGGGAATTGCGTTTTGCACTCGGACCACATAAAGAATTGAGCCTTTGGACCCAAATACTTTTGCGAGGCAGTCTGTTGGAGCTTCAACTTCTCTCTGAGCTGATAACCAGTTGTAATAGGCTTTAGTAGAGAAGTGTGTGGAGAGTTTACAAACCTGAGAACCAGCATTCAACAAAAGAGGACCTAAGAAGAAGAACAACTATGTTATCTCTGCCATTTCAGCCTCATTTGGGTTTCTTTCTTTTCATTATGATATTTCCATGCTCCATTAACCACCGTCTCACCCAGTTTTGCTTGTTTCCGAGTAGATAACTTGTAGGACTTAAGGAATGTAGTCGTCAAAGTGATGTTCTCTTAACTTCTCTTTCCATTTATCCCACCAGAACTAGTTCAGGATCCACTTCTTAAGGCAGTTGAAGCAACCCATATATTACCAAAGCTCTCTCTACCTTGTAGAGGACTTGTATCTTTAACCCATATATTACCATTGTTTCTTTTTTAATTCTTGTATTATTTTTCTATCGTAAGCTAATGCTAATGATTTACTACTGTAGATGTTTTCATCTGTGACTAAATCGCTTTCACCTTATAGAAGTACTTTCGAATTGTTGAGAATGATCAAATATTGTTTGAGAACAACGGGAAGAAGATTGTCGAGGTTGTTCAGCATGTGGTTTGTGATCATGATGGATTAATGGGAATGACCCTACAGTCCGAACTTGGCTTATTAGTTATTACAGAATTTTAAAATCAGTAGCTCTGACGTTCTCAATCAGATCCAACTCAATGTGGAGGAGAATGAGAAAATGCGGAGGATTTTTGCAATAATAGAGTGCAAGGATGATGATGTGGAGAATAGGAAGAAGGAGATAAATGCTCATGATATATTGAAACGCGGTTCTAAGTTCTAAGTTTTTCTGTTTCACATTTATTCCTGTGATAAAGGTATAACTTTAAAGTTAACTTATTAGAGTAATGTAAATTGTTTTGAAATAACATTTAAAAAACATGATACAGTTTGTAGTGAGCGATTTTGTTACAGTCTCCAGATTGAAGACTCCTTGCTTCGAGTAGTGCTCTTGGAGATTTGTGAGATTTGTCAATAGCTGATGGATGTGCATATTTATGGCTCTTGCGTACAGCAATTCATTATGAGGTACATAATAGTTTTAGTAGCAGGTTATCTTTGCTTTGATTGCATCTATAATTTGGAGCTACTGCACTTAAATGAAACTTGAGTTTCCATGTGTCATGGGTATGCAACAATTTCTGTATTTTTCGTTGCAGATTTTCTATTTCTAGGGTGCGGAGAGATGACCATATTTCAAATTCATAATGCTATCTGATTTCCTTAAAATTCATAATGCTATCTTTCAAATTCATAATGCTATCTGATTTCCTTAAACTGTATATTGGGTGCAGACAAGGCTCACTGCTCACATGATCACCCACAAAAAGCCCTTCCTCATTGCCGATATTCCCAAGATATGCATCACTAACAACAAGTCCTTCCACATTTCATCCTGCACTAAGAAGGATCATGCAGATGCAAATTCAGTATTAAAGAATGTACAGAAAAACTCTACATTTACCACTGAGAAGAAGTTGAAGTTCCATATTTCTTCTGCTTTTGAGCCAATTCTCTCAGCTGTTAAATGGGTAAGTCTTTCTTCAATTCTTTATCTTCTTCCCTTGTGAGGAGAAAGTTTAAATGGGTAACCACTGGGACAGCCGCAGAGTGGGTCCAAATGCCTGGGATGGAGCTTACTATCTCAAACTTCCTGTTCTCGATGCTATTGTTTATACGCGTTTAACAGAATGAATCATCAACCTAGTTGTTTGCCCACGCACATCCTCAGTTTAGGGTTCAATGTGGTTCCTTATGTAGTAATTTTTGGAGTCAAACAGCAGCTTGAGTGCCGAACATTGTGCACAACAATGTTGAATCGCAATGTTCTCCTAAACCATGCTTGAGCACAACAATTTGTCCCTACTATCTGTTACTACTCCATTTACAAATTTGCATTCAAGGCAACTTCAGTAAAGTAATGTTGATTGTTCTTGTTCCCTCTGATCTGTTCAGCCTGGTCCAGATTCCATTGGAATCTTTGCTATTTCACATGGTTTTACTGGAGTGGCAGCACGAGCCTGTGGCCTGGTGGGTCTAGAACCTCCAAGGGTAAGTTATCTGTTCTCGTTCTATTCTCCATTTAATGTGTGCTCAGTCTTCTGGAGTCTCATTGATCGGTTTCTAGAAGGTTTAATACACCCAACCCAACCTGTATTTATGTAGGTCGCAGAAATCCTCAAAGATCAGCCTTCGTGGTATCGCGATTGCCGAGCTGTGGACGTTGCGAATGTGCTGCCCCCATTGAAACTTCTCTCACATAAATTGAATGGAGATTTGGTTGTCAGTTCAGTGGGGGCAGGCTCAATGGGTTGGACTGGGCTTATGCCATGTATAAGAAAAAATGGTAGACTGGTCGTAGTTATGCCTTGATTATTTTCTCACCATCAACAAATACTAGAATTTTCATTGATATATAATATGACTGAGGATATAGGAAGACACCATTTTGTCATATCATCCACGCACTCTGGAGATAATTTTCATAAAAATGGTTGTGAACCGAATGTGGTTCAACATATTTTGGTCTTCGTTAAAAACTACGGAAAATGGGTCATTTGTCCAAAAAATTTTAAAACATGGTTCAAATGGACGAGTAAAAATTATTATGGGTGAAATGGACACAGAAAAAATAGCAAGGATGAAACTGGATTCATCCTGGCTTAAACTTAAAAAATAACGAGGATGAAACTGGATGCATCCTGATGTAAATTAAAAATAAGAAAAAGAATTTGAAAATGGGTAGGATGAAACTGGTTATATCCCCGCTTATTTTTATATTTTTGTCCATTTAAACAGTATCAAAATCTAAATGTCTTTTTTACCCAGGAATTATTGATTTTGGTCTTTTTAACCAATTTTGTGTAAAAACTATGGGAGAAATTCGCAATAGTTGCGTAAAAACTTTCAAAAGATTGATGTACAAATTCAATAAGAACAAACTTAAATAAGAATGATTTCAAGGTACAAATGGCTTGCCCATTAATTATTTTTTTATTACATAAAACAAAAGCAAATTCGGTTGGGAGCGCATAAGCACCGAAGATGATGGTTGCCCGGTCACTGACAAGTGACAACAAGCACATACTTTCGTCCACCAACCTTCCCATTTGTCTCAAGGGATGCATTTGCCAGGCAAAACTAGGAGATAAGTCCAAGTTCAATCTCACAAATACGTTTCGAATCCCCATAAAAACGACCATTGTTGTCAGGCAAAATGACAATGAGCAAGTCAGTTTTGTAAAATCTTGCGCTTCGGTGTATATCTTGTTCGACCCTCCTACAGCTTTAGCTTTTTATCTAGTCTCCTTCGACATGATCTGGGCGATGGGCATAGGGAGGGAGTATCAACTCCGTATTAAATGTCATTTTGGACATACGACACATTTGGGAGAGCCATCTCTCTCTATACCACTTTTACTGTACTATCAATTGCGCACAATAATGTACTGATGATTATAATATCCATGCAAACGGGCAGGATATCTCTAGAACGGAAGTTTCACAAACCAGGGACGGATCCAAGATTAATTTTTGGGTGGAGCTGAAATATCATTGATTGGTTTGGCGGCCGAAGGCCACGCGCAGCATTGTTTTTTTTTTTGGGACAAACCCACATAATTAGTATGCGATTCTAAGTCACCTATATAATAGGTAGATAATACTAGATAAATAGACGAATAAAACTAGAACAAACACAATTAATAATAAAAAGTGATTAAATTTTTTTTTTTATGACTTTGGGAAGAAATTTGGGAGATAATACATGGAGAAAAAGGGGGGCTAAAGCCAGGTTTAGTCAACCTGTGGCTCAGCCCCTGACAATAATGTACTAATGATTATAATATCAATGCAAACGGGCAGGATATCTCTAGAACGGAAGTTTCACAAACCAGGGACGGATCCAAGATTAATTTTTGGGTGGAGCTGAAATATCATTGATTGGTTTGGCGAAGGCCACGCGCATCAAATTTTTTTTTTGGGGACAAACCACATTCTAAGTCACCTATATTAGAGCTGGCAAACAAGCCAAAACCGCGGGTTAGACCGGCCCGACCCGTGCCCGGCTTGGCTGGTTTCTAAACAAGCCGGGCGTGGGTTAGAGAAATGCTGGCTTGCGGAGAAACGGGTAAACCCGTCTCGGACCGTAAACCCGCAGGTCCAACCCGTTAACCAGTGTATAGAACCATATATAACATTTCTGATTTCATAACCCTAATTCTTATTTTTTTTTCTTCACCTCACCCTCTCCTCAGCGGCAGAAGCAGCTCTCTCTCATCGTCATCAATGCCGCTCTGCTCTCCATACTCCATTACCATCTCTTCTTCTTTGTTGATACCTGGAAAATGTCAAAGTAAAATGTCAGCCTCCCCATATCCAAGAGAAACCGCTACATAGCACCCCCTTCCCCGTTGTCAGGCACGTGCACAGTCCAAGTCACGTGGGTTCATAAAAAAGAACCTAAAGTACACTTGTACTACGCTAGGAACAGATGTAAGATAAGAAAATATAGGAGAGGATACATGTTGGACATTCTCATTTCAAGAAATGTCTATAAATAGGGACCCTCTCTCAACTAATAAATCAGAGCTAAATTCTTGTGGTTAACCATGTACTACTTTCTAGAGTAGGCTTCCGACTTTACTATGATATTTGTATCTAATACATTTTGGCGACCACAGTGGGAGCCTATCTCATAGGATTAGGACATCGGTCCAACCACTGAAAGCTCATAACTCAACAACGCAAGCGCCATTTTTTTACCATTAGCGTCATTTTTAACGCTCAAGCGTCTTTAATCAGTACGAGCGGAACCATGAAATCATCCAAGCGCCTCCACCCAATCGCCTCCCTCCAAGCGCCTCTATCCGACGCCTCTATCTCTCTCTCGCCAGCGCCTGTTTCTCATCCCGGCGCCTCCATCTCTCTCTCCAACTTCCCCAAACACATAGAGAAAAAAAAGGAGAAAAATCAAATAATCATGGCGGCATCCCAACTTAACTCCATCGCATGTTACTCATCCCGGCGCCTCCATCTCTCTCTCCAACTTCCCCAAACACATAAAAAAAAAGAAAAGATAAAAGTCAAATCATCATGGCGGCGTCCCAACTTAAGTCCATCGTTTGTTACTCATCCAGCGCCTCCATCTCTCTCTCCAACTTCACCAAAAACCTAAAAAAAAAAAAAGAGAAAAATCAAATCATCATGGCGGCGTCCCAACTTAACTACCACCTACATCAGCGTGCAATTTCTCATTCTCACTCTCAACGTGCAATAACCTATTCTCTTCGGCGCCTCCATCCTCCTACAACTTCTCTCAACGCCTTCATCTTCCTTCAAGCAGCGCCAAAGATAACTTATTCTCTTCAGTACCCCCATCCTCCTCCAACTTCTCTCAGCGCCTCCATCTTGCTCCAAGGAGCGCCTCAATAACTCACCCTCTTCGGCGCCCTTAAAATATAATATTAAAAATAATAAAATAATATAATAATAATAAATAAATAAATGAAAGTCTCCCTTGACAAGAGGGGCGAGCGTTTTGAAATTAAATAAAATCCTCTGGCCCTCGACAACCAAGAGGCTTGAGTGTCTAAGAAATCCTCTTGCCCTCGACAACCAAGAGGCTTGAGTGTCTAAGAAATCCTCGTGCCCTCGACAACCAAGAGGATCAAGTGTCTAAATCCTCCTTCCCTCGACAACCAAGAGGCTCGAGTGTCTAAATCCTCCTTCCCTCAACAGCCAAGAGGCTCGAGGTCTAAATCCTCCCACCCTTGACAAGAGGGAAGTGTCTAAAAATCCTCTTGTTCTCACTCTTTGAGACTATTTCTCCCATCCTTGAAAAAAAAAAAAAGCGGCGCTTCAGCCCTCAAGAAAGAAGCGGCTTTTAAGCCCCCATCACCTTAAAAGCGTCTCTTACGCAAGAAGAAAGCGGCTCTCTAGCCCTTAACAACAAAATAAAGAGGGTAGAAACCTTTCATCTCTAATAAGCAGCTCTCACGCCTTGGTGCTTAATCCCATCAACTAAAAAAAAAATCCTCAAAAAAGGGGGGAGAACATCTTTTTCTCCCGCTAAGACAGGGTCCTGGCGTCCCAATGGCGCAGGCACCCTAAACACATTATTAAAAAAAAAAAATCCTCAAAAAGGGGAGAACATCTTCTGCTCCCACTAAGACAGGGTCCTGGCGTCCCCAATGGCGCAGGCGCCCTAAAGTAAACACATCAAAAAAAAAAAAAAGGAAAACATCTTCTGCTCCCGCTAACACAGGGTCGGCTCGACGCACGGTATAGTCAAAAAACCGGCCGAGCCGAATAAGTCGTCTGTAATATTGACCATTGATTTCATAATATGTTTTAATCCTGCCCTCCACTTTATCACATATACATATAAAAACACTAGAAACCTTAGACTAGCGGAACTCACAACCTCTTTTCTTCTATTTTCTCTTTTTTTCTTCTTCTTCTTTACTGTCACCCACCACCACTCCCCATTAAGGCTAGCACTACAATCACCACCTCTCCTTCTTCAATTACTGCTTTTTCTTCTTCATGTTTCCCAACATCAACAACGTCTGCACCACCACCTTCTACACCAACGGCACCTGTTACATCACCATCGTTAGTACCACCACCTGCTACACCACCATCATCAACACCACCACCTTTTGATTGGGAAAAATTAGAGATTGATATTTGAATACTGCAATTTTAGGGTTCTTAGAAAATTCTTCATTTTTTAATCTTACATTCTTTTCTAATTGTATTGATAAACCACTGTTCTTTTAGATGAAATTGATTTTCTCTGTGTTGATTTAGGGTTGTTAAGAAAACAGCTTTTTTTAAAAAAAATTTAATTTTACCGTGTTTTCTAATTGAATAAATGAATCTGTGTGTTGAAGTAAATTGAGATGTAAATTGATTGATGAATCTCTATTGGGTTTGTTTGATGAGATAAATTGAGTAAACTAATTGAGGAGATGAAATCAAGAGATAAATTTCTCTGTGTTGAATTGAATCTGGCGGATGTGATCTGGAATTTGAAAAACCGAGACTGGCCAATCCGACTGAGAGCGGTTTAAAACCGAGCCGAGGGGTGGTTGGCTCGGTGACGGTTTCAAATTCCAAAACTGACCTATGGTCGGCTCGGTGGACGGTTCTGGCCAAAAACCGGGCCGGCCGGCCGATGTGCAGGCCTAATAATACATGGAGAAGAAGAAGGTTTCTTTGCTTTGAATAAGGTTCAAGGTTTTAAAATGTTAAATATTTTGTTTCTGGAGTCATTATGAAATTGTGTACCCGAACTAACTTCTGATATTTTTACTTCTAAAAGTCGAAAAATGAATTCTTAAGTTGTATCTAAACGGATTTATAGAATACAGTTTCAAGAGACTTTTGAATAGGAAAATACTGATGAGTGCCAAATAGTGCATATTTATACACCTTTTTATTGGCATTTTACTCATCTTTTGCGCTTAAAAATCAGATATTATCCCAGATTCTGTGTTTTCTTTGTTTTCAAGAATAAATATTTGTATTAATTAATTTTGTGTTTTTAGGCAATAAATAAAGCTTGGAGAATGCGAGGAGCCAAAAGAGCGAAGAATTGGAGTCGAGCATCTATGGAGCGAAGCCAAGCCGCGCGTATGCAGTTGCAACCTTGACAAGTAGCAACTCATCTACAAGACATGGGCCCAAGCTATCCATCTCCGGCCGTGACCCGGATCCGAGTCCATCATTTACGAGCCGTTAAGATCTTCACTCGCCACATCCTACGCTCGCTCGGCCTTGCACATCAACGTTTGATGCTCTCGCTCAACAATGAGAATCATCAGCTTATATCCTGAGCCGTTCAGATCTCTATCAGCTCCATCCTACGCTCGCTCGGCTCGTCTCATCATCACTCGATGTCTCCGCCCCACAGCAAAACTACCTATCCCCTACACCTCAGTCGACCATACCCATTCTCTTCTTCCTTTTCTCTTTCATCTCTGCAGAACCCATCCCTCACCTCAACCACCATCTCCTTCCCCCGACAGAGCAAAGCTCTGCTTTTCTCCTCCCTCTCACGACACAACAACCACCACACCACCTCCATCACCCGGCCTACCTCTATCAGCCACTCTAGGTTCACCCATCTCCATCTTAGCTCCTCTCATAACCTAGAAGCTAGGGTTTAGATGATTGAACTTAGGGTTTCTCCAACAACCCCGAGAGCTACAAGACGATTAGACAAGAAAGGAGTGCGTTTCGAGTATGGGTGCGATTGTTTTTTCTTATTTTATCTTTAATTTCGATTTTGAGAATTAGGGTTAGGTATTTTGGTTGCATGTATAAATAGAAGAAGCTGTGTGGAAGATGATTTTAACCACGCTTTGGATTAGCCGGTGCGGTCAATTAGGGTTTAATTTGTAGTCTTAATATGTTTTAATTCCATAATTTGGGGTGTTGTTGAAACCCTGGATTTTATGTTGAGAAAATCGGTTTGATGTTCTTGTTCTTATTGTGCTTAATAGAAATAGGAAAGTAATTAGCTAATTAATCTAACTCTCTTGTGATTGGTCAGATCTTGTAAGAAGACGACCAATACTAGGAGAGTTAGAGTGAAAGGTTGATCAAATCCCCATTAGAAGCGCCAAGGAAGGTGTATGTGCTTAACAATGTATGAGTGATGCTTAGTAAGCAACTAAGGAACTGTGATAGAGTGTCTTGTGATAAGACACTCTATACTAGGGGGAACTAGTGAGATTAGTGATGTATTACTCTTTAGAATCATCCATAGGAAGATATAAGAACATAACATGAATTGAATTGTCTTAGCAAAGAGTCTAGTGGTGGATTCACCACCCTGGTATTTCCCATTGTCACATTTTATTTCTTTTACCTTAGTTTAGAGTCACTAAAACAACTTCAGTCGTTTCTACGACACAAAACATTAGCTCTGTCACTTGTTACATTCCCTGAATTCAGTCAAGTAAGCCTTAGATCAACATTAGCACCACAAGTCTTTGTGGTTCGACTCGTATTTGCCCCGTGCTTCATAACAGACACCGTGCACTTGCGGTATAACCCGTAGGCCATAAATTCATACACTTTCCAGGCCTACCAAGTTTTTGGCGCCGTTGCCGGGGACTTGGCGCGTGCCCTGTGTTCATTGGCTCGCTTCACTGTTTTTCTTTACTACCCCTGTACATATTTACTTCACATTGTTGTTTAACCTTTAGTAGTGTAATTTATAGTCATCTCGTAGTAACTTGTATCTTGTTTTAACCTTTGCAAGCATCTTCTAGCTTAATTTGTGCATCTGTCAATTTTCTTTCTTTATAGTTTAAAGCATACATCTGTAAAATAAGCAACTTGCATTGCATTAACTCCATCTGATCTCTCATTGCATTAACTCCATCTGCATTCTCAAATTAGCATCTGTTGTACTTAGCTGTTAGTTTCCTTAGACTGATATTGTCTTGCTTTGAACTTGCACTTCAGAGAACTGAAAATTTTTGTTGAGCCAGCAGGTACCTGTGCTCCTGTGCTGCTATGCAAGCCAACCCAGGGAAGGTAAAGGAGCAGAACACAGTTTTTGTTGGAGCTTAAACTGGTTGGTTGTTCTAAAACTTCGATGAACCTCAATTTTTATGAATAATAAACCATGTCTCCTGATAACCTAGCTGCTTAGCAAGATATTGCCCAACCCCTTGCAACATAGAGTGCTGTTTTGTTCAACCTTGCAATATTTGAAATTCGTGCAATCTGGGCCTGAGTCGTGAGCATAGCCTGTGCATAACCCATCTGCCCTGGTGAGCCAAGTTCTGCCAGACCCCTGCATCTGCTGCGACTTGTGCATAAGCCCCGAGTTTTGAGCTCAACTGACCTCACTAAGCTTGATGTGATTGTGCTAGCATTGTGTGTCTGCTGATTTGCTACATCTGTGAAACCTAAACCACATTGTACTGAGCTATTAACTTCATGATACCCTGAACTGCAATGTGTGTGCCCACCTGTGCTGGTTAGCCGCATGTGTGATACCCTGGTTGAGTTGAGCCAGTCATTTGCCACACCCTTGCATACTAGCCTGTTGAGCCAGTTACCAAGCATGCTAGACCTTGCCAAATGAATGAATGATATGTATGCTTGCTTGTTGACATTGTGCTAAATCTTACCTAAACTTACCCTGTATGCCCTGGAATCTATGCTTGCATCCTAGTGAGTCATCAGCCTTGTGCCTAGTGCATTGCTCTGTGCCTAGTACATTGCTCTGTGCATAGTGAGTTCTGCCCTGTCCTTAGCTGCAGTACCCTGTAGCTGTGAGCTCTGAGTTGCCATCAACTCAGCCTGTTGACCTGAGCATAACCTGTGCAACCCTCCAGCCTCCTGAAGCTGTGGGGCTTTGTTGCTACTTGGTTAACCAAGTTTGATGCACTACCCTTTAGACATCAGCCAACCTGCAAGCAACCTGTGCAAATTGTGTGCACTCAAACCTGTGCTTGACAACCAGTTTGCACAACTACTGAGTTCTAAACTGAGCTGTGCATAACCAGTGCACACAACTGAAGCAGAAACTAAAAATCTGGGCTGCAAACAGCTGAAGCCCACAAAAGAACCAAAGCAGAAACCCCCAATCACTGGGCTTGCACTCTGCATAACCGGAGCCCACAATCAAAGCTGGGCTAACTGAACCTGGGCTCTACACACAAACTAAGCCCAGCAGACTATGGGCTGTACATTAACCTCGGGCTCTTTGTTTCAAACCGACAGCGGGCTTAACTCATACAGGCTTTGAGCCCACCATAACCCTCGGGCTGGCTTTGCCAAAACCGAGCCCCATTTCAAATTGGGTCAAATCCCAAACATATAATCAACCCAACAACTTGGGCTGCCAAACCAAACTATCAACTGGGCTGGACTTCCCAAACAAACCAAATTCCCTCAAAAACCAAACAACTAGCCCACAACAAACCAATCCCACTAAAACCAAACTTAGTCCACTACAACTGGGCTTTGAGTTCAATTTGAGTTATTAAATCATGTCGGGATTTTGGTCCGCATCCTGGGGGATGGAGACAAATCCCTTAGAGAGCGTGCTTACGAGCACGCTTTCACGAGATGAACCCCCACATACCATATTGATTTTAGGGAATTTTATGCACCTTCTCGGGCCACGACCTCACATACCCTAATCACTATGAGCACATGTATCATCCATCACAGGTTGAGAATGAACACTCTCCTCATACCCAGTCATCACTTCTAGATCAATTAGAAGCTCGACTATCTGGCTTAGAAAGGCAATCACATGAGCAATCTGTCAATTCTAATTCCTCTAGGCAATATGAAATTTATGCATGCACCTTATGTGGTGGCTTAGACCACCCTGCTGAGTACTGTTATATTTTGCATGAATTTAGACAGTCTAGGGAAAACCATGATAATCCAATGTACGAAGTGTCTGGAAGTGACTATTGGGACCATAATCAACCCACACACATGCATCATTCACCACAGTGGGGAGATGAACAATTTTATACTCCCCCAACTCCTAGTTTGCAATCAATAATGGAAACACTCATGGAGCAAAATGCTAGGCTTGAAATGAATGCAATGCATGACCATCAACATAGCAACATGTATGAATTTCCCTTCTCTAGTGAACCTCATGCTCAACCATATAATGAATATCCATATGAGGAATGCATACCCACTAGTGAAGACTCCCCTTCAATGGAACAACTCAAGATGATTCTTCAAAGGAACCTGATTGAGTTACAAAATGATAGGATTGAAAATAGTGTTTCTAGTCTTACTCATGCAACTAAAATTGAATATGAACCTAATCCAGAGGTAGAAGAGTACACTAAAAATACTACAATTTTGAATGGAGAAATGAATTCTTGCTATGATGATGATGATGAATATGAAGAGCATGTGTATTTTGAAAATGTAGTAGAATCTTTAGGTTCAGAGATATTAATTGTCTCTTCTGTGAACCCCATGAATGATGCTTCTTCTAATATTCATATATGTGATGATAATGTGGAACCTGTGCAATTGTCCTATGAAAATGAACATGATTTACCCTCTTTTGACTTTAGGAAAGTGTGTGATGGTACAAATGATTTTAAAAATGAAAACAACTTAGATTTACCTAACCTCTCTCCTGAGTCACAAATTGAAACTCCTCCACCAAACCTAGGTGTAGTTTGTCACAAAATTGCAAAACCAACTTTTCTGAAAATGCCTAATCTAGGCCTAGAGCTTTGTGCTTCCCAAGTCCTCTTGGACTATTTTGCATCAAAGTATACCACTTTTAAGAAGCCAAAGTTGGAATGTGTATGTCTGCCTGTAATTAGCAAAACTCATTTTGAGTTAGACCTTTTGCATGATGTACCTTTAAAATTGCAAGATTTTGTTCTCACAAACACACCCGTTCACAAATTTAGGTTTGGGGGAAACTCCTTCACATCTGCAGTCTTACTTGCACTCTCTTGTTATATCTTTGTAAGGCTGTTGATGTTTGTACATATTTTCTATTGGGTTGATCCTCAACTCTTTAGATTGTTGGTTTATGGTGCATTTTCATTGTATATATCCAGTAGGACTTGTTAAATTTTTCTTTTCTTGATTCGGTTGAGTCTTCTTGCGCATATATTATGCTAACCCAATATGATCTCCACTGAGAATGTTGGATTTTAGCCTTGACTAATGAAGCTCAACCTTGCTCCCGTGACATACCAGGTAATCTCTTCCCTTTTATCTTTTCAGGCATAGTTCTCATGGTATGTGATTTGTTTAATTTTTTTCCTTCTGTTGACACATTGAGGACAATGTTTGATTTAGGTTTGGGGGTGAATTTGCATATAGAGTTTTTTAGTCTTTTTAATTTTTAGTCTTTTATTTTATCTTTTAATTTAAAAAAAAAAAAAAATTCAAAAATTCAAAAACTTTTTGCAAATAAAAACCTCCAACTTTTAGAGATTTTAGAGTCACTAGCATGCTTCTAGCTATGTTTACATAGAGAATCTGACCGAAATAACAAAAGTTAGAAGTCTAGGAGAACACAATCGGGTTCCTTAGTTGATTAGAGCGTTAAAGTTGGATTTAACCATACCGGAGGGCGAATTAGGTGCTGTTTAGATATTCGGTAGTAGAATTGTGATCACCCATAGTGGAGACTACCCATTCTACATCAAGTGAGGCACCAACCTTCAATTTTTTGCAACTTTCTAGAAAAGCTGTTAGAGTGTGTGTCACCGTACGTAAATTAGGGTAGGAATGGTGAGCTACCCAACTTCGCACCAATTTCAGCACTACTTTTGATCTCTTGAGTGCTAGTTTTTGTCAATCATGAGGGTGACGTCTAAAGATGAAAACTCCTTCTAAATACCGATTTGCCGTTAGCATCACTCTCTCTCTCAATCAGCAAGACCCATAGAAACACATCATCGTCGGCAAACGGAGCGGCATCAGAATATTGAAAGAAAAATTGATATAGTCCAAGGTTTATGTGCAACAAAGAAAAGAAAATAGGATGAGAATTAATAAAATTTATAAAATCAAGACAATACAAGTTGTGAAAAAAAAATTGAGTGATAAAGTCCTTTGTCCATGGAGTTAGTTGTTTCATTATTTGTATTTGTATTTTTATTTTCACTTATTATAAAAAAAAAAAAAAAAAAAAAAATCAAAAGTCAAAAAAATATTGTAGTTTATTTTCTTATTTTTGCTACCACCATGGTAAAGAAGAGTTCAAAAAGAAAAATCCAAACAACAAGGAATTTGAGTAGAAAAGTTAAAAATTGTCAAGTTTGTGAAGTTTAGAAGTTCGTCATCAACATTTGAAGACCGAAGACCGAAGATTGAAGACGTTTCTATGGTTTCTTATGAGAGAGTGATATTAATTACCGATCGGGTGAGAAGTGAGTGAGTATTCCCACCCCTTGCTAATGGTTGATTTCCTTTCTTAGAGATCATTAGAAAAAGATTCTTTTTGTCCACACTTTTGTGGAATCTCCAGATTTTATTTCGGAAGGTTATCCTTCTTACCTACAACGTGTGCAGGATTTCTCTCTTTATTCCTGCTCGCACACATGAGAGACTAAAAGCGATCTTTTGAGTGCAATTATCATAAAACCCTAATGGTGAGGCAGAAGTTGAGACTTATGATCACAATCGAATCCGAGTTCTTTCATATGGTATGGTTACTTCTCGCTCAGCACTTAAGGATGAGAATGCGTTCTTCGATAGTTCTAACTTCTGTTACTAGCATGCAGAAACTCTATGTCCTCATAGCTCTTAGGATGCTTGAGACTCTTTTACACTTTGAAGTTGGAGAAGGTTTTGTGGGTACACCTCTGGTAAACCCTCACGAGACTACAACTCGTCCACTAGGGACACCTAGGGGTTTAAAGGCTTAGTGCATACGCTAAATGCATTCGAGAGACTGCTGACGAGGGGTATAGTTAGGATTTCTTATTTTTCTGTTTCACTTGAGGACAAGTAAAATTCAGGTTTGGGGGTATTTGATGAGTGCCAAATAGTGCATATTTATACACCTTTTTATTGCCATTTTACTCATCTTTTGCGCTTAAAAATCAGATATTATCCCAGATTCTGTGTTTTCTTTGTTTTCAAGAATAAATATTTGTATTAATTAATTTTGTGTTTTTAGGCAATAAATAAAGCTTGGAGAATCTGAGGAGCCAAAAGAGCGAAGAATTGGAGTCGAGCATCTATGGAGCAGAAAGCCGAAGCCCGCGCGCAACAGTTGCAACCCAACAAGTAGCAACTCATCTACAAGACATGGGCCCAAGCTATCCATCTCCGACCCGTGACCCGGATCCGAGTCCATCATTTCTGAGCCGTTAAGATCTTCACTCGCCACATCCTACGCTCGCTCAGCCTTGCACATCAACGTTTGATGCTCTCGCTCAACAGCAGAATCATCAGCTTATATCCTGAGCCGTTCAGATCTCTATCAGCTCCATCCTACGCTCGCTCGGCTCGTCTCATCATCACTCGATGTCTCCGCCCCACAGCAAAACTACCTATCCCCTACACCTCAGTCGACCATACCCATTCTCTTCTTCCTTTTCTCTTTCATCTCTGCAGAACCCATCCCTCACCTCAACCACCATCTCCTTCCCGACCAGAGCAAAGCTCAGCTTTTCTCCTCCTCTCCCTGACACAACAACCACCACACCACCTCCATCACCCAGCTACCTCTATCCGCCACTCTAGGTTCACCCATCTCCATCTTAGCTTCTCTCATAACCTAGAAGCTAGGGTTTAGATGATTGAACTTAGGGTTTCTCCAACAACCCCAGCAGAGAGCTCTGAAGACGATTAGACAAGAAAGGAGTGCGTTTCAGAGTATGGGTGCAATTGTTTTTTCTTATTTTATCTTTAATTTCGATTTTGAGAATTAGGGTTAGGTATTTTGGTTGCATGTATAAATAGAAGCTGTGGAAGATGATTTTAACCACGCCTGGATTAGCCAGTGCAGTCAATTAGGGTTTAATTTGTAGTCTTAATATGTTTTAATTCCATCAGCTGGGGTGTTGTTGAAACCCTGGATTTTATGTTGAGAAAATCAGTTTGATGTTGTTGTTCTTATTGTGCTTAATAGAAATAGGAAAGTAATTAGCTAATTAATCTAACTCTCTTGTGATTGGGTTGTCTTGTAAGAAGACGACCAATACTAGGAGAGAGTTAGAGTGAAAGGTTGATAAAATCCCCATTAGAACTGCCAAGGAAGGTGTATGTGCTTAACAATGTATGAGTGATGCTTAGTAAGCAACTAAGGAACCTGTGATAGAGTGTCCTGTGATAAGACACTCTATACTAGGGGGAACTAGTGAGATTAGTGATGTATTACTCTTTAGAATCATCCTTAGGAAGATATAAGAACATAACATGAATTGAATTGTCTTAGCAAAGAGTCTAGTGGTGGATTCACCACCCCGGTATTTCCCATTGTCACATTTTATTTCTTTTACCTTAGTTTAGAGTCACTAAAACAACTTGATCGTTTCTACGACACAAAACATTAGCTCTGTCACTTGTTACATTCCCTGAATTCAGTCAAGTAAGCCTTAGATCAACATTAGCACCACAAGTCTCTGTGGTTCGACTCGTATTTGCCCTGTGCTTCATAACAGACACCGTGCACTTGCGGTATAACCCGTAGGCCATAAATTCATACACTTTCCAGGCCTACCAAATACCTTGAAGCATGTGTGTTAGGGTACACGGAGAACGTACAACAAGATTCTAGATTGTAATATACGAGGAGTCTTTTTTCCTTAAAACATTAAACGCCTAATACGATAATGGATGTTTCTCTTATGATACAAATAATATATTTAATGTTAATGTAACATATGAATAGAGCTTGTATCCCTTGTATCAAACGCAATCTCCACAACGACAAACTCTTTGAAAGAAATTCTCAAATCTTTCAGGTTAATTTTTGTACTATTAATGTTTGTTGTATCGAAGCTCAGATCACAAGCATTCGAGCATCTGATCTCAAACATGTAGGGGTATATTTGTATTCCCAAACAAGCAGTCGTAAATATACTTTTATTTCTTTATTTCTACAAGGGAGAACTAACAAACAAAGAAAATGTAAACAAGAGATTGCTATCACCATAGAAAAGACCACTAAACGAAAAAAAAGGGGTTCATATATCCTATTCACCAGGTTAAAGCCTCGACATATAAAGAAAGCCTAGTCATGGAATGAGCACCTCATTTTGGATAAAAGCGTAGTCAACAGAATCAGATTCTGCTCCAAGTCTTTGATTTTCATGAACTTATTTCCGGGCTGCTAACGATAGTATTCACTCAATCTATTTAAGAAATTAATCACCGCAAGAGTCATTTTATATTGTAAGCTTTCTTAGATCGATCAGTTTGTGCAGTAAGGGAGAGAACAAAAATAACATCAGCTAGCAACTTCAGTTCAGACACAACTTGTAGCACCTAAGGGTATGGAAGAAACATCTTTGAAGATAGAGTTGCATTAATTTGCAACAGTTTCATTTACACAAATTCAGATAGAGTTGCATTAATTTGCAACAGTTTCATTTACACAAATTCTAAATATTTATATTGTCTCTTATAACTCTGTTGACCAGTCGAACTTATGCATGGGTGGGACATGATCTCACCCTAACTGGGCGAACATATAACATTGGAAATAATTTCTAAAAACAAATCATGTCTGATACCGATAGTATTCTTCCCTTAATGGACAAACTAAATGCAACTATCCATGGCTGCCATTATCCAAAGTTTGAAGAAACCTCAGTGAACACAAAACAGAAACTTAAAAGATGATGTAAACTCACATGGCTTCATATCAGTGTCATTTATTCGTTATCTCTTTATCTACTCGTCAAATAAGGTGTTTCTCCCAACCTATTTCTGACCGGATACAAAACCAAAATGAAGTAATTCTTTTGATTATCAATCTGGGTCGTCTTTTCCATCATTTAAATAACAAAAACAAGGATTGTTCGAGATATTTTTGATCAATGAAATTCTTCGAGTCAAAGATAAGTTCACAAAATTTGGATTCTTCTTACAGTGGCAAGGTTTGAGTTATGAAGAATTGTGTGCAACGAAATTCACAGTTAAAAAATATACTATCTTATATTAGAAGTTAACTAGAAAAAGGAATTTTGTTTCTTCTTCCGAACCGAATTTAGAATAAAGGTTAAAACTGGTAATTTATATTTCCACCATAACACCCATAACGAAAAAGCCCCATTTGTCCTGATTTTACAAAAACTAGTTTCTCAACCGTGCAATGCACGGGCCTATATCTCGCTTACGAAATATTGGATTAGCATTTTAAAATTTATTTCATCAAAAACTAATAAAAGTTTAATAATCTCTGACCTTTGAAACTATTAAAACATTTAGCAAACTAATTGAAAACCATGCATTACAAAATAATAATTAGAAAGTTGTGAGGTTGGCTGTGCAACTTCAATTTTTTTTCATTATAATTTATACCAATTTCACAAATTGATAAAAAGTTATTATATGCTAGTTTTTTTTCCAAATTTTAAAATATATTTTCGGGTTTCAGAGTTCATGTTTTCATTTTTTTATTTACCATGCCTCTCTTAGTGCACCCAATTATTATACGTCGTTATTAAAAAAAGAAAAAATAAACTTGATCATCAACTTATTTTGTTGGTATTGTACTATATTCATCAAGTAGGAATTTTTTTCGGTGCCTTCCGTGGTCTTTTGTCAAGTTATGGTATTTGCAAAGGAACAACGTGTTTTGATCACGGGGTTAATGTTGTGTACTTTTATGTTTCGCTTTGGAAATATAGATACCGTACTATGAATGAGAAATATGGTTTATGAATTTAGACTTAAGTCCACTTTATTTAAATGATATTTTCTTACTGACATTTTCAGCAAAATCTGTTCACGTATATCATATCTGCAATCTTCAACAGAGGCAGTAAAACATAAAGATATCATTGACTATGTTCTTCTCTATTCTCTTACCTACATTTTATTTCCTAAGTGAGAAGCAGACCCGTTAGTATCACTAAAGTATTACTAAAAGACTAAATAGTCAGTGTTTAATTTTTTTATTAAAAACTTAAGACAAAATAAGTTAAATTAAAAAGTTAAAGTATTAAGTTTTCTAAAACGACCGTAGTATAAATTATTTCTCCACTATTCACAGTCAACAACAAACACACTCTTTGTATAAGTAAAAAATAAATACCATAATATAAGTAAAAAAATAAAATAGCATAAATTCGTTATGTAATTCAACAAAATACACAAAGTGAACCTGTATTTAAGTCTTTTTGGCGATTTATCCTTGTTAGTTCTGGATCCCGTGGTGGCTGTCTCGGCACCGCATTTGATTGCCAACTTCCTTTACGTAGGTACTAAAAGTGCATTTGAACACTATGTACATACACTTGCATTGAGATGGTTTTCCTTTTCCAACCATAATTAAATTCTCTCACATATAAGTTTTGCATTTGTATAATTCAACAGTGTACACAATCTCCGCCTGCATGTAGAGGTGTAAAACGTCAAAGAGCCAAGACAACCTGACCCTTGAAATCACATGCTTAGCGTGCTATGTGCCGGAGATTGTGACGTGCCGTGATGTGCCGTGCTAGAAGGCGTGCTGGGATGGGTTGTGCCAGAAAAATAAACGTGTTTTGTCGTGCTATGCCAGGCACATTTATTTTATATTCTCCAATATAAATGTTTTCCAAATATTTAGGTACTATATGTTTTATTATGGAAATAAGTTTAACATAACGATAGTAAAATGTCAATAATTGGCTAGAACAAAAGGTTTATTTTGTGAAATATACACAAAGTGTGATGTATTATGCCATGTTTTATAGTATTTTATACGTATTATGTCGTGTATTCTTAACGTGTTGTGTTGTGCCACGTGCTAATCCGTGCCGCGTCTATTATGCCGATTAGTCAAACTCAGCACGTCCCATTTAACTAACGTGATGTGTCGCGCTGGCCTAAGTCACATGCTGGGATGGGCTGGGCTGGGCTGTGCTCAACTTTTAGCGTGTTGTGTGATAGGTGTAGAATACACCGTATTTAATATCTAGTATTTATGCTTTCTTTGCGAGTTTTCTTGAAAATTACGTATCTTATGTTTACTTTTGAGTTTATTAGGTGCAATGGAGTCATTTGGAGCAAAAAGAAGTGAAAATAGCTACAAAAGTGAAGTCACAAGTGAAGAAGGGCCAAAGACCCATTGGAACTCGTTCAAATATAAGATTTCTACTTTTCATTGTGTAGAGGACGAAAAGATGAAGCTAATGGCGAAAAAACAGAGTCATTCTGAGTTCGTATGAAGAAGTTATGAGCAAAACAAGAACTTGGAAGACTAAGGGCAAAATGGTCATTTTGAAGGGAAGTGTTATTGGCACCCCCATTGTATGTTAAGGGGTAGTCATTCTGTTAAGGGGTGTACTGGTTGAAAGGTACTGCTAAAGGCAGTCGACTCATTTAATGGGGGAGGCCATAATACAAATAATATTAAAGGCGCCAAACACGGGACTGTCATCATCTTCTCCGATACAAAAGAGTCATGCACGTGCATTGCGATCAGATGGAGCCGGAGCTGTACATTGATGGCAGGGAAGAGTGAGAGATGGAGTTAGAAGATGTCATGGTGATCGACAGAAGATAAAGAGAAGTGGGAAGCTCGAACTTCTTTCATTATCATCGTGAACTCGATAGAAAACAGGGTATGATGGTTGATCGCTGCTGATGATAATGATGTGATGAAGAGGAGGTCACGGTGGTGCCGTGGCTGGTGATGATAGGAATGAGAATGAAGAACTCGAACTATGGTGATGATTTTCTCTGCCATTGGCAGCGAATGATGATGGAATGGTTGTTCGAGATGGAGTTTAAAAGAGAGAGAGCAAAGACAGGCAATGGCAAATGTTGCCATCGGTGATTGATGATCAACTGGCAGTGAACCTGAGAGATTGAAGTTGAGCATGGCTCGAGTTGGTTTCTAGCCATTACATGCCATTACCGATGAAGACAGAGATGAAGGATGGTGTTGTTGGTCGTGGGTTGGAGTTTGCTACCATTTATCGGAATTTGATGATGCTCGGTGATGAAGCAACTATGATGATGGTAATATGTGTTTACGTGGACGGGGAATGATGACCGCGACTGGTGCAATCGAGTTTGTCATGGTGATGAAGCTGGTGGATTGATCGTGCTCGAGTTTGTGGAGCTATATGAGCAGTGGTTGCTCGCTGGAACTACATAGAGAAGGTGGAACTCGATCTGGGATTCAAATCAGTATGGACTCGGGTTTTGCTGCTGCCGTTGGCGATAAATGAAGAAGCGGGACATCGATGCTGTTGTTCATCATGATAAGTTGATCAGAAAGAATTGGTTGTGCGAGCTTGGAAGATTTGGACCTCGAGCCAAACAGGGAACATGTGGAAATATCGAAGTTGAATAGGATACGGAGCTAGGGATGTAGTGATTTTTGTGACCGAGAAACTAGTTGAGAACTGTTGAGATGAATATGGAGAAAAATTCCGGGCAAAGATAAGATTTAATGCGGAATGGGAAAAATATGAGTTCGGTATAACATGGAAGTATCACAGATGGATGAGTCTTAGCAAATCCATGGCTCACACAAGCCCTACTGAATTATCAAGCAAATCGAAGCCCCGTGTATATTATACTACAAAAGTTCGTGCTACATCGAATCATCAACACATGTTTTCTCCAGCGACATTTAAACACGGTTGACCGAGGCTATACATCCTTATCACTTAAGGATTTGTCGCACTTTGAAGCCTATATAAGGCAAGTAGCCGAGCAGAGGGGGAACAACTCTGGGGGGAGAAAAATACACAGAACTTTTGGGGATAATCTTTTATTATCTTTTATCTTTTATTATTATCTTTTTGCCTCTACTTTGTTTTCTAGGGTTTAGAACCATGAAGTCTTTTCTCTTTCTTCTTGTTATGAACTCCATGAATATGAGCTAGAGTTTTCTTTTGGTTATGAATTAGTTGGATTTCCAAACATGAGTTTTTGTGCAATAAATTAGTTTTTCTCTCATATTATCGTTTATGATTCACCATTAATATTGTTACATGATTTGAATGCTTGTTTAGTCGAGTCGCGAATCGATTGAGTTTGCTTTCATCTTTATTGCTAGATTAGGGTTATTATACGCAAAAGTGATAATTCCTGATTGCAAGTAGCATAAATAAGATTATAGTTTGTAGTGATATATTCTTATGATCTTATGTGAACCATAACCTTTGTTAAATCGGATTAGTGCTTTTATACGTTCGATTGCTTTGATTGGCCTGATTTCATAGAACCTATTGCATCTAGGGAATTAAACTTGATTAGTGCTTTTACACGTTAGGTTGTTCCTTTAGATAGAATTCATATTCGCATATTTTAATGTGTTTGTTGATGACAAGAGGAGATTAGCGGGATATTCTTGCGATCAAGGTATTTTAGGGCCTTTGATAAAAGTTGAGATTAAAATATCAATTCTAGTTATTGTGTTGAAAACATGTTTGTGATTGAAGACGAAATCCATGACCAATACTTTCTCATCCTTGATTTGCGTGTTTACTTTTTATTGTTTGCTTTTATTTAGTTTATTATATTAAAATCACAAGACCCCCGGTGTTATTCATAGGAAACCGAAACAATTTGACAACCTAGACCTCTCTGTGGGAACGATCCTTTCTTGCCCTTGCTTCATTATATATTTTGAGTAGTAAGAAAGTGTAATTTATATTTGTGTCGGCTGACAACCGGTCATTGTGCTGTGCTCATGTTGGCACAGCCCAATTTACACCTCTTCCTACATGGGATTGCATCTATCCGCATTCGATGTTCTACCCTTGCTTCTAGATCCATCCTTGGCGATTTTGGAACTGCTCCAAATATATTCCTCCTACGGAAACTAAAAACGCAAATAAAACTAAACCAAATTTTACAATTTCATTACACTGAACAAAAACAAACAAACATATAAAATATTGGATATGAACCAGTGTAGTCAAAATCGCTCTCCAAGGCCGATTACTCGCTGAGTAATCGCTACAGGCTATATGATCGAGGCGATTTCCGATTCCAAGGTATTTCTGATTTTTAGTGATTAAGATGGATGATTCTGCCGATTTGGATCGATTTTTGATCAAAACGAGTGAACGATTTTTCCGAGTTGGCCTTCTATGTACTAAAATCAGAAAAGAAAATTTTTATAACCCTTAATATGGGAGTTATCATATAAAAACCTCTAAATACATGATAAATACGTTCAATATAATAATATTACACATTTAATTACATGACAGTGTTAAAATTTAATTTAAATTAGGTACAAATCATGACTTATGAGCGGCAATGTATAAGTCTCTAGTAAATATATTCCGAGTATTAGACCGAGTTTTGGAGATTTCCAAGTCCGAACTAATTGCTCCTCGCTCCAAGCTCCCCAACTGAGTAGGACCGAGGAACGATTTCAAATACTTTGATCTGAACCAAATTGGATTCCACAAGTTTTATTGCTTCTCACTGCTCCGATATCACACCCGTACGTGTCAATTTATACACTCTTGCTTGATCCAGAGTTAGAGTTAAGCAGCTCCAACCTCCTAACTTAATTATTTAACTGATTTACTCGAGGATTTTCGTGTTACATACATGTTATTATATCAACAAAAATATTTTTTGTTCCCACGAAGTTGAAAATACAAAAGCAGGCACACCAGTTGAATCTGCATTTTTTGAAACAAAAGTACTTGAACGTTCGATTTGACTTTCCCATCCATCATCCCGTCAGAGAAATATTACATGCTCACAAAACCGAAGTATTTCCAAATACTCTAAAATAAATCTATTAAGAAGATAATCATGCATCTAAATTCGCAAAAAAACATTTCTACCTATTCACAATGTATATACTATTAAACTTAATTTACAAAGTTTCCATCTCCGTTTCTATCTATTTCCCATAACTTCAGTTTCTCATCTCCACACCCTAGTTTCTGTCTCATATCCCATATACGAATATAAAACCTCAGATCAAGCACGAAGGATATTAAAATGGAGAAATAAATTACTGGCTAACTTATCTATATTTGATCGCATGCACCACACAAAATGACCCTAGTAATCACCAGCAAGTTACTCTAAGGCTAAGTCTTATGGGCTAGATATCTAGCTGCTGGATTGGCCATCCACGTCAGCCTGGGAAACCTCCTAAGTCTTATGGGATGATGAATCTAGCAGCGGAACGCTGAATAATACAGCGTCAAACGCCGAACCGAACAGCGTTTGACTTGGTCAACTAAGTAGACAACGCTGAACTGATCAACGTTTGTAGGAAGACTTGGACTAGACTTATATTTTCTTTCTTTTCTTTCAAAGAGAAAGAAAGAAAGTAGTAATAAATACACGCAATAGGACACGCAACTGCAACAAGAAAGGAAATCATGATTCCTTTGTTACTTTGTTCTCTCATTTTGAGGGATAAAGAGAGATTAATATCCTGGCCGTATTAACTTTTTTATTGCTAGCCTAGTTTTGTTAGCCTAGTAATAAATTATTGCTAGCCTAGTATTTTGACCAGCAGTAGTGAGTAATAAATTATTGCTAGCCTAGTATTGTTATCGATGGATATTGAAGTGACATTGCCTTTCCAGAAAAGTAATAAAGAATAAAAACTCAAACGCTGAATGGAACAGCGCTCAAAAAAACGATGAATTGTTCAGCGTTTATGCCTTGGAATATTCGCAAAACGCTGAACTGTTCAGCGTTTGGACCACTTTTTGGACGCTGAATCATTCAGCGTTTCAATCTCGCTGCTAGTTGAACTGCGAGCACTTGCTAGGAGAGAGAATTAGACAGAAGTAGTGTTAACTTTATCTCACAATTATTTTTTGATTTGCAACAATTTTTGACCAATCTAGCAGTTCAATCTAGCCCATAGGACTTAGCCTAAGTCCACCCCAAACTTACATGTTTTTTTATGCTGCAATGAAAACCGAGAACAACTAACTTGAAATTTTAAGCAATAGATATAAGTGCTTATCTCGAATCACCATCATTTGCCTAGTATTTCTAGCCAAGTACTCACACATAAGCATTAGCACAAACGACTGCATGTATATGAAGGTATAACCCAGAGTCCGGATCAAATATTCTAGTATCCCTAATCCAGTATCCCAAGATCGTAGAGGTTACATTCGAGCATTTATCTCATGCAAGCTCGACTCAAAAGAGAGCTATCACATATGACGGGCCTGAAGTAAACACCTGAGGCAACTTCATGCAGTGAGAAGTTCAAGGATAAAGAAAACAAAAATAACATAAATTTATTGCAAATTCCAGATTTATTCTTAACATTTTCTAGAAAAGGTAGTTGTTTATCATTAAGCAATAAAATAAGTAAAGAGAAAAATGAAGCACACATTTTTGTTTCCTTTATAAAAGAATATTCAAGAGAAGTCCACTAAAAATAAGGAGACGCTAACTATTAAGGCGTAAGGTTAATGCACCAATAAGGTTGGATCTGAAGTAACCACTCTTTTTGGTTCCTCGGCATGTTAAACTTTTTTTGTTGTTGAAGAACACTCCGTATGACAACAGTTTGCAGTGAGGTAGTGGAGATTAGTTTTAATTTCAGTTTTAATAAGAACTTGTTACCCCCTCTTAGGTTATTTTTTGGTCGTTCACAACAACCTTCGGACCACAGACTATAAACGCCGTCTAGGAAGAAAAAAGCCAATTATGTTCAAGCAACTTGATCAGGAAGGCAGTCGTATGGAAAAAGGAAAAAAATGTGATGCCACAGAATACATGTGGAAATAAAATATCTAATATCATTATATGATGTTAGGTTATGCCTTGACCAAGGGAACAGAAAAATCTGATAACCTAAATACAGTCAGTGATAATAAATTAAGCATATACTTAAAGCTCAAGTCAGTTCTTACCAAGGATGAGTTGAGCAAGCTGCATAAATGCCCTGCAAGAACTCTCCGCATTGCGTAAAAACATCTTCATGAGTATCATATTCTCTCTTATGGCCAGTATCTTTTCTGTCTGACGGCTAACAATAATAATTTAGTTCCTTGCATAGAAACTGAAAACCAAAAACCAGATATATTCAATGGATGTGAGTTTTTGTGCACATAAGAGATGCTACCTGTAAATGAGCATCCACAAAGATTTGAAATTTGCGAAGACTATTTTTAGTGTTAATCGTATGTTTTCCTGGATACCCGCAAAACAAAGAATACATGCAAAACAAACAACTACATATCAGTAACCAAAACCCCAATCAATAACAGTAAGAAAGGAAAAAAAAACCTAGAAAAAAAAAGCAACGTGCAAACGATAGTTTGGCTTTTGCGCGAATTCCTTTTCCAGAGAGATACATGTAAAGCTTACCTAAAATCATCGGAGTAAGAACACCATCACCATCTTAATGATAGTTTATGAAATAGTTTGGCTGCTCGAATGTCTTTTCCAGAGAGATACTTGCTAAAGCTTACCTGAAATCATCGGAGTAAGAACACCATTTTAATGATAGTTTATGAATATGATGCATCAACATTTATTCAATCTCTATTATTGTAATTGAACCACTAAGAAACATTAAGATATGAAAAGAGAGAATGAGCTTCACCAAAATTTCTCCACGCCATGACCACGACTGGGAATGCAAAAAAATTTGGATGCGTTTCGTATCAGACAACAAAACCCTAAAGCAGAAGGGAAAAAAAAATGTTACAAGAGAGTAGCGTATCAGACAACAAAACCGTAAAACAGAAGGGAAAAAGAAAACATTAGAAGAGAGTAGCGGCACCGTAACACTAAGATTTGGATTTTGCTCGAGTGTTTTATATAGAGACTCACCAAGTCTAATAGTTCCATAAAAAAAAATCATTTTGGAAATAATACAATAAATATCTCAAAATTGACATAATTTCTATAAATTTGGACAACCATATTTATTTGTTGCAAAAGTTCCCATACATATTTTATTCTTTAAATATTATCATTTTATTCTTTAAATATTATAATTTTTTTTAGACTATTTTATATGCCATTTTATTATTTATTTGTCAATAATAAAAATAAAAACAACAAAACTGTAGAGAAAAAAGAATTAAAAATCAAAAGGAAAGCGAAAAGAATTACCTAAGCTGATTTCCAAAGAGAAAAGGAGCATGCATCATCAATTCCATCGGTTGCCCTGCACTACTTTGAATACCTACAGAATGAACGGCAATGCCTGCCCATACAAAAATATACAAATCATGAATTATACCTCGAGTCAGTATTCGTGATCATCACATGTTTTGATCTATTGTCAATATAGCAAGAAGTGGTACACCAACAACTTTGCAGATCAAAAATCACCATTATGTTGCTAAAAAACTGAGAATTAAAAAAACAATACCCTAGAAGATAAAAACATCTCTAAAATTTGATGAGTGCTTTATATAGAGAGCATCCAAGACCAAGATTTCCTAGACAAAATAATCTCGGTTTAGGAAAAATATCCCTAGTTTAGGAAATAACACTCTAAAAGTTAGGAAACCTTTATAATTTTGGATAGCTCCATTATTCACATTTCGCCATAATTAGTGGTTGCAAATATTTTTGGATCAAAATATATACTTAGAGCTTCTCCAATGGTATGTGTGTAGAGATAAATGTCAAAATCCACCTAGGATGCACATCCATTTTCCCTAAAATCATTCTCCAACCCGGATGTCATAAATCAATGTATGCATGACTTTAGGTAGAAAATGTCAAGGGGAATGTCTAGTTTCCCACATTCCCCTTGACATTGTCTACCATCCTAGTCAGATTTTTTAAATTAAAAATATATTTTATTCACTAAAATAAATTCTAATACAATAAATAATCATTTTTAGATCTAATAAAATCTTAAAATTACTATAAACATAAAATTTACATTTAATAGGAAAATGATCACAAACAACACCTTGGAGATGAATAACTTTTTTCATCTAAACTTATGGAAAATTTGGAATAAAGATGTCTTGTTTGTGTTGCCACATAGGAAATACATACAACAACCATTGGAGAAGCTCTTACATATCAACATACGACAAAAACGACTTTATTTAAAAAATTATTTTAGACGTATTTTATTTCTAACTAAGGATGCAAATATTTTTATATAGAAAATATATTTCATATCAAAAGATAACAAAATTGTAGAATCTGAAGGACCAGCTAGGTGTAAACTCCATTTCCTCTCGGTGTAAACTCGATTTACATGCTTGGTATCTTGACGACGGTACTATTGTCGGAGATACTCTGGAGGTTGCCAGAGCTTTGAAGATTGTAGAATCTGAAGGACCAGCTAGGGGACTGCATCTCAATATCAAGAAGACAGAAGTTTTCTGGCCCACTCTCGATCCTCGTAGTCTCGAGGAAGGTATTTTCCCCAGAGATATTGGGAGGCCGAGCAAAGGGGTCAAACTTTTGGGTGGACCTGTGAGTTTGGACATGGACTTCATGAGCGACATGGTTTTGGGTAGGGTGAACAAGACTATTCAATTAATGTCGGCTATCAAAAAGCTCAAAGATCCTCAGAGTGAGATGTTGTTTGCCCATGGCCGCAACCGTGTCGGTGTTTCAGATTATATTTTGCTATGCGCACCACCAATCCTGCCGCTATACAACGAGCCTGACCTCTTTGACGATCACTTACTCAAGTATTTGAGGCTTCTGATAACGGGAGATGGAGCTGGTTTCGGTCCTCTGCAACAGAGATTAGCTACGTTACCTATCATAGATGGGGGGCTTGGTATTTATACTATGGCAGACACTCGATTTTACTGTTATCTTGCCTCCCAGAGTCAGACGGCCTCTTTGCGGAAGGTGATACTTGGTAGTTTGTTTCCTGCTGATAGTGGTGCTGCTTACAAGATAGCTCTTCAGAATTTTACTCAGGTATGTGATTTGCCTCCTACTTACTGCGTCGACGACACTGCCCCTCCCTCTATGCACTCTTTGGCAGTTACGTATTTTGGCGCGGTTAAGAAGCGAATCCCTGTCCAGTTTACTTTATCTGCTAGAGACTCTGTGCTATGGCAATGCAACCAGATCAAGCATGCTCAGGACTATCTCTTGGCTGTCCCGGTTAGTGGTCTCGGTCAGTGCCTTGGCCCCCGACAGTTCAGGGCTGTAGTTTGCTATCGTCTTGGTATTCCTTTGTTCGTCGAAGGGGGGTTATGCTCTTGTTGTGATAAACCTATGGATATCTTTGGCGATCATGCGCTTCATTGTGCTAAAGATGTTGGGATTAAGTTTCGTCATGACTTAGTTCGTGATTTAGCTACTGATATCTGCTACAAAGCCTGTGTACCTGCACGTAAGGAAGCGAATCTGGGTATTTTATCAGATGATAACAAGGATTTAAGGCCAGCCGATATCCTTGTACTTAATTGGGAGAACGGCAGGATGTGTGTATGGATGTCACAGAGTCTCTCCCTTCACCGGTGACGGTGTTCGTGCTTTTATTCCGGGGCAGGCTATATCGAAGGCAATCGCGCGTAAGCGCACCAAATATTTGTCTGATTGTGTTGCACATGGATATGGTTTGGGTGTCTTAGCTTTTACTACTCTAGGAGAGCTTAGTGATGATTTTATTTCTTTCTTCAAGCGTCTAAAGAATTGTTTGGTTAGCAATGACGCTGGTAGTGGTTTAGGTAGCTTTATTTTCCATAGGTTGGGTGTAGTTATTCAGAAAGGAGTTGGAGCCCAGCTTGTTGCTCGGCTACCAACCAAAGGTGTTGTAATTTAATGAACTCAACATATTTATAAGCTACTTCATTTATTAACAAAATAATAAATTGTTTTATTGATCTATTTTTATTTTTAGAATGTTTTTATTTTTGGTTACAGCATGAACAAAATTAAGAAAAGTAATATGAAAGTGAGGTTTATTATTTTGTTATTGCTTTGATTTTTGTATGCTACAACAGATTCTAACAATTGTTTAACTTTTACATTTGGACATGATCACTAAAAAATTTATTCGTAAGAAAGACACAACATCGGATTCAAAGGTTGGTACCCACAACCAATTTGATCAATTTTATTTTTTCTTATTTTTCATCGGAAGTGTAATCTTATCCTCTAGTTTTAATAATGGATTGAATAGAGTTGTAATTAGGAAAAGAATGATTCTCAGAATTGTAACTGACAATGGACATTGGACTTTTTTTTTATAGTTTTTTTATTCATTAATTATGTGGTTGATTCTGTGATTGATGCTTGATTGATTTAATTTTTATCTTTACGATAAAATCGTGAATGTGTGATATTTTTGATTGAATGTATTTTTAATAATATTGTATTTTTTTGAGATAATTGCTTTAGGAAACAAAAAAAATACATTTTCCATTTTAAAAAATGTTGTGGGATCAGAAAATATATTCCACATTTCCCATTATTCCACGTCAAGTAAATTTCCTTTAAAAGAATTTGGTGGGCCAGAATCAACCAGAAGCTCCGGTTAACCACAGCGCTCGAAGAGTCCAAACTCTATTTTTATATAGATCTCTAAAAGTTAGGAAACTTTTATAATTTTGGATAGCTACATTTTTCACATTTCACCATGATTAGTGGTTGCATTTTTGTATCAAAATATATACTTACATATCAACATACGACAAAAACGACTTTATTTAAAAAAAAAAATTTAGACCTATTTTATTTCTAACTAATGTTGCAAATATTTTTATATAGAAAATGTATTACATATCAAAAGATAACAAAATAATAAATCGTTTTATTTTTCTATTTTTATTTTTAGAATGTTTTTATTTTTGGTTACAACATGAACAAATTAAGAAAAGTAATATGAAAGTGAGGTTTATTATTTTGTTATTGCTTTGATTTTTATATGCTACAACAGATTCTAACAATTGTTTAACTTTTACATTTGGACAAGATCACTAAAACATTTATTGTAAGCTTTCCTAGATTGAACAGTTTGTGCAAAGAAAGGAGAGACCAAAAATAACATCAAGAACTTGATTGGACAATAACTGGTAGCACCCAAGGGTATGGAAGAAACATCTATGAAGGTCGAGTTGCATTAATTTGCAACAGTTTCATTTATACAAATTCAGATAGAGTTGCATTAATTTGCAACAGTTTCATTTACACAAATTCTAATTATTCATGTTGTCTCTTATAACTCTGTTGACCAGTCAAACTTATGCATGGGTGGGACATGATCTCAACCTAACTGGGCGAACATATAACATTGGAAATAATTTCTAAAAACAAATCATGTCTGATACCGATAGTATTCTTCCCTTAATGGAAAAACTAACTGCAACCATCCATGGCTGCCATTAACCTAAGTTTGAAGAAACCTTAGTTAGGGCTGTCAATGGATAAAGATCCATCGGATATTGGCAATACTGATAAGGTTAAGGTTAAGGGTTATCGGATATCCGAGATCCGATAATATCCGTCGGAATTCAAAAATTCCATATCGATAAGGTTAAGGATAAGCTATCGGATATCGGATATTATTCCGATAATTTCCGTTATCTACTCATGATACAAAAAACTTCCAATAATTTCCGATAATGTTCAATAATTTCCGATAATTTCCGTTAATTTCCGTTAATATTCGATAATTTCCGATATTTACTTAGGAGAGACGTAATCAAATGGCTAAAGAGTAAACCTAAAGGGTATTAGGTATCGAAAATTTCCGAAAATTTTATGATATAGTTATACACTAACGGTATCGGATATTAACCTAATGGAAACTCCCTTAACCGGTACCGTTATGTTAATAAACGGATATCCGTTACATTAAGGTTATCGGATAACCGTTATGTCGGATATTAACCTAACAGAATCCAGATATTCGGAAATGGCTACCGGATATCGAATATCCATTGACAGCCCTAACCTTAGTGAACACAAAACAGAAACTTAAAAGATGATGTAAACTCACATGGAGCTTCATATAGGTGCCATTTATTCGTTATCTCTTTATCTACTCGTCAAATAAGGTGTTTCTCCCAACCCATTTCTGACCGGCTACAAAACCAAAATGAAGTAGTGCTTTTGATATCAATCTAGGTCGTCTTTTCCATCATTTTAATAACAAAAACAAGGATTTTTCGAGATATTTTTGATCAATTAAATTCTTCGAGTCAAAGATAAGGTTTGAGTTATGAAGAATTGTGTGCAACGAAATTCAAAGTTAAAAGAAGAACTATGATTTTGGGCATACCAAAATCTTTCTAGGCATACTGAATAAAAATAAAAAGGGTTGTGAAATAACAAAATCAGGTATCCCCTTAACCCAATTTTTTTTTTAATGGCAAATCTACCCTTTACGTATTAGTTCTAGTAATCTGGATTAGTGATTAATTATTTTGTTTAGTGATTAAGATAATTTTCAGAATTATAAAGGTTGTTTAGATGAAAAAATAGGGGAAAAAAATCAAAGTTTTGTTTAAGAAGGAGAGAAAGAAGGAGCAAGTGAGAAAATTTTAATTCTTGATTCAATGGAGGATGAGGAGGGTCATAATTCATATAAAAAACCTAGGAAAATACATATCAACTATGACAATGATTCCCAAATGGCTGATTTCTTAGATTATGAGAATGATTTTACACAAACTCAAACTCAAGCTCAAGCTCAAACTCAAACCCAAACTCAAGATGATGATTTTGATGAGCCAAATTCAGATGATGAGCACATATATGAGGAACCCAATGCTTCTAATACACAGGTACACTTCTATCTTATGCTCAATCTCACTTTTATAGCTTGAAATTATCAAAAGTTTGGATTTTTGCTTCATGGTTCGGCGAACCCGAGTTTGGTCGGCTCACATCTATGAGCCGAATCAACCAAATCATGAACGGTTCGGCTGTTTGAATCTGTTTACAGATGCGCGAACCTATAATTTTCAATTCCCACCCTTTTTGCTAGACACTAGTTCGGCTTATATTAAAGTTTCATAGTAAGTTAGAACAACATCCCATTGCCGGAATAAGAAAATTGATGGTTCGGCTAATATATTAAAACTATTAAGAGCCGAATATGAATTTGTTAATTTTTGGGTAAAATATTGTTATTGGTTCGGCATATATTGATATTATCGTATGAGCCGAACATAACTATTGTGCGTGGTTCGGCACATATTGAGAATATCGTATAAGCCGAACATAAATATTGTGTGCGGTTCGGCACATATTGAGAATATCGTATAAGCCGAACCTAAATATTGTGTGCGGTTCAGCACATATTGAGAATATCGTATAAGCCGAACATAAATATTGTGTGTGGTTCGGCACATATTGAGAATATCGTATAAGCCGAACATTTCTATTATATTCCTTTTCGGACAATTAACCTTGTGATATTCTCTTGTAGATCGTGCTTGGACCCATGGAAAATCAACCTGATCCCGTAGATATGATTCACGAGGATACCAAGGATCACTTCCAAAATGATTTGGTATGTAAGAACTTTTTGTTTATATTAATGTTGTCGGAATATTCCAAAGTTTTTCTTACAAATTATTTGTTTTGGAATGAACGTAGACATGGAAAACTAAACCCGAAGTTCTTGATTGGCTTGAGGAACATGCGATGAAGGTAAATTGTGTACTAGTTAAAGGACAGCAAGGCCGATGGGATCGGTTTGAAATGATTTGTGAGCGTAGTGGAACTGGCGCAAGCAAGGTTAAAAAGGGTACCGTATATGTTGGGAAGACCGGGAGAAAGAATAGGACGAAGACGAAGAAAAGAAATTGCCCTTTCAAGATCGTTTTCAACCTCAAGAATAAGACCATGAAGAAAGAAGATCAATATTGGATAATGAATAAAGATATGGATTGTCGTCATAACCACCCACGTCCCAAAGACCTTCATGGACATGCGAAAGTAGCGCGGCTCAAACCCGACGAGATGCTAGAAGTGGATAAAATGACACGAGCACGTTTGCCACCTTCTAGGATTCTTAGCAAATTGAAGGCGGACAACAAGAATAACAAGTCGACTATGCAAACTATCTACAATGCAAGACAAAAGATTAGAAGACTCAATTTGCAAGGTAGGATGGTGATGCAACAAGTAATGTGGTTAGGGGTGAATAATAACTACGTTTGCCAAAGAAGTTGGATGACTTCGGTCAAGTCACACACCTTTTCATTGCCCACCCGGAATGCGCCCAATTGGCTATATGCTTCCCACAAGTTATTATATTGGATTGCACGTACAAGACTAATAAATGTGAGATGCCGTTGATGAACATTGTGGGGCATACTTCGACAAAGGCACCGTTCACCGTGGCTTTTTGCTTCATGAAAAACGAGAAGAAAGAGAGTTATGTTTGGGGTTAGAACAATTGAAGTTAATTTTCCGGGAAGGTGCTCTTCCTAAAGTGTTCGTTTCCGATCAAGATTCATCGTTGATGTATGCTATTAAGAAAGTATTTCCGGATGCATTCAATTTTCTTTGTACGTTTCACATATGGTGCAATGTGAGGAAAAAATGCCAACCGATAATTCAACCACTTAAGTTGAAAGAATTAGAGAATATTGCTAAACTACCATTGGAGACACGAGTAAAGAAAAAGAATGAATTCTTGAAAGCATATGAACATAATGAGATGTTGTGGGCTTCTTTCCATCGCGAATGGGAAGCTTTGATATGGTCAATCACCGAGGAAGTCTATGAAGAAAATTTTCAAATGCTTATTAAGCATTGGAAGACCGCCTACCCGATGTCATTACTTACTTGGTCAAAGATGTCTTTGGAACCTAATAAAGAAAGGTTCGTGAGTTGTTTCACAAATCGGCACAAACACTTCGACAACCAAGCCACAAGTATGGTAGAGTCGGCTCATTATCGGTTGAAGAAGAACCTTTTCGGATGTGTTGACACTTTTGTCACGGTTTTTGATGCAATTGATGAATATTTCAAAAGTGATGTTGTGAGAATTAAAGCCGCGTTCGAGCATGACCTTATGTTTAGACACAAGCATTATGGTAGTAATTGGCTTGGTGAATTAACTTATAAAGTCTCCCATCTATGCATTGACTTGTTGATGAAAGAAGTGGATTTGATTAAGACATTAGGCGCCAACTTGGAGGAAGAGTGTGTTTGTAAAATGAAGACATCTATGGGACTTCCATGCCGCCACGACCTACTTCGGTACAAGGATGGGGTCATACCATTTGAGGATATTGATCATTTTTGGAAACAATTAAGCTTCGATCCTCTCCCAACCGAAGACGACGAGGATGATTTAGAGATATGGGACACGACAAATGGGAAAAAGTTGGCGAAGATGTATAGGAATATGTCCCGAACTCAAAAGAAATTCCTATGGGACAACATGATGCCGGTCATGTATCCTTTCACCCAATAAAATATTTTGGAACCGGAGAAGTGTGAACCGAAAGGTAGGAAGAGTAAGAAAATGAATAATTTTCAAACTAGACAAGCTAACAAGGAACTATTGGCTAATAAAAGGGATCCATCCGGCGTTGAATACCATGATGCAATGTATGACAAGGCAAAGAAGGAAATTGAGAAGTTGATGAAGGAGGAAGAAGTCAAAGTTCCAAAAAAACGAGGTCGTCCGAGTAACAAAGAGGTGAATGATAATGATTGTCCGTCACAAGCAAAGGATAGCAAAGAGGATGCCAAGGGGAAGGATAAGATGTATCCTTCACAAACTAAGATAAAGGAGAAAAGGACCGTACATGAAATTGGTAGGATGAGAGGACCCAAAAGAGATAAGTCCGGTAAGTATTTGAGGCCTATCAATTTTATATACGATAACTACTTGGAAGATCTATCGCCAATAATTCATGAGCATATTATAGCAATGGACGACGTGCAAGGTGATGGAAATTGTGGTTATTACGTCACGGCGGAACAACTTGGTCCTTTTATGGATGGCAATATTCCGGTGCCCCCTGAAAATGAAGTGAACTATATTCGGCAACGACTGTTACAAACCCTACGTAAAAACAAAGAATTCTATAAGACAATGATGAGAACAGGTCCAAGAGAAGATGCAGGGGTGGCAGCGGAGTACGTTGCATTCGAACGTCGTTTGCATGGGGATATTGTCATTACCGAAGAACATTGGATGTCAATGCCCATTTGTGGGTTTTTAATAGCGGAGACATTCGATTGCGTCGTACATTGTTTCGCATGGACGGGTAGTAGCTTTACTTACGCGCCTCCAACAAAACCTTGCAATGATGGTGTAAAGGATAAAAGACTTGTTCTTGGATTTGTTCAAAATTGTCATTTTATCGGCCTCAAACTTAGACAAGGTTGCCCATTACCACCCTTGATGAGTGCAGCCTTTTGGCCTAGATTTGCAAATAATTTTGCGATGGATTGGTGTGCAAATTATGCGACGGAAATGGATCTTTGGAAATCTTTGAATGTGCAACCTCCAAGTGGACAAGTAATTATGTTTTCGAGTGATGAGGATGAAGATGAAGATGATAAGCAAGAGATCAGTGAAGATGATGAGAACGAGGTCAGTGAAGAGGATGAGATTCGTTTAGGATCTCCATAAAAATGTTTCATGGATTTATCCACGTATTTTGTGTTTTATGATTTTGGTATATGATGAGGATGATATTTTGACTAGAATTGCAGTTACATGTACCCTCCAAAATTTTGACTAGAAGGTTCGGCTTATAACAGTATTTCAATGCAAGCCGAACCTGACCAAATAAAAAATCCAGAGTTTTCCTGTCAGGTTCGGCGTATCACATGATTTCAATGCAAGCCGAACCTGACCAAATAAAAAATCCAGAGTTACACAGGAGAAGGTTCGGCTTATAACAAGATTTCAATGCAAGCGGGCGACCAAATAAAAATCCAGAGTTTTCCTGTCAGGTTCGGCGTATCACATGATTTCAATGCAAGCCGAGCCTGACCAAATAAAAAATCCAGAGTTACACAGGAGAAGGTTCGGCGTATCACAGTATTTCAATGCCGCAAAACCCTTATTTTTGACTATTAAACATATTATACCAATCAAAACATCAAAATACGAGATGGGTTTGTAGAAACTTACCTTCTTATTCTCATTTCAGGTGTTGGTTCTTCACTTTGTTCTTCCGGTTCGATTTGTGGAGGGATTTCACTTTGTTCTACATCTTCATCTTCAATGAAGTTCTCTTCAATTGGTTCTTGGTTGGTGCTTCGATTGATCTATTAGAACGCGATACATTCTTACGACGACCCATTATATAGTAAAGTTTAATCGACGATCAATTTTTCATGAATCGACGATTTTCAATTTCACGGCGATGGAGCGAGGGAGGCGAGAGGATGGGAGGAAGAAGAAGACCGAAACCGATTTACTATTTTTTGTTTTAGGTTTTGTATTAGGGTTAGGGATAGATTAGTAATTTAGAAGATTTAAGGGCATATAGGTAATTGAACTACCCATAGGGTACCCCTTATAAGGTCACCCAAGTTAGGACTAGTGCTTTGTATGCCTAGAAAGATTTTGGTATGCCCAAAATCATAGTTATAAAAGAATTTAGAATAAAGGGTAAAACTGGTAATTTATATTTCCACCCATAACGAAAAGCCCAAACCATTTGTCCTGATTTTACAAAAATTGAAGCCTAACAATTAAGGCAGGTAGAATTTAGTCAAGCCCACGCCAATCCCATCCGGATCCGGTCCTTATTGGTGACTTTCATCCTAATTTCCAATTATCGACATCTATTTTCATTTTCAGATCTCATCGCAAACTCCGCCGGTGCTGCTGAAGGGGAGAAATTGGGATTTCTGAGACAGAATTGAAATCAAAAATCAAGAATTAGGGTTCATCCAAGGTACGATGGATTTATTTTCTTCATCTAATGAAGAACCCAAATCTTACTTACCTAATCATTTTATTTTACCAGAAATAGTTGCTAGGTTATCTTTTGAAAAGATCTTGGAGTGCAAATCTGTTTGCAAGGAATGGTTAAAAACGATTCGTAGTCCTCCTTTTGCTGAAAGACATTTAAACTTTCAATTACACGGATTTCAACATTTTACTGAGCAAAAGTATTACCCTGATAATGATGATAGAAATAATGAGATTACTACTAGTACAAAGATTGGATTCTTAGTTGGTATTGATGAACCACCTGTAGAAGATGGAGAATACTCAATGTTTTACAAGGAGTACAATGATGGGGTGATTACAACCAGAAGAATTAACCACTGTAATTTGTACTTGTGCAGTGATATGTTTATTGGATCTTGCAATGGTTTAATATGCATTGCTAAAAATGTTTTCAATAGAGAGGTGCTGTATATTTTTAATCCCATTACTAGAGAATATGTTCACCTCCCGGATATCGAATTACCCAGTTTGACATCTTATCGGGTGAATGGATTCGGTTTTGATGCTGCTTCTAGGACGTACAAGGCTGTTCGGATTGTGTATCCTGAGAAGGAAGACAGTGAGGCAAGATGTGGTTTTGTCCAAGTGTATACTCTTGGCAGTGGTCTCGGGTGGAGAGGCAAGAAGACCATTACACGTCAGTTTATATCACTACAATCTGGTGTGTTTTTGGACAAATCTCTTCATTGGTTGGACCGTGATGGGCAAGTATGGGCTTTTGATTTGGAAGTCGAAAGATTTCATATGGTTACAAAGTTACGTGACACTGATGGTGGAGGTTATATAAAATTTCGCCGAGAGTTAGTAGTATTAGGAGGGTGGTTAACTGTTCTTGAATTATATCGTAATGCTGTCCAGGTATGGTCGTTTAAGAGAACCGAAGAAAAAAACGTGCCAAAGAGTTGGTGTTTGGAGTTTGATATTGAATATGATGAGGATGATTCTTTCATGTCATTTGGTCTCACAAACATGGGTCAGCTTCTATGTTTCGTTAGTCGTGAACTTATTTGTCTCTGCGACAAAGATACAGAAGATATGCTTGAACTAGAAGAAACTTTTGCAATATATTTTGGAATGTTGCATTTCGATAGTTTTATTTCATTAGAGGAAATGGGTGAATTTAACGTGCAAAAGATTAAATGACAGATAAAAAAAGAGAAGAACACACAGCAAATTGGTGAAGATGAGCTCGATGCATCTTGAAATGTATGAAAATCAGGTTTATTAGCTACCCTTATAAATTTATGCTTCCAGTATAAATTTTCTGCAATGCCTTACTTTTTTTTCATGAATATGGATTATTAGTAAATTCAACTGAATCTTCTTTTGATATTCCAAACTGAAATTTCACAATGTTCTCAGCTTTTGTGTGAGAAAAGCTTTAACGTATATTTTTCTGCAAAGTTATTGCATCGTTGTCTATTTTAATTCTTATTATTGTCAACTATGTTGTCGTTAAGGCACCGCGTGGCGAAGCCGCAGCGTATAACAATACTAGTCACATGAGTATGTTTGTATATTATAGGAATATCACCTCAGAACCATTAATAAAAATTTCTCATAATTCTTATTAGTCTTATTTCTAATCAGTAAACAGCAGTTGACACTCTAGTACTAATAGAACAGTAGTACATAACAGGCGGTCAGTCCTAAACTAAATAAGCAGTACTTCTGAAATCATAAACAAACTAACTGTACCACTCTTAGTTTCCCCAGAGGTCCTCTTACATCACAATCTCTTTTTCTTTCTGATTCTGTTCATCCCAGAACTAATGCCATCATTGAAGTCATCATCATCAGTGGTTAGGACAATATCTTCATTGTCATCAGTTCTGGAGTCATCCAACTGAAGTTGATATGAACGAGCACGAGGGGATGTCCTTGCTGATGTTGTTGTTGCCCTTGATGATGATTCTGGTTGGCTGGTGGCATTTGTGTTAGTGCGACGCCGTTTATACGTTTGCTGACGAGTAAGAGGAGGAGGATGCTCATCATTTTCACTTCCTTCATAAGTGAAAACTGTTCCATAAGTGAAAACTGTTCCTTCTACAGGGTCATCTCTAGCATCATGAGGATCTAGCCTCTCTTGACACTCTTCCATTGTCTTCAGCACAATTGGATCTACTTCAGACCCCTTTGTGCGTTCTTCGAAACGCTTCCTAAGTCTTTTGTTATATTGAACATACACAAGATCCTTCAACTTTGCATGGGTTCCTTTTCTTCGTATGAAGATTGTCGAACGCACTCCAATTCCTTTCGCATGGGGAATCTGAAGTTGTAAGTCCAAGAACTCTTTTGGCAAATTTTTGCAAGTTTGGAATCTCACTTCCAAATGTAATAGATATGGTATTGGCTCTTCCTAGTTGCCCTCTCCTAGTGCGATATGGAACAAGCTCAGCTAGGATCTTGGATTCCTCCTCAAAATCTTCTGACAGCTTGCCTATGCAATCCAGTAGACCTTCTTTGATAGCCTGATCAGATTCAATCTGCTCAGGACTTCCAGGTGTAGCCCAGTATACTTGTGGGTTAAGATAATGTGTTGCAGCATGCAATGGTATCCAATTATCGCTTGTCCATTATCCTGCTTAAGGTACACCACATTTCTTCAACTTCAGGGGTTGTTGCAGCTAAATTAGTGCATGCTTTCTCCTTGCATATATCCACTGCCTTGTAAATATATCCCATAGAAGGTTTCTCTTTAGTATCTACCAATCTGATAACATCCACCGTTGGAGCCGTTATTTCAAAACATAATGCATGTCAGTCCAGTATGTTGATCTTTTGACATACTTCGCAACCTCTTTTCCAATTGCATGCTTCTTTGCCCTTTTGCTGTTCCTCCACTCTTCTGAGTTAAACATATTCCATATTTTCGGTTTTAGATCGAAAATGCTTTGCAGAGATAGAAAGGACGTAGCAAATCGAGTCACGGATTGCCTAACCAAATCTCTTCCTTCAGTGAATTTCCTCAGCAGATGCAAAACATGACTGAGTATAGATAAAGTTTGTCTTCTTTTTTGCCCTTTCCATAATACTGATGACAACAGGTAACTTGTTCACATCCTCCATCATAAGATTGACAAAATGGGCAGCACGTGTGTCCAATAAATTTTCTCCTTCTCCATTGACCCTTAAGTCATGATAACTAGGCGGCTTGAAAGTTGATGGATCAGTGTACTGCACTGTAGCTCTGCACATCTTTGTGTAGCTTTCTGATTTAGCACAGTTGAATGATATGCTGTTCTCATAAAAAAAAAAAATCAGCAATGAATGAACGAGCAACTTCGGAGCTCTTTTATTCATGGCTGTTGTTGGAACTTTTGGAGTGAATCCACCATCGATTGGAGCTAGAAATCCATACATAGGCCCTTTCTTCTTCACCATAGCACTCGATTTATGTCCAATTTCTTCTACTTCTTCCTCATATATATATTGACGTCAACATTTTTTTCCTCTTGTTGCTTCTTTTCTTCGGTTGCAGCAGCTTTTGCAATCATATAATCATATATCTCATCTTGGACAGAAGTAGAAATTTGCTTACACTTACTAACCCCCTTGAAGTTAAAGGTTTTATAGTTACCAACTAAATGGTTGGTGCGCATGTATCTATGTAGCCTACCCCGACCTCTCCTTTTTCCTGTTTCCAGTCCTGGCTTAGCTCAAGCAAATTGGTGATGCTGCTGTTCAGTTTCCTTGTGGTTTACCCGCATCCTACTTGGCCTTTCTGCCCCAGTAAACCGCTGCATCTGCAGTGTATTTGCTTGATATATAATCAGGTGCAGATGATGAAGTTAATTAAATAAATCTTCACTTTGAACTTAATGGGGTTGTTTCATTCACTTCTCCTCGAGGATCCATTCATTTTCTGATGCACAGTTCTCACAATGTGAATGCATTGCTTTTGTATTTTGAAGTCACGTGTCTGAACTCTGTGCATTTGGACTTTTGTATTTTCTGATGCTGATGTTGTCATGCCTGTTTTGTATGCATGTATTGCTTATACAAGTAGTTATTTCTTGCCTATGCATGCTGATTGAGAGTTTGAAGCAGTTATGTGCCTGTAGATGTATACGGAACACTATCTGTTTGATGTCACAGCTTTCGGTATCTTTTATGCTGTACTTTGATTGTGTTTTGATGTTTGCTTTTAAGAAATAAAACTAAGATGTTCTCTTCATTTCTTTTGACTCTTTGCAGCGGAAGAAGAAGAGGATGAGGAGACTTAAGAGGAAGCTCCGAAAGATGAGACAAATATCAGAGTAAATTACTTTCAGTTGAAGAGGGCGTTGAAGAATGTTGGTTCTTTCTTGACATATACCTGCAGTATCCTGCTCATCCACAGGAGCTGGTGGCCTGAAGTATCTTGCTCGTCCACAGAAGCTGCTGTAATTTGCAAGAAAACAGGGTACATGATAGTTGGGGGCTGAGTTTCTTAATTGTTCCTTAGACATTTTACAGTTCAGTTTCTTCCAAACAAATAGATATTTCTTGCTTGATTCATCTGTTTGACTTCTGTAGAGACCTGTTCTATAGTTCTGATCTTACAGTCATATCTTTATTTCAATACAATAGTTAAGATGTTTGAATTTCTATTCTTGGCCATAACTTTAAGTTCATTTGGTAGTTAATATTAGCTGATCGAGGGAAGTTATAGTTATGACTTCTCTCCGGCAATAAACTGAACTTTTGGAGAATGTGACATTATTTGAGGTCATTTCAGGTATCGGGAACCTTCAAAATCTAAGAAACTTAAAAACTTGGGCACAACAAATTTTTAGGATCAATTCCTTGATTTTTTGGAAACTTAACACGGTTACTGGCTTAATTCCATCCGATCTTGGATATTGTGAAGCTTGTCTGAGTTTTGGACCTGGAGGGCAATAGACTAACTGGTAGTATATACCGAAACAAACCCAACCTCTTAAACACCCAGTTATTTTGTTGCCACCGGCTGTCAAGCACCCAGGTTTGCATCTGGATGCCCGACAAAACAAAGAAAACAAAAGATTAAGCAAACCAAAAATAAAACTGAATACTACTAAAGAAAACAAGAAAAATCCCTTCTGCAGACCCTCTTAGCACCATCCCTGTGGAGTTCTTCTTGCCAGCGGGTTCTTCTCAACTTCCTTGATGACACCAACAGCAACTGTCTGCCTCATGTCCCTAACAGCAAAACGTGGGTACTGAGAGAAGGTCTGGAAGCATCTTAATAATACCAGCATCACCATTCTTCAAGAACTTGGGCTCCTTCTCAAGCTCCTTTCCAGATCGCCTATCGATGTTGGCGAGGATCTCAGCAAACTTAACAGCAATGTGACATGTGCGACAGTCAAGAACTGGAGCAATAACCATTACCTATCTGACCAGGATGGTTCATGATGATGACCTGGGAGGTGAAGTTCCATCCTCGGGAGTTGGAGTTGATGAGACCCCGCTTGACATCCTTCACAGCAACATTCTAGACATTGAACCCAACATTGTCTCCTGGAAAAGCTTCCTCAAGGACTTCATGGTGCAAGTGGGTCCGAAGGTAACATCCATACCAGGCTTGATGAATCCAGTTTCAACACGTCTCCCTGGCACAGTTCCAATCTTGTAAACATCCTGAAGTGGAAGACGTAGGAGCTTGTCTGAGGGTCTCTTTGGCTCAGAGATATTGTCAAGAGCCTCAATGAGAGTTGGTCCCCTATACCAGTCAAGGTTGGTGGACCTCTCAATCATGTTGTCTCCCTCGAATCCAGAGATAGTAACAAAGGCAATTTTATCTGGGCTGTATGCAACCTTCTTCAAGTAAGATGAGACATCCTTCATAATTTCATCATACCTAGGCTTTGTGTACTTGGGGGTGGTGGCATCCAACAACAGATCATCTGCTTCACACCAAGGGTGAAGCGAAGAAGGGCGTGCTCACGAGTCTGACTATCCTTTAAGATACCAGCCTCAAAACCTCCAGTGGCATAATCAGCCTGAGAGGCACCAGTAAACATGTTTTTGATAAAGTCACGATGTCCAGGAGCATCAATAACTGTGCAATAGTACTTGGTGGTCTCAACTTCTACAAGGTAATACCACGCTCACGTTCAGCCTTAAGCTTGCTAAGAACCCATGCCTTTTGAATCTTTCAATAACACGTTTGTCAATATCTCCAAGCTTGTAGATCAAGTGACCGGTGGTGGTCGATTTTCCAGAGTCGACATGCCCAATGACCACAATGGATATGAACCTTCTCTTTACCCATATTGAATCAAATGTGTACCTAATGAAGAAGCAAGCATTCACTTGTCAAATGTTCTATAAAACAAGGATACATAACTGCTACTGAACTTGGTTGACCCAATTAAATTAGTCTAGCTGAATCTCGTTGCTACATGACTGATCAATTTGTTCAAGCATTATTTTCAACAATCAACAATGTAGAAACATGAAGGGTCAAAACCCATGCTCTCTTTCTCTGATCTATCCAGGGGATGAAAGAGCAGAGGCCATTGGTTTTTTGTGTCTCTCTTCTCTATTAGTCCTGGGTATAGAGATAACCCCGCAAGCAGGATGCCTTACTAAGGAATCCTACATCATGAATTAGCAGTTCTAGGAGAGGATAAAGGCTATGAAACCTAGCAAGAAGCAACTTACTTGTATATAAATCTGCATATCTGTTTTGCAGATACATTTGAAGATAGAAAACAGTCAATACCACGCACTCCCCCTGCATCTTTTGTTGCTTCCAGAACATGATTTGTTTCCATGGATAAAATGCTTGTCACATTGCTGAATACATCCCTGTTAACATCGAAAATAAGATAATGTCGCAAGCTTAAGCAGAGGTTCATCTACCATCATTAGCAGTGATACCGCCTAAGAAAGTATAACAGATGAAATGGAGAAATCACATCAATTTACACAATATCGTTCTCGGGTATGAAGCATGGATCATGTAGTGTTCGCTAACCATGATGACTAAAGGAAGAATGAGGCAGTGGAATGAAGTAAAATGGGTAAACTAAATAACAACATGCAGGAAGAGAGGGAGAAGGATATATAACATACACTCGGAAACTTGAAGACTGTTTGTAGCATCAGACCACCCAAGACATGCATCTTGTCATCCTTGCCCCACTTCCAGTTGGACACATCTTCACTGCTAAAGTAGCTTTCTAGGAACAATAGCCGAGGAACCATGCAGTTACTAGAATCAGAAGTAAAACATACTGCAGCAGCAAGCGCTTCATAACACTGAACAATGCATAAAGGTCACGACTAACAATAGACTGGTTAGTTGAACCCCTATGAATCTTGCTATTAAATTATAGGAGAAAAGACTGATGAAAACTCTACTGTAATTGACATGTGACACCACAGGACCACATCAATGCCATCAATGGAAAACTGCGATGATTTAGCTGAAGGATAGCTATGGTTAGAAAGTTTTGTATCATTTACAGAATAAATCAACATCAATCTCTAAAAATGTGTCGTCTTTCGGGTAGGTTGCTATCCAATTGACTAAGCGACGAGGACACTTTTAGGAACAAACAAATATACTTATAATTTATGACCAGTGTTAATATAGTTAACCAAAAGCTGAAGTGTGGGAATTGTGGATAGTTGGAGCTTTTATGTGGAATAGTTAATCTAATTTTAATAGAAATCTCTATGCTATGCATGGGGTATCAGAACTTATATGGACACATAATCTGTATTGGACTTTTCATTCTACAACTGAGAAGTTTAGCATTCCAATTAAAACAAAGAGAAATAGTGAAAAGTACAAACCTTTCTTTCATTTGTGTGAAGCTTTTGACTTGCAGCTACGATGGATGCAACCACTCCTGACCTCCCAAGTTCAAGAAGTTCTCTAAAATTTGCACCCAGCTCTTACCAAATCAAGTCCGATCTTGAGTTTTTGCAGAAGAAACTAACGGCTGGATCACAAAACTTCCAAAGTGAGTTGAAGAGACCTCGAATAACCTATTGCTGATTTTTTTTTTTTTGTAAGAATTTAGTTGTAAAAGGTCTCAGGTACCACTTCCAAAATGACCTGCAAAATTATGTAACAAATCAGCTCATAAATTAACGTATTCCATTGTTTTGCTCTTTTGGTCATCTATTTATAGTTTACAATTTTAAGTATGTCCACAGTTGACAATGTGATCAGCTCTTTTTTTATATAACAGGAGTAGGTGCACCATGGAGAGGGTGGAATCACAAAATACATAAATATAAATGTTTGTGTACTCAAAGAAACAAATAACTGACCTCCATTAAAGCATTGTCACTTAACAAATCCAAAGTTTTCTGCACAGAAATTCCCTTTTGTATTTTCTCCATGACAGGCAAGAGTGATAGTAATTATGTTCATCAACTCTTTATCTTCTCCCGGTAATAACTTCAAAGCAGTCTGCAGGAAAAACCTTAACCAGAAGAAAACATCAGACAGGGTATAGCTGCAATATCAGCACCTCTGAGGGGAAAAAGCACACAACAATAAAGAGCAAGAGGGCACTGTTCAACTAGATTTCATTTCCATTAATGTTGTCTATTAGGCAATCCGCACTACAGTACTATCCTTCACTCAACTAACCAAAAGGATATTGCTTGAACTAGTTTTTGAGGATACTGCACTAAATCAGTTTAAATGAAGAATGACAATTTGAACCAACACAACAATAAGGCGTAAAACCAAACAATTTAAGCATTAATGAAGAATGACAATTTCAACCAACACAAGAATAAGGCGCCGAAACCAAGCAGTTTAAGCAAAGATGCTAAATTAGCACCTTTCAATCGAAGTCAAAGTCACAAAATTCAAGATTTCTGGACAAGCTGCTGGAAAAGATATTCTAGAACCAAGTTTTGATAGTCCAATCAAGAAACCTAATCAGTAAATATTGGTAGCACAATCTACTACTATAAGTACGTGAAACCTCAAGAACCACATCCACCAACTAAAAACGAAAAACTAATAAAAGATAAACTTGTGCTTCAGCGGAAAAAAAGCAAAAGAATATCAGGAGAAAATAACAGTTAAAAAATTACCTGCATCACTAAACTGCTACACTGACCAACTCGGAGAGTTGCAATACACACATTCTATCATCCGTGTGACAAGAAATTTTAGTATATCAGGGAATCCTCGCAGATGCTCTGTGCTATTTCCAGCGTACTCTGTTTCTTGGTATTAAACCTCTCTGCTAGAAGAGTAGATGACTTTGTTACATGAAACTCTGGCGAAGAGACCAATGTCTTTGCAGACAAAAAGAAGACTTCTACGAACATGTGATCCAAAAATCATATCAACAGGTTCTACCACAACTACCTGGCAGATGAAAACAAACAAGTAAAGCCAATGTCAAATTCAAGCACTTGTAAGCAAGAGGTATTAGGTACATGAATTATGGTAATCCCAGAAGCAAATATGCTTGCAAGAAACAGTAGTTCAAATATTTAGCTAATAAACTTCTATTTGCTATCAGTTAGGTACGAAGAAAGATGGGTTTATTATCCTTTATAAACTCTGCCAAAAGTAAGTAGACTTGTAGGTTTCCCGTCGGGACAACTTAGATTGACTTTGAACCTATCCATAATATTGAATTGAACTCCACAAAGAATGAGGGACAAACCACTCACCCCAGACACAGAATATACATGCAAGAAATAGTAGCTCAAAGTTCAAACGTTAACTAATCAGCATCTGTACACTGATGACTACTGATTAGGTACCCAATAAGCATCTGTTTATCTATAACTACTACATTTCTTGCTATCGCTCACATAAAAGTTTGACACGCAATTAATAATGCACATATGTTGAAAGAGATATACCTGACATATCTTGGTTAAAGTCTCTTCAATACTGGCAAACACATCATTGTCCTGAAGATGCACCGCTAAAGCTTTCATACGCACTCTCAGCAACATGTGAACCTGACCTATCCATTGCAATAAGCGGAAACAGATTTGAAGAATTTTGCAAGAACCCATATAATTGGTCTAAATCAGCACCTTCAAGTAATGCTTAAATTATGACTAACAATATAATCATTAGACAGTTCTAATTCTTTTCCTCTTGTTTCCTCTAATGCATTTCCACAAACTACATCCTCAACCTCAGCTCCTTTTCAACTAAATTAGCAATTTCCGAGAAGTATTTCGCAGTCTCTCTCTGGTCCACTTGTTTCCTTAGAATGAATGATGATGATGATGATGATTGTGGTGGCATTGAACTGTAACGCTGCTTTGATGAGTCTATGGGTTGGTGGTGGTGGTGCAAAATTGTTTCCGCCACCATCAAAACCACCACCACCCCAACCGTGATCTTGTTCTTTACCAGGTCGTTTCTTTTTGTTGCCCTTCCTTCTACTTCCAGCTTGATTATTAGTGAGATGATTCATTCCGTCCCCAGACATTTGGGGATACTGCTCTTCTATGAGTTTTGTGTCTTCCTGATGGCTTCTGAACCAATACAAAACCTTAATTTAGAGAAAAGGGTGGTAAACCCTAAAACCCTAATTTCTTTCTGCTGCTGCTTTACTACTTACTTACTGATTTTTTTGGCAAGTCTGAATGATTGAAGAAGAAAGAGGCTATAATTCAAGCGACACGGTCGTTTAGTGGGCTTGGGCTGACTGATTAAATGACTAGCACATGGGTCTTGTCCTTAAAATAGGTCTTGGAATGAAACTGCCTCAGAAGCCACCTGCGTCCAATCCGTTAAAATTGTGGATTTGAAAAATCCAACCGTATCCGGCCTAATCACCCGCGGATTTCACATCCACGGATTAGCGGGTAATACGGGCCGGATGCGGATTAACCGCGGATTTAGTCAGAAAAAAAAAAATGATTTCTTTCTGGTGAAACAGAAGTTTAATAATAAAAATATTAAAGAGAAAAAGAGTTTTTATTTGAGAGAACAATAGTGGAGCTAATGATCACTAACTAAATAAAGCACCACTTTTAGAAGGAAATATTTTATTGCCGAACAAAAAAAAAAGGGTTGGAGTTCGATGACATGCAGAACTTATGGAGTTTCTCAGGGAATCGGATTCCTAATGATCATGACGGTTACTGTTTTTTGATTAGAGTATGAAACGTGCTGTCGGTGGGAGCAAACATCCCAAGAAAATCAAAATGTTACTATCAAGCCAATCGGATTACAAGGGAAGATGCATAGTGGGTCATTTAATAACCCGTCTTTCTAAAACTGTGCGGTGCGGGTAAATCCGTGGATTGCAAAGTCCAACCGCAACCACACCGCGTAAACGTGCGGATTTGAGAATACCACCGTGTTAGGCCCATGACTCTTGCGGATTGGGTTTCACCATAATTTTGCAGACGGGTACGGGTGAAATCCGCGATTCCGATTTTTTTGCACAACCTTAGTTTTGAGTTATACAAAATCATTTTCCTATCTAGGGTGGGTTTATAAAGAACGCGTGATTGGGGGATACTCAAACTAATTGGGTGATAGAGGAAAACGGCAAAACCTGGATCCAAATATCAATTCTGGGTTACCCCTTATTTAAGTATTTTACGTAATACCTAATCTACCCCTCACTAATTATAATTAGTAAATTCATAAGATTATTTGATAAAAGATTAGTGTGTGTTTTTATTTGTATTTGAGTGAGTGAGGTGAGAGTAGAAGGAGGGGAAAAATATTTGAGAGGGAACTTTTTTGGGGGAAAATGGAGGATGATTGTGAAGAGAGAATTGTTGTAGCTGAATCTTTAGCTCAACTACAATCAACGCCGGTACTAGTAACAAATTTCTAGGGTTTTCCTATATATTTAAAGTGCACTACCGGCATACTCGAATAATTTTAATTAAATGTCGTAACCACTACCAGGCATAGTATTCAACCTAATTTCAATGCCCAGTGACAAGGACATTGGTTTCAAGTGACTACGGGTTTGAAAATCGCATTGTATTCATACTAAAATCAATGTAAGTAACTCAATACAGAAGACTTGCCTTCATTCTAAATTGAATGCCGTAATCCATTAAAGACCTTTGTATTCATACTAACATCAATGTCGGTACTCACTGAAACTCAACTATTTGAGTTAGGGTTTGCGATTCTAACCCAAACCTACTGCTACAAATCGATTCAAACACTTATAAAACAGTTCAAAATCACTTACCTTCTCACAGAAGTCATGTTTACGAGAGGTTGATTGTCCGAGTTTTCTTGTTCTTTTTCTTCTTGCTCTTGAGCAATCAAAGCAAGCCTTTGTTCTAATTTTTGTTGAGTAATCGATTTTGATTTCAATTGGGCATCTGATTTCTTTCGTGGAGGCATGGTTATGGATTCGGGTAGTTTAATCGACGAAGAAAATTTTGAATCGACGATTAATCGTCGATGAAGAACGATGAAGAAGATGAAGAAATTTTTTTTCGAAAACCCTAACCCTAAGAGTGTGCCGGCACAAAATAGAAATGGGGGATATATGAATTTGGTTTTTAGATTTTAAGTTTTAGGAGAAAGGGTATACTAGTCTTTTTATAATGTTTTTTAATTAACCAAAGGGTATTTTAGTATTTTCATACCAGAAATCACCCCTTAGCAGACACTATTGATTGGGGGAAGTAATTTATATCCCCCAACTAGTTTTAGCATCCCCCAATCGCGCGTTCTTTATAAGGAACTTTCATGAACGCACAATTGGGGGATATTGAAACTAACTGGGGGATATAAATTACTTCCCCCAACCCATGGTGTGTGCTAAGGGGTGATTTTTTGGTATGAAAATACTAAAATACCCTTTGTTTAATTAAAAAACATTATGAAAAGACTATACTACCCTTTCTCCTAAAACTTAAAATAAAAAACCAAATCATTTATCCCCCATTCTTCACAAACAGTTCCGGCACTCATCTAGGTTTAGGGTATTCGATTTTTTCTTTTTCTTCATCGTTCTTCATCCGTTCTTCGTCGATTAAAAAATTTCTTCGCCGATTAACCTACCCGAATCATAACAATGCCTCCACGAAAGGAATCAAATGCCCAATCGAACTCAAAATCGATTGGTGAAGAGAAATCAAAACAAAGACTTGCTAAGATTGCTCAAGAGCAAGAAGAAGAAGAAGCAGCGAACTCGGACAATCAGCCTCTCACAAACATGGCTTCTGTGAGAAGGCAAGTGATTTTAAACTAGTTTATGAGTGTTTAAATCGATTTATAGCAATGGGTTTAGGTTAGAATCGCGAACCCTAATCAAACAATTGAGTTACTGAGAGTAATTTCAGACTGAAATTTGTATGAATACAATGCCGGTTTTGAGTTTCAGCATTCAATCTAGGATGAATACAGTGCCGGTATTAAGTTACGGCATAGATTGTAGCATGAATGCAATGTCATTTCCAAACCCTGAAACTGCTTGTTTTGTACTGGCATAGAAATTGGGTTGAATACTATGCCGTTTTTAGGTTACGGCATTCCCTAATAATAATTCGTGTATGCCGGTAGTGGACTTAAAACTTACAAGAACACCTATGAATTTGTCACCAGTACCAGCATAGATTTTCGGTTGCATTGTATGCCGGTACATAGTTACGGCATGGAATTGATTGTTTTCGATAGTGCCGGTAGTGATATTTTGGTATCCAAAAGAATTACATATGACTACCGACATTGTCGATAGTTAATGTTCATTGCCGGAACATTATACCGGCAGGGTTTATTTGTTAAGTTTCTATGCCGGGAGTATATACCGGTGTGGTTTGTTTAAGTGAGTCTATGCCGGTACTAAAATTGAAAATGAGTTTTCTTATATTCCTTTCGTGTGCTTATGATATAGGTCAAAATCCAAGGAAGCTAACAAAAGAAAAACTAAAGATGCTGTCACTAAGAGAAGAAGAAAGGACGCTCTTGATACTCCTCAGTCTCTGCCTCCTCGAGGGAAAAATCAAGGTCGCAACAAGCGTACATATCCTCGGTAAGAGACCAATAAACTTTCTCCCAATCTCTTAGAAATTCCAACCACTTTTTATGATTTTCCGCATGTTCTTTATCCACTCGCTCTTTTATCTTGCCTCTCTCATCTTCTTCTTTTTCGGGGGATAGTTTGTTCTTTCGAACATCTTCCTCTAGTTGAACAATCATTCTCTTCTTAATATCCTCCTTAGTGGGTTCAAACAAGGCATGGCAAGTTTTTATGATATTTTGACGTATATGATATGTACATACGAAATTTTGTGCGTCCGGGAAGACGTCGGTGCATTCATTAATGCGTCATCTTGATCGGTTACGATGACCCTTGGAAGTTGATTTTCTCGGAAGAATAATTTCAATTGTCGTAATGCCCAATGATAATTATAGTCCCTCTCATTTTCCATTAAACACCAAGCCAATGTGAATGTTACCTTGTCCGATGTTTTCCCCACGATATTGAACAACGACATATTGTATTTGTTTGTCTTGTAGGTACAATCCATCAAAAGAACACCACAACATGTATTTGCCAATTGTGAAAGCAAAGGATGCGAAATGAATATTTGAAGGGGCTTGTTGTCCGGCCCTCTTTTAATGATACGCGTGTAGTTGTGATCCCAAACTATCTTCTCAAATTCTTGCATAACGGTCCTCCCTTCCCATTCCACCCTTCTAATAGTTGCTTGTGCGCTATAAATTGTACGTAGAGAGGTTACGTTAGTCTCATCCTTTTCCTTGAAGCCTCTAAGAATTTATCTCGGTTTGATAAGTGCTTTGGTCAATCTCTTTACATCTTCGAATTCATCAGGTTTTAGCTTCGCAACTAGGGAGTGACCATGAAAATCTTTCAGATCCCAGTGGTTATGACAGCCAAACCAAACCGCACAATCCCATTCATTGTTCTTGTCATTTAGATGAAATACAAGCTTAAAGGAGCAGTTATCCTTCCTCGTACAAGTCTTGTATACCCTATTAGTCTTCTTTGGATATACATAATCCTTTCTATTGTGGCTATTCTTCGCCTTGTATTCACCACTTCTCTTGCAAACCATCACAAAACGGATCTTTGAACCTTGCGTATTCCTCACCAACACACACATGTTCTTAAGATCCGTCTCTTTAGCCCAAGCGATTTCTAACCTTGGATCTTTTATTCCCTACATAAGGAAAACAGTGGGAGATTAGAAGGTTCATTACAAGAAATCCATTAGTAAAGTTCAAGATACTAGGTGAAAAGTATTCTTTGGTAACATACCGGAGGCATTTTATAGTATTCCGACGTATCCCGACCAAGCGGCTTTGCATTTGTTGGATCAATATATGTCACCACCTAAAGATCGAATGAAAATTAGTTCCAAAAGAAATTAAAACACTATGCCGGAAACATGTTACGGCATGCTCGACCAATGTTCTGGCATGGTCGAACTTAACCAAAAGTGATGACCAAATTTGAAACCTATTCCGGCATACAAGTTTCATTAGAAAGCAATGCCGGAAACACAAATGCCGGCATTCTAGTAATCTATGGTTCCAAGCCGGTACATATTTACGGCGTAGACAATAATTAATATATAATGCCGGTATTTAGATTTGGAAAATATTTGTTCCTATATGTTTTTGGTACTGTTGATGGTGGATTTTCGTTTAAGGTTATATTTGTAAAAACCGAGAGAAAATCATGCGCTGACATCTTGTAAAAGATAAAGCCATCTATAAGTGTTGGATACTCCTCACTTAATTCACCAAGAATGGAGCATGTAGCAACAATCCCATTTCCGTGAATACATGAAATTCCTCCGAGGTTGGAGCATGCAGCAACAATCCCTTCCTCGTGAATTTCATATCGGCCTTGTATTTCCGTACCCATTACCCATTATCGGTGTGGCATGACGACGAGTGTTACTCTCACGAGTAACACGAACCTCCAAGCACTATAATGAATCCATGTACGAAATACCCGTATGACAGCCGATTCTCGGTGTGTTATACTAGCCCGAGCCCTCTCGGTGTGTTATACTAGCCCGATTGAGTCCCCTCTCGGTGTGTTATACTAGCCCGATTGAGCATCCGAACTTGAGCGTATCGGTCTCCGGATATGATTCGATCGCGAGTCATCCAACTCCACAAGCATGATTGGATGACCACGAGATCAATTCCATCACCCCCAAGCGGTATGGAATACACACGGCCTTAGCTTGCCAAATATGATTCGATCGCAGTCATCCAACTCCACAAGCATGATTGGATGACCACAGATCAATTCCATCACCCCAAGCGGTATGGAATACACACGGCCGACCCGCATGGTCGACCATTGGCCTTTGCTTGCCAAGAAACCGTCCATACCAAGCATTATGGACGGAAAACCCTAAATTAGGGTTTGCGGCATATTACATGTGCCGCAAAACGGTCTCAACCATCCATCTTCGCAGGTATAGATGGAGGGTGTAGATGTAGACTCAAAGGGCCCGGAGCATGTCGACACAATCACCATGTGACCGCCTACACACTTGGCCAATCGGTCCAAAGCCAACCGTGATTGGTTACAACAAAACCGTCCGCCCAAAAAGAGCATGGCCGCGCGGCTTTGAAAGCCAAAATTAGGGCTTCAAGTCATCACGCGCGTCCATCTTCTCCGAGTACGAATGGAGGGTCACAGATTGGATTAACTAAGGCCGGTCATACAAGATGACCACCGTGGGCCCATCTACCTCCTCTTGCGCTCGGCCAAGGCATACCATGCCCGGCCAACCCAAAACGCGCGCCCAAACTCGTGCGGTTACACTCCCAAATCCTGGCGATCTCGACCGCTCAACTTCACTTAGGATGATTTGAGTGGCTTAGATCACATTTTCATGGGATAATCGGTATAGGTGTGAACACCAACCTACCACCTACACGGTAGTATGATCGACCAAGACCGACCAAGATGGGTCGTCTTGGAACGCACGCCCAAACTTGGGATGTCATGCGGTTTCCAACTCCTTTGCGGCAAGGGATTTTCGCCGCAAACCGATCTCAACCGCTCCTCTTTGACGGTCAAATTGAGTGGCCTAGATTGCATCTTTATGAGACGGTGAGACATGGACGTGTACACCATCATGCCGTCAACACGCACGTATGGTCGGTCCTCTACAAAATCCTTCCCATGCTTGGTTTCGACCAAGTCAAGAGTGATGCTTGCGCACCTCTTTAAAAACCCTAATTTCATCAACGGTCGCGAGATGAGTGTCTCAAACATCATCTCATCCGACCGACTTCACCCGACTTGGTTATACAACCCTGGTCGGGGAGTTATTTGGTTAGTGAGAGTCATTACCCATCACTTTACCACACCGTAATGCACGACTGCATAAAATACACACGATACTCCACAAGTATCGACTTTACGAATAACGCAGATTATTCAATTCAGCATTACATGCTATCTTCCGTGGATCCACGATCCACATTCCAGTTATCAATCATGTCACAAATCGGGGATACTTACTGGGGGTATTGGTCTGGCGGTTTACAGCGTGGCGGCAACGCGCCATCACAAGAACGTGTTAGGAAGTCATGGACGGTTAGAGATGAACAGGAAAAGTGGGCAAGGCCGGTCGTGTGTTACCGACACACAACTCCACTACTCCATCATTCCACTACCTCCACTTCCCACGAGAAACGTGAATGAGGCTCAATGACTTGTATAAATAGGTTCTCCGCCCTCTTTTCCAATAGGAACGAACAAGGGAATAACGGAGAACAACACAAGTTCAGACGACAGAAACCAAGTGTTAATACAAACCGTATTCAAACACTCAGAGCCTGCTTGCATCAACCGTAAGCTTGCTCATCTTTCATTACAAGTCATAAGCAAGCCAACACCTTCACAATCTCAACACCTTCTTCGCTTCCTCCCTAAGATCAACCCCATCTCCTTCACTTTGTGACCGAAACAAGTCCTGGAACGGCCATTTCTTGGTTTAGTAGGACTTGCACTGATTAATCTCTCGAATCTACAAGCACTCACCGCGCAGTGCATTTGTTGAAGGTTTAGATTCATTCCTCATCCACACCCCAAATTACCAAATTCTATAGGAGTAGTTTTCACCCATCAACAATTGGCGACCACGGTGGGAGGTTGATCTATCGGTTGCAAAAATTGAATTCTCAATTCTTCGGTTTCGGCTCACGATGCATCCTCATCAGAAACCACGGGTGGTTCAGATACCATGGGAAGTGTAGCTAGAATGCTGGAGGATGTCTTGGCAAATCAAGCCGGTATCACTAGAAGACAGAGCGAGACATTCCGCCTTTTGAATGATATAGCAGCACAATTACAAGAAGGGTCGGCAGGCATCTACTCAAGCAGTGCAAGAAATGCTGAATCCTTAGTCAGGAGGCACACCTTTACTGGTAGAGAGGCAAAAAGAGCGCGCAACCACTGGGGACTCGGGAAAGACAAACAACATGGTCCAGTAGACGAAGACTCGAGGCAACCCCACGGAAGGAAAAGACTTGTCCCGGGTACCACAAAGTCTACTAGGATAAAGAAATGGATCCTGCAGCCTTATGGATCCTGTGGAAGATTTATATCTCAAGACCCTTGTCGAAGCTCGGAAGACTGTTCAATCCGCATCGACCTTTCAACTAAGTGAAGAAATACTTGAGGAAGGAGAGATCAATCAAGGAACACGTGAGTACAGAGAGGATGGGAACGTTAAATTCGATCACCCCGGCGGTGATATTGCAACACCTCCCATCACCGGAGCCGGAGCAGACCACAAGTCCCGACATCTCATCAAGTGTAACACCTCGGTAGTCACCCCGAGCAACAACTTCCACTCCTTCATCGGACGAGGAGCCGGAGGGACGAGAGGAGGACCATCCCCCATTACCATTGCAGAGACTTGATGGAGAAGCGGGAAGTTCTTGCTAAGACTCAAACGGATATGGACGCAACTCGTAAGGAGGTACTCACTTTTCTTAAGACATTAAGCGATCGATTTCCACATGACCTCGCAACAGCCCCTAGAGCCAACGAGAAATGCATTTAACGCACCGGAGAAGGTACTTCAACGGCACTGAGACCTACATGGACTCGATCAAAGAAGCGACATCGGATGAACGGTCCTGTCATGGAGACTTCTACACTGGGATCGATCCTCACAACGATCCTCCTCAAGTCAGCGGTTTTACTATGAGCCGAGGCCGGTGGATCGGGGAAGCGGTTTCTCTAGTGGAAAGTTTATGTGAAATTTCACACCTCTCGAAGAATCAACGCGCAGAGACGTTTTGTTGCAATCAACCAGAGGAAGGTCACGACCGTGCCCTACATGTTACCGCACACATCAAGGGTTCAGAGTTCAGGAGGGCCCTCGTCGACACAGGAGCATCTTCCAATGTGATTTCTCTCAAGACTCTTAGGACGGCCAAGGTTCTCCCAGGCAAGGTCGTACGGAATCCTACCACAATGACGGACTTCGAGGGAAACCAAACCAGCACATACGGGAGAAGCTCCGTGGAAAGAATCAGACAAGTTCGTTGCATCCCACTCCCCATGTGGGCGTCAATTCAGGAAGAAGACCGACTTGCATCATTGAGGGCTAGTACCCACGATGCATCTTTGCCGACGAAGCATTCTTCTCCATACTTTGTGAAGCCACAACCCACGTTCACACTAGGAGGGAACGAACTTTTATGGCGCAGTCGTGACCGAGAAAGGAAAGCGGTATACCAAGATCGCCATTATCAGCAGAGGAGATCATTACCCAGTCTCTCCACCTAATGGAATGCTACAACAAAGAACGAACCACAAGAGCAAGTGCTAGATGCTCCACAAATGGCTGCAAGATGGCACCAACTCTACAATGATGAAATTGAAATCGTTGAGGAATCTCCTAGGCCTATCTCCATCAGCTCAACCTTGTGTACGGATAAACGCACGAAGCTCGTGCAACTTCTCAAAGAGTACCGAGGACATATTTGCTTGGAGATATGAAGAAATGCAGGATGAAAATTGGTCACCCATCATATACATGTCATACCCGTATCCAAGTCGGTTAAACGGTTGTAGTTCATACATGAGGAAAATGGATAGATCGTGTCTTTGCATAGACTTGAGAGACTTGAGCAGTCTTTGCTCCAAAAACGATCCTCCTCCCTCGACATCGACATGTTAATAGATACAACCAGCGGACACGACATGTTCTCCTCCATGGATGGATGTAGCGGCTACAAACAAGGATGTACGAGCATGATGCAAGTAAGATATCTTTTCGAACTCCTCTCGGAAAATTTTATTATACCATGCTGCCATTTGGTTTAAAGAGTGCCGGTTCAACGTATAACCGCTCTATGACGGTAATCTTCCACCGGAGCCGATACCTCAAGGGAGTAGCCTCAAGAAGATAACGATGTCCAACCGTCATATCGAGAGATCCAGGCGAGTTACTCTATCGATGACGGTGGTCGAACAAGATCCGGGTGAGTCACTTTATCGACAATACGGTACATGTCTATCACGCTATATTGGAGAATCCGCGCTTTTGGTCATCCTCTGGAGCTGTTGAACGCTCATCTACAACAACATATGCCCCGATAGAAAGAACCAGGCCTGTCGGAAGAGCCTCATAATGTTTGTAGGGGCATATATCTCACCAACGGGATACAACATTCAGCCTTACGTAAGGGTTCCTTGAAGAAGCAAGAGGAAAACCACCAAGATACAACATCATGCGCGTCCATCAACTCCAACTCCAGGTACACGTGCACGAATCCCACAATGATGAAACAACGCCCAAGGTATTCCATACCTGGCTCGACAACAACTACTATGGACAAACCATGTAAACCACGCTTGGGGATCGAGGCTCAAACATGAAGTTCCTTCACCGTCGTCAAGGACTTCTTCAACATGAGAAAGATGGTCGATCAAGAATCATGGATTCGCAAGGGTAATCGAATCAAGAGGAAGCCACTTCAACGCTCCCTCCCAGAAGGCTTCAATGGTCTATTCAAGAGCCGCCGCAACGCTCTCTCCGAGACCCACGTTCGCTTCGTAATCCTTCTTCAACACTCTCTCCAGGACCCACCTCAACGGCCGCATCGAAACCACTTTAACACCCTCTCGAGACGTTTCAACACTCAAGCCGCATCAATAATCTGCGCTCCGGTCAAGTTATCTTTAATGCACTCATTGCTCAACATACGTCTCATCCATCCTTCATGAGGGCCCCGCGGAGCATGAAAAACCTAAAAGTCGATAGGAGAAGAGTTATCTTGTGGAGCAGATATTTTCCTATAGTTGAAAAGGCGCGGCGAACAACTCATCATCAATGTTCGGCATATCTTTGAAGCTTTCAACACCTCCTGACTTGGCACCAGCATTATCTCCAGAAGACATCTCAATAGGGATTCTTTTCTTCCATAACGAAATAAAAGACAGGAGTTAGAGCTTGTATGAAAATACAGGAGAGATGTAGTCACACGGCAAGACACAACTCACATCGGAGCACACAATGGCCGGTCCAAACACCATTTAAGTCCGGTACAATTTTTAGTCCGGTACAAATTTTAGTCCGGTACAAATTTTAGTCTGGTGTTGATTTCAAGACCGGTGCAAGTTTCAAGACCGGTACAAGTTTCAAGTCTGTCAGGCGTATGTGGGTGAGACTCACGTTCAATCAAGCGGACACAACAAGCCCACATTCGATCAAGCGGGCGCAATAGCCCTCGACCAAGCGAGGCATAGCAAGGTCGATCGAAGCGGTGCAAGGCCGACATCATACTAGGGAAACACTCTCCTATATGCCTTTTGAACGTGACATACTCCAAGGACAGGATAACCTGGTCCCTCTCGGTAACATCTAACTTTGCCTCATAAGTTTTATCTTTAATGTCACCATCTCATGCCTACCACACAATAGTGTAACCATTATGTGCTAGGCGGGGGACTTAATGTTGATGGTGGATTTTCGTTTAAGGTTATATTTGTAAAAACCGGAGAAAATCATGCGCCGACATCTTGTAAAAGATAAAGCCATCTATAAGTGTTGGATACTCCCTCACTTAATTCACCAAGAATGGAGCATGTAGCAACAATCCCATTCTCGTGAATACATGAAATTCCTCCGAGTTGGAGCATGCAAAGAACAATCCCTTCTCAGTGAATTTCATATCGCCTTGTATTTCTGTACCCATTATCGTGTGGCATGACGACCGAGTGTTACTCTCACGTAGTAACACGAACCTCCAAGCACTATAATGAATCCATGTACGAAATACCCGCATACAAAGCCGATTCTCGGTGTGTTATACTAGCCCGAGCCCTCTCGGTGTGTTATACTAGCCCGATTGAGTCCTCTCGGTGTGTTATACTAGCCCGATTGAGCATCCGAACTTGACTGTATCAGTCTCAGGATATGATTCGATCGCAGTCATCCAACTCCACAAGCATGATTGGATGACCACGGATCAATTCCATCACCCCCAAGGTGTATGGAATACACACGACCTTAGCTTGCCAAATATGATTCGATCGCAGTCATCCAACTCCACAAGCATGATTGGATGACTACAGATCAATTCCATCACCCCAAGCGTGTATGGAATACACACGGCCGACCCGCATGGTCGACCATTGGCCTTTGCTTGCCAAGAAACCGTCCATACCAAGCATTATGGACGGAAAACCCTAAATTAGGGTTTGCGGCATATTACATGTGCCGCAAAACGGTCTCAACCATCCATCTTCGCAGGTATAGATGGAGGTGTAGATGTAGACTCAAAGGGCCCGGAGCATGTCGACACAATCACCATGTGACCGCCTACACACTTGGCCAATCGGTCAAAGCCAACCGTGATTGGTTACAACAAAACCGTTCGCCCAAAAGAGCATGGCCGCGCGGCTTTGAAAGCCAAAATTAGGGCTTCAAGTCATCACGCGCGTCCATCTTCTCCCAGCACGAATGGAGGGTCACAGATTGGATTAACTAAGGCCGGTCATACCAGCATGACCACCGTGGGCCCATCTACCTCCTCTTGCGCTCGGCCAAGGCATACCATGCCCGGCCAACCCAAAACGCGCGCCCAAACTCGTGCGGTTACACTCCCAAATCCTAAATCGATCTCGACCGCTCAACTTCAGGATGATTTGAGTGGCTTAGATCACATTTTCATGGGATAATCGGTATAGGTGTGAACACCAACCTACCACCTACACGGTAGTATGATCGACCAAGACCGACCAAGATGGGTCGTCTTGGAACGCACCCCAAACTTGGGATGTCATGCGGTTTCCAACTCCTTTGCGGCAAGGGATTTCTGCCCGCAAACCGATCTCAACCGCTCCTCTTTGACGGTCAAATTGAGTGGCCTAGATTGCATCTTTATGAGACGGTGAGACATGGACGTGTACACCATCATGCCGTCAACACGCATGTATGGTCGGTCCTCTACAAAATCTTTCCCATGCTTGGTTTCGACCAAGCTGAAGAGTGATGCTTGCGCACCTCTTTAAAAACCCTGATTTCATCAACGGTCGCAGATGAGTGTCTCAAACATCATCTCATCCGACCGACTTCACCAGACTTGGTTATACAACCACAGTCGGGAGTTATTTGGTTAGTGAGGAGTCATTACCCATCACTTTACCACACCGTAATGCAAAGATCGCATAAAATACACACGATACTCCACAAGTATCGACTTTCATCAATAACGCAGATTATTCAATTCAGCGATTACATGCTATCTTCCGTGGATCCACGATCCACATTCCGCACATCAATCATGTCACAAACCGGGGGATACTTATGGGGTATTGGTCAGGCGGTTTACGGCGTGCGGCGTGCAACGCGCCATCACAAGAACGTGTTAGGAAGTCATGGACGGTTAGAGATGAACAGAAAAGTGGGCAAGACCTGGTCGTGTGTTACCGGCACACAACTCCACTACTCCATCATTCCACTACCTCCACTTCCCACGAGAAACGTGAATGAGGCTCAATGACTTGTATAAATAGGTTCTCCGCCCTCTTTTCCAATAGGAACGAACAAGGGAATAACGGAGAACAAACAAGTTCGGGACGTAAAACCAAGTGTTAATACAAACCGTATTCAAACACTCGAGCCCGCTTGCATCAACCGTAAGCTTGCTCATCTTTCATTACAAGTCATAAGCAAGCCAACACCTTCACAATCTCAACACCTTCTTCGCTTCCCTCCCTAAGATCAACCCCATCTCCTTCACTTTGTGACCGAAACAAGTCCTGGAACGGCCATTTCTTGGTTTAGGTGGGACTTGCACCTGCATTGATCTCTCGAATCTACAAGCACTCACCGCGCAAAGTGCATTTGTTGAAGGTTTAGATTCATTCCTCATCCACACCCCAAATTACCAAATTCTGCAGGAGTAGTTTTCACCCATCAACAGGTACGTACCAAAATGGTAACTTTGTAATTGAACAACGCCGGTTTCAGTGCCGGCATGCTCATTATAGATGGTTCCACTAAGAGACACAGGTTAAGGCGTGGTTGTTTATTATTTTTTCATGCCGGTATTTGGTTTTAGAAGGAACTGCTTCCTGTATGTTTTTCATGCAGCGCCGGCATGGTAAACTATGAATAAAACCATACCGGTTGAATATTTCGTAGAATATTCCTTGGTAGGTAAAAAGTAACTTTTGTGCCGGCATAGTTTTTTGTTTGAATACTATGCCGGATCGTAATTCAAAATGGGGGATATCGGGGTGCCGGCATGGCCGTAGTATGAATACTATGCCGGTTTTTGGATTTCCGGCACAGTATTCATACCACTACCATGTCGGCACCAAGGTTTTTCAGTTGAAAAAAATGGTGGGTTTAAAGAAAAAAATCGGTTTTTCAACCTCCTAGTAGCTTTACCTGTGTATTGGGGATGCTTGCATGTTGTGCAAGTTTACTTTCTTGTGTAGGTTCTTCAAAAAACTCTCCATGCTCGTAAAAATCGTCATTCAAGGGTGTTGGCTCAACAAAGAGTTGCAATTGTGAGTTGTTGTCATTAGTTGAAGATTCAAGATATGCTCCTTGTTGTGGTTGAGTTAAAGATTCAGCAGCAACAATTCTCTCTTCACAATCATCCTTCATTTTCACCAAAAAAAATTCTCTCATAATTTTTCCCTCCTTCTACTCTCACCTCACTCACCCAAACACAAATAAAAATACACCATAATCATTTATCAAAAATCTTATGATTTTACTAATTATAATTAATCACTAAACTTGATTAGTGAGGGTAGATTAGGAATTACCTAAAATACTTAGATAAGGGGTGACCCTGATTTTATATTTGGATCCAGTTTTTGTCTTTTTCCTAAAATCGTAAAACCATAATTGTACATGCTCCTGATCCAACAATTCAGATGCTATTGAGGCTCATGTCTCTCATTGAAGCATGAAAGCTCATGCCACAAGAATCTATGACTGAGAATATTGTCTCTCAGGTTATATGTAGATGTGTAGTCTCTCAGCTGAGGCAACGACATATCTCGTGAATACTGAGCAATTTAAAAGAATTACCTTTATATAGAATCGAACGATTGGACGGATCCTAGACTGCACTTGCTGCTAGTATAAAGCAATAACGTCTTCAGGATGTAACAATGTTTTCCCTGACTATATAAAAGACACGTGTAAAGAATCATTATGATTGGACGTCTCCTAGACAACTTGCCTGCTAGTATAGAGCAATAACGTCTTCAGGATGCAACAACGTGTTTTCCATGACTATACTTGTAGATGGTGGATTTTCGACAAAGGCTAAAATCGTAAACCCATAATTATGCGAACTTTTGATCCAGCAATCAGACGTGAGTATTGAGACACGGGTCTCTCATCGAACCTCTGACTGAGAATACTGTCTCTCAGAGTATATACGGATATGTAGTCTCTACTGGACAACAACATATCTCATGAATACCGAACACTTGAGAATTATTTCTATATAGAATCACGAGATTGACGACTCCTAGACGGCCTTGCTCGCTAGTATAGAGTGATAACGTCGTCGGGATACAAACAACAGTTTTCCTTGACTATATAAATGATATGAAGCTCCAAAAGAAGCTCATATCGTAATAATTAATGTTCCTAGACATCTTGCTCTTGCTAGTATAGAGCCATCAATTAATTATTCTTAAATTCTTGGATTAGATCACCGAATTTCGAAAATATTCAAATATTTTCTGAAAGTATTCAAATACTTTTGTAATATTTCGTTACTTCAATCCATGGTTCTATCCCAGCAGAATTCCATGGGTTAGTAATAAATATTCAACAACACGGGCATCTGAGCTACCTCCGATTAAGCCCCGATCCAAATGGTGCAGTGTACTCGACGATGATGCACTAACAATCACCGTACGAACAAGTATTTCAAAATACGACGAGACGATGAACCTATGCAAAATAGGAAGGAAAATAAATAAAAATTAAAAATTAACCAAGGCGCTGGGAGCATGGGCTCACTGACCAGAATCCCAGACGTGTCGTGGTCAATCCCTCGATTTCATATTTTTATCATATTTTTGTTATTTTCCTTGAGTTCATGAAAATCCTTTCACTTGAACAAATATCTTTCGTTTTGAGGAAACTCCTCGGGTTTCATGGTGTTTCCCTCACACCAAGGAAATAATATAAAATTAGGGAAAATATTATGGTAGTGATTATTGCCAACCGGTCATGCCTTGATCTGGCCGGCCCCACACCTCATGGTACCTCATTATTTTATTATTATTTCCCTAATTTCATGAAAACTCCTTAATCTCATGAAAATAATATAAAATTAGGAAACTTAGTGGGACCCGGTCCCAGTAGTAGGTCACACCCAAGCTGGCCCCACATACCCTATTTTATTATTATTATATTTTATGTTTCCTAATCCCATGAAGTTCCTTGATTTCATGATATTTCCTTCAAATTATGAAAATTCCTTTAAATCATGAAATAATACATAAAATTAGGGAAAACTCGGACAGGGCCCCAGCCTACCAACCATGCTCAAGCTGGTCCCACACGTCCCTTATTTTATTATTATTATTTTTTCATGTTTTCCTCATCTCATGAAAACTCCTTGATTTCAACAAAACTCTTTGATTTCAACAAAACTCCTTGGTTTTAACAAATTCCTTGGTTTTATCATATTTCCCTAAAATCATGAATATATTATAAAAAATTAGGGAAAACACCGTGGGACTAGGCTCCTTGGCCGGCCGGCCATGCCTTGGCCATATCCGGTCCCACACTTCATGATTCCCTCATTTTCTATTATTTTCCTTCATCTCATGAAGGTTTTGACTAAGTTTCAAAAAAACCCATTTCTTCATATTTTCTCAAAATGTTGCTCAAACGCACACCAGAAAATATCAAAATTCTCAGAATTGAGATACGGACACTTTGGTGACGTGAGCATGTTACCTTAACCGACCAAGGTTGGCTATTTGGTTTGCAAGAAGCCGGTCCCACGTATTCTCATGATTTGACCTAATTTGCACAATTGTACGTATTAGGTCCAAAACTCTTCCAAACAACTTAGAACCTCATGGAACGATCATCGTTTGATCCCGTGAACACCCAGAGACGGTTTCATGACCCCTTGGTCGGTCCCTCATCTCTTCATAATTAATTGGGTTTTATCACCTAAGGTTCAACATTATTTTAATAAATGATTAAACTAGCATTTAATCATCCTTTCATCAACAAATTAACTGGTCTTCAGGAAATCTTGATATTTGCTCACGTGAGCATCTGGGCACTACATGGTCGACCCATAATCCCATGTAGCCGGTCCCTCATTTTTTGTGGTTAATTCTCAATAAACCACCAATAAATCATCAATTGATCAAATTAGGGCTTTGAGTCCAAGGTTAATGATTCCAGATTCAAACGGTAATAATTTTACGTTGATCCCGTGATCAACATTTTATTTATCATACTCAGTTCAATTTCCAGTATTCTGATTTAATATTTTATGGTCATGATACCATAATTCACTTAACGAGCAATATTTGCTCAGATGATCAATACTTGCTCAAATCAAAGAATATTGGTTCAACTATCAATATTCAACAATTTATCGAATGAGCAATATTTTCTCACGTTAACTTATTCACAAATCATATCCCTGTCTCAACATACATGTTCAATTCATGAGTCTCAGAATATTTCCAAACCACGTTCGACTCAACAATACAAGGACTCATCGTCCCATGAAGTCATGAAGTCAACAACTGACTAACTAAATACACGCCTGCCTATAGAGACTCCACAATCACACGAGACATCAATCGTGTCACATGGGGGATATCAACAAGGGTTTTGGTTTGACGGTCTACGGCACGTGTGTTCAAACACACGATGGAATGTGAGCAAGTCGTGCAGTCAGTTGAAAAAGTTAACAAAGTAGTGGATAGAAAATCGACCAAGTCTCCGCACGATGAGCAACTGGTTTCAAACACGATTTCCATTTCCCCACTTCTTGATTCTATCAACTATCACACTTCATGGGATCACGGTGTCTACAATTCCAGCAATATAAATAAGTCTCTGAATCATGATTGAAAACACAACAAGAATCTCACGTCTCACTGATAATATGAGATCAACAACTCATCAATTGAGAAATTACTCTCAACGGAGCAATTTCAATCATTCAGAACTTATCTTATTCAGAATTCACAACACACCTACAATCTTTGATTACCGTTGATTCCACACATTTCTCAGCTTCCCTCATACAGATCGACGCATCCTCTCTTGTGACCAAATTAACTCTGGAACGACCATTGTCTTAGTTTAGGCCGGAGTACTACAGATTGATCTCTCGAATTCAAAGCACCCCCTTTGCAGCGGTGCATCTGTGTGAGTTGAACATTTCGCTCGGTTCAATGAGTCCCCTCCGTACGGTCGTCTCCTCAATTCCTTAAAAACCAGCAAATCATTTTGCCCCATCTACGATTGGAGACCACGGTGGGAGATCATTCTCTCCGGTTACAATCTCAATTCTCACAAAGATGGTCGGTCTTAGGTCGACAATCCAGGGTTCAAAACCCGATCATAATATCGCAAGCTCTAGTGGTACCGCTAACGCCACTCCTCCAAGCACTGATGCTCCAGTGATCACCCCTGCAAGTGACGGCACTGGCGCCATCAACAATCCACTCTTTGGTTGATCTCCTGAAGAAACCAGATGAAATCCGCCTACCATAGTTGATCTCATAAAGGTTCAGACTGACGTAGCTGCAGCACAAAAAGAGTTGTGTACTTATCTCAAAACTCTCACAGACAAGCTTGCGTCTGAACGAACTCAGCCTCAACGCGAGAAAGGAAAATCTAAAGAAACATCTTCAACTGCTGATCCTGAAATCTCTCCAATCCATGTTGTACATGATGAAGAATTCCGCAAAGCTGCAGATGACTCTCCAACAATGGAACCCGCAAGTTTCATCACTCGTGAAGACCTGGAGCACTTTTGGGGATCGAGGAAAAGACAAGGCATCATCTGTCCATCTTCACCAACCTTCATATCCTGCTTCCATACATAGGATTCCTCTTCCAAAGGTTATACCGCTCCAACATTCATTCTTTATGATGGAACATGCAATGCTCAAAAACATATTTCTCGGTTTCTGGAATTATTGGGCGAACACGAACACAACATGTCGTCCGTATGAAGGAATTTTCAAAGTCTCGAGTGAGAGCATACACTTGGTACAACAACATCGCACCTAGGAAGTATCACCGATTGGAGAGCGATGATTAATGCTTTCTACAGAAAATACTTCTTCGTGTAAGAGCAAATCACTCTCTCCGGTGAAGGATGTTTCAAAGGAGCAGCGAACATCCTGATGATTATGTGATGGTTCACAGTTCAAGCCTTGGATTGCCACGACCCAAACGTCACATAGCAGCAACTTGTAGACTTGTGCATCAACAGAATGATCCCAGTCTATAGAGCCTCGCTGGAAAACCTCCGGTTCCACACTTTCTCAGAACTTCATGAAGCAGCCAAACGATCAACGACTACTACACCTGCTTTACTGAGCAAAGTCTACAAGGTCGAGGAACCTCGGAGAAGCCGACGCCTGATCAACAAACAGTACAATGTCCAACCTTCCATGAACATTGTTGCTCAATGAGGCAAAAGGAAAGCTTATGCTCAAACATGCGACATCCAACATTTTATCCTACAAAAGCATCACAGAAGGATAACTAATCTTGCACAAACCTCGACCCGGCATCAAACGGGAAATGATCGGACATACTTAAACTTCTCTCGTCTCATGAAGAAGTTATCGAGTTACTGGAAGTTTGGGTTCAAGATGGTGCGATCAAATTGTCGTTCATCAGAAGAGAGCCAACAAAAAAAGAAATGGAGAATCCCAGGAGTACACAAGAATCCTCTCCAGTCAGAACCTTGCGCTCTCTGAATTCAAAGAATCAGTTCAATCGTTGCTCGAGCAAATCTGTAGAATTTCTCTATCTGCCGAAGGCACAAAGGAGAGACATGTTCACAGCACTGAACCACATCGTGTCAATAAATCCATTCCGGGAATACTTCTTGAGCCTCTAGCCACAGACCAAGATATGTATAACTGGGGATTGCCTACCACAATCAATCTCGAAGAAAAGAATTTGGAAGAACGTTGATCGATGCTGGCACCGCTATCAACATCATTCCACTGAAAACCCTCAGAGACGCAGGCATCACTCGACAAGAAGCTACTCATTATCCCATATCAATCAGAGACCTTGAAGGAGCGCTCGGAAATACTCATGGATACATCACTATGAAAGTGAACATAAGTCCAACTCCGGGATGAAACCAAATTCGCATAATCAGGAAGATCCAGGATATGACATGTCCTTCAGACGAGCGTGGATCCACGTTGAAAATATGGATACTTACAAAGCGCCTTTGGTTACACATCTCTCCAACGAATAATGTTCTGATCCAGAAGGTTTCACAGACATTCCATCATCAGAGTACTTTGAGGAATTTCAAACTTTGACGAGGTTGAAGCAAGAACCTGCAAAAAGATGTATAGACATTCATCAAGAGGTTCCGCATTCAGGCAAGTCTCATTCCAAGTCTATGTCATTTATTTCTTCACATGCTATCCTAGCATGGGGACTTAATTATTCTAGCAACTCTACAAGATGTTATGAATGGTAGCTTCACCGCATTAGTATTTTACCAAGTGGTTGAATCTGACGTTTCTCCGAATCAAGCACTGAAACATTTATTACTGAGATGATGTCCAAACATGGCGAAAAATACTTTGGGAGTTTCTCTTGCGAGTCCATGTGTTCCACAAAATCAGAAGTCTCTGATGTCTGCACAAGTGTCGAATCCCACTACCACAACGAAAGGGATGCTGAATCAACAGAAGAAACTCCAGGGCCGAGATAATCAAATCCCTAAGGCATTTTATGCTTAAGGAGTATACGCTTCAACGCTCAAGCATCTGAGAATCCATCTAGACGATGACACATTGATTCAACACCAGCACGATCAAAGTGTTACTAAACTACAATCGATAAGTCTTCAGTATACCATGATAAGCATGGATGACACTAACTCCTTCAATGTACACTGGGTAACCTAAGGAGATTCCGTGAAACTTCATCAACGGGATTTCTCTACATCACAAGCCCCTGCATGATTGAGGAACTTTCTCTCTTCACCAATCACATCAAGATCGAAAATTGCTGATGCTATCTACCGCAACAATAACGACTCACTGACAAAGCCAGTTCGTGGTAAAGTTATTATTTCAGGAGCATTCAGGTTGAACTCTCAGTACACCTTCATCTTACGGAAGCTCAACTCATCAACTAGTTTGTGAATGTAAAAGGCTCACTGGAAGAAGGAGCAAAGATTATATCTATAATCATGGTTCTATCCTTTTTCGGTCTTTGGAGCAACTTCAACCGTGGTATCAGCATCAACAATAATCTCTAGGGGAACACCATCCATGACCTCAACATCGACAAGGATCTCTGGAGCATGATCATTCATAGTCTCAGCACCAATGACGGTCTCAGGAGCAACATCCTCAGGGATTCATCAACTAATCATTCTCTGAAGTGTTACACATGAAGCGGATTTCTCTAAGAACCAATGATTCATATCAAGATGTAGACCTGATAACATGCTCACATGAAAGTCTTTCCAAAGCTAGCACGACTGGGGGACATAATCCAAATTCTTCTACAAGATGTTCTCATCACCTCTACAAATGAGATACAACACACTTCAGGTCATGGGTTTGCAAAAACGTACCAATGGGTGAGGAATGGGATAATGCTTCCTCAACAAAAGATGTTCGTCTATGTCTATTCTACAACATACCAAAAGGGAGCGTTAATCGAACATACGAACTAAAAGATATGGTCTTTACCGTCAGGTCTACGAAACCTGAAAAATTTGTACGGGATTACAAATTGCAGATGTGCACGCTTTGTTGGCGGACTTCTACAACTCCAAATTGAGTGATTTTTCTATCATGTAATAACTCAGTCTCTTAGCTTAAAGGTTGGGGTCAAGCATCGAATTCCGACGTCGTGTGAGGTTCCTACAGCTTCCAGATCATACTACATGCAAGCAGAAATTCGTGGACGGGATTCATAACCTCTACAGTCGATCGATGTCCACCAGGTCTTTTCGCTAAGTTCTTCATCAAGGTACCTCCAACTTCTACCACCTGGGTCTTTACATCAATTTTCCACCCGGGTCCTCTATCTAAGTCTTTCCAGAAGAAGAGAAAAGAAAAAGGAGAGATTTAACAAAATACTGGGATCGACGGTCCACTGATCATGACGATCAGTTTCACAGTCCAAGACTCGTGGCACCAGACTCTCATGTGCTAATTATTCGTCATAAAAGTAATGCTACCACCGGGACATGAGACCATGGTCATTACATCATCCCATCTCGAGAGCAGCCTCAACTATGGTCCCGTTACCAGGGTTTCAGAAGTGATGTTTCTACGACTGACAGATCAAGATGGCACTGCAAGCACCATGCTCATGTATCAATCAAGGGGTCCTGATCTCAAATGAATCAATGACATTAAAATTCTTCACCAACCGTTCAAGACACAAGCGAATCGTCTAAAGACACAACATGAGTGTTTTACAGCAAACTCGTCGGAGATGATTTTACACTGTCATGTACAAACCGACGAGCTGGGAGCAATTGGTGAAGAATTTGGGTATGGGTCATACACCATTCTCTTCGTATGGATGTCCTCTACAGCATATCCAAAATTCACAGCAATTGGAGAAACGAGCAAAGAGTTGTGGTCAAAATATTATACCACATGCCAGCTTAAAATTTTCTGAAGGTCTCCTGGAAGTTTACTGTTTCGTCGATTTCGGATCCTAAACATGCTCGGAACCCAAAAAGCTTCTTAACTAAAGTTTGGAAATTTTCTGGGAATGAGGATACATGGGTAAACCACGAAAATCAGACATCAGACGAAGATTCTACAACAATTTCAATGAAGACATAACTTCTGAATTTTCTGATGACAAATTATGACGAAATTCTTCGTTCATCCACATCTGAATCAGGATCAACACCATCAACGCAAATCCTGCCTTCATCGTCAGCCGATAGTCTCATTTGCTGAAGTCGGCGGTGCTTCTGCTGACAAGGGACGACTCACAGATGATCGAGAGACATACAAAGTACCAGATTTCCAGCGTCTCTTAAAGGTTGATTCATCCCAGGATGAACATCTACAAAAGTCTTCATGTTTGACTTGATATTTCTGGAGCGTTCTCCGAAAGATCCAGAACGGTGGTTGTAACCAGAAGTCATCACTATCTGAGGCGAAATACAGGGAGTCATGGATATATCAATAACAAGTACGCGCTGAAACGGTAACAATCCAAATCTTGCCTATTTACAATTTCACTAGCTATAGTGATTATAACGTCAAAATTTCGAAAAACTTGCTCGTCCCTTCAAATCAGCAAAGACGAGCAAAATTTATTATTCAAAATCATGACTTGATTTTCATCAAACCGTGAAAAACCCACGTGAATTTTAACATCCCTTTGGTTTTTCAAAAATTGGACAGAACGTCCATCTTACAATTGTGAAAACTCACATACAGACATTATTTCACCATGTATAATTGTCTACTTTCAACAGTTGTTCAAAATCAAAACATTGATTTTACAAAATACATATATTTAACGTGAAACTCACGTAAATTTAAAAATATATCTATATGTTTTGCTCCCTCGCACGAGCATCTGTCTTTGAAGCGAGAGTATATTTTCAAAATTTTGTGAACGCTCACATATCGAAAATAAAAAATTTCATGAAAGCTCATAGACAAAATTTTTATTATGAGGACGCACGTCTTTTCAAAAAAAAAAAAACTTTTCTCTCGTACGAGCATTCACCTTTGGAACGAGAGTTTATTCCATTTTGTGAAATCTCACAAAGATTAAATTTTGGTTTTCGTGAAAGCTCATAGACAAAATTTTATATAATTAGACTCAGGTCTATTTTCCTTAAACTAACGAATAAACGAGCGTCTATTCATAAAATAAGGATTTATTTTTTGGGCTCGGCCTGCGAATCCTAAACGACCAAGGTCCCGTCATCAATATCAGTGGTTCAACACCAATCTATGCTCATTAGACGATGCTCCATCATGCCACTGGGATCTTCATTCAAGTCATGGTTTGATCGTACTATCAAAATCCGGTAATGTCTTAATTTACGACTAAGTTCAATTACTTATATTGTTTATGACCGGAAAATCACCATTGAATGCTGAGTGAGGAACACGACTTTCCTCACTAAGCAGGAGACTTAATGTAGATGGTGGATTTTCGACAAAGGCTAAAATCGTAAACCCATAATTATACGAACTTCGATCCAAAGCCAATCGACGTGAGTATTGAGACACTGAGTCTCTCATCGAACCTCGGCGAGAATACTGTCTCTCGAGTATATACGGATATGTAGTCTCTCGGCTGGACAACAACATATCTCATGAATACTGAACACTTCAGTAATTATTTCTATATAGAATCACGAGATTGATGGCTCTTAGACAGCTTGCTCTGCTAGTATAGAGTGATAACGTCTTCAGGATACAAACAACAGTTTTCCCTGACTATATAAAGGATATGAAGCTCCAGCAAGCTCATATCATAATAATTAATGTTCCTAGACAGCTTTCTCTGCTAGTATAGAGCCATCAATTAATTATTCGTAAATTCTTGGATTCAACCACTGGATTTCTGAAAATATTCAAATATTTTCTGAAAGTATTCAAATACTTTTGTAATATTTCGTTACTTCAATCAATGGTTCTTCCCAGCATAATTCCATGGGTTAGTAATAAATATTCAACAACACGAGCATCTGAGCTACCTCCGAGTAAGCCCCGATCCAAATGGTGCAAGTGTACTCGACGATGATGCACTAACAATCACCGTACGAACAAGTATTTCAAAATACGACGAGACGATGAACCTATGCAAAATAGGAAGGAAAATAATAAATAATTAAAAATTGACCAAGGCGCTGGGAGCATGGGCCCACTGACCGGCCTGACGTGGCGTGGCCAATCCCTCGCCAGTTTCATATTTTTATCATATTTTTTGTTATTTTCCTTGAGTTCATGAAAATCCTTTCACTTGAACAAATATCTTTCGTTTTGAGGAAACTCCTCAGTTTCATGGTGTTTCCCTCACACCATGGAAATAATATAAAATTAGGGAAAATATTGTGGGGCCGTGATTATTGGACAACCGATCATGCCTTGATCCTGGCCGGCCCCACACCTCATGGTTCCTCATTATTTTATTATTATTTTCCTAATTTCATGAAAACTCCTTAATCTCATGATATTTCTTTAATCCCATGAAAATAATAATATAAAATTAGGAAAACACGTGGGACCGGTCCCAGCCAGCCGGTCACGCCCAAGCTAGCCCCACATACCCTATTTTATTATTATTATATTTTATGTTTCCTTAATCCCATGAAGTTCCTTGATTTCATGATATTTCCTTCAAATTATGAAAATTCCTTTAAATCATGAAATAATACATAAAATTAGGGGAAAACTCACGGGACCGGGCCCTAGTCGGCCAACCATGCTCAAGCCGGTCCACACGTCCCTTATTTTATTATTTATTATTTTTTCATGTTTTCCTCATCTCATGAAAACTCCTTGATTTCAACAAAACTCTTTGATTTCAACAAAACTCCTTGGTTTTAACAAATTCCTTGGTTTTATCATATTTCCCTAAAATCATGAATATATTATAAAAAATTAGGAAAACACCATGGGACCAGGCTCCTTGGCAGTAGGCCATGCCTTGGCCATAGCCGGTCCCACACTTCATGATTCCCTCATTTTCTATTATTTTCCTTCATCTCATGAAGGTTTTGACTTCAAAGAAATCAAAAACCCGATTTCTTCATATTTTCTCAAAATGTTGCTCAAACGCACATTGAAAATATCAAAATTCTCAGAATTGAGATACGGATACTTTGGTGACGTGAGCATGTTACCTTGACCTACCAAGGTTGGCTATTTGGTTTGCAAGAATCCGGTCCCACGTATTCTCTTGATTTGACCTAATTTGCACAATTGTACGTATTAGGTCCAAAACTCTTCCAAACAACTTGGAACCTCATGTAACGATCATCGTTTGATCCCGTGAACACCCAGAGATGGTTTCATGACCCATTGGTCGGTCCCTCATCTCTTCATAATTAATTGGGTTTTATCACCTAAGGTTCAGCATTATTTTAATAAATGATTAAACCAGCATTTAATCATCCTTTCATCAACAAATTAACTGGTCTTCAGGAGATCTTGATATTTGCTCACATGAGCATCTGGGCACTACATGGTCGACCCATAATCCCATGTAGCCGGTCTCTCCATTTTTGTGGTTAATTCTCAATAAACCACCAATAAATCATCAATTGATCAAATTAGGGCTTTGAGTCCAAGGTTAATGATTCCAGATTCAAACGCTAATAATTTTACGTTGATCCCGTGATCAACATTTTATTTATCATACTCGGTTCAATTTCCAGTATTCTGATTTAATATTTTATTTGGTCATGCTACCATAATTCACTAAACGAGCAATATTTACTCAGATGATCAATACTTGCTCAAATCAAAGAATATTGGTTCAACTATCAATATTCAAAAATTCATCGAATGAGCAATATTTGCTCATGTTAACTTATTCACACATCATATCTCTGTCTCAACATACATGTTCAATTCATGAGTCTCAGAACATTCCCAAACCACGTTCGACTCAACAATACAATGACTCATCCTCCCATGAAGTCATGAAGTCAACAACTGACTAACTAAATACATGTCTGCCTTGCAGACTCCACAATCACACGAGACATCAATCGCGTCACATGGGGGATATCAACTAGGGTTTTGGTTTGGAGGTCTACGGCACGTGTGTTCAAAAACACGATGGAATGTGAGCAAGTCGTGTAGTCAGTTGAAGAAGTTAACAAAGTAGTGGATGGAAAATCGACCAAGTCTCCGCACGATGAGCAACTGGTTTCAAACACGATTTCCATTTCCCCACTTCTTGATTCTATCAACTGTCACACTTCATGGGATCATGGTGTCTACAATTCCAGCAATATAAATAAGTCTCTGAATCATGATTAAAAACACAACAAGAATCTCACGTCTCACTGACAATACGAAATCAACAACTCATCAATAGAGAAATTACTCTCAACGGAGCAATTTCAATCATTCAAAACTTATCTTATTCAGAATTCACAACACACCTACAATCTTTGATTACCGTTGATTCCACACATTTCTCAGCTTCCCTCCTATAGATCGACCCATCCTCTCTTGTGACCGAATTAACTTTGGAACGGCCATTGTCTTGGTTTAGGCCGGAGTACTACAGATTGATCTCTCGAATTCAAAGCACCCCCTTTTCAGCGGTGCATCTGTGTGAGGTTGAACATTTCGCTCGGTTCAAGGAGTCCCCTCCGTACGGTCGTCTCCTCAATTCCTTAAAAACCAGCAAATCGTTTTGCCCCATCTACAATACTATACATAATAAATATGACGCTTCAACTAGCTCATATCATCCAATCCTCGAATAGTTAATGCTCCTAGACAGCTTGCCTGCTAGTATAGAGCCATCAATTAATTACTTCTAGTCATTAGATTCATTAACTGAATCCTAAAAAATATTCTATGTTCTTCATAATATTTCATTACTTCAATTCATGGTTCTTCCCAGCAGAATTCCATGGGTTAATAATAAATATTCAACGTACGGGCATATGAGCCACTATCGAGTAAGCCCCAACCAAAACGGTGCAAGTGTATTCAGCAATAATGCACTAACGAGCACCTGAATGCACAAATGAGCAATCCAAAATACGAAGGAACGATGAACCTATGCAAAATAGGAATAAATATAATAATAAAAAATATTAGCTAAGGCGCTAGGGGACTGGACCCACCGACCGGCCATTCATGCCGTGGCCAGTCCCACGCCTAACTCTTTATTTTATCATATTTTTATTATTTTTCCTTGATCTCATGAAAATCCCTTCATTTGAACAAAACTCCTTCGTTTTAAGGAAACTCCTCCGTTTCATGGTGTTTCCTTCACACCAAGGAAATAATATAAAACTGGGAAAAGTGTCATGGGACCGGGTTCACTAGAAAGCCGGTCATGCCCTGGATTTAGCCGGTCCCACACGTTAATTCCTTATTATTTTATCATTATTATTTCCTTCATCCTATGAAACTCCTCAGTTTCATGGTATTTCCTTCAAATCAAGGAAATTACATAAAATTAGGAAAGGTGTCACGGGACTGAGGTCACTAGCCGGACGGCCATTCCTTAGCCATGACCGGTCCCACACCTTGTAATTCCTTATTTTATTAATTATTTCCATCATCTCATGGAAATTCCTTAATTTTATGAAACTCCTCAGTTTCATGATATTTCCTTCACATCAAGGAAATTACATAAAATTATATAAAATTAGGAAAGTTATCACTAGGGACCGTGGTCACTAGCCAGCCGGCCATGCCCTAGCCGTGACCGGTCCCACACCGTGTAATTCCTTATTTTATTAATTATTTCCATCATCTCATTGAAATTCCTTAATTTTATGAAACTCCTCAGTTTCATGATATTTCCTTCACATTAAGGAAATTACATAAAATTAGGAAAGGTGTCACGGGACCGTGGTCACTAGACGGCCGGCCATGACCGGTCCCACACCTTGTAATTCCTTATTTTATTAATTATTTTCATCATCTCATGGAAATTCCTTAATTTTATGAAACTCCTCAGTTTCATGATATTTCCTTCACATCAAAGAAATTACATAAAATTAGGAAAGGTGTCACGGGACCGTGGTCACTAGCCGGCCGGGCATGCACTAGCCGTGACCGGTCCCACACCTTGTAATTCCTTATTTTATTAATAATTTCCATCATCTCATGGAAATTCCTTAATTTTATGAAACTCCCTCAGTTTCATGATATTTCCTTCACATCAAGGAAATTACATAAAATTAGGAAAGGTGTCACGGGACCGTGGTCACTAAGTCACCGGCCATGCCCTAGTCGTGACCGGTCCCACACCTTGTAATTCCTTATTTTATTAATTATTTCCATCATCTCATGGAAATTCCTTAATTTTATGAAACTCCTCGTTTCATGATATTTCCTTCACATCAAGGAAATTACATAAAATTAGGAAAGGTGTCACTTGGTCATTAGCCGGCCGGCCATGCCCTATCCGTGACCGGTCCTACACCTTGTAATTCCTTATTTTATTAATTATTTCCATCATCTCATGGAAATTCCTTAATTTTATGAAACTCCTCAGTTTCATGATATTTCCTTCACATCAAGGAAATTACATAAAATTAGGAAAGGTGTCTTGTGACCGTGGTCACTAGCCGGCCGGCCATGCCCTAGCCGTGACCGCTCCCACACCTTGTAATTCCTTATTTTATTAATAATTTCCATCATCTTATGGAAATTCCTTAATTTTATGAAACTCCTCAGTTTCATGATATTTCCTTCACATTAAGGAAATTACATAAAATTAGGAAAGGTGTCACGGGACCGCAGTCACTAGCCTTGACCGGTCCCACACCTTGTAAATCCTTATTTTATTATTATTTCCATCATCTTATGGAAATTCCCCAGTTTCAGCAAAAACCCTAGTTCTTTCGTATTTTCTTAAATATTGCTCAAATGCACATCAGAAAATACCCAAATGCTCAGGACTGAGACACGGACACTTTGGTGACATGAGCATATCACCTTGACCGACCAAGGTTGGCTATTTGGCTTGCAAGAGGACGGTCCCACATACTTTCGTCATTTGACCTAATTTGTTCATATTTGGTTGAAACTCTTCCAAACAACTTGGAACTTCATAAACCGATCGTCAGTCGATCCCATGACCAACCAGGGTCGGTTCCATGACCCCTTGGTCGGTCCCTCACTCCATCATAATTAGGTTTTATCACCTAAGGCTCAGACGAGCACTATTTTAATAAATGATTAAACCAAACATTTAATCATCCTTTCACCAACTAGTCTTCAAGAGACTTTGGTATTTGCTCACTTGAGCATTTGGGCGTTACATGGTTGACCCATCATCCCATGTAACCGGTTCCTCCTTCACTCTGTGGTTGATTTTTAATAAATCATCAATTGATCAACAATTTAGGTTTCGAATCCAAGGTTCGTAATTCCAGGTTCAAACACTAATAATTTTACATTGATCCCATGATCAACATTTTAATCATCATACTCGTCTCAGTTGCCAGTATCTTAGATTAATATTTTATTTAGTCCCTCTACCAATAATTCATCAAACGAGCAACATTTGCTCAGATGAGCAATATTTGCTCAGATAAGCAATATTTGCTCTGACTAAGGAATATTGGTTCAACTATCAATATTCAACAATTCATCAAATGAACAACATTTGTTCACCTTAATTATCAACATTTATTCGTACCTATGTCTCAACAGACATGTTCAATTCGTGATTCTCAGAACATTTGCAAATCACGTTCGACTCAACAATACAAGGACTCATCGTCCCAAGAAGTCAGCAACTGACTAACTAACTACACGTCTGCCTTGCATACTCCACAATCACGAGACATCAATCGTGTTACATGGGGGGATATTAACTAGGGTTTTGGTCTAGCGGTCTACGGCACGTGTGTTTATACACACGATGAGAATGTGAGCAAGTCGTGCAATCAGTTGGAGGAGTTAGCAAAGTAATGAATGGAAAATCAACCAAGTCTCCGCACGATGGGCAACTGGTTTTAACACGATTTCCACTTCCCCACTCTTTGACTTCAGAAACCGTCACACTTCATGGGATCAAGGTGTTTACATCTCTAGCAATATAAATAAGTCTCTGAATCATGATTGAAAACAGGACAACCTTTCGTCAAACAGACAACAAGAGATTAACAACTCAACGTCTAAGCAATTACTCTCAATAGAGCAAATTCAATCAATCAGAGCTTATCTTATTTCTTTACGCAGAATACACAACACACCTACAATATTCGATGACCATTGATCTCACACATTTCTCAGCTTTCCTCCTACAGATCGACCCATCCTCTCTTGTGACCGAATTGACTCTGGAACGGCCATTGTCTTGGTTTAGGTCGGAGTCCTACATATTGATCTCTCGAATTCAAAGCACTCTCTTTTGCGGTGCATCTCGTGTGAGGTTTGACAGTTCATTTCTGGTTAAGGAGTTTCCCCTCTGATCGTCTGCGTCTCCTCAATTCCGTAAAAACCAAAGAACTCGTTTTCCCCATCTACACTAGGTTACTCTTAGTTATTTTAAATTACTTAAATACCCTTCACCTAAATTTAATAGATAAACCTAAAATAATCAAAATCAAAATTTATTTTCAAAATAAAAAATCATTTTCATTCATAACCTAATTTAATCATCAATCAGATAGTTTTTGATTTTATTTTTCTTCGGTGATTAATTGTTGATTCATAAATCTTTGACCAATGATTAAAATGAGTCGTGTGAAGTATTGCACAAAGAAATTTAGCTTCAGATCCGCATATTGGAAACCAGATCTTTGTTCTTCCTTTTTTTTTTTTTTTATTATGTTTCAGAAGAACAGTTCGGCTGATAATTAAACATGAAAATGATAGCCGAAATTCATTTTTTTTAAAACACACTTAGTTCGGCTGTTCAATTTTTTTATTTGAATCAGCCGAACCTAAATTCGTCAATTTTAGAGTGAAGTTCCTATGTTTTTTGAAAATATACCTAGGTTCGGCTGATAACTCAAATATTTGGCTGATAACTTGTCAGACGAACCTATGTTTTTCGAAAATATAGGTTCGGCTCACAAGTTATCACCTGAACCGTTCATCTAGTCAGTGGATCTAGGTTATAAAAATTCATTTTTTTTTGAAAAATCTATAATAAAAAACAGAATGGGTTTTCGAACTTGGACGAACGGATAACATTTTAGAGACAAACATTGTATCCGACCATCCCAGTCTCATCCCAGCAAAAGATATCTAACAGATGTAAGAATTGTAACCTCTTTTAATAATGAATATACTTTGAGTGGGTTCCCTCATAATTAGAATCATAAATAAAACTTAAATTAAATATGTTTTTTTCAAGACCATTAGTTTGAATTATCTCATTATTTAATATTTTTTATATTATATTCTCCATCTATGAAAAAAAATATTTAAATAAATAAATAAAACACCAAAAATCTTCAAAATTATGAATCACAAAATCACAATTGAATCCACCAAATTAAATGAAAAACTAAGTTGTTCTCTAGCCATTGAATATTTATACATAAAAACACCAATTGTAGAGAATATACATGATAACCAATTGTTTGTTTTTTAATTTAAATCATACGTGAAGAAGAAAAATGGTAAAAAGATGCAAATCATTTATAAATAAAAAAAAATCATCGGATGCCTAGATGGGAAACAAATCAAAGTATAAAATTATTTGGAAATTACCTTGGTAATATGAAGACGTTTGGTGCAAAGAATAACAATTACCATTTCCATTCATAAACATGCACAAAGAGTTTTGTATGTTTTCTCCTCGATCACATTTCACAAATTGGATATATAAAATTGTTGAATCTCCCATAGTCCCACTCTAAAAATTCCAGTTGGCATGAGATGGAAAAAACAATAATCGATTCAAAATTCATTCAGTGGATCTGCATCACTTAAGAACTTTAACGGTTCTGTTGACTTATTGGAGTGAAAATGACGTAAATTTGAGGGTATCAATGAAAATTTGAGGGAAGTTTTTAGTTTTGAGAAAGTCACGTAAATTTTGGACTGAAATATCGTCAGAATGTATATTTGTTTTAATAGATTCTACATAGGGAAAATGCCGACCTTTTTTTCACTCTAATTTTTCATATTTAAATTTTGAAATGATAGGGAAAGCAGATGTATGGATAATTTCATACACATGCTAAAAAGTTATTAAAAAGATAATAAAAAATATGTGGAATTCGGCCTAACCGGAGGATATATTAGAGGCCAATTATAATGCCACAAGAGGAAATAATTAAATTAGATCATTAGTGTTACATTACCCATTTTCTATTTTTTTATAAAACATTATTAGAACATGATGTTATAGGTGATTTTGGTTGGTTCAGGGTTCACCACGTTATTAGATAAGTATTGCAACTTGCAACGAGTGCCGTTACGGCACGGGTTATCTCTAGCCCATAATACAAAACAGAAGGGATTTTTGAGCACGAACGGACGAATAACATTTTTAGAGACAAACGGATGATCCAACCATCCCAGTCTCATCCTAGCAATATACATCCGACGATCGTGGTGTTTGTGACTCCTTTCATTACGAACCTAAATTTATTGACCTTTAATTAATGAATCACATAACTCAAAATATTATTAATGAATAATATAACATAACTTAAGATATTAATATTAATTAAAATAGTTAATCTTATAGCAACCAGACAATGTGTATGCCATATATATTACAGTTACAAACATGATAATAAGATAATTTTGGAACGGATCAAACGTAAACTGGCGATTAGGATACCTAATAGTATATATATTTACTCATTCTGTATAAGATATCTTAGTGAAAACATATATGTTTACTAGATTATGTGGTTGCGAGGCGAATATGATGGAAAGTGGTATACATATTTAAACTATATATTACTCAAATAATTTGGTTGTTATATTTTGATGATGTCTATGGCTAATTTTATTATGTGTGTATGAACATTATTTTGGCTTGAAGGAAAACATAGATCTCTCTCGAAACGCTGCAAAAATAATGCATTAGTTAAATTAAATCAGTGCCGTTACGGCACGAGTTATCTCTAGTACAACTTATAAAAGACGACATTAAACCTCGCTTAGAAGTCTACCTCCGTATTAAAAAAACCTAATTATCTATTAGTTCGGCAAATCTCAAAAGCCTAATTTCATATTATTCTTCTTTAACAAACCCTAACCTCACTATCTCTCAAAAAAACAAACAAACTTTGAAACGAAGACTATATAATCATTTACATTAAGCACTAATCATTAACTACTAATCTTAATATTATATTCTAATTATTATCATTAGCACTAATGAAGTAAGGGCATTATTGTCCTATTAAAAACATGATGGATAAGGGGTTATTGATTTTACCACATAATGATTCTATTTTGCCGTTACCCTGTATGCCTCATAAAATTTGAATATGCCTCAAAACAGGTTTCTTATGAATAGTAATACATTTAGGCTAATAAGTAAAATCTTAATATTGTATTCAATGATTTATCGGATCAAACTTCAATGTGCTTATAAGCAGTGGCGGAGCCAGTCAAGTGCAGGGGTGTGCACCTGCACCCGAGCCCTTTTGGCTGCGAAGCTTAATTTGGGTCCAATAACTAATTTTAAGACTATCTAAAGGCCTAATTTTGCTTTTTATACCTACTAAAATTTCTTTATTTATCCACAGCACATTTTTGCACCCCTTTTTAGAAGTGTCGCCTCCTCCCCCGCTTATAATATAGTGCCGATGTTTGCAATTTCCTACTTTATATTTTTAGGCCTATACCTATGCACATGGCTAAAAAAATCTGTTTGTCATATCAGGTGGCATGGAAACGAGTTGCGCCATTATGAGAAAATGTGAGTTTCTAGCGAAAGAAATAATAATATCGCCAAATGATAAAGTATTTATCGCTTTGCGCTTACCATGAATATCGCTCGATATTAACTATAATGATAGCTTTCGAATTAATATCGCCAACGGTCGACTTTCTAACGCTTATAAATATTGCACCGTCTCTTATTCCCCGTAACACCTTCCCCTCCCTTCTCATCTATTCTATTATGTTCTTTTTTACTTTTATTCTCTTTTCTTCTCTAGTTTAACAAAATTATCTTTAGTTTTAATTACTTTCTAAGTCATATGAGTGAGAAAACAAAAAGAAATAGAAGATTCAACGAATCTACTAGTATAGCTTGACCAGTGGATTAAGTTATGTTGTGGATAAAGGATATGAGTTTCAAAATGTTAGACAATTAGCCGATGATGGTGCACTCCCTACGCACATATCTGGCCATCCGGAGCGAGTTCGTTCGGTATTTATAAAAGGTGGTGATCGAATTTTATATAGTGGTAAGTAGAGTTGTCGTTCACTCGGACTTGTTGAAATTGATTTTAGGATTTAATAAAGAAAAATAATAAAAATAGAGAAAATATACAATTTATGTCACAAGACAAAGAGAGTTACTGGGACTCGGGGATCCACCAATTCTCACATTCATGCGGTTCATCTATTAATTCCGGACATTTAAGGCTCATAAAGTAACAAACATCGACTCTAATTCTTTGCCAAGGTAGATTTTATAAAGAATTATATGTAATTCACAAGCATGACGCATCTAAAGTACCTAAGACTAAGCATGCGACATCTAACGAATTCACAAATAATCAATAAAAATCATGAATCACTTATAATAGTGCAAATAGTCATAAAGGAATTAAATAGAATTACCACATGGGTGCAAAACAGACTTCCTCTCCGTCGTCCCAAAGTGATGGGTTCTAGCTCATCATGGTGTAAACACGCTCAAAAATCATTATTAATGCTCATGGTTTACAAATGATGAACAAGGGAGAAAAGATGAAAAGCCTGATTTGTAACAGTTTTAATTGTTACAAACTGACTGTTACAGAGAACAATACATGTAAAGTGTTGTTGTTTTTGTTGATCTGCGACCCTCAGCTAAGTGTCGTTGTCACTGTAGAAGAACGACTGCCTCTGGTGGTCTAATGTTCTTCGTGTTCTTCACACATGACAATGGCGGTTTCGTAACTTCGATTTTTATGGCTCTTGTAGTGTTCTCCAATCTCCCAAACTCTCCGTATCTCTGTGATGCTCTAAACTCGATTAAATACTCCCATGACTCCTCCAAAATTCTCGAGTAAATGCAAATAATTCTCTTCTTTACTCGAGAATAATATCTTACCATATTATGGGAATTATTCCATTTGAATCTCCTTCACGCGTCAATACCAGTCCACCTCCATCTGAGCACGTTTTTGCCAAACCAGATAGTACCAAACATTCTCAGAACACACGCCAAAACTCAGTGAACACTGGAAACCCGTGAATATATCTTCTTCTCTGTTTTGCTCCAACACGAATTATCTAGCCAAATTTGGACGACGAATCGACCCATATCACGCCTGTTACGCTTAATCAAGTCATCCCATGAAATTTCAGCCATTGAATCGCATTAAAACCCCTCCAAATGACGAACTGAAAATCTGCCAGAAGTGCCACCATTTTCCCGCCAAATTCAGTATTTGAAATGAAGAGGATGAAGTGCCCCGATCCAAAACAGGGGCGCCTTTATCAGCTGGGGTGCCTGGGGTGCCCTTATCCAAAGTGAGGGTGCCTTTAGTACTTTTCTCCGGGGGTCCAAAAAGTACTTTTTGAGTAACTTTTTCCACATAAGTGTATTTTTCCAAAAACACCTACACACATAAAAACACCAAAATTAGTACAAAAATCGAGACTAACAATAGAGACGATGAGGACAATTCAGACACAAAAATGTGTCTATCAAATACCCCCAAACTTATTATTTGCTAGTCCCGAGCAAATTTAATCTAGAAAATAAAATGACTACACTTAGCACATGCAGAAAGCCGTTAAACCGCTAGGTGGCCCTAGCGGCGGAGTGTCGTCTCCGGAGGGTTTACCAGAGGTGTACCCACAAAACCTGTACTTCTAATTGGTCACAAGTATCCAAAGAGCTATGAGGACATACATATTCTCAACCTATCTCCAAGTGACTAGAATGCCAGAGAAATTGATGGTGTCAGCTCTAAAGCCGATCTGAAGAAAAGGGAGACACATCATGCAACACTTGCTAGATAAAGAGATATCCGCTACACGGCTAGATAAACATTGTAAGATACGTCCAGTTGATTTACAATTTGGACTAAGATTAGGAGAGAGAGAAAAAGATGAGAGGGACATCTCGCTACAATTTTGGACTAATTACGTGTGATGAGTTAAACCCGGTCTAGAAAGATCTTGTGCAGATGGAAAGCGGACTAACAAAGCAACCAAATGTATCTTTCTTCGACTCTCTCATAGTGCTCAGTAGAAACAACGTCTTCTTCGGCTTCAACTGTTGATGATAAACTCTTGAACCTCGTAGAACCTTGACAATTAACTCTTCTCTTCGATTCCTTCCTTATAGATTTCGACTATGGCCTTATTGAACAACTTTTTTTTTTTTTTTTTTTTTTTTTTTTTTTTTTTTTTTTTTTTTTTGAGTAAATAACAAGACAAAAATTTACATGACCACCACAGAAGGAATTTAACACTTGGATCTTCACAACTTGTAATGTCTTAGTATCATGAACTTCAACAACTTATATCATTTGATTTTTCTTGCTCATTTGAATTCTTGTAACCCTTGATTTTGAATTCCCGATTTTCTATTGTTGTTTCTAAACCTTAAACGTCTTACTTTCTTTATAGATTTTGATATCGCTCCGTTTGTTGATGATGATAAGTTTCTCCGAGAGAGAGTTGTAATCCAAGTAACTAAGACTACATTGTGAGGTTGCTTTGTCTTTCGGCATTTCTGACCTACTTGCCTTTCCATCATGGATGGTTAGGTCCATCACGGTTACCCTCTAAAAGGAACAAGTTCTCTCCTGAATTTCAAGGATCTCAATGTCTTTTTCTCTAATGTCTCAATAGGTTGTTATCCCTAGTATTCCAATTTCTATCTTTTCGGTGAGAAATAGTATGTAAACTTAGCTAACCGGATACCATGTGACGCTAGAAGTTTCAAAAGTGCAACTAAAAAGTTTCTCCCATACCCCCAAACTTAAATATAACATTGTCCTCAATGTTCTAAAGATGAAATTAAAAACATGAACAAGGAGAAATTGTTACCATTTGAAGCAAAGAGTTTAAGGAAAAATATTACCGTGTTGCAAGAGCATGGGTTACCTCCCAAGAAGTGCTAAGTTTAAAGTCTTGACCCAGGACATTGGAAGGGATTAGTCACCTCGAAGAATCATATAGCAGCTGATCGGAATAATGCGGGTCATACGGATCAAAAAGTGCTAACCACAAGAAGAGGAAACTGCCACGAGAGCGAGGAAGATATCCAAAACACCCTCATATATTTTTTGTTTAAGACAACTACATCTAGTTGTGGTTGGGTTGAGGAGCTACATGAAAGGATCTAGATAAAAAGTTTTCATCATTTGGATTTCCTCAAAGGCGATATCTGAAGATCAGGTTCTAGAGTCTGGAAATACTCAATTAAGAACTTAGAAGCACACAACAATAACCCTGAATAACTGGGGATCCTCTAAGTCAATCGGGACTTGACTCACACTGATTGACCACAGTAGTGGTCATTCTTAAGCAAATGTGTCGACCCTAATCTCCTAAAGTAATTAGGTTTAGTCTCAAAACTTAATAATTGACACATCTGAAACTTATATGTTCCCACAATTGGAAGGAAGGTTTTTGGTGGGAAAACAAAGTCAATCGTGGTATCATAGCCTGGGTTAACCACATCAACCAGAGGATGGGTTTCTAACAACTGAACTTCTTTATGGACACAACTAGGTTCAGGAAAAAGTGTATGAAGACAATCTTTTAAAATGGTTGAGGCACATATGTCAAGTCCCAAGTTAGGGACCTTTCTAAGAGTTAAGGCACATGGAGAATGATAATCACCCCCAAACTTAGAGTTTTCAGTGTCTCTAGAAAGACTAGTCACAACTTCCTAATTTCAAGGTCATCCCGATTCCTGAAAATGGTCAATTGATTCTTAGTCGGAGTACATCCTCACTCATCTCTACGAGTTCATTTTCTTTTTCTGAGTCTATTGTTTCTAAATCGCTAGACTCAAAATATACCCGTTCCTCTAAACCATCATTGGCTTCGTAATCAAAAGGAAATACTACATCGTCTAAAACGGGGGTATCTCTAGTCAAATCCTCATCCTTTTGAATAGGTGAATAATTATTAAAATTATTTGGATTTGAACTAGAAATATTATCATCATTAAGCTCAATTGGAGTAACAAATTCCCGATCAATATGCCTATCGATTTCAAATTCTTCATCAACATTATCCTCATCATAATCCTCATTATAATAATATGAAAATGGTTGAACCTCATCTAGACAAGTAGTGTTACCAATTTTATCCTCGTCATCTTGATTATGTAAATAACTATCCTCATTTCCAGGGTACTATTGGAAACACTAAGATTATCTCGAGCTTGAGTTCCGATTCAGGCCTCTACAAAAAAACTTTCGAATCAACTCATATGACTTCATTATGGTATCGTGACTCGACTCACATGACTTCCTTATTGTATCGTGACTCGACTCACATGACTTCATTATTGAATCTAGGAAAGAAATTTCACTCGTTGCATTGTGATAGGTGTAGAATACACCTAATTTACTATCTAGTAGTTTATGCTTTCTTTGCTATTTTTCGTCTAAATTATGTATTTTACGCTTGTTTTGAGTTTTATAGCTACTCTAGGAGTCACACGGAAGAAAAGAAGAAGAAATCACTCAATTTGAACCAAAAGGGCAAAAAGGTCATTTTACGGGCAATTGATATATGGAGCCCAGTTGAGGTTAAGGGGCAACCAAACTGGAGGAATACTATAGACAAGCTTGACTAAGGATAAGGGGCTGAAACTGGTTAGCCCTTATCAGAATTAATCACTTATTAAGGCACCCAAATTGGGGATGGTTTTATGTGGGCGTTTTAATCTGATTCAATTCCATACCCTAAAGTCAAGAAGAGTTCTCTCAATTTTTACACAAGACAGAAGAGAAGCAAGCAATAAAGTGGCTGCTGCTCCGTCCGATTCAAGTTTTAAGTGGGCGATTCATGGGATTCGAGATGTTGATATCGATCTCGGTAGATCGATCAAGAGAGGTAAGGGTTCGATTCATCAAGAAAGAGGAGGAATGCAACGGCTGCTGCGATCAGTGTTCTTGTTTACACATGAGAAGAATAGCGAGAGGGTTTGAGCTGTGACGATGGGTTGGTGGTGGAATCGATCGATTCAATTCGACGAGAGAGGAAGAAGATGGTGCTACTTTGAGAGATCGGATGAAATGGGTCCGCAATGGTGGTAGTCAGCGATGATAAGTCTCGGGAGAAGTAGAATGATGGGTTCGGTTAGGTTGAAGCTCGGGGAAGAATGGATGCATTGCCGTTTGAATTGGGGATGAACGTTAAGCTGAGGAAGTTCGATAGGTTTATTTAAACTCGAATATGAGATCGGGTCTTTGTTAATTGACAAGATGAAGAGATTGAAAGTAAGCTGAGAGATGGGTTACGTGAAGAAATGAGGATGATTTCAAGACTCGGGAGATGTTTATTGGATCGATTTGAAGAGAGAAATCAAGATGATATCTTTCTTGGATGTATTGCTTAGATGAATGTTAGGATGCGTTACAGGAGAAGACCCAAGAAAAGCGGCCCGAAATCGGCACGAGAAATGCTCAACAAGCGAGTAAACTCTGTTGAATTTTTCTGCTCTAACGAAGTCGACCCGGTGACTCGTTGAACCGATCTCTACACGCAACTCATTTGAGTAAGAAGACGAGTAAGAAGCTAACTCGAGTCGACTCTCTCCGACTTGACCCGGTTGTGACGATTGACCGTTAAGTTTGACTTTTGACCGTTAGTCCTAACGGAGGATGATTTGAATATTCCGTCGAATATTCTCTTGACGGAGAAATTTTCAGTGTGGCGGCGGCGACGTTTTTAAGCCACAATCCCGGTTTGGGCGAGCAAAATTCCAGAACTTTCTATGGACCTCTCTCATGGGTGTGAAGACTTGGGCTAGGAATTGGATGGAGAATTGGACTCAAATTTGGAAAGAGAAGGTGAAGAGTTGAGAAAAGCTTGGAATTGGAAATTGAATTGCAAAAGGAAAAGGATTCTATTCCTTGGAAGATTTGGAGAATATTGAAGCCTATAAATAGAGAAGTTTTCTACAACTTCTACACATCTCTACACACACAATTCTTTTCTTTTCTTATTCTTTGTGTGAACTCTTTTAACATGAGTAGCTAATTTTATTGATTGAGGATGAATTCTAGTTTTTTAACATATGATTTAAGTTTTTGTTTTCAAATTCTATCTTGAAGTTTTTCACATAATTATCGTTTGTTTTTACTAATAGGAGTGATCTTAAAGACACTCATGATTGATTGATAGATTGTTTGGAGTGCACGCTAAATTGATTTGTTAATTCGATCTAAAGCTAGTGAAAGTTAGGGGATAAGTAATCGTTCTTTGACTCTTTACATAAGTAGCAAACACGAGACCTTGCGGAGGGATTCCGTGGAGCAATTGTGTGTAGAAACAACGTTAGCAAGTAGACCTTGAGCTAAGAGTCTAACTACTAATATCAACCTAAGAAATTCACAAAACCTAATGCATGAGCCAAGTTACATCTAGGTTGAGCTAATTCTAGGTGGCTTGGTGATTAGAATCCGGTGTCGAGAACTTCCGTGTCCGGTGATACAAGGGATTTAGGGGTTTAGCACTGAGCTAGTTTGCTTTACCTACGGTTGGTGATAATTTGTGATTAATAACAAGTAGAAGAGAACATAACTTTAATCATTGTTTAAGTAACGAACAAGGATTCCTTGATCTTGTCTCTCTTATTGCTTTCATCTTTCAACTTTCGATTTTAATTGCTTTGTTTATTTTTATTTTGCTTTTTACACCCCCCCTTTCGTGACAACTTTTACAACTAAGATCTCTTGCTCCTCGTGGGAACGACCTTGACTGCCCTATATTACTTGTTAATTAGGTAGTAAAGTATTAATTAATTTGTTGTGGTTACGACACGCATCAAATTTTGGCGCCAGTTCTTGGAGCAACGGGCGATTTTTAGTTGTTTTTATTTTTCTTTTGCTTTATTCTTGCTTTGTTAGATTCTTTACCGTATCTAACTTAGTTTGTGAGAATCTTGTTTGAGGTGTTATACCTTTGGTGAATGCTTAAAGGGGGTAGACCGGAGTCAATACGTCTTCGATCCGGCACTCAATTAAAGGATTTCATTCGAGCGATTAACACTCCACTTCCTCCTTCTTCATCAAGTGATTCGGACAACGAGGAAGAAACAATGGCTGATCGTACACTCAAGGACCTAGCTTCTCACAGGGCTTGATACCCAACAATGGTGTATCCAAACTAACTCAACCTTGGAAATCAAGCCGGGGTTGATTAGAGAGTTACCAAAGTTCCATGGCATGGTGAATGAGGACCCAAACAAACATCTTATGGACTTCTACACCATAGTTATGGCTATGCTTCCATCGGAGACTAATGTGGATGGAGCAATGTTGAAAGCTTTCCCGTTTTCTTTAGCGGGCAATGCTAAGGATTGGTTATATTATTTGCCTTCCGGAAGTATCACAACATGGAATGGGATGAAGAAACTCTTCCTCGAGAGATATTTTCCCGCATCCAAAGCTACTCAAATTCGCAAGGAGATTTGTGGATTGAAACAACAAGTGGGAGAATCATTGTATGAATGTTGGGAGCGTTACAAGAGGTTGGTGGAAGCTGTCCACCATCAATTTAGTGATGCTATGATACTTCAATACTTCTATGAAGCTCTCCACTCAAGTGATAGGTCTCTTCTTGACGCCGCGGGTGGTGGTGCACTAATGAACAAGGAGGTGGCCCAAGCTAAGAATTAATTGAAAGTATGGCGGCAAACTCGCAACAATTCTACACAAGGGATGAACCAATGGTTAGGCGAGTGCATGAAGTTAGTGATTCATCATCACATCTTGATCAAAGGATGAGTAACATGGAGATTATGATGCAACGGATTGCGCGGTAATTATTCGGATAATGAGACCGAACAAGTGAATGCTTTATATCCGAATCAAAGGCCAAGGTACGATCCATACTCGAATACTTACAATCCGGGTGGAAGGATCATCCTAACTTTAGCTATGCAAATAAGCAAGCGGCGGCTCCTAATCCATATGAGCAACAAGGTGGTTTCCAACAATCACGATTCCAACCTCAACAACAAGGTGGTTCTCAACAACAATTCCAACCTCAAGTAAAGGAACAAGGATCTTCAATTGATGATAAGCTTAATGTCATGATGCAAAGTATTACGTCAATGTTTCAACAAAATCAACAAAAGACCGATTTGGCAATCAAGGATTTACGAATTCAAGTGGGGCAATTAGCGACCGATGTAAACTTATTGAAAGCGCAAGCGTCCACAAATCTTCCTTCACAACCAATTGTTAATCCAAGAGAGAGCGTTAATGCGATTACTTTGAGGAGTGGGACACATGTGGAGCAACCAAATCAACAAGATAAGGTGTATGATGAGAAAGAGGAAATTGAAACCGCACCAAAGGAGAAAACATCGCCAACCAATCAACCCGAGGAGACGGTTCCTACTTTCACAACTCCACCTCCGTTCCCTAGCCGGTTGCTAAATCAAAGAGAGACTTGGAATACATGGATATTTGGGAAATCTTTAAGAAAGTACAAGTCAATATTCCACTCATAGAAGCTCTTCGTCAAATTCCTCGTTGTGCAAAGTTCTTAAAGGAGATGTGCATGAAGAAGAAAAGGTTGAAAGGGAATGAAGTCATGAGTGTGGGGAGAATGCTTCGGCGTTTATTCTCAAGAAACTCCCACCAAAATTAAAGGACCCAGTAGTTTCAATATACCTTGCACAATTGGTAAAACAAGGTTTACTCGAGCTTTGCTAGATTTGGGAGCGTCGGTTAATGTTATGCCTTCCTCGATTTATGATTCTTTGAATCTCGGTCCTCTTAAGGAGACAGGGTAGTTCTTGAACTTGCTAACCGATCTAATGTTTACCCGAAAGGGATTGTTGAGAATGTTTTGGTGCAGGTTAATAAGCATTTGTTTTTCCGGCCGATTTCTATGTCTTAGACATGAATGATGAGAATTCTTCCAAGTCTACACCTTTGTTATTGGGTAGACCATTCTTGAGCACCGCTAGGAACAAAGATTGATGTCCAAAATGGCACCTTGACTATGGAGTTTGATGGTACACTCATCCACTTCAATATCTTTGAGACAACGCGATACCCTAGTGATGTGAAATCATGTTTTCCCGTGAAAGAGATTGATCCGGGCTAATGAATCTTGCAAGAGCCAAGTCGGGCCGTCGACTTTAAAACAAGCGCTTAATGGGAGGCAACCCATCGGTTTTGTATTTTTTATCTTTTTGCTTTTTGTTATTTCTTTTTTCTTGTTTCTTATCATGTTACAATTTCCCACCTCGACTTTACTAGGAGGATTCAATTACATTGAGGACAATGTAAGGTTTAAGTGTGGGGGAGTGGTTAAGCATGTTTTTAAAACAAAAATTACAAAAAAATGAAAAAATTTAAAAAAGAAAAAAAAAGTTTTACATAAAAATTCCAACTTTTAAAGATTTTAGAGTCCCTAGCATATTTCTAGGTATGTTTACATAGAGTTTTTGACCGACATAATTGAACTTGGAAATGTTAGAGAACTACATTCGGATTTCTTGCTTGTTAGAGTGTTAAATAATGGATTTAATCATGCTTAGGTGATGCGAATTTGGTGCGAGGAGAAAGGCGTTATTAGAGTTCTTTGATCAATCATTAGTGGAGACTACCGTATTCATATCATGAGAGGCACCCACCAGAAATCTTCCATCTACTAAAGAGCTTCTTTTGAGTGTGTGTCACCGTAAGTTAATTCGGGTAGAATGGTGAGCTACCCAACCTCCCACCAATAGAAGCACTACTCTTTGATCTCTTGAGTGCTAATTTTGTCAATCATGAGGGTGACGTCCATGGATGAAAGCTTCCTTCTTGTAGTTCGATTTGCAGTTAGCACCATTCTCTCTCGCGACAACAACGGATCCATAGAAACACATTCATCATCAACAAGGAGCGACATCAAAATCTACAAGGAAAGTTGGAAAAGTTTAAGGTTTACAAGCAACGGAACGAAAAAAAGAGCAAATTTCAAATACAAGTAAAGCAACATACAAAGAGCGGATTTTTACATATAAGTTGGGGACTTACAATACAATGAGGTAATTTTATATTCAAGTATGAAGACTTATTCATGAAGGCGAAGAAAAGTAAAAGGTGAAACTTTTTGAAGTTTATGATTTCAAGACGATACAAGTTGTGAAGAATCAAGCGGTAAAATACTTCTCCCACGGCCATGGTTTATTTTTGTATTTAATTTTTCTTGTTTCAAAAAAAAAAAAAAAAAAAAAAAAAAAACAAGAGAAATATTTTAATGAGCCGTGGGGAAGGAAAATATATAAGGAAGTTTCAAGCGACAAGGTTTTAAGGTAAAGAGTTACAAATTGTTAAGGATTTATGAAATTCAAGGGTTTATCATCAATAGTTGAAACCGAAGACGAAGACCATGAAGATCAAGACGAGGAACGGAAGACGTTTCTATTGGATGCCGTGAGAGTGGTGTTATCATAATTGGCGATCGGATGTGAAGGTAAGTAAGTAATCTCATCCTCGATAATAATGGTTGATTTCCTTTCTTAGAGATCGTCAGAAAAATGGTTTTTTCAAAATATTAAAAGATGTGGGTTTTTCAAAATTTCGGAAGATGTCCTTCCCACCATTCAACGTGATGCAGGATTTCTATCTTCATTCCTACCTGCACACATGTGAGAACCATAAAAAAGCTGTCTTTTTGAGTGCAATTATCATAAAATCTTATTTGGTGAGGCAGAAGTCGAGGCGAAATGCTTATTGATCGTTTCTCAAACACGCATTCTCTCATTATGGTGTGGTTATTTCTCACTCAACATTTAAGAATGAGAATATGTTCTTTGGTATTTCTAACTTCTTATTACTAGCATGCAGAAATTCTATGTCCTCATAACTTTTTGGATGCTTGTGACGCTTGAACGCTTTGAAGTTGTGAGTTTTTAGTTTGATTTGCTCGAGGACTAGCAAAGTCTAAGTGTGGGGGAATTTGATAGGTGTAGAATACACCTAATTTACTATCTAGTAGTTTATGCTTTCTTTGCTATTTTTCGTCTAAATTATGTATTTTACGCTTGTTTTGAGTTTTATAGCTACTCCGGAGTCACACGGAAGAAAAGAAGAAGAAATCACTCAATTTGAACCAAAAGGGCAAAAAGGTCATTTTACAGGCAATTGATATATGGAGCCCAGTTGAGGTTAAGGGGCAACCCAATCTGGAGGAATACTATAGACAAGCCAGCTAAGGATAAGGGGCTGGAAACTGGTTAGCCCTTATCAGAATTAATCACTTATTAAGGCACCCAAATTGGGGGTGGTTTTATGTGGGCGTTTTAATCCTGATTCAATTCCATACCCTAAAGTCAAGAAGAGTTCCCTCAATTTTTTACACAGCCTGAAGAGAAGCAAGCAGTGAGTGGGCTGCTCTGCTGCTCTGTCCGATTCAAGTTTTCCGTGGGCGATTCATGGGATTCGAGATGTTGATATCGATCTCAGTAGATCGATCAAGAGAGGTAAGGGTTCGATTCATCAAGAAAGAGGAGGAATGCAACGGCTGCTACTGATCTGTGTTGCTGTTTACACATGAGAAGAATAGCAGAGGGTTTGAGCTGTGACGATGGGTTGGTGGTGGAATCGATCGATTCAATTCGACAGAGGAAGAAGATGGTGCTACTTTGAGAGATCGGATGAAATGGGTCCGCAATGGTGGTAGTCACTGATGATAAGTCTCAGGAGAAGTAGAATGATGGGTTCGGTTAGGTTGAAGCTCAGGGAAGAATGGATCTCGTTGCCGTTTGAATTGGGGATGAACGTTAAGCGGGAAGTTGATGGCAAACTTTTTAAACTTCGAGATATGAGATGGTCTTGTTAATTGACAAGATGAAGAGATTGAAAGTAAGGCTGAGAGAGATGGGTTCGTGAAGAAATGAGGATGATTTCAAGACTCGGGAGATGTTTATTGGATCGATTTGAAGAGAGAAATCAAGATGATATCTTCTTTGGATGTATTGCTTAGATGAATGTTAGGATGCATTACGGGAAGACCTGAAGAAAAGCGGCTGAAATCGGCCTGAGAAATGCTCAACAAACGAGTAAACTCCGTTGAATTTTTCTGCTCTAACGAAGTCGACCGGTGACTCGTTGAGCCCGATCCTTACCACGCAACGGCTGAGTAAGACCGAGTAAGAAGCTAACTCGAGTCGACTCCTCTCGACTTGACCGGTTGGTGACGATTGACCGTTAAGTTTGACTTTTGACCGTTAGTCCCAACGGAGGACTGACGGAATATTCCGTCGAATATTCTCTTGACGGAGAAATTTTTGGTGGCCCGTGGCGACGTTTCCGAGCCAAATTCCGCCACAATCCGAGTTTTCCGGCGAGCAAAATTCAGGAACTTTCTATGGACCTCTCTCATGGGTGTGAAGACTTGGGCTAGGAATTGGATGGAGAATTGGACTCAAATTTGGAAAGAGAAGGTGAAGAGTTGAGAAAAGCTTGGAATTGGAAATTGAATTGCAAAAGGAAAAGGATTCTATTCCTTGGAAGATTTGGAGAATATTGAAGCCTATAAATAGAGAAGTTTTCTACAACTTCTACACATCTCTACACACACAATTCTTTTCTTTTCTTATTCTTTGTGTGAACTCTTTTAACATGAGTAGCTAATTTTATTGATTGAGGATGAATTCCTAGTTTTTTAACATATGATTTAAGTTTTTGTTTTCAAATTCTATCTTGAAGTTTTTCACATAATTATCGTTTGTTTTTACTAATAGGAGTGATCTTAAAGACACTCATGATTGATTGATAGATTGTTTGGAGTGCACGCTAAATTGATTTGTTAATTCGATCTAAAGCTAGTGAAAGTTAGGGGATAAGTAATCGTTCTTTGACTCTTTACATAAGTAGCAAACACGAGACCTTGCGGAGGGATTCCGTGGAGCAATTGTGTGTAGAAACAACGTTAGCAAGTAGACCTTGAGCTAAGAGTCTAACTACTAATATCAACCTAAGAAATTCACAAAACCTAATGCATGAGCCAAGTTACATCTAGGTTGAGCTAATTCTAGGTGGTTTGGTGATTAGAATCCGGTAGTCGAGAACTTTAGTGTCCGGTGATACAAAGGGATTTAGGGGTTTAGCTTGAGCTAGTCTGCTTTACCTACGGTTGGTGATAATTTGTGATTAATAACAAGTAGAAGAGAACATAACTTTAATCATTGTTTCGTAACGAAGAAGGATTCCTTGATCTTGTCTCTCTTATTGCTTTCATCTTTCAACTTTCGATTTTAATTGCTTTGTTTATTTTTCTTTTGCTTTTTACACCCCCCTTTCGTGACAACTTTTACAACTAAGATCACTTGCTCCTCGTGGGATCGACCTTGACTGCCCTATATTACTTGTTAATTAGGTAGTAAAGTATTAATTAATTTGTTGTGGTTACGACACGCATCACATTGCTGCTGTGGTTTTTAAATTGTTGTAGAAAGTGGTAGTAAAGGATGTCGTTCACTCAGACTTGTGAAGATTCGATTTTAGATTCAAACTCAATAGAAAACTTACGAAGTTGTTATCAAGATTATAAAAAGCACCGAGACTCAGGATTCCACCAATATCCCGTTTTTATGTGATTTAATCAAATCAATATTCATGCAACTCTTTACGTTTAAAGTGATTCTAATATTTTGCATAAGTAGATTTTTAGAATAACAAGTGTATTTCGAAAGCATAGAATATCAAAAACCTAGGTCTAAGCATAATCTATCAAGAGAAATCACAATTGCTTAGGAAAAATCATTCAATCAATTTTCAATCAAGGCAAATAATCTTAAAAGAGATTGCAAAAATTAATTAAAATAGAAATTACCACACACATCATGGAAAATTGGCTTCCTCCGTCGCCTCCGCAATGGGGTTTAGCTCCTCAAATTAATCACTTGCTCAAAATATTGGTTTATGGTTCAAAAGATGATTAAAAGGATGAAAAACAATAAAGCAATCGTTTGCAACGCTGTGATGGCGTTACAAAGAAGGCATTACAGTGGGACGTTTGACGAGACCGACTTATGCCTTTGTTGATTTGTCGTTGAATCTAAGACCGAAAACGCATTGTCTTTGATGGTCTATTGTTCTTCGTGTTCTTCCTTGTTGCAGCAGAGAACTTCGATTCTATGAAACTCCGATTTTGTTCTCTGTGTTGTTCTAAACCTCCCCAAAGTTTTCGTAACCCTTACTTGACCTCTCAGCCTCTTATATATAGCCAACAGATCCTTAAAACTCGAGTTAAATCCCTTGTTTATCTCCCTTTTTATTCAACAGAAAGTTACGGGATTTCTCTTTTTCTTCCTCTGTACGCGTCTTCTGAGTTACATCTAACGTACCAGAATCCCTCAAGGATATTATGGAATCGAGCAGCAACCATTCTTCCCTTATCTGTACGTAAATACCGTGTTTAGAACCAAGAAAATTCCGATAATAGTTCCCTGTTTTATCCGCTTTTTGTGACTTCCTCTTCGGCTTATCCACCCAACTCGGTCGATCCAATCACACATACCATCCTTGTTAGGCTATATCGAGGTCCACCCAACAAGTTCGGGCAATTGAATCGCTCTAAAACTCGCCGAGAAATCCCACACAAAATGCCGCTACGTTCTTTGCCATTTTTTCCGCCAATTTCGATTTTGAATTCTTGAAGATGAGGTGCCCCCTATCCAGAATAGGGGTGCCTTTAGCAGCTGCCTTGGGGTGTCCTGAGGGTGCCCCTTAGTAATTTGGGTACCCCTTATCCGTAGTGAGGGTCCGAATAGTAGGTGTCCTCCGGGCGCAACTTTTCGAGCCGATTTTTCCAAAAATGTTTATTGGCCAAAAATACCTACACACACATAAAACACCATAATAAGTACAAAAATGAGCACTATCAATATAAAGAATCGAGATAAATTAGACACAAAAATGTGTCTATCAATTGCTTTCGTCCATAACTAAGTTATTCATTTCTGCGAACTTACGTGTCGACTCAGCTAACTTACGTGTTGACTCTAGTAGAGAGGAAGTTTGCTCGTCGAAGGTTGGCGTGTGGATAGTAATTGGGATCACCATGGTATGACCCATAACCTTCAAAAGTTTGGCGTTCCCAACCACTATTCACACTATGGTCATAAAAAGAGTGATGTCCATATTGTTCGAGTTGGATATTCATATTCATTGTGATGGCTATTGTAATACCCAGTTTGACATCCTAACCGCAAGGGAATTCTACACAAGCACAAACAAGGCTGACTCGACCACAACAAACCTACCGATTTCTAGCAAACAAAAAGCATGATGGCTCCACTTAGATTGTTTTCTAGACCAGACTTCTAATCATTCGAAAGGGAATTCGTTACAACTGAGCAAACCCCTCTGGAATCAATCCGAGTTTAAGTAAGATGAATAGGCGAGGAAGCTGCGTGGAGCTTTGATACCCAAGGCCTCACCGCATTACAAGGAGGCGCAGTCACGCATTCAACTTACAGAAACCATCATGAACTTCAAAGTATGCTTAAAGAGTAACCAATATTTTTCGAATGACTTTCGTATTAAGCTCGTTACCCTATTGGTCTCGTTCTAGTCAAAATTTTAGGCTTAGGTTCGTGTTTGGTTTCGTTTTCCTAAGGCGGGCAAGAAGAGAACGGTGATGAAATCCGAACTCTTATCTTGTATGGCCAGTCCTTGCCCTTTACTAGGAAATTAAAGAAGCGATATCGGTTCCTCGACATATATTCACACGAAATCATCAGTAAACCCGCTGACAGGGGATTCGCGGGTGTTTAGAATTCTTACCTCCCGTTCCAGACGGGGGATGAACCGTTGAAGTCGACTCGGGCCATGACTCCTATGTCGTGTACGAACCCGAGGGGCCGAGGTGATATCGTAATCACCGATCCTTCCTTGTGCAGTTTATATTTAAATTACCCTTCCTTAGGGTTTAAAATTAATAATGTCCGATAGTCAAAAAATTAAAAAGTCCAAAAATAAAAATTACAAAAATAATTACCTAATTACAGTTTCTAAAAAAAATAAAATAATAATTACACTATATACAAAATTTTCTTCTTCACTCCGTTCGGATCTCTCTTTTCTTTCCTATTTTGGATTTGCTTTTCTTTTCAGCACTTTCTCTTTTTCATAAGCTCCACACCAAGTCTGAAAGCAAACAGAGAATACCAAAAGGCGTAAAAAAGAACAAAAATAATAAAAATAAAAATAAAACCAAAAAAACAAATCTACACACAAGTCCGCGTCGGCGGCGCCAAAAATTGTTCGAATATAGTGGTAAGTAGAGTTGTCGTTCACTCGGACTTGTTGAAATTGATTTTAGGATTTAATAAAGAAAAATAATAAAAATAGAGAAAATATACAATTTATGTCACAAGACGAAGAGAGTTACTGGGACTCGAGATTCCACCAATTCTCACATTCATGCGGTTCATCTATTAATTCCGGACAATTAAGGCTCATAAAGTAACAAACATCGACTCTAATTCTTTGCCAAGGTAGATTTTATAAAGAATTATATGTAATTCACAAGCATGACGCATCTAAAGTACCTAAGACTAAGCATGCGACATCTAACGAATTCACAAATAATCAATAAAAATCATGAATCACTTATAATAGTGCAAATAGTCATAAAGGAATTAAATAGAATTACCACACGGGTGCAAAACAGCTTCCTCCGTCGTCCCAGTGATGGGTTCTAGCTCATCATGGTGTAAACACGCTCAAAAATCATTATTAATGCTCAAAAATGGTTTAGAAATGATGAACAAGGGAGAAAAGATGAAAAGCCTGATTTTACATGATTTTAATTGTTACAACGGATTTATGAGGAGAACGATACATGTAAAGTGCTGCTGTTTTGTTGATCTGCGACCCTCAGCTAAGTGTCGTTGTCACTGTAGAAGAACGACTGCCTCTGGTGGTCTAATGTTCTTCGTGTTCTTCACACCAGCAGCAATGGCAGTTTCTGCAACTTCGATTTTTTGGCTCTTGTAGTGTTCTCCAATCTCCCAAACTCTCCGTATCTCTCTGTGATGCTCTAAACTCGATTAAATACTCACAGCTCCTCCAAAAATTCTCGAGTAAATGCAAATAATTCTCTTCTTTACTCGAGAATAATATCTTACCATATTATGGGAATTATTCCATTTGAATCTCCTTCACGCGTCAATACCAGTCCACCTCCATCTGAGCACGTTTTTGCCAAACCAGATAGTACCAAACATTCTCAGAACACACGCCAAAACTCAGTGAACACTGGAAACCCGTGAATATATCTTCTTCTCTGTTTTGCCCCAACACGAATTATCTAGCCAAATTTGGACGACGAATCGACCCATATCACGCCTGTTACGCTTAATCAAGTCATCCCATGAAATTTCAGCCATTGAATCGCATTAAAACCCCTCCAAATGACGAACTGAAAATCTGGCAGAAGTGCCACCATTTTCCCTCCAAATTCAGTATTTGAAATGGAGAGGATGAAGTGCCCCGATCCAAAACAGGGGCGCCTTTATCAGCTGGGGTGCCTGGGGTGCCCTTATCCAAAGTGAGGGTGCCTTTAGTACTTTTCTCCGGGGGTCAAAAAAACACTTTTGAGCAACTTTTTCCACATAAGTGTATTTCTCCAAAAACACCTACACACATAAAAACACCAAAATTAGTACAAAAATCGAGACTAACAATAGAGACGATGAGGACAATTCAGACACAAAAATGTGTCTATCAGGTGGATGCCCTGAGTTCCATATGGTGTTTGGGTTACTTCCCCCTGTTATTCAAGAGAGACTCCGAAAATATCTTTGGCGACATTAATAATATACAACCTGGAAACTACATGACTCAAATAATTCAAGTTATTTGAACGATGGTGGAAGACACAAACACGTTCTTTTTCAAATATTTGAATGCGGTAAGTTAGTTTTTTCTTGTAATTAAAATTTTAGATTATTTTTTTTTATTTTATAAAATTCAAGAAACTCTAATTATGACTATGTTGTTAAATAGGAGTTATACCGTTAGATTTGAACATGTTAACGGGAATTCCATGTGAAGGAAACTTACTTCCAATTAAAGACTAAATTTGGTATCAATATATATATATATATATATATATATATGGAATTTGGTATCACAAATTTGACCGGGTGGGGCCCGCCCGCCCTCCGAGGCTATCATGGGTTACTTTAGTGTGTGTCAGCTTGGTGGAGTTCAACTTCTCGGTTCGTAAATCATTTCGGTTTTTTCTTGAAATGTTTATCTGAATTTTTTCCAATGAAGTTATCTTTTCCAATGAAGATATAAGTCAAAACAAGGAATTCACTTTTTTTTAATGATTTTTGCATGAAGTATAAATTAAAATAAGAATTCCATATTTTATTCAAAAAATTATCAACTTAATTTGTTTGCACATCCCTTGTTTTTTTTTTTTTTTGATGGGTTAGTACAGTGATTAGTTGTGGCCCCTAAATACTACTAGCAATTACAAGGTCTGGGGTTCGAACCCTTACCTCCTCCAAGGGAGGGAGCATGAGAACCACCAGTCCACTTGATGGTTCTCTGCACATCCTGTGTAAATTTTATTTGTTTGCATATCTTGTGTAAAAATTATTTGTTATGAATCTCAATAAATAAATATATGCGTCTCATCATAGGATTCATAACCGAGAAAAATAAAATCAATCATCATAAACAAAATCAAATTTAAGAAGATTAAAATTGAAATACATGCAAAAATTTGTAAGATGATGAAAATACATGACAACTTTGAATTTACAGTACTTTGGCCTAGATTCGGACTAAATCCATTGTGCCGGGGGTTTCAAAATTGTGACTCTTTGCGGTTTATGTTTACAGTGAAATACCATTCCCATCTACAACTGAAAAGAACAATTTATTTTATTATTATTTTTTTGATGCCAAAGAGAATTTTTATTAACTTGAAACACTTTCAATGTCTAACAAAAAACGACTCTCAATAATACTAGGGGGTTTATCTAGCCACACTCTAGTAATACCAAATTTCCTGGTAAACTTAGCCAGTTTATTAGCGGGTTTATTACAGACTATAGAAACAAAATTACATTCCCATTGTGGGATGTTTTTTAACTTCTTAATGTCGTCTAACGGAATGATTTCATTCTCCCAAGCTATGACTGAAGCATATTTGTTGATGTAGCCTTCAATCCTTTGTAAATCAGTTTCAAAGACGATGTGTGTATGTTGTAAATCAGTACCCCAGCTGACTGCATCAAAGATGTCAGGCATTCTGCATGTTCAAAATTCATTATTCCTACATAACATTTGGATTTTCCCCCCACCACTTACCTGCATAGTCACGCAAAGTAAGGGAAACACATGTTAGTCCAGTATTTACGTCAAATGAAGCATCACGATTAATAGAAAAATATGGATATGCAGGTGGTTTCTACTTTGGTATATTTATCCTATCCACCATGCCATTACTATGACTATCCAGTGAATTAGAATAGAGTTTCTCGATATAACTGGCAAAACTCAGAGCTCTCCTAGCAGTAGCAATACAACCAGCTCTTTTTTTATGGAATTGGACTTCACATCTCTCATTCCAGATAGTCCATGAGACTATAATGGCAGTGTTTAACCAAGTATCTTGAGCAGTTTGATGGTGTGCTTGGGTCATCCAGATTTCAAACAAAGTAGCGATATCATCATGCACCCCTGTTAAAATATTGGCACCTCCAGGAACTTGCATCCAAACTGTTATGGAGAAAGGGCAGTAGAAAAGAATATGCATTACAGATTCATCTGACTGATTTCAAAGAGGACATAAGCGATTTATATATCCACAATTCCTTAAGAGCCTGACTTTGGTAGGCATTGAGTCTGATAGGCATTTCTACCAAAAGTGCTTAACCTTAGGCCAAGTGTGAATACTCCAAAACTGCTTCCAATTGATGATTGTGTTTTGATATTTAGTGAACTATGTAAATTTCACAGGATGTTCTCATACAGCTTATTATATGATGATTTTATCGTGAAAACTCTAATCTTTTTTTTGTTAAGTTCCAGATAAGTTTGTCTTCAACAACAACATGAATTCTCATATTCAGAATCAATTCTACCGTAGAAGTATCAAAAGGGTGATGAAGCAGATACATATTTCATTGTCTGCTACCTTGAATGAAAATATCTTGAACATATATATACTGCTCACTATTTTCGACACACTGTCATGGGTTTGGTGGTGTATTTACGCCGGAAATCCAAACATCGATCCAAATTTTAATTTGATTCCCTCTCCCTAATCTCCATCTGATATGAAACTTTATAAACGACAACTCCTTCTGTATTCCCTTCTAGGCCCAAGAACAATCTGACCCTCTAACTGCATGAAGTAAACTGGTACCTAATAAGTATTTAGACTAAATTGCATTGACCCACTGCTCATCAGTGTTTGTGCATATCGTCCAAGCAGCTCTGACCAGAATGGATTGACTAAGGATTCTTAGGTCTCTAAAACCTTGACAACCCAGATTTTTATGAAGTCCTAAAGTTTTCCATGAAATAATACATGTACCTCTATGGTCTTTGAAACCCCACAAGAAATTGCGTTGTACAGATTCAATTTGCTTCATAATGCCCACTGGTATCTGTAGCATACTTATTGAATATGCTGGGATAGTATTAGTGACATTCTTAATCATTAAAGAATTACTGCAAGACATTGTTTCACCATTCCAGCTGGACAACCGATTCTTTACCCTGTCCACCAAGCCATTAAAACATTGCACCTTATTCTTACCAATAATAAGGGGAATGCCCAAATATCTTTCATTAGAGTTCATTATTGATACTTTTAATCTTCGAGCAAGTAACCTGTAAAATCTTTGGGGCACATTGACACTATAATAAACACTTGGTTTGTTAAAGTTCACCATCTGTCATGATGCATCACCAAAGTCTTCAATAATTTTGAGAATATTGTTCACATTATGAAGATCTGCATTGATAAACAACAAGCAGTCATCCGCGAAAAACAGATGAGAAACTGATGGAGCACCTAGAGTAAATTTGGGTTTTAGAACAAAAATTAGCAACGTCCATGAAGCAGTTGCGAATTTTTCAATCAAAGAAAGCAACTGCAAAAGTTTCGCAACGGCGGCAACCGCTTACAGCTGTTGCAATTCGCCACTGCTGAAAAGCTAGGCATGTGAGCCGTCCGTTGCACGGTCACAGCTGAGTGTGTAGAACTAAATATCTTTCCACCCAGTATCTTAGGTTTTATCAATTCTAAAACTGTTTTGCACCCCTATTTTCACTATCGAGCGGGATTTTCTTTATTTCTCCCTCCCAAACAGTACGACTTAACCACAACCATACCTGCTTTCTCTTATAATAACTTCACTCTTTCACCATCTAGATCTGAGAAATCTGTCTGAAGAAAATGCTCCAACTTATCGCACCAACTCGGTAAGTCTTCCAATACTTATCCCCCTATGTTATTCTCCATCTTTGTAGTTAGGGTTTTTGTTAAAGTAATCTGTTGGATTAGCAGTTAGGGTTTCACTTTATCTTTGTAGTCTTTCTGTCTATTGATGAAATTGAGTTTGTTCTATTGGATCATCTGAAAGAAATTGCTAATCGGGAGAAATCTAGGTATAAGTTTCATTTTATTGTTCTAATTTAAATTTTGGGTTTAATTTTAGGTCTGTGAGATTTGGGTGTTTATTAGATTTTGGATTTGTCGTTATCAAGATATGGGTGTTTGTATATATTAATTTGAATGATTCAATTTTATTTTATTTTTATAAATATGGGGATATACCTCATTAGGACACTAGAGTAGAAATCAAATGCTTTTCGGGAAAAAAAAAGTATTTTGTTTTGAATTTTACTTTGCAAGAAGGGACTGTATTTAAATGGAATGAGTTGTTTTCCTTTTCTCTGGGCTATTTTGTTTGGAAAAAGATTAGAGAAGTTCCAGTCTAGTTAGGTAAATGGAATTAGTTGTTTTGCTTGTATCTGGGTTGTCTAGTCTTTTGGAAATTCGTCCAGTGAAATTGGGTTTCTTGTTTTAGATGTGCGTAATTTTATGCTTTATTAACATCTTTACTGAAGTAACTGTATTGTAGATTAAGTGTTTAACAAATTATCTCAATAAGTACTCAGGTTTATATACATAGATACCTGCTATGTTTCGAGGGTAGTGATTTTTGGTAGTATGGAGAGGGTAGTAGAGGTGGTGGTGGTATTGATTTGCAGTATTACGAGGCTAGTATGTATCAGGCTGGTACGAGTAATATGGGGAGTAGTGGTACTGGTCATGGTGTTGGAGGTTATTTATAGTAGTAATAGTACTGGTGACTGTGTTGGGTAGTGATTGTAATACTAGTAGTACTGGTGACCCTGTTGGTTGTGATTTGTAGTAATAGTAGTACTGGTGAAGGTATTGGTGGTGATTTGTAGTTGAAAGGGATGGTACCAACGATGGCGTAGTTTTAAAGTATGGGGAAGGTGTGGGAGATGGTTGTGGCAGTGACTTGTAGTAGTATATATCGAGATGGTATTGGAGATGGTGGAGGTGGATATGCACAGTAGTATTTGGTGGGTGTTGGAGATGTTCGAGGAGGTAATTTGTAGTAGTATGGAGTAGTACGACAGATGGTGGAACACCTTATGCTAGTAACTTGTCATGTATTGTCAAGCACTTTAACCTGTGAAGGTGATTGGTAGTTAAATTTAATTTGCTGACATTCTTGAGTAGAATACATCGGTGTAACTTGTATTAATGAAATGTAGTCTTGAGTAAAAAATTCTCACTAAATTCCATTAAGAATGACTTATGCGTTTCTTTCAGATGAACTGGGAAATAGTGCAACTGGAGGTGTTTAACATGATAAAAAGTTTTTTCACTACTGGGTTCATTCTAAGAGAGGTTAACACTACTTTCATCACCCTTATACCTAAGGTAGAATATCCCCAAGAAGCTAGAGACTATAGACCAATCAGCCTAAGTAATATAATTTACAAAATAATGTCCAAGGTCCTAGCCAATAGATTGAAAAAACTTCTACCAAATATTATCTCCCCGTATCAAGCTGCCTTCATTCTGGGGAGGCATATCTCTGACAATGTGTTCATTGCACATGAGTTAATTCATACTATGAGGGCTCAGAGAGGTAGTGATTTCCTTATAGGTCTCAAAATAGACATGTCGAAGGAATTCGACAGAGTTGAGTGGGATTTTCTAGGTAAGATTCTGACAAAACTAGGTTTTAGCAAACAGTGGTGTGAGCTAGTTCATCAATGTGTCAGCACGGTTTCGGCCTCTGTTCTTCTAAACGGAGTTCCCTGTGAGTAATTTAACCCTACTAGAGGGTTGAGGCAGGGAGATCCTCTATCTTCCTACCTTTTCATCATATGCATGGAGATGCTATCTAGAGCAATATCCACAGCTGAAGACTTGAAACTCATTCATGGGATAAATGTAGGACATAATGCCCCTGCCATATCCCACCTTCTGTTTGCTGATGATTTGTTGATCTTCAGTAAAGCTAGTAAGACTGAGAGTGAGAATATTCTCAGAGTTTTAAATGATTTCAGCTTGGCGTCTGACCGGCTCATAAACGGAGAAGTATGGTGTGTTTTTTAGTCAAAACTTGTACCAGAACACTATGAATGAGATCATATCCACCCTAGGTGTAAAGAGAATATCTTTGAATGACAAATATCTAGGGTCCCCTTTGTTTACTCACACGTCTAAAGTTAAGTCCTGCCAATTCATACTAGACAGAGTATGGGCGAACCTAAAGGATTGGAAAGGTAAACATCTATCTTGCGCAGGAAAAGGAACCATGATACAAGCTTCTTCTTCCTCGGTGCCAATGTACCAAATGAACTGTTTTAGGGTTCCAGTTGCGGTGAATGACATTATTGATAAAATGCAGAGGGATTTTTTCTGGGGAAAAAATGAAAATGGGAAAAAAAGAGTTTTCTTAAAAGCTTGGATCAGTGTTTGCACACCAAAAAGTATGGGAGGCATGGGGTTCTTGAACTTAAGAGAATTTAACTCGGCAATGCTTGCCAAAGTTATCTGGAGATTGTTGAAAGAACCAAATGGCCTTTGGGTGTCCATTTACAAAAACAAATACTTCCCAGAGAACAGTCTGCTAAACTCAAATTTCAAGTGCTCGCCGAGAGACTCTGGGTTTGGAAAAATCTGATGAAGGAAGTGAAGAAAATAAGGGAGAATACTGAATGGATAGTGGGGGATGGGAAGTCCATTAGAATTTGGGAGGAACTGTGGTATCCAGGGAAACTGCAACAGCTATGTGAACCTTTGAAACAAAACCAGAAACTAATTTGGGTGGAAGAGCTAATGGTTCAGAAGGGAGAAGATTGGGATTGGGATGATATGAAGTTGACACGGTATTTTGATCCAATGGTGAGGCAAAAGATTAAATGGATTAAGATAAACAAAAACAAAAAGGATGAGCAAAAATGGAAGCTAGATAAAAATGGGAATTTCACAATTAAGTCTTTGTACAAAAAAATGCTTAGAGGGCACCATGAGGATCTGGGTTTGAAGTATTTTTGGAGGAAAGTTTGAAGAATGAATACAATTCCAAGAGTAAAGACTTTTATTTGTAAGTGTGTCCATGATATTTTCCCTTTGAGAGAATGACAAGGAAATTTCCCTACATAAACAAATTGTGCCCCCTGTGTGGTAAGCATGATGAAACTCTATCACATATCTTTTTGAAATGTGATTTCACCCTAAAGGTCTTGAGGGTAATGGATGTTACATACTCAGTCTATGCCGATAACCATACTGACTTTCACAGTTGGTTGCAGGATTGGTTTCATAGGGGTAGTTAGGAAAATCTGGGTGGGCTTGATTGGGCAGATATCTTGGCAAATGCTGGTGTGACCTAGTATTTAAGAAGATAAACCCTAACCCTCACAGAGTTTGTTTCAACATTACTACCATGGTAAGTTGTAGTAGAAGGATTAGGAGGGAGGAAAATCGAACATTGATGTTCAAATTATATAAAATATTAAACCCTTGGTTACTAACCTACTAGATGTTAAGATAAACACAGGCTTAAGTGTTAGCAAGAATACTTGACATAGAGGGAGGAATAGGTCTAATTTTGTCTGAGCATGCAGGAAAAATCTCACAGGAAAGATGCAGACATGTCGAAACAAGTTCAGAGGAAGAGCTAGTGGATGAGACGACTTCCATGACAATCCAATGGGCACAATAACTTAACCACCCACAGGTCAATGTTGAAGGTGACAATGTGAAAGTCCTTGAAGCTGTAAGGATCTGTCTAGGAGAAGCTGAAAAGAACACCCTTTTATTGCACGCAGGAAGGAAAATAAATTTTATTTTATGCATTAGAAATCTTAAGGAGCTTAGTCGAGTTCCGGAGTCTGAAAACTTTGTCACTTAAACTAGCTGATCTTTCTCTTGCCCACAAAATTAGCTCGCAGTGGTATGAGAACCGTATTAATTCTTTCTTGGTAAACCTATTACAGGGAGGAAATGTAAACGACAATGGCATGTTTATCCAGGGTTGATCCTGGTTTCCTTATTAAAAATAAAAAAAAAACTTATGCGAGCTAGTTTCAGGATCGATAAAGTGAGTGGAGGATACAGAAATGATAGTATTTAACTACTAAAATAGTGATTTGTTAATAATGCGTCATAATTGTAGAGCTTAGTGAGTCTCTTTTTTAGACATCAGATATACTTAGACAAATAATGATAGTCGTGATTGTTTTAGTAGATACAGAAATATGTTTCAATTTTATTTAGTTAATGAATAAAAAATTATTGTTCTAATTTTTGTAATAAATGTCTCTCTGATGCACTTACGTTTACAGGAGCACAAAGAGGTTGATATAGTATATGAGTTAGTATTCATTGCTTCTGAATCCAGTAATCATAGATTTCTACAGTTTAAATTATCTTCAACGTTGATTTATATTAAAATAATTTTTAGTGTTGGTTCTGCTCCTAACTCAAACATGTTCTTTTACAGTTGTTAGAAGCCAATGATGTCGATTCAGTACTTTGGCGACTAGTGCAGGGACCTCTCTTAAAAGCTCAGTCGTATAAGAGATACCAAGTTAATGGCTTTGCTTTCTGCGCACATGATTATGAGTCGAAACGGGTATCACAAGATAACGGTGTGTCAATGAAATCTATTACGAGAGACAAGGAAACAGAAACAACCTATTATGGAGTCATTAAACAGATTATTAAGTTGAACTATATGGAATTTGAAGAAATAGTTTTCTTTTGTGATTGGGTCAGGATTGAAGATAATAATGGATTCCAAGTTGATGCAAACTCAAAACTGATAAAGGTTAATTTGTCTAAGGTGAAAAGCATTAATTACATGGAGGATGAGCCATTTATCCTTGCATCTGAAGCGACTCAAGTGTTGTACTCAAGTGATCTTTCTCGTGAGGGGTGGTCAGTGGTCTTGCATTCACGGTAGCAACTAACTTCCTTAGTTGATAAACTTGAATTTCCGACCATCTATCAGTCAATTCTTACCGACAACGAGAATTTGGAAAAACTCATATGTGTCGATTCTGTGGTTTAAGATTATGTGACTGTTATTTTTGTGATGTGTTACCTTTCACAGCTATCTTGTAATGGTTTGACTGTGGTTTTATCACTTACGCAATCTTAGTACTTACTTTTTATTTGAGAAGTTTGATTTCTCTTTTTCTTCGTTGAATCATTGATTGTTCTGTTGTAGGAGCAGAATATCGCGACATCAGTATTTTGAGAGAGTAATAAACAACTACGTTGCGAAGGCGTCGCAGGGAAGTGATTTAAATGACGCATTAGATGACGAAAGCCAGAACGTGAGAAAAGTGTGAAGACTTGGCGAAATTTAGGAGTGTCGCAAGGAAAAATGTTTATAACACTCGCGACACTTAGCGAGTTATTCCCGAAAATAAAGGACAGCTTTAGTCATCATCCACCAATGTATTACCCTATATAAAAGGTTGAGTTAGTCTGTTGTAGAGAGAGTTCTTTTTGAATTGTTGAGCAAGTCGGGGAGAGAGAGAAAATCTAGAGTGATTGTAATTTCTTTAGATCTGATTTATCTATCCTTGTAAACATTTCGAGAAGATTATCAATAAAAGTATATAATTAATCACTTTCTAATGTGTTAATGGAGCAAATTCTAGTGAGGGGTGTAGTGTGGGATTTCCTGCAACTACATATACGCTAGAAACATGGAATGAGTAGAAGATCAACCTTGTGAATTGGAAGAATCAGGTGTAACAAGAAAGAAATTTCGAATAATTTTTAACAAGTTACTAAAATTGAGAAATGGCTAGAAGAAAGAATGCATCAGAACAACCAACGATCGTAAGGAGAAGTGGGAGATTAGTTGGAGAAAGGAGAAATGAAGTAGGTGAACCATCAAGGATAAATGCAAGAGATAGAGAAGAAGGTCGAATTCAACCAACAATTCAACCATCAATTCAACCACCAATTCAACCACCAATTCAACCAGCACTAAATAGAGTAATCGATTATGATAGAGTGAGCGTGCATACATGGAGATCAGATTCTATGGAAGAAAGAGAAGAAGTGCAACAACTGATGAATAGTGGACAAGAGGAGAGAAATCGAGAAGAAATGGGAGAAACAGCTCATAGAAATGAAGAAATTGTAGCATTAGAAACGTTGAGACAAACAGTACATGAAGAAAGACGTCTAGAAGCAGAAGAACGCGCAAATTTAACGAGGCAAAACCACGAATTAAGGATGGAAAATAGGAGGCTGCAAAATAGAAGATCGAGAAATAATATCAGGTCAAGAATCTTCACAGAAACACTACCTGCAGAAAATGTTAATGAAGAAAATTTGGAAAGGGAATTAAGTTCTGGCGAAGGAGGTCGTGAAGGAAGAGAAGTAGTAGAAAATCGTTATATTCCACATCCTGAAGATCCACAGAATGGTCAAAATGATGGAAATCAAGAAAATAGGCAACGTCAAGGGCAGAATGATCCAATTAATGAAGAAAATCAGGAAGAAGAAAGAAGAATACTACTTGGGAGAGAGACACGAAGGAAACAAAAGGAAATTGAAGATGACATTGAAAAACATTATATTGAACAAGCACGTTTATCTCGCGAGAGGAAAGATTGAGAGCAGAAATGGAAGAACAGAATTGGAAGAAGCGGTTCGGCGAGAACAATCATGACAATCGAGAAAGAAGCGCGAGCAAAATCGCAACAATGGAAATATTAACAAAGAATATGAAAGAGTACAAAGGAGAATTGGTAGACAACCAAGAAGAGAAAACGATAGGTACAATGGTGTGCACATTCGCGAACGAGATGAAGGAGAAAGTCGCAGAGAAAGAAGAGAAGAGAATGTTGAACAAGAAAACCAAGATAGGCGTGAATGCAGAAGGAAAGAAATAGAACTAAAAAGACCAATGAATCCGAACACTGAGGTAAATGAACAAATTTTAAGAGAATTGGCGGAGATGAGAGGAATGTTGAACAATAGAGGAGGTGGAGGAAGAAGACAATTGGATGAGGCAATCGAGGAAGCTGCAAAAACCCCCTTTACTTTAGAAGTGCAGTTAGGTGGGATACCCCCAAAATGCAATTTACCTGCGTTAACCAGCATTTTTGATGGAGCAACTTGCGCAATACAACACATCAAAGCGTACGTAAGATGTATGTTATAATGGGAAAGTCATGACGCTATATTGTGCAAATATTTCGTATCAAGTTTAACAGGAGAAGCACTGAAATGGTTTGAAGGTTTACCAAGAAACACCATCACGTCATTCAACCATCTACAAGCTATATTCTTGGGGGCCTACATAAGTAACAACTCCTCGCGACCAGGAATTGAAGATGTATTTGGGCTAAAACAAAGGGTTGGCGAAAGTTTAAGACACCTAAGCGTGAGATGGAAGACGATGTGTAGCGAGATGGCTGGAAGAGTAGATGAAAGATATCTCATTTTATCATTTATAAACGCTATGTTTGCAACCAATCTGCTATATATCCAAATTTTTAGAGTCAAGAATACAATCACGATGACGGGGCTGCGAGAATTGCAAGAGGAATATATTGCTTTGGAAGAAAGGCAAAATGAGGTGGAGTCGTACCCGATTGCGAATACAAGTTCAAATGCTGCGAATGCAAGTTTGCTACCCAGGTTAATACACACAGTGGCGAGTACCTCGCAAGGGCAACAAGAGAGAGTGGTAGATGATGGACAGCCAAAGTTAGTAGCCATGGGAAGCCGAGATCAAGAAGAGTTTGAAAAAGAAAGAAATTACTACAACCGTGGCGGCAATAACAAAATTCAGAGACTTGATCATTCGCAAGAAACCTATGGAAGTCAAAAACAGAATTATCATGGAGGTCAGCGACGTCATAGAGTAGTATGGGAAGAAATCAAGATGCCACCACTGAATACTAGTGTGGAAAAAATCTGGGAAGCTATACTCCTGATGGAAAACATACCTGCACCATGGAACATGGGGAATGAACTACCACCAAGTGATAGAAGTCATGAATCTTGCTCTTACCACCGTTTTCATGGACATCGACAAACGGCTCATGAGAAACATAAAAAGAATCATCCTTAGAATGATTGATCAAGGGAAAGCTGAATCACTTTCTAAAAAGTGAAGAGAAAGTTCAACAATTGCCACCACCACCATCAAAGGGAAAGAAACGTTCGTAATAGAAGTTGGGCGAAAGCTAAAAATTTATTTTGTAACTCCATTGTTCACTCATATCGCACAATTGAGGATTTTCATGATAATATACTCGGTAGGGTTTTTGCGAGGGATGTTGATAATAAAGAAGTGATGAACATTGCGAAGATGTCTTGATTAAAAGAATGGCAAATGCAGATTATTTCTTTCAACGCAGAAGAGGTTCTGAAGGCAAAGAGACGCACGACAATCCATTGGTTGTAAAATTGGAAATTAATCCAAAACCGGTAGATGGCGAAGATGATGAAGCGAGAGAGAATTCTTTGGGCGATTAACAAAATATTGATTGATCTTGGAAGCTCGGTAAACATCCTCTTTTACCATACTTACAAGACTATGGGGAAAGGATGCGGAATTGATACCTTCAACATACAAGATATATGGTTTCAATGGCACAAACAAACAAGCCTAAAGGAGAAGTGCATATGAGGATACCTCTGCAAGGATTGTCTCTTGATATTCTGTTCGTGTGGTCGATGTGGAATCCCCTTACAATGCATTGATTGGAAGACCATGGTTGCATGACATTCGAGCGTAGCGTCAACATATCATCAATGTATAAAATTTCCTCATCCTAGTGGTGTTGGAATTATAAAAGGAGATTGGACGGAAGGGACGAAATGTTATGAGATCGATGTGGAGAGCTGCGAAGAGAGAGCTGAGAAAAGAAAGGGTTGGAAGCAACATGCAAAAGATGATAAAAGAAGAGAAAGATTAATGGTGGATGCCATTGATGTAAGGGGAGAAGATACATTGCGAAATAAGTGCATGAAAGCAGTTGGAAATTATGATGGAAAGGAATCATTAAGAGATTTGAATGGTGTAGAGGCAGAGAGTAGCAAGAGCAAAAAGTGTAAGAAGTGAATAATCATCAAAAAGCAACAACAAAAGCTTGTTCATAGTAAGAGGAAGAAACAATAATTGAAGAAGAAACATGCGAAGATCTCGCCATTAAAAATGTATGATACTTTGATTAAAGAATTGAAAAACGAAAATGATTAAACAATGTAAGATTGTGCGATAGTTTCGCAAACAGAATGAATGCTTGAATGAATTAACAAAAATGAATGAGTGAGTGAATGGGACGAACCTTTATGGCGTACACCTTAGTTCGCGAATGATATTTCGCAAGAGGCAAATGTAAGACCTAAAGTGCATCATATAAGGGGGTATCTCTTGACATGGCTCAGGGGAAAGTTTACACCGCTCCTGGAACCTGAGTCATGGAGATTTGGGGTCCATGAAAACCTATCCGGGGGAGATACCTTGGATTTCCAACTATATATATAAGGTTATACCCTGGTTGGATGCCCGAGGGTCTCTTCCAAGGAGTCAGTGTATGCTCAAGGCGCCGGGGTACACGGTTGAGCCAAGAGTGCCTGGGGCATTCTTGGAAAGTCTTGGTATATGCTGCACTCGGCCCGAAGAAAACTCCACTTAGGGTGCAGTCTCGTAACCATAAACCATATAGGTATAAGGGATAAGAGGCTGCGAAAACAACAGTTGTTGTTAAGACCGGATGGGAGGAGCTAGTCTTGTATGGCCGATGTACGCCTCCTTGAAGGGGCAACCGGGGAGAAGATAAGGGCGGCACCCTCCATTAGGGAGCTGATAAGTGTCAAAAGATGCAAATATCATGAGGCTTTGTTTTCGCAAGGAAATTTAGGCTTGTCATATTTGTGCAATGATCTGTAGAGGCAATAATCTTGACGCAAGGATAAGGCGAGATCAATGGGTTTTTACATAAAAATGCAAAAACGTCCTGCGATTTCGTCGCAAAGACGGCAATGTCATGGGGTTTTACACTCGCAAGAGTATTTAGGCCTGTCATATTGTCGCAGAAAAATATCCTGCAGAGGCAAAAATACTCAACAAATGATAAGACAAGGTCAATGGGTCATTACATGAAAATGTAAAGACGTCCTGCGATTTTGTCGCAACGAGGGGTGGCGAAATAAGACCTTTAATTAGGAAGGCAAAATAAGACCACACAAAAATGTTAAGACAAGTTCAATGGATTTCTTCATTTGTGAAGACATCCTGCGATCTTGTCGCAATGATGAACTTCAACATAATTAAAGATATAGACATACATAAAATTAAGGAAGCGAGTAAGCTTGCGAAAACGATTATGATCCATCATAGATGACGCATAATAAAGGATGAAGTCAGAGGTTTCATACTTAGATATAGTTGGTCAAATCACTCATTTGAAAATGAATAACAGAGGCAAGTATGGGAATGAATAGGATAAAAACTTGTTATTCACTTCCACATGAGGGATTTATGTATGATGGTCAGCTGAGTTATAAAGAAGAATTGCTTGACAAATACGCGCAAATAAAGAAAACGAAGATTGAATTCATATTTGACAATCCAAGAAGATTGAAAGAGTATATATATTGCAGGAAGCGAAAGAGGAAAAAGAAGTTATTTCTTTGAGGATTCTTCTTCCTAGTCAGATTCTTCAGTTCCATCATTCTTCTCGCCAGAATCTTCTTCTTCGTTAGCTTCACTATCAGAGACATCCGAGAAAGGCGTATCCTCAGGAATAACATCGCGAAGACAAGAATATGAGCTAAGAGGAATGCGGTGATCATTGCAAACCATTTCAATAGTTTGATTGCGAAACGAACAATGAGTATTGTTGAAATTCGCCACTGTAGCTTGCAGCTGTTTCTTTAACTTAAAATACTTGTTATTGCGAAGAGAAAGGCCTTCTGCGAGTTCCCTTTTTTCAGACTCAAGTTCTTCAATCCTTGCTTGAAATCTCTTCTCAGATTCTGCAAAACATATGATAATGAATTAACAACACTATAACAATACTACAGAGGTAAAGAGCAAAAAAGTATAATAAACAACCTTCTCTGTTAGATATCATATATTTAACCAAGGCAGTATGCTCGGTATGAAGACTAACATCAACACCTAAATTATTCCTGGCATTATCTAGAACCTTCGCAGCCCAAGCGAACTCATCACCATTATTTATAACAAGAAGCGAACGAACTTGCTCTTCTCGCTCCATAAGTATGGCATTCTGACGAAGGGATTCATCTCGTTCAATTTGTACTTCGAGAAGAGATTTTTGGAATGTTGCTAATGCCTGTGCACCCCTATTAGCAGTACGGTCTTTTTCATCAATAAGGCCACTAATTTTCTTCCTTTCAAGCTCGATTTTTCTATGGGAATCAAGATACATTTGTTTAAATCGATTGGCTAAACCTAAACTAGCTCTATGCTCAATCTCTAAGAGGCGACATTTGGTTCGAAGTTCATTCAATGAAAGGGAATCAATTTTGTTTGATGAATTACTTAAAGACTCGTTGAGATGGGTGAGAAGAACATCATTATCCATGGGCTCGGGAAATGAATGGAGAAGAATGGCTTCTTCAGAGAGATTATATATGTCCTGCGAAAATAATAAATCAGGCAAAGAATAGTAGCTGACAACGTAAAGATGACTTGAAGAATAAAAATTTTATACCATAAAGTTGCTGGTTTGCGCTTTGAAGAGTAGACATCTTAGTCTTCTGAGAAGCCGATTCAGTTTCCAATTGTTGAATTCTTTCATCTTTCTTGCGAGACATCGCAACCTCAGTTTCTAATTCTCGGATCTTTTCTTTAAGTTGGAGATTTTTCTTGCGAAAGTTGTCGCATCTTCTCTCGAGATCTGAGGCAACAACAAAGGAAGCTCTCCCAGACTATAAAGGAAAAAAGAAATTGTTAAGATAAAGCTTGTAATCGAAATTACAGAGAAACAAAGGAATATGAACATACCAAAGCAGTGAGAGCATTTAAGTGAGGCGGAGGTCAACGTTCGGGAGACTCGCGAAAAGATTCATTATCCTCTAATAGTGGGGCATCGCAAATTTTTGCGAGAGCTCCATAAGTAGCGATTAGATGATCATCTCCTAATCCTTGCATAGAATCGGAGAAGACACTGGACAATTGCGCCATAACAGAAGTAGTCAAGTGATTCTCTTTCGCGGAGGAGGTACCAACCTCATTTTCACCCTCAAGAATTTTCTTGGTTTGAGAAGAGAGTGGGTTTTCCGTTTTTTAAAGCGGAGCGAAGACTTGTCCTTGCGAAAAGTAATTTTATCCTTGCCTTTAACCTTCGCAGCTATAGCCTCTTCAACGTCAACCTTCGCATACGCATGAAGATAAGAAACAAGAGGCAACAATATTGTTTAAAATAACAAAAGAAAATGTTTCTTACTTCATCCGTGAGCGATCGGAGTATCGCCGGGGTACTCGGCTTTGGATCTTCGTTATACTTCTTTCTCATTCTGGCGATCTAAATTTTTTTGAAAGTTAATAAATAAAAGAGAAAGAAAATGTCGCAAGGCGAAATTGAAAAAAGGAAATATACCTCTTTCGTCTCCTCATGCCACTTAAACTCCCAAGGATGATAATTCGCAAGGTGTGCAGGGAGAACATATGAACCTGCGATGTAAGGTCCACTCAACAACAAAGGAACAACCCACCATTTCTCATCTTTGGAATGACGGGGAGTGCTATTGTTGCCCGAATGCCAATCAATATCTTGCATAAGCAGCTTGTCATCGGAAATATTATCTATTCTTTTCATCGAGCACCCAGTACGGATTTATCATTTCTCATGTTTATTACTTTGAATAATTCGCAAAGAAATTTTCTACAAAAGTATACTTCTCAAAGCAACTATTTCCAAATTTGCGAATTTAGGATCTCTAACATTAACAGGATATAAAGATCCTTTGCCAGCGCCGCGGTTTGCGAATTCAAGCATCAAACGGATGCAGTCGCCACTCAACTGATAAACAGCTCGCGAGAACTTTTCATGAGCAAGGATTTCATAGAATAATGGTATCTCGGGATTATATAAAGGAATGGGAAGTCCTGCGAGGAGTTGGCCTAGCGAGACTATGATTTTATGATCATCACATTGATGATAAGAAAACAGTTTTGCAGAGAGAATAGACGAAGATTTTTGATCAGGAATGGTTGACAAGATGAAACCATTCTCTTGTAATTTATTTTGAGTATCTTCGAAAAGGGGTTTATATGTACGACCTAGTGAAGCCATTGATATAGTATGGGAATGAATGGAGAATTGAAGATTGAGAGAATTGAAGGGGAGGATTACAGTAGCAGAAGCGCAAATTGCGGAGGAAGAAAGTTAAAGGAAAGTTGCAGAGGGAAAATAAAAGAGAAAAAGAGAAGGGTAAGAAAGCTATATATAGAGAAGAGAATCCTCGAGAAAACAAATGCATTTAATGCGAGATGGGACGTGAATGGTCAAGAATAAACGGTTGAAAGAGACGTGTCAAGAAAAGAGTGGAAGAAGAAACACCTGTAATAAATTCCGTACATAAATAAAACGAGTAAAAATGAACAAAAGCGAGATAAAGATGAGCAGTTGCGGCACTTTAAAATATTGGTTCTCATGACATTCTCTTCTTCGCAGAGAAGACATGAGAAGAGGCAAGATGTAGGAGCGAGAATATCGCGACATCGGTATTTTGAGAGAGTAATAAACAACTACGTTGCGAAGGCGTCGCGGGGAAGTGATTTAAATGACGCATTAGATGACGAAAGCCGAACGTGAGAAAAGTGTGAAGACTTGGCGAAATTTAGGAGTGTCGCAAGGAAAAATGTTTATAACACTCGCGACACTTCGCGAGTTATTCCCGAAAATAAAGGACAGCTTACTTTGTCATCCACTGTGTATTACCCTATATAAAGGGTTGAGTTAGTCTCGTTGTAGAGAGAGTTCTTTTGAATTGTTGAGCAAGTCGAGGAGAGAGAAAATCTAGAGTGATTGTAATTTCTTTAGATCTGATTTATCTATCCTTGTAAACATTTCGAGAAGATTATCAATAAAAGTATATAATTAATCACTTTCTAATGTGTTAATGGAGCAAATTCTAGTGAGTGGTGTAGTGTGGGATTTCCTGCAACTACATCTGTTTTGATTCAAAATGATAAATTGTTCTGTTATGTGTATAGTGACTAGTTTATGATTGGTTTTGGTTGTTTGCATATTGATGTTTGTTCATTGTTGTTGCAGGCTATAATGTCAGCCGTGGAGGTAGATGAAAACGGACTTCCGGTTTCTAGCAACGCGATGAAACTCGGCCACTGAAAGGGCTCCTTGATTCGTACCCATATTCCTATCTCGTACACAAACTGGAAGATTGTTCCTCAGAAATACAAAGATGATGTTCGGAATCAATTAAAGGTACACAGATTACCTCAATCTGTTCATATTTTTGCTAACTTTATTAGGAGTAGTTAGAGATTGTACTTTAGTTAGTAAGCCATTATCTATGGTTTTACAGAGAGAATATGATTTACCCGAGTCTTCTAACATAAGTTTGGTTAAGGGGATGGCTGATCCATGGAGGAGACGCAAGACTGAGTTGCGACAGAAGTATTATGATATATATACTACTCACGAAGAAAGAATTTTGCATATTCCTCCAAATGTTAAAAAACAGGACTGGATAAAGTTTTGTCTGAATGAACTAGAAGAAAGCGCAATGCAAACTAGAATTGATCATAAGGCAAAAAGAGGAAAATATGATTACTCTCATTGCTCTGGACGCAAACCTCATTCTTATGTGAAAGCTGAACTGGTACGTTTGTTTATTTCGACAATCCTAAAACACTTATTCGTATTAATCGATTCATACTCATCAACTCAGCATATTTGTAAATTTAGGAGAGAGAAAATCCTGAAGTTGAAGTTAGTGAGTCTGATGTGTGGATAAAAGTTCATACGCATGAGGGTGGCGACATCTTACCTAGTGTTATGCCATACTTCGTGAGTCAGATTATGTTTCACTTCTATCATGTCTTCTTAAACTGTATACTAGTCATCCATTTTCATAATTTACAGAATGTTATGCTTCGACTCTACAGGATGAGCTTAAGAAGGTGCAAGAACATATCAAGGAAAAATAAGTTGCGGGTACTCCGGTAGAGGATCCAAATGCATTGACTCAAGTGTTTGGGAGGGATTCTAGGGGACGGGTTCATGGTGTTGGTCCTGTTTCTCGTACACATTATGATTCTTCTGATCCTGCGCATGCTAAAGTACATGAACTTAAGGCTAAGGATGGATCTCTTAAGCAGCAGGTGGATAAATTAGTGGGAAGATAGAGTTTCTGCTTGGTGGTTTTGGAACATTATGTAACATTGTGAAGGATGTTCAATATGCAATGCCTGCATCCGTTGTTGCCTCGAACAACATGGATAATTCACAAGTTCATGCGCTTTCACCTGGTCACACAGCTTCAGCTTCAGCAGCTCACATGCCTTCACCTGGCAACACCATGTCACCATCTCGATCAGCAATAGATATATACTAAAGGTATGCCAAGTTACATAATCAAAATTGTAGTACCTGCAAGTTACTTGAGTCAGAATTTTAGTAATTGTATCATAACTGCAAGTTATATAATCAGAATTGCCTATAAACATGACAGTTCAATTGAACTGATGAAATATTAAACCCTTCCAATTTTTAACCGTGAAAAATTTGTTTGGAGTTGTCGTTTCTTTGGATTGAGTGATTCTTTGTGTCGATTGAACGATGGGTTGTGTAGTTTGAAAGATTTCAGTAAATCTGAGGGAATTGGGATGAATCTGGGCAAATGCAAGAGCATTTTGTTACATGGGAAATGAATTTTGACTAGGTCAGCAGAGACTGACAAACTTTTTTTTTGTTGTTGTTGCAAAAAATTCGCAACGGCTGAAACCTGTTGCAAAATTTAGTACAAGAACCAGGATATCTGGTTCAGAAGAAGGATATCCTATCCGTTACTCTTTAGTCTGTGGTGAACAAAAAAATTCGATACGGCACAGTTGTTTCGAATAAAAAGTTTCGCAATAGCTGCTGGCCGTTGCAACCGAGCTGTTGCGACAGTAATTCGCAACGGCACTACTACCCTTGCGAAAAAACTGTAACAGTGTCTTTCGCAACAGCTGACTGCCGTTGCAATCCCGTTTTGCAAGGGTAGAAACCGTTACTAAAATTGAAATTTGGTGTATTGAGAATATAGATTTGTGTGGTAGTCACACATTGTATAATGAGATCACACCATTCTTGACAAAACCCCATCTTCAACATAACATCTTTGAGGAATGACCGTTCAAGTCTATCAAAGGCTTTGGACATGTCTAGCTTTACAGCAGCTTGAAGAGGAGAGATGATATTTCCCATAACTTTCTTCAATATAGCTGATAATTTTTTGAGATGATTTTGTATGAGGTATTGCAGAGAGAAATAAGTCTCAAATTAGAAGGAAATTACTTATTATTTGTTTTGGGGATTAAGGAAACATTAGTAACATTTAGGCTTTTAAGGATAAAACATGAATGAAAGAATTGTTTCACCATTTTCACAACATCTGTACCAATTATATCCCAGTGATGTTGAAAAAATCCAGGAGGGAAGCCATCCGGGCCTGGGGGTTTCCAAGGTTTCATATCTTTTAAAGCCTTACAGATTTCAGCTACATCAGGTGGTCACATCAGGTCCATATTATCTGAAGAAGTAATGACAGAAGGGATGCATTGTAAAATATCCTCATTTTTGGCAGGAGAGGAAGTTGTATGTAGAGAACTGTAATGCTCAATGAGTAAATCTTCTAGACTTTCTCTAGTAGTACACCAATTCCCATTGCTATCCTTCAATGCTACAATATTTTTTGATTTTCCTTCTATTGGTATTAGCATGATGATATTTTGTATTTTTATCCATTTCAAGATAAAAATCATCCCTAGATTTTTGACCCCAGAATTCATTTTGAACTAATGTTCAATCTGGTTTTCCACCTGTAATATATGATTGTGAGTGTCTTTGTGCTGAGAACTTTGTTCAAGGGCTTCTATTTCTTGATGAAGAAGATTAATATTACTGTGAATATTTACAAATTTGTCTTTGTTCCATTTTGAAACATATCTTCTAGTAAAAATGATTCTTCTTGAGGATAATAGTCGCACATTATGAGTTGGATGCCCATATTCTATCATGAAGTAGTGGTTGAAGCCGGTACGGAAGCAGAAACACCAAGTATAAATGCGCCACATGTTCCGATCAATGTTGTACTCTTACAAGAAGGTGGAAATTTTCATAACCCTTACGCCGCAATGCTTGTTATGATAACACTCACGTGAAGGAGGTTAGTGATAAGTTTCCCCATGACATATATAAGCCTAAGTCTTATGGTTGAAAGTCTACGTCAGCGAGAATACTCATCTAAATTTTATGGTCATTCCAATCTAGCATCTAGATGCGCTGAATAGAACAAAGAAAAGTATAATTGGGTCGCAGAATGGAACAGCGCAACCATTAACCGTCGGATAAAAAAATAAAACAATTTCGCTGAACCATTCCGAAATTATAGAATTTTGGCTGCGGGTTACCATTCAGTGAAACCATTTCGCTACTACTTCACATGTGAGATATATCTGGAAAGAAAAATAGTGTTGAAGAATAGACAACACTTTCAGAAGGAATTGTGACGTTTTTTGTCTAATCTAGAAGCCAAATCTAACCTATAAGACCAGTCTAAGTACGTTGAAAGTGGGAGCGAGAGATGCTTTCTCGAAAAAAAGACAATGGAACATGATAGACAAGAAAATGACTTCTGGGATTTGTCACTTACCGGGAAACCATCATCCTCGGTGCTTATGCTCTCCCAACCGAATTTGCTTTTGTTTCTCGTAATAAATATTTAATGGCCAAGCCATTTGCGCCTTGAAATATTTCATATTTGTTCAATTTGATAAGGCTTACGGATCAAAGAGCAAAGAGAAATTTTTTTATGAAAAGGCGAGGGTACCCAAATATACCTCAAGCTAAAACTTTTCCTACCTATAAGTCCTTTCTCCGAAAGTGATTGTCTATGGACCGAGTCGAGACAATACAACTAATCGGCTCACACTTCGCGTGATCGTCTATGGATACGAGATCGAGATAATCAACAACGAAGTATGTTTACTTGTGTTTATGGGTAAAAATCGTTTCTGCCGATTTCGGTAAATTCTGTAGGTGAGTGAGAAACTGGTTCAAACCCTAAACAAATGTGCTGCACGTGAGCACTTTATAGATTCGAGAGATCAACTGCACAAGTCCGGCCTAAACCAAGAAATGGCCGTTCCAGACTTGCTTCGGTCACAAAGTGGAGGAGAAGGGTTGATTTGGGGAGGAAGCAAAGAAAGGTGTTGAGACCGAGAATAGTTCGGGGAGAGTAGTATCTCGACTTGTATCGAAAGTGAAAGCCTAGGAAGCTTGCAAGAGATGAAAGCTCTTTTGGAGAGCTTGCAAAGTTGCCTTTTCCCGAGAGTGTAGTATTTTTCTCCCGACCGAGACTTGTTGTCCGGTGGAAATAGGTAAGACCTATTTATACAAGTCGAGATTGAAACGTACCCTGGCCTCATGAAGGAAGAGAGTAAAGGGTGAAATAATGGGAGGAGGTGGTAACCGCATGGTTTAATGGGTGAAAACATTTTTCGCCATTATTTCCTCTTTTATTTGACCGCTTTATTCCTTTTCACGCTTTCTTAATGTGAGCGTAGTGAACGCTGCATCTTTGTGACCGCCAAACCAAAACCCTAAAGAAGCATCCCCAGTTTGTGTCGATGTCTCGAGTGTTGCTTGCATCTTGAGTGCAAGTGGCGCTGCTAGTGGCGCGTGTGGCATGTGCCAATGGCATGTGCGGAATGCCTTGGTGGTAGGTTGCACGGTTTGCAAGTTAGGCTACCAGGCGTGTGTGTTTGGCATGTGCGGAATGCCTTGGTGGTAGGTTGCACGGTTTGCAAGTTAGGCTACCAGCGTGTGTGTTTGGCATGTGCGGAATGCCTTGGTGGTAGGTTGCACGGTTTGCAAGTTAGGCTACCCAGCGTGTGTGTTTGGCATGTGCCAATGGCATGTGCGGAAACGTTGACCTAGTTGCAAGTCTTGCGAGCCTAGGGCAAGATATATTTGGCGTGGGCCAATGGCATAGCGGCTTGGAAACATGGCTTGTGATACGTGTTGGCATGTGCCAATGGCTCGTGCGGCCATGTTGACCTAGTTGCAAGTCTTGCAATCCTAGGGCGCTATGTTTGGCGTGGGCCAAAGGCATAGCGGCTTGGAAATATGGCTTGCGACATGTGTTGGCATGTGCCAATGGCACGTGCGGCCATGTTGACCTAGTTGCAAGTCTTGCAAGCCTAGGGCGCTATATTTGGCATGGGCCAAAGGCATAGCGGCTTGGAAATATGGCTTGCGACACGTGTTGGCATGTGCCAATGGCACGTGCAGCCATGTTGAACTAGTTGCAAGTCTTGCAAGCCTAGGGCGCTATATTTGGCGTGGGCCAAAGGCATAGCGGCTTGGAAATATGGCTTGCGACACGTGTTGGCATGTGCCAATGGCACGTGCGGCCATGTTGACCTAGTTGCAAGTATTGCAAACCTAGGGCGCTATATTTGGCGTGGGCCAATGGCATAGCGGCTTGGAAATATGGCTTGCGACACGTGTTGGCATGTGCCAATGGCACGTGCGGCCATGTTGACCTAGTTGCAAGTCTTGCAAACCTAGGGCGCTATTTTTGGCGTGGGCCAAAGGCATCGCGGCTTGGAAATATGGCTTGCGACACGTGTTGGCATGTGAAATGGCACGTGCGGCCATGTTGACCTAGTTGCAAGTCTTTCAAACCTAGGGCGCTATATTTGGCGTGGGCCAAAGGCATAGCGGCTTGGAAATATGGCTTGCGACACGTGTTGGCATGTGCCAATGGCACGTGCGGCCATGTTGACCTAGTTGCAAGTCTTGCAAACCTAGGGCGCTATATTTGGCGTGGGCCAAAGGCATAGCGGCTTGGAAATATGGCTTGCGACACATGTTGGCATGTGCCAATGGCACGTGCGGCCATGTTGACCTAGTTGCAAGTCTTCAAGCCCGTGGCGCTATATCGGCGTGGGCCAAAGGCATAACAGACTTGGAAATATGGCTTGCGACACGTGTTGGCATGTGCCAATGGCACGTGCAGCCATGTTGACCTAGTTGCCGATCTTGCAAACCTAGGGCGCTATATTTGGCGTGGGCCAAAGGCATAGCGGCTTGGAGATTTGGCATTGTTGCCATGGTGCGCAGGGTGCGGCTTGGTTTGGCATTGTTGCCATGGTGCGCAGTATGCGGCTTGGTTTGGCATTGTTGCCATGGTGCGCAGTGGTGCGGCTTGGTTTGGCATTGTTGCCATGGTGCGCGTGGTGCGGCTTGATTTGGCATTGTTGCCATGGTGCGCGATATGCGGCTTGGTTTGGCATTGTTGCCATGGTGCGCAGATATGCGGCTTGGTTTGGCATTGTTGCCATGGTGCGCAGGTGCGGCTTGATTTGGCATTGTTGCCATGGTGCGCAGATGCGGCTTGGTTTGGCATTGTTGCCATGGTGCGCAAGATATGCGGCTTGGTTTGGCATTGTTGCCATGGTGCGCATGAGTGTGCGGCTTGGTTTTGGAATTAGGGTTACGTGTTGAAAACCCTAACTGGTATTTTGAAAAATACCCTATTAATTATTTATACCTGAGTTAAATGCTCTTAGTTAATGTGTTGCAGGTAACACTAGGTCATGGGGTTTTACGATTTTACCCCTTGTCTAAAAACCACCATCAACATTAAGTCCCCTGCTTAGCTCGGAACAGGGGGCTTTGTTGCGAGGTAAGCATAAGATGGTGACAAACTATTAACAACAAAACGTAAGGAAAATTGAAGGAGGCTTGTCTGACCTTTTATAAATAGGATTTGGAATCCTTGCCTCTGGTAGTTTTGCACAAATCGGGAGGCTGGCACAATTGGTGGGCCCGGTGCAGCTTGGACGACGTTGGGAAGTTGGCGTGAGTTGGGAACCGAGTGTGCTAGCTGGTGGGACCGGCGCAAAGTGTAGAAGCCGTGCGTACTTGCAGGTCGGCACAATTGGTGGGGCCGGTGCAACTTGGAAACCGTGCTTGCAGGCGTGACTTGTGCGGCCATTGGGAGGTCGGCGCAATTGGTGGGGCCGGTGCAACTTGGAGTGCTTGCAGGCGTGACTTGGGCGGCATTGGGCAGTCGCACCCTTTGTGGGCCCGTTTCTTACACGCGTGATTTTGGTAAAAGGGAAATCCTTCCCTATTTCAAAGTCTTTACGCCTATATATATATATAAAGCCCCTTTCTCCCCATCCCGCGCTTTATTCTTTCCTCTTTTCATACTAGCGGCAAAGAGAAACCGGCTTCCAGGTATGTCTTCGAGTACTTTTCTCTCTTTTTTTTTTCACGTAGGTGTAAACATTAAGAGTAGGCGTTTCCACAATCCTTGCGTATGATTTCTTGGCGTGCCTCTTGTAGAAAATATTGTATGTATGCAACCAAGGGAAGTACTGCATATATTGTTTGAACCCATGGGAAATATTACATATATGAATTTTCGGTCCTGAAAGAAATATTTGAACCCTGAAGAAAATACTGCGTGTGTATTTTGAACCCGTAGAGGATGCTCCGTATATAATTCTGAAGCAAGTCAACCCTTCTCCTCCACTTTGTGACCGAAGCAAGTCTGGAACGGCCATTTCTTGGTTTAGGCCGTACTTGTACAGATTGATCTCTTGAATCTATAAAGTGCTCATGTGCAGCACATTTTTTTAGAGTTTGAACCAGTTTCTCACTCACCTACCGAAATTACCGAAATCGACAGAAACGATTTTTACCCATAAACAACTGTAATTAGGTAATTATTTTTGTAATCTTTCATTTTTGGACATTTTTATTTTTTATTTTTGGACATTGAACATTGGACATTATTAATTTTAAACCCTAAGGAAGGGTTAGTTTAAATATAAACTGCACAGGGAAGGACGACAGTTACGATACTATCTCGGCCCCTCGGGTTCGTACACTGACATAGGAGTCAGTGGCCCGAGTCGACTTCAACGGTTCATCCCCCGTCTGGAACGGGAGGTAAGAATTCTAAACACCCGCGAATCCCCTACAAGCGGATTTACTGGATGATTTTGTATGCATATATGTTGAGGTCTTGAATACGGCTGTTTTAATTTCCTAGTAAAGGGCAAGGACTGGCCATACAAGATAAGGGTTCGGATTTCATCACCGTTCTCTTCTTGCCCGCCTTAGGAAAACGAAACCAAACACGAACCTAAGCCTAAAATTTTGAATAGAACGAGACCGATAGGGTAACGAGCTTAATAGGAAAGTCGTTCGAAAAATATTGGTTACTCTTTTAAGCATACTTCGAAGTTCATGATGGTTTCTGTGAGTTGAATGCGTGACTGCGCCGCCTTGTAATGCGGTGAGGCCTTGGGTATCAAAACTCCACGCAGCTTCCCTCGCCTCTATTCAACTTACTTAAACTCGGATTGATTCCGGAGGGTTTGCTTTCAGTTGTAACGAATTCCCTTTTGAAGGATTAGAAGCTGGTCTAGAAAACAATCTAAGTGGATCCATCAAGATTTTTGTTTGCTAGAAATCGCAGGTTTGTTGTGGTCGAGTCATCCTTGTTTGTGTTTGTGTAGAATTCCCTTGCGGTTAGGATGTCAAACTGGTATTATAACGACCAATACAATGATTATCCAACCGAACAATATGGACATTACTCTTTTTATGACCATAGTGTGAATAATGGTTGGGAACACCAATATTTTGAAGGTTATGGGTCATACCATGGTGAGCCCAATTACTATCCACACGAGCATCGGTCATTCAAGCAAGAAGATTATTTTACTAGTTCTTCGTCTCTAGAGGATACAATCAAATTATTGAAAAGTAGTCTTTTTTATGATCCCTCTGTTCCTATTCCTCCTTTAGAAGAGTCCCTCAGGAAGTTAGCTGAGTCGACACGTAAGTTAGCTGAGATGAATGGTACAGTTATGGACGAAAGAACTACAATAATGAGTGAACCTTCTTGTTGATGGTGGTTTTTAGACAAGGGGTAAAATCGTAAAACCCCATGACCTAGTGTTACCCGCAACACATAAAATAAGAGCATTTAACTCAGGTGTAAATAATTAATAGGGGTATTTTTTCAAAATACCATATTAGGGTTTTCAACACAGAACCCTAATTCCAAAACCAAGCCGCACACTGCGCACCATGGCAACAATGCCAAACCAAGCCGCATGTTGCGCACTATGGCAACAATGCCAAACCAAGCCGCATACTGCGCGCCATGGCAACAATGCCAAACCAAGCTCGCATCTTTGCGCACCATGGCAACAATGTCAAACCAAGCCGCATCTCTGCGCACCATGGCAACAATGCCAAACCAAGCCGCATCATTGCGCGCCATGACAACAATGCCAAACCAAGCCGCATCTGCGCACCATGGCAACAATGCCAAACCAAGCCGCACCATGCGCACCATGGCAACAATGCCAAATCTCCAAGCCGCTATGCCTTTGGCCCACGCCAAATATAGCGCCCTAGGTTTGCAAGACTTGCAACTATGTCAACATGGCCGCACGTGCCATTGGCACATGCCAACACGTGTCGCAAGCCATATTTCTAAGCCGCTATGCCTTTGGCCCACGCCAAATATAGCGCCCTAGGCTTGCAAGACTTGCAACTAGGTCAACATGGCTGCACGTGCCATTGGCACATGCCAACATGTGTCGCAAGCCATATTTCCAAGCCGCTATGCCTTTGGCCCACGCCAAATATAGGGCCCTAGGTTTGCAAGACTTGCAACTAGGTCAACATGGCCGCACGTGCCATTGGCACATGCCAACACGTGTCGCAAGCCATATTTCCAAGCCGTATGCCTTTGGCCCACGCCAAATATAGCGCCCTAGGCTTGCAAGACTTGCAACTAGGTCAACATGGCCGCACGTGCCATTGGCACATGCCAACACGTGTCGCAAGCCATATTTCCAAGCCGCTATGCCTTTGGCCCACACCAAACATAACGCCCTAGGCTTGCAAGACTTGCAACTAGGTCAACATGGCCGCACGAGCCATTGGCACATGCCAACACGTATCGCAAGCCATGTTTCCAAGCCGCTATGCCATTGGCCCACGCCAAATATAGCGCCCTAGGCTCGCAAGACTTGCAACTAGGTCAACGTTTCCGCACATGCCATTGGCACATGCCAAACACACACGCTGGTAGCCTAACTTGCAAAACCGTGCAACCTACCACCAAGGCATTCCGCACATGCCATTGGCACATTCCAAACACACACTATCTGGTAGCCTAACTTGCAAACCGTGCAACCTACCACCAAGGCATTCCGCACATGCCATTGGCACATTACAAACACACACGCTGGTAGCCTAACTTGCAAACCGTGCAACCTACCACCAAGGCATTCCGCACATGCCATTGGCACATGCCACACGCGCCACTAGCGGCGCCACTTGCACTCAAGATGCAACCAACACTCGAGACATCGACACAAAGCGGGGATGCTTCTTTTTGGGTTTTGGTTTGGCGGTCTGACATGCAACAGCGTACACTACGCTCACATTAAGAAAGCGTGAAAAGGAATAAAGCGGTCAAATAAAAGAGGAAATAATGGTAAAAAACGTTTTCACCCATTAAACCATGCGGTTACCACCTCCTCCCATTATTTCACCCTTTACTCTCTTCCTTCATGAGGACATGGTACGTTTCAATCTCGACTTGTATAAATAGGTCTTACCTATTTCCACCAGACAACAAGTCTCGGTCGGGGAGAAAATACTACACTCTCAGAAAGGCAACTTTGCAAGCTCTCCCAAAAGCTTCCACCTCTTGCAAGATCCCAAGCTTTCACTTTTCGATACAAGTCGAGATACTACTCTCCAGGCACTATTCCAGCCTCAACACCTTTCTTTGCTTCCCTCCCCCGGATCAACCCTTCTCCTCCACTTTGTGACCGAAGCAAGTGGAACGGCCATTTCTTGGTTTAGGCCGGATTTGTGCAGATTGATCTCTCGAATCTATAAAGTGCTCACGTGCAAGACATTTGTTTAAGGTTTGAACCAGTTTCTCACTCACCGACCGAATTTACCTAAATCGGCAGAAGTGATTTTTACCCATAAACAATTGGCGACCACAGTGGGAGGATTGATCTATCGGCTACAATATCAGATTGTCGATCTCGTTCTTCGACCCAGATGTCAAGATGGTAGGAGAAGGCGACTCAATCCGACTCAACTACCAGACGACCCTGTTACTAGTTGTAAAAACTACACAAGAAAACTAGGGACTTGTTGAAGATGATATTACTCAATCGCTAGAAGATGCTACAGGGACGATTGGGGACTTCTTTGGCGATGCTACCAGCAAAACCGCCATCAAAACCGCCTTTTACATGGAGAGGGCGTGTTCGCAAAACCTATGAAGTGAGTAAATTCAGACCGGGCAAGATATACAATCTATCTTTAGGTTCTTAGTAAAACCGTCATACTACCGAGTCTTGTGCCTATTGCTAGCACACACTTTCATAAAAGCAATATTCTTTTCCCAAAACATAATCGAGTCATATTACCAAAACCATTCATCCCGTAAATAATCCAATACCCTAAAAAGCTACTGTTTGTCTATCAAAGGTCAAGTTTTGAACCAGACATCCAATATGTCTTTCAAAAAAAAAAGAACCTAAATGAAAGTTTAACAGAGAAACGTTTAAGGAAAATCGTCCAACAGAAGTCAGCTCTTCTTGGAGAAAGTCAACTTTGCGTATTCAAGAGCCGCTCTCTTCATAGTCAGCATCTTGGAAAGCTTTTCGAGTTCCATCTCCTGTCGGGCGATCTCCTCGGCGGAAAGGCTTTCGATTGTTGCATCTTTCAACTTTGGATCTCGTGCAAGGCCTTCGACAAACCACGAAGTGTTGAACTCCTTTTCTACGCACACGTCGCGATGGTGCTCCCAATCGGCAATAACGTCTTGAAACGGTGTGACCGGTCACCTCACGCATATCCTCGATGGAAGATAAAGCCTCTTCCACACGCTTAACCGGCGCAAATCGACTAGTGACTTTCTTGGTTGTAGCCATATGTCCGTGCTTCTCCCAGATTCTCGTGTACAACGCCTCATGCTTAGCCTCAAGCACGCTAAAGCCGCCAACCAAGACATGACCTGGATAAGGAACCAAGTACGGGGGATCAAAAATGGCGTCTGCAAGTGGCCTCACGACTCGCAAAGGGTCTTCTTCCATGTCGACGGCAACAACCATCAGAGAATCATCCACCGTTTGAACCACGTCTGTGCCCGGCAATTGCCTAACTCCCATCTCCAAGTCACCGGCGGTGGTCACCAAAGGCAAGTTTTCGTGTGACTCCACCCCAGAATCGTCCTCCGAACCGGATTCCTCCTGCAAACTTGAGTTAGATATTTTTTTTTCAAAAAGAAGAAACAGAAGAAGAAAGAATAAAAGAAACGCGGAACTCACCGAACCATTTCCGAAGAAGAACCGGTCTTTGGAGGAATCACTCTCACTTGTTGAACTTTCTACTTTCTCGACTCATCACCGCTATGAGTAGGCTCTGTCGCCGAATTCCTTGAAGAAACCGCCGTCTCTCCGGCAACGTGCAAGGGCAGCGAAAGCATTAACACTACCGAAGCCCCGAAGAAAACAAGACACATGTTCTCGGCAGAAATTCACGTGTTTTGAGACAAACCAATGAAGAAGCGACACATACCTGGTTATTGGAAGAACTGAAAGACACAAGAGCCGTGGGAGGATCTTGTGAAACCGTCCGGAACCCGCCTGCACGATTCTTCGTTCTTCGTTCTTTGGCCTGGGGACTTTCCGAATTGCTAGGCAACTTTCGCTTGGGATCTCTCAACATTGGATACTTCTTCAAAACTGCTGGGGAAGGTTTGCAACGAACGTTTTCCACCACGTTATTCACAAAATCTCGGATCATAATAAACTCGTCGCACCAAAACTCATTATAGCCGAAGGTCGTCGAAGTTACTCTTCCCATTTGAAAGAAGGGAAGACGGATACCCGGCTCAAGGGCACTGGCGTCAAGGGCAACACGCAATGAATCTTTAGGGATCACCGGCCGGTAAACAAGAGGCACCCCTTGATCGAAACCCATGTGTGACGAAAGCACGGTCAATATTGTAAGCGGCTATCACGGAAAGACCCCACGAAGAAAGACGGTATGTAGCAAGGCGAGCAGCTCGAATGAACAGGTTTTCACCAACACTCAAATCGTCATCGAAGACAAAGACGTGAGCAGAGACGAAGCAAAGGTGTCAATTTGAGTCACCGACTTATGGACCGGCCCCCATGGACGAAAATTGATTTCATGCAACTTATCAAGAAAACTAACCAAGCTCACGCCAACTCTTGGACACCTGTTCACCCATCGAATAATTCGAGAGCCCCCCCAACTCACGGGAAGTGAAGGCAGCGGTTTCGGAGCATACTTCTCTATGTGCTCCCATAGCCAGACTTGCAGAAAAGCAACATGCACATATGAATCCACTTTTATGAAACCATTGAAACTTGCATGTTTGCAACTAGGTGATCCAGATGCACATACGGGGAACCAAGGACTGACTTGCCAATGGGAAGAACTTCACCCTTTTCCAACTTCACAAAGCAATCTCTAACAACTCAGGTCTTATTCCTTTCTTGCGTAATGTCATCAAAAATGTCTCTGGACAACCAGAGAGCCAAAAATGCTGCGACATGAAGATCACTGCTTTTCTGTTCAGGCTCCAACTCGTCCGGAAACCATTGAGATATCCACCAACCGTAAGGGAACTTTTCATCCTCTCTCCGGGCAGAATCCTTCGACTTCCCAATGGAGTCTTTCCGAGCAAAATCCCCCAACTTAGCGGCCAGGTCATCCCGCATCTTCACCTCACTTTCAGATAATTGGATTCTAAGATTCCCAGTTACTGGAAGATTCAGCAAGAGAGCCACACTCTCCAAGGAGAAAGTTATCTCACCCCATCTACATATGATTGTATGGGTGTCCGAACACCATCGGAGATGAAAGCAACCAAGCACGGGATGTCCTTCCTAACTGGAGATTTATCAAGTCTTGACAACATCAATGACCCGCGCTCGAGTCAAGTTGGTATTTATATGCTCCTTGCTCACCATGAACTCAACCCATCCGTCAAAAGAACGCAATGGACTTTGACACATCCCGAAGTCAATGTTGGAAGAGGAATATACCCCCTTATGAAGACGAGAACCAAATGGTGCTCTTCGGGCGAACCGAACGTGTCTTCTGTCATCCTCACCAGGTTAGCAAAATTGGCACGAAACACAGGTGATTCTTCCGAGCGGGGGCGAGGGCTCTAGTGAAGAATTCATCATCTATGTTCGGCTTGGAATTATGAGCATCCTTCGACGAAGTGAAATTTGGTTTAGGTAACATCTTATCGAATTCCTTCATAACAATTTGGTAATAAGATATCTGCACAAAACAAACGGAGAAAGGCGAAGTTATCTCCCTGACACATAATCGTACCCAACAAAAAAAAAAGAGAAAGGGTAGGATGACGTATTTTATTCGAGTTCAAGACTATATACGCAATATTTTCTTCGGGTTCGAGACTATATACGCGGCATTCTATACGGGTACAAGTGTGTCTACAGTATCCTTCTTCGGGTTCAAAAATATATATGGAGCATTTTTCTATTGGTTCAAAACTGCGCGCGTGGTACTTCTTTCAAGAATCAAAAATCATATATACAATAATTCCTGCGGGTTCGAAGTCATATGAAGCATATACACGTATTCTTCTTGGGATTCATACGGGGTTCTCTACGGGTTCGAAATACACATGCGGTGTTTCAGACGGGCTCAAATACGCCTGATTGATCGTTCTTCGGGTTCGAATTATATACGGAGCATCCTCTACGGGTTCAAAATACACACGCAAATATTTTCTTTGTGGTTCAAATATTTCTTTCAGACCGAAAATTCATATATGCAATATTTGGTTCAAACAATATATGCAAGACTTCCCTTGGTTGCATACATACAATATTTTCTACAAGAGGCACGCCAAGAAATCATACGCAAGGATTGTGGAAACACCTACTCTTAAGGTTTACACCTACGTGAAAAGAAAAAAGAAAAAAGAGAGAAAAGTACTCAAGACATACAGGAAGCCAGGTTTCTCTTTGCCGCTAGTATGAAAAGAGGAAAGAATAAAGCGCAGGATGGGGAGAAAGGGGCTTTATATATATATAGGCGTAAAGACTTTGAAATATGGAAGGATTTCCCTTTTACCAAAATCACGCGTGTAAGAAACGGGCCCACAAAGGGTGCGACTGCCCAATGTCGCCCAAGTCACGCCTGCAAGCATGGTTTCCAAGTTGGACCGGCCCCACCAATTGTGCCAACTTCCCAATGCCGCCCAAGTCACGCCTGCAAGCACGGTTTCCAAGTTGCACCGGCCCCACCAATCGCGCCGACCTCCCAATGGCCGCACAAGTCACGCCTGCAAGCACGGTTTCCAAGTTGCGCCGGCCCCACCAATTGCGCCGACCTGCAAGCACGCACGGCTTCTACACTTTGCGCCGGTCCCACTAGCTAGCACACTCAGTTTCCCAACTCACGCCAACTTCCCAACGTCGCCTGCCGCACCGGCCCACCAATTGTGCCAGCCTCCCGATTTGTGCAAAACTACCAGAGGCAAGGATTCCAAATCCTATTTATAAAAGGTCAGACAAGCCTCCTTCAATTTTCCTTACGTTTTGCTGTTAATAGTTTGTCACCATCTTATGCTTACCTCGCAACAAAGCCCCTGTTCCGAGCTAAGCAGGGGACTTAATGTTGATGGTGGTTTTTAGACAAGGGGTAAAATCGTAAAACCCTATGACCTAGTGTTACCCGCAACACATTAACTAAGAGCATTTAACTCGTGTGTAAATAATTAATAGGGGTATTTTTTCAAAATACCATATTAGGTTTTCAAATACGTAACCCTAATTCCAAAACCAAGCCGCACACTGCGCACCATGGCAACAATGCCAAACCAAGCCGCATTTGCGCACCATGGCAACAATGCCAAACCAAGCCGCATCTTGCGCGCGCCATGGCAACAATTCCAAACCAAGCCGCATATTCGCGCACCATGGCAACAATGCCAAACCAAGCCGCATATCGCGCACCATGGCAACAATGCCAAACCAAGCCGCATATTTGCGCGCCATGGCAACAATGCCAAACCAAGCCGCATATCGCGCACCATGGCAACAATGCCAAACCAAGCCGCACCCTGCGCACCATGGCAACAATGCCAAATCTCCAAGCCGCTATGCCTTTGGCCCACGCCAAATATAGCGCCCTAGGTTTGCAAGACTTGTAACTAGGTCAACATGGCCGCACGTGCCATTGGCACATGCCAACACGTGTCGCAAGCCATATTTCCAAGCCGCTATGCCTTTGGCCCACGCCAAATATAGCGCCCTAGGCTTGCAAGACTTGCAACTAGGTCAACATGGCTGCACGTGCCATTGGCACATGCCAACATGTGTCGCAAGCCATATTTCCAAGCCGCTATGCCTTTGGCCCACGCCAAATATAGCGCCCTAGGTTTGCAAGACTTGCAACTAGGTCAACACGGGCGCACGTGCCATTGGCACATGCCAACACGTGTCGCAAGCCATATTTCCAAGCCGCTATGCCTTTGGCCCACGCCAAATATAGCGCCCTAGGTTTGCAAGACTTGCAACTAGGTCAACATGGCCGCACGTGCCATTGGCACATGCCAACACGTGTCGCAAGCCATATTTCCAAGCCGCTATGCCTTTGGCCCACGCCAAATATAGCGCCCTAGGCTTGCAAGACTTGCAACTAGGTCAACATGGCCGCACGTGCCATTGGCACATGCCAACACGTGTCGCAAGCCATATTTCCAAGCCGCTATGCCTTTGGCCCACGCCAAATATAGCGCCCTAGGCTTGCAAGACTTGCAACTAGTTCAACATGGCCGCACGTGCCATTGGCACATGCCAACACGTGTCGCAAGCTGATGCGTGTCGTAGGTGCAATCAAATTAATTAATGTTTCCACTCAATTAATAATAATATAATGGAAGTCAAGTTCGTTCCCACGAGGAGCAAGAGATTCTAGTTGTAAAAATTGTCACAAAAAGGGGGGTGTAAAAAGCAAAAGAAAATAAACAAAGCAATTAAAATCGAAAGTTGAAAGCAATAAGAGAGACAAGATCATGGAATCCTTCTTCGTTGCAAAACAATGAATCAAGTTATGTTCTTTTCTACTTGTTATTAGTCACAGATTATCACCAACCGTAGGATAGCAGGTCCGCTTAGCTAGCCCCAAAATCCCTTATTTCACTGAGTAACAAGTCCGCTTAGTTATCAGATTCTATTCAAAAGAACCACCTTGAGGTCCGCTTACAAGATGTAATTCCCGAATGCATTAAGATTTATGAATTTAGGTTTAGTACTAGTAGTTAAACTCGGTTTCGCTTGGTTCACTTTCTAGCGTTGTTTTTACACACAATCGCTCCACGGAATCCCTCCGCAAGGTCTCGTGTTTTCTACTTGTGTAAAGTGTCGAGAACGATTACGTATTCCCTAACTTATACTAGATATAGATCAATTAACAAATTAATTTAGCGTGCACTCCAAACAATCTATCAATCATGAATGAATGAATAAACATTCCTATTAGTAAAAACAATCGATAATCATGTGAAAAACCTCAAGATAGAATTGAAAACAAAACTCAAATCATGAATTAAGAACTAGGAATTCATCCTCAATCAATAATAAAATTAGCTACTCATGTTTTTGAAATTCACACAAATAATAATTAAAAGGAGAATTTTCAAGAGTTCACACAAATAATTAAGAAGAAGAATTTTCAAAAGCTATCAAAAACACAAGTGTTGTGTGTGTAGAGAGGTGTGTAAAAGATGTAGAAAACTTCTCTATTTATAGGCTTCAATATTCTCCAAATCTTCCAAGGAATAGAATCCTTTTCCTTTAGCAATTCAATTTCCAAAACCAAGCCTTTCTCAACTCTTCCACCTTCTCTTTCCAAATTTGAGTCCAATTCTCCATCCAATTCCTAGTCCAAGTCTTCACACCCATGAGAGAAGTCTATAGAAAATTCTGGAATTTTTAGCTCGCCGGAAAACTGGGATTGTGGCCGGAATCCGACCGGAAAAATCGCCGGAAAGTAGTTCAGGTGACCGGCAAAGTCTGCCCGGTCACCGGTCAACGGGTCAAAACAGTCGAGTCAACTCGGGTCAACGGGTTAACTCGGTCAGCACCAAGTCAGGGCGAGTCAGGTCTGGTCAACTCGGTCAAACCACGACTCAGATGTGAGTCATTTGTTCTGGTCGACACAATTGCCAGGCCTTGAGCCATTGCACGAGCCAAAACTACGTTGATGCACAATCCTGGTGCTTTAGCCTTACACCTCCAGCCATAATGGCAACACTGCAAATCAAGCATCCTATGAGCCTCAGTAACCTTGACTCAATTGCTTCGGTCCTCTGTTCTTGCCATTCGAGCAAAGATCGGTTCAAACTAGCCCACTCGCCATTGCTTCTCATGCTAACATGTAGCTTCATTCTCTTGTTCACGACTCAACTCAATCATAACTCGCAACCCGCAATGCCCCGAGCCACCATCTCGGGCCAGTTCATAGACTAAGACCCATTATCTCCTCATTTCAGGTTTACCTCCAATTGTTCATTTGCAACAAATTTGCAGCTCAATCTCATACATTCTTCAGCCCCGTGTTGTTCTAGCACCACCTTACCCCGCACTTCACCGCAAAACCATCTCACTATACCCGGTTGCGGCACCAGCACTGCAATTACTTGTAACATACAAGACTATACAACTCCAGCTCTGCAACGCAACCTATACTGCACTTAAGACCTCCAACTGAGCTTCAACTCCATCTCAAGATCAAATTTCCAATCTCTCTCATTCCCTGCCTCCATTCCATTCACCTACAATGAGTGCACTGAGCACCAGCTCTATCTCAGCTGCACCAGCCAATACCACCAGCCTGCTCCATCAATCTCTTGTCACAAACATGACCCATAGCACTATAACTTAATCTTCCTTTTCACCATGACCGGTCTTCTTATCACTTTCCAGAGCTCAAATACACACCCCACAATTCCATTGCAAACACCATTTTCTAGTCTTGCACCCGAATCGCCTTTATCACTGCTACTCCATCTTACAACCAATTTGCACCTGCACCCATTGAGTCTGCAATTATACCATCTCTTCCAATCCCGCACTACAACAGCTCAAGATCACCCAAATCCACCTGCCATCTCAGTCAACTTCTACCCAGCCAAAATGGCCACGCAATCGGTGTCACCACCGGTATTCATAGCTTTGCCTCAACATTGTCTCGGCTCCAACTGCAGACCATTGCCGAGCCTTCCATTCCCAAGCCTCGCATCAAGCTCAGCTCATTCTGTCAACACCACCTCAATCGCAAAGACAAAGCTCACCCCATATGTCAACTTGACCTCAAACTTACTACCCACTGAGTCTACTTCCAATAGCAACATTGACACAGTTTCCCTCAATTACTGAGTTCACTCCCACTGCCACAGTTCATCTCAAATCCCTTGTCATTCCCCTGGTCCTGTAGTTTTACAACACCAATTCAGGCTATTTCATCCTCCTTCTTATGTTCCAATCTTCACAGCAGATAACCACCTTCCTTTTCCCATTACAGTGCTTTCTCGTCTCAATCCTGGTTCCCACTGGCTACAATTCCACCACCAAATCCATCACGCACAGCACACAGCCGCAGCTTCTCATCCTTTTAAACAACCTCATACCCATCTCAGATTCATGACCTAAACCCAATTGTCTGTGTTACTTTGCCTCTTCAATCAACACCACCAACCCATTCTTTGTAACGGCAGAGTACTTCTATATCTCGTAACAACCAATCCCGGCTTCGTTTCGTTCTCGATTTCAATATGCAGACCACCAAATGACACGGACCACCATTAGCCCCTCTTCCTTCAACTCAGAACAAAAATTGAGACTCGACCCATTGCTCATTGAACTCAAAAGCCGTAACCCCAGGCTGTAATTCATCCTCTAATTCAATCAGTACCACCATATGGCTAAAACCCATCTTCTGGTTCTTCACTGAACTCAATCTCCACCTTTTCTATCAATTCACCCCCATCCTATCTTCCACAGATCGATCCCTAATTTCTTCATCTCGCAACACCCATTTTCATCGAACTTCAAGAATGGCAACAATAAACCCCGATTCCATCTCTCGATCTACTCTCTCCGAGCTTCAACATCTCGGTTTCCGATCTTGATTTCGGTTGCATCTCTCATGAACTAACAAGACAGTGAGTTCATCTCCTTGATCACTCGTTTCTTCGCATCATCTCAGTCGATTCTCACTTCCATCTCTCGGTTTAACCAGCAGCAATGGTTGCTCTCTCTTTTCTTTCAAATGATTGAGAAATCAATTCTCAATTTTAGGTCAGGTTATAATTACACGGATCCGGGTCGGGTCAGATGGATCAGGCTTCGGTTAGGGTATGGAGCAGGGTATGGATGGACTTAGGTTAGGGTATGGGTGGATTCAGACATGTGGGCTTGGGTATGGGTCAGAGTTTAGGGTGTGGGTGGATTCAAACACCCACCATAAGTACACCCCAATTGTGCTATTCTCACTCCCTTCTTTTAGATAAGGGACACCTCTTTGACCTCCCCTTAACCTTGGCTGGGCTCCATATAGTATTCCCTCCTTGGTGAAATGACAATTTTACCCTTTTGCTAAAATATGGTGATTTCTTCTCCTTTTCCTCCGTGTGACTCCATAGTAGCTATAAAACTCAAAACAAGCGTAAAATACATAATTTACAAGAAAAATAGCAAAGAAAGCATAAACAATAGATAGTAAATAGGATGTATTCTACACCCTATCACAAGCCATATTTCCAAGCCGCTATGCCTTTGGCCCACGCCAAACATAGCGCCCTAGGCTTGCAAGACTTGCAACTAGGTCAACATGGCCGCACGAGCCATTGGCACATGCCAACACGTATCGCAAGCCATGTTTCCAAGCCGCTATGCCATTGTCCCACGCCAAATATAGCGCCCTAGGCTCGCAAGACTTGCAACTAGGTCAACGTTTCCGCACATGCCATTGGCACATGCCAAACACACACGCTGGTAGCCTAACTTGCAAACCGTGCAACCTACCACCAAGGCATTCCGCACATGCCATTGGCACATTCCAAACACACACGCTGGTAGCCTAACTTGCAAACCGTGCAACCTACCACCAAGGCATTCCGCACATGCCATTGGCACATTCCAAACACACACGCTGGTAGCCTAACTTGCAAACCGTGCAACCTACCACCAAGGCATTCCGCACATGCCATTGGCACATGCCACACGCGCCACTAGCAGCGCCACTTGCACTCAAGATGCAACCAACACTCGAGACATCTACACAACCGGGATGCTTCTTTTGGGTTTTGGTTTGGCGGTCCTGACATGCAGCGTACACTACGCTCACATTAAGAAAGCGTGAAAAGGAATAAAGCGGTCAAATAAAAGAGGAAATAATGGTAAAAACGTTTTCACCCATTAAACCATGCGGTTACCACCTCCTCCCATTATTTCACCCTTTACTCTCTTCCTTCATGAGGACATGGTACGTTTCAATCTCGACTTGTATAAATAGGTCTTACCTATTTCCACCAGACAACAAGTCTCGGTCAGGAGAAAAATACTACACTCTCAGAAAGGCAACTTTGCAAGCTCTCCCAAAAGCTTCCACCTCTTACAAGATCCCAAGCTTTCACTTTTCGATACAAGTCGAGATACTACTCTCCCTGCATTATTCGGCCTCAACACCTTTCTTTGCTTCCTCCCCAGATCAACCCTTCTCCTCCACTTTGTGACCGAAGCAAGTCCGGGAAGCGGCCATTTCTTGGTTTAGGCCGGATTTGTACAGATTGATCTCTCGAATCTATAAAGTGCTCACGTGCAGCACATTTGTTTAGGGTTTGAACCAGTTTCTCACTCACCTACCGAATTTACCGAAATCGGCGGAAACGATTTTTACCCATAAACAATTGGCGACCACAGCGGGAGGATTGATCTATCGGCTACAATATCAGACTGTCGATCTCGTTCTTCGACCCAGATGTCAAGATGGTATGGGAAGGCGACTCAATCCGACTTAACTACTGGGACGACCTGTTACTAGTTGTAAAAACTACACAAGAAAACTAGGGACTTGTCAAGATGATATTACTCAATCGCCGAAGATGCTACCGGCGATTGGGGACTTGTTGACGATGCTACCAAAGAAACCGCCATCAAAACCGCCTTTTACATGGAGAGGGGCGTGTTCGCAAAACCTATGAAGTGAGTAAATTCAGACTGGGCAAGATATACAATCTATCTTTAGGTTCTTAGTAAAAATAGTCATACTACTCGAGTCTTGTGCCTATTGCTAGCACACACTTTCATAAAAGCAATATTCTTTTCCCAAAACATAATCGAGTCATATTACCAAAACCATTCATCCCAGAAATAATCCAATACCCTAAAAAGCTACCAACTGTCTATCAAAGGTCAAGTTTTGAACCAGACATCCAATATGTCTTTCAAAAAAAAAAAGAACCTAAATGAAAGTTTAACAGAGAAACGTTTAAGGAAAATCGTCCAACAGATTTCAGCTCTTCTTGGAGAAAGTCAACTTTGCGTATTCAAGAGCCGCTCTCTTCATAGTCAGCATCTTGGAAAGCTTTTCGAGTTCCATATCCTGTCGGGCGATCTCCTCGGCGGAAAGGCTTTCGATTGTTGCATCTTTCAACTTTTGGATCTCAGCAAGGCCTTCGACAAACCACGAAGTGTTGAACTCCTTTTCTACGCACACGTCGCGATGGTGCTCCCGTCGGCAATAACGTCTTGAAAACGGTGTGACCGGTCACCTCACGCATATCCTCGATGGAAGATAAAGCCTCTTCCACACGCTTAACCGAGCGCAAATCGACTAGTGACTTTCTTGGTTGTAGCCATATGTCCGTGCTTCTCCCAGATTACGGTGTACAACGCCTCATGCTTAGCCGTCCAAAGCACGCTAAAGCCGCCAACCAAAGACATGACCTGGATAAGGAACCAAGTACGGGGATCAAAAATAGCGCTGCAAGTGGCCTCACGACTCGCAAAGGGTCTTCTTCCATGTCTACGGCAACAACCATCGAGAGAATCATCCACCGTTTGAACCACGTACGTGCCCGGCAATTGCCTAACTCCCATCTCCAAGTCACTGGCGGTGGTCACCAAAGGCAAGTTTTCGTGTGACTCCACCCCGAATCGTCCTCCGAACCGGATTCCTCCTGCAAACTTGAGTTAGATATTTTTTTTTCAAAAAGAAGAAACAGAAGAAGAAAGAATAAAAGAAACGCGAAACTCACCGAACCATTTCCCGAAGAAGAACCAGTGCTGCCAGAGGAATCACTCTCACTTGTTGAACTTTCTACTTTCTCTGACTCATCACCGCTATGAGTAGGCTCGGTCCGGAATTCCTTGAAGAAACCGCGTCTCTCGGCAACGTGCAAGGGCACCGAAAGCATTAACACTACCGAAGCCACGAAGAAAACAAGACACATGTTCTCGGCCCGAAATTCACGTGTTTTGAGACAAACCAATGAAGAAGCGACACATACCTGGTTATTGGAAGAACTGAAAGACACAAGAGCCGTGGGAGGATCTTGTGAAACCGTCGGAACCCGCCAAAGACGATTCTTCGTTCTTCGTTCTTTGGCCAGGGACTTTCCGAATTGCTAGGCAACTTTCGCTTGGGATCTCTCAACATTGGATACTTCTTCAAAACTGGCGGGGGAAGGTTTGCAACGAACGTTTTCCACCACGTTATTCACAAAATCTCGGATCATAATAAACTCGCCGCACCAAAACTCATTATAGCCGAAGGTCGTCAAGTTACTCTTCCCATTTGAAAGAAGGAAGACGGATACCCGGCTCAAGGGCATCGGCGTCAAGGGCGACACGCAATGAATCCTTAGGGATCACCGTAGGTAAACAAGAGGCACCCCTTGATCGAAACCCATGTGACGAGCAAAGACGGTCAATATTGTAAGCAGCTATCTGGAAAGACCCCACGAAGAAAGACGGTATGTAACCGGGCGAGCAGCTCTGAATGAACAGGTTTTCACCAACACTCAAATCGTCATCAGAAGACAAAGACGTGAGCAGAGCAGAAGCAAAGGTGTCAATTTGAGTCACCGACTTATGGACCGGCCCCCATGGACGAAAAATTGATTTCATGCAACTTATCAAGAAAACTAACCAAGCTCACGCCAACTCTTGGACACCTGTTCACCCATCGAATAATTCGAGAGCCCCCCCAACTCACGGGAAGTGAAGGCAGCGGTTTCGGAGCATACTTCTCTATGTGCTCCCATAGCCAGACTTGCAGAAAAGCAACATGCACATATGAATCCACTTTTATGAAACCATTCGAAACTTGCATGTTTGCAACTAGGTGATCCAGATGCACATACAGGGAACCAAGGAACAGCTTGCCAATGGGAAGAACTTCACCCTTTTCCAACTTCACAGCAATCTCTAACAACTCCGGTCTTATTCCTTTCTTGCCGAACCGTCATCAAAAATGTCTGGACAACCAGAGAGCCAAAAATGCCGCGACATGAAGATCATCGCTTTTGCTTAGAGGCTCCAACTCGTCCGGAAACCATTGAGATATCCACCAACCGTAAGGGAACTTTTCATCCTCTCTCCGGGCAGAATCCTTCGACTTCCCAATGAGTCTTTCCGAGCAAAATCCCCCAACTTAGCGGCCAGGTCATCCGCATCTTCACCTCACTTTCGGATAATTGGATTCTAAGATTCCCGATTCATTGGAAGATTCAACAAGAGAGCCACACTCTCCAAGGAGAAAGTTATCTCACCCCATCTACATATGATTGTATGGGTGTCCGAACACCATCACGGAGATGAAAGCAACCAAGCCAGGATGTCCTTCCTAACGGAGATTTCTTGAAGTCTTGACAAGCATCAATGACTGCGTTCGAGTCAAGTTGGTATTTATATGCTCCTTGCTCACCATGAACTCAACCCATCTGTCAAAAGAACGCAATGGACTTTGACACATCCTGAAGTCAATGTTGGAAGAGGAATATACCCCCTTATGAAGACAGAACCAAATGGTGCTCTCTGGGCGAACCGAACGTGTCTTCCTGTCATCCTCACCACCGGTTAGCAAAATTGGCACGAAACCTGGGTGATTCTTCCGAGCAGGGGCGAGGGCTCTAGTGAAGAATTCATCATCTATGTTCGGCTTGGAATTATGAGCATCCTTCGACGAAGTGAAATTTGGTTTAGGTAACATCTTATCGAATTCCTTCATAACAATTTGGTAATAAGATATCTCGCACAAAACAAACGGAGAAAGGCGAAGTTATCTCCCGACACATAATCGTACCCAACAAAAAAAAAAAGAAAGGGGTAGGATGACGTATTTTATTCGAGTTCAAGACTATATACGCAATATTTTCTTCGGGTTCGAGACTATATACGCGGCATTCTATACGGGTACAAGTGTGTCTACAGTATCCTTCTTCGGGTTCAAAAATATATATGGAGCATTTTTCTATTGGTTCAAAACTGTGCGCGTGGTACTTCTTTCAAGAATCAAAAATCATATATACAATAATTCCTGCGGGTTCGAAGTCATATGAAGCATATACACAGTATTCTTCTTCGGGATTCATACAGGGTTCTCTACGGGTTCGAAATACACATGCAAAGTGTTTCGTACTGGGCTCAAATACGCCTACTGATGTCGTTCTTCGGGTTCGAGAATTATATACGGAGCATCCTCTACGGGTTCAAAATACACACGCAAGTATTTTCTTGAGGTTCAAATATTTCTTTCGGGATGAAAATTCATATATGCAATATTTCCCACGGGTTCAAACAATATATGCAGTACTTCCCTTGGTTGCATACATACAATATTTTCTACAAGAGGCACGCCAAGAAATCATACGCAAGGATTGTGGAAACACCTACTCTTAAGGTTTACACCTACGTGAAAAGAAAAAGAAAAAAAGAGAGAAAAGTACTCGAAGACATACCTGGAAGCCGGTTTCTCTTTGCCGCTAGTATGAAAAGAGGAAAGAATAAAGCGCAGGATGGGGAGAAAGGGGCTTTATATATATATAGGCGTAAAGACTTTGAAATATGGAAGGATTTCCCTTTTACCAAAATCACGCGTGTAAGAAACGGGCCCACAAAGGGTGCGACTGCCCAATGTCTCCCAAGTCACGCCTGCAAGCATGGTTTCCAAGTTGGACCGGCCCCACCAATTGTGCCAACTTCCCAATGCCGCCCAAGTCACGCCTGCAAGCACGGTTTCCAAGTTGCACCGGCCCCACCAATCGCGCCGACCTCCCAATGGCCGCACAAGTCACGCCTGCAAGAACGGTTTCCAAGTTGCGCTGGCCCCACCAATTGCGCCGACCTGCAAGCACGCACGGCTTCTACACTTTGCGCCGGTCCCACTAGCTAGCACACTCAGTTTCCCAACTCACGCCAACTTCCCAACGTCGCCCCAGGCTGCACAGGCCCACCAATTGTGCCAGCCTCCCGATTTGTGCAAAACTACCGGAGGCAAGGATTCCAAATCCTATTTATAAAAGGTCGACAAGCCTCCTTCAATTTTCCTTACGTTTTTTGTTAATAGTTTGTCACCATCTTATGCTTACCTCGCAACAAAGCCCCTGTTCCGAGCTAGCGGGGGACTTAATGTTGATGGTGGTTTTTAGACAAGGGGTAAAATCGTAAAACCCTATGACCTAGTGTTACCCGCAACACATTAACTAAGAGCATTTAACTCGGTGTAAATAATTAAGAGGGTATTTTTTCAAAATACCATATTAGGGTTTTCAACACGTAACCCTAATTCCTAAACCAAGCCGCACACTGCGCACCATGGCAACAATGCCAAACCAAGCCGCATGCTGCGCACCATGGCAACAATGCCAAACCAAGCCGCATACTGCGCGCCATGGCAACAATTCCAAACCAAGCCGCATATTGCGCACCATGGCAACAATGCCAAACCAAGCCGCATATCGCGCACCATGGCAATAATGCCAAACCAAGCCGCATCTTTGCGCGCCATGGCAACAATGCCAAACCAAGCCGCATATCTGCGCACCATGGCAACAATGCCAAACCAAGCCGCACCCTCGCGCACCATGGCAACAATGCCAAATCTCCAAGCCGCTATGCCTTTGGCCCACGCCAAATATAGCGCCCTAGGTTTGCAAGACTTGCAACTAGGTCAACATGGCCGCACGTGCCATTGGCACATGCCAACACGTGTCGCAAGCCATATTTCCAAGCCGCTATGCCTTTGGCCCACGCCAAATATAGCGCCCTAGGCTTGCAAGACTTGCAACTAGGTCAACATGGCTGCACGTGCCATTGGCACATGCCAACATGTGTCGCAAGCCATATTTCCAAGCCGCTATGCCTTTGGCCCACGCCAAATATAGCGCCCTAGGTTTGCAAGACTTGCAACTAGGTCAACACGGGCGCACATGCCAACACGTGTCGCAAGCCATATTTCCAAGCCGCTATGCCTTTGGCCCACGCCAAATATAGCGCCCTAGGTTTGCAAGACTTGCAACTAGGTCAACATGGCCGCACGTGCCATTGGCACATGCCAACACGTGTCGCAAGCCATATTTCCAAGCCGCTATGCCTTTGGCCCACGCCAAATATAGCGCCCTAGGCTTGCAAGACTTGCAACTAGGTCAACATGGCCGCACGTGCCATTGGCACATGCCAACACGTGTCGCAAGCCATATTTCCAAGCCGCTATGCCTTTGGCCCACGCCAAATATAGCGCCCTAGGCTTGCAAGACTTGCAACTAGTTCAACATGGCCGCACGTGCCATTGGCACATGCCAACACGTGTCGCAAGCCGATGCGTGTCGTAGGTGCAATCAAATTAATTAATGTTTCCACTCAATTAAAAATAATATAATGGAAGTCAAGTTCGTTCCCACGAGGAGCAAGAGATTCTAGTTGTAAAAATTGTCACAAAAAGGGGGGTGTAAAAAGCAAAAGAAAATAAACAAAGCAATTAAAATCGAAAGTTGAAAGCAATAAGAGAGACAAGATCATGGAATCCTTCTTCGTTGCAAAACAATGAATCAAGTTATGTTCTTTTCTACTTGTTATTAGTCACAGATTATCACCAACCGTAGGATAGCAGAGTCCGCTTAGCTAGCCCCAAAATCCCTTATTTCACCGAGTAACAAGTCCGCTTAGTTATCGATTCTATTCAAAAGAACCACCTTGAGGTCCGCTTACAAGATGTAATTCTTTGAATGCATTAAGATTTATGAATTTAGGTTTAGTACTAGTAGTTAAACTCGGTTCGCTTGGTTCACTTTCTAGCGTTGTTTTTACACACAATCGCTCCACGGAATCCCTCCGCAAGGTCTCGTGTTTTCTACTTGTGTAAAGTGTCGAGAACGATTACGTATTCCCTAACTTATACTAGATATAGATCAATTAACAAATTAATTTAGCGTGCACTCCAAACAATCTATCAATCATGAATGAATGAATAAACATTCCTATTAGTAAAAACAATCGATAATCATGTGAAAAACCTCAAGATAGAATTGAAAACAAAACTCAAATCATGAATTAAGAACTAGGAATTCATCCTAAATCAATAATAAAATTAGCTACTCATGTTTTTGAAATTCACACAAATAATAATTAAAAGGAGAATTTTCAAGAGTTCACACAAATAATTAAGAAGAAGAATTTTCAAAAGCTATCAAAAACACAAGTGTTGTGTGTGTAGAGAGGTGTGTAAAAGATGTAGAAAACTTCTCTATTTATAGGCTTCAATATTCTCCAAATCTTCCAAGGAATAGAATCCTTTTCCTTTAGCAATTCAATTTCCAAAACCAAGCCTTTCTCAACTCTTCCACCTTCTCTTTCCAAATTTGAGTCCAATTCTCCATCCAATTCCTAGTCCAAGTCTTCACACCCATGAGAGAAGTCCATAGAAAATTTTGGAATTTTTAGCTCGCCGGAAAACTGGGATTGTGGCCGGAATCCGACCGGAAAAATCGCCGGAAAGTAGTTGGGTGACCGCAAAGTCTGCCCGGTCACCGGTCAACGGGTCAAACAATCGAGTCAACTCGGGTCAACGGGTTAACTCGGTCGGACTCAAGTCGGGCGAGTCGGAGTCTGGTCAACTCGGTCAAACCACGACTCGGATGTGAGTCACCGTTCTCTGGTCGATTGGGTGAATTGCTGTGCCTTGAGCCATTGCACGACAGCCAAAACTACGTTGATGCACAATCTCGGTGCTTTAGCCTTACACCTCCAGCCCATAATGGCAACACCGCAAATCAAGATCCTATGAGCCCTGTAACCTTGGCTCAATTGCTTGATCCTTCTGTTCTTGCCATCGAGCAAAGATCAGTTCAAACTAGCCCACCTGCCATTGCTTCTCATGCTAACCTGTAGCTTCATTCTCTTGTTCACAGCTCAACTCAATCATAACCTGCAACCTGCAATGCCCTGAGCCACCATCTCAGGCCAGTTCATAGACTAAGACCCATTACCTCCACTCGAGTTTACCTCCAATTGTTCATTTTAATGTTTGCAGCTCAATCTCATACATTCTTCACCCCCGTGTTGTTCTAGCACCACCTTACCCCCGCACTTCACCGCAAAAACCATCTCACTATACCCGGTTGCGTAAAGACCGGGCCTGCAATTACTTGTAACATACAAGACTATACAACTCCAGCTCTGCAACGCAACCTATACTGCACTTAAGACCTCCAACTGAGCTTCAACTCCATCTCAAGATCAAATTTCCAATCTCTCTCATTCCCTGCCTCCATTCCATTCACCTACCATGAGTGCACTGAGCACCGCCTCTATCTCACTTGCACTACCAATACCACCCACCGCTCCATCAATCTCTTGTCACAAACATGACCCATAGCACTATAACTTAATCTTCCTTTTCACCATGACTGGTCTTCTTATCACTTTCTGCAGCTCAAATACACACCCCACAATTCCATTGCAAACACCATTTTCTAGTCTTGCACCCGAATCGCCTTTATCACTCGCTACTCCATCTTACAACCAATTTGCACTGCACCACCGAGTCTGCAATTATACCATCTCTTCCAATCCCGCACTACAACAGCTCAAGATCACCCAAATCCACCCGCCATCTCGGTCAACTTCTACCCAGCCAAAATGGCCCACGCAATCGGTGTCACCACCAGTATTCATAGCCTGCCTCAACATTGTCTCAGCTCCAACCTGCAGCCATTGCCAGAGCCTTCCATTCCCAAGCCTGCATCAAGCTCAGCTCATTCTGTCAACACCACCTCAATCAGCAACACAAAGCTCACCCCATATGTCAACTTGACCTCAAACTTACTACCCACCGAGTCTACTTCCAATAGCAACATTGACACGGTTTCCCTCAATTACCGAGTTCACTCCCACCGCCAAAGTTCATCTCAAATCCCTTGTCATTCCCCCGGGTCCCGTAGTTTTACAACACCAATTCAGCTATTTCATCCTCCTTCTTATGTTCCAATCTTCACGACAGAGATAACCACCTTCCTTTTCCCATTACAGTGCTTTCTCGTCTCAATCCTGGTTCCCACTGGCTACAATTCCACCACCAAATCCATCACGCACAGCACACAGCCGCAGCTTCTCATCCTTTTAAACAACCTCATACCCATCTCAGATTCATGACCTAAACCCAATTGTCCTGTGTTACTTTGCCTCTTCAATCAACACCACCAACCCATTCTTTGTAACAGCAGCAGTACTTCTATATCTCAGAACAACCAATCCCAGCTTCGTTTCGTTCTCGATTTCAATCTGCAGCCACCAGCGACACCAGACCACCATTAGCCCCTCTTCCTTCAACTCATAACAAAATCGAGACTCGACCCATTGCTCATTAAACTCAAAAGCCGTAACCCCAGTCAGTAATTCATCCTCTAATTCAATCGGTACCACCATATGGCTAAAACCCATCTTCTGGTTCTTCAGCTGGAACTCAATCTCCACCTTTTCTATCAATTCACCCCCATCCTATCTTCCACAGATCGATCCCTAATTTCTTCATCTGCAACACCCATTTTCATCGAACTTCAAGAATGGCAACAGTAAACTCGATTCCATCTCTCGATCTACTCTCTCTGAGCTTCAACATCTCGGTTTCCCGATCTTGATTTCGGTTGCATCTCTCATGAACTAACAGCAGCGAGTTCATCTCCTTGATCACTCGTTTGCTGCATCATCTCAGGTCGATTCTCACTTCCATCTCTCGGTTTAACCAAAGAAGAATGGTCGCTCTCTTTTCTTTCAAATGATTGAGAAATCAATTCTCAATTTTAGATCGGTTATAATTACACGGATCCGGGTCGGGTCGGATGGATCGGAGCTTCGGTTAGGGTATGGAGCGGGGTATGGATGGACTTAGGTTGGGGTATGGGTGGATTCAGACATGTGGGCTTGGGTATGGGTCGAGTTTAGGCGTGGGTGGATTCAAACACCCACCATAAGTACACCCCAATTGTGCTATTCTCACTCCCTTCTTTTAGATAAGGGACACCTCTTTGACCTCCCCTTAACCTTGGCTGGGCTCCATATAGTATTCCCTCCTTGGTGAAATGACAATTTTACCCTTTTGCTAAAATATGGTGATTTCTTCTCCTTTTCCTCCGTATGACTCCATAGTAGCTATAAAACTCAAAACAAGCGTAAAATACATAATTTACAAGAAAAATAGCAAAGAAAGCATAAACAATAGATAGTAAATAGGATGTATTCTACACCCTATCACAAGCCATATTTCCAAGCCGCTATGTCTTTGGCCCACGCCAAACATAGCGCCCTAGGCTTGCAAGACTTGCAACTAGGTCAACATGGCCGCACGAGCCATTGGCACATGCCAACACGTATCGCAAGCCATGTTTCCAAGCCGCTATGCCATTGGCCCACGCCAAATATAGCGCCCTAGGCTCGCAAGACTTGCAACTAGGTCAACGTTTCCGCACATGCCATTGGCACATGCCAAACACACACGCTGGTAGCCTAACTTGCAAACCGTGCAACCTACCACCAAGGCATTCTGCACATGCCATTGGCACATGCCAAACACACACGCCGGTAGCCTAACTTGCAAACCGTGCAACCTACCACCAAGGCATTCCGCACATGCCATTGGCACATTCCAAACACACACGCTCGGTAGCCTAACTTGCAAACGTGCAACCTACCACCAAGGCATTCCGCACATGCCATTGGCACATGCCACACGCGCCACTAGCAGCGCCACTTGCACTCAAGATGCAACCAACACTCGAGACATCGACACAAACTGGGGGATGCTTCTTTAGGGTTTTGGTTTGGCGGTCCTGACATGCGGCGTACACTACGCTCACATTAAGAAAGCGTGAAAAGGAATAAAGCGGTCAAATAAAAGAGGAAATAATGGTAAAAAATGTTTTTACCCATTAAACCATGCGGTTACCACCTCCTCCCATTATTTCACCCTTTACTCTCTTCCTTCATGAGGCCAGGGTACGTTTCAATCTCGACTTGAATAAATAGGTCTTACCTATTTCCACCGAGCACAACAAGTCTCGGTCGGAGAAAATACTACACTCTCGGAAAGGCAACTTTGCAAGCTCTCCCAAAAGCTTCCACCTCTTGCAAGCTCCCAAGCTTTCACTTTACGATACAAGTCGAGATACTACTCTCCTGCAGTATTTCGGCCTCAACACATTTCTTTGCTTCCCTCCCCAAATCAACCCTTCTCCTCCACTTTGTGACCGAAGCAAGTATGGAACTAGCCATTTCTTGGTTTAGGCGGATTTGTACAGTTGATCTCTCGAATCTATAAAGTGCTCATGTGCAGCACATTTGTTTAGGGTTTGAACCAGTTTCTCACTCACCTACCGAATTTACCGAAATCGGCAGAAACGATTTTTACCCATAAACACTTCTTTAGAAGATACCCTCAAGCGGATAGCTGAGACGAACGAAAGAATTGCTCGAAATAACTTGACTTTCCAATACAGTGTATCCAATAATACCTTTGAGAATGAAGATAGTTATTCACATAATCAAGATGATGAGGTTAGAATTGGTAACACTACTTGTTTAGATGAGGTTCAACCGTTTTCATGTTATTATAATAATGATTATGATGAGGATAGTGTTGATAAAGAATTTGAAATAAATAGGCATAGTGATCAGGAATTTGTTACTCCGATTGAACTTTATAATGATAGTACTATTTCTAGTTCAAATCCCAATAATTTTAATGATTATTCACCTATTCGAAAGGACAAGGATTTGACTAGAGATTCCACCGTTTTACACGATGTAGTTCATGATCCTTTAGCCTGCAATATGTTGGATAATCCATTATTTGATGTGCCTATAAGTGAATCGGAGGAAGTAACTATGATTAACACCTTAGTTAACGAGCCTTTACTAGAAACTTTCACGATAATCCTTTATATGATTGTGATGATTGTTTAGAGGAAAGAGTTTACCTGAGAATACTTGTTTTAGAGTCTAGTGATTTAGAAACACTAGTCTTAGAAGACGATAAACTCGTAGAGATGAGTAAGGATGCATTACCTCGATAATAACTTAGAAGAATCAATTGACCATTTTGTGATTCCGATGTTCTAGAAATTAGGAAATTGTGACTAGTCTATCTAGAGACACCGAAAACTCTAAGTTTGGGGGTGATTATCACTCTCCTAGTGCCTTACCTTTAACTCTCAAAAAGTCCCCTCACTTAGGAATGGACATCCGTGCCTCAACCATTTTACAAGATTATCTTCATACACTTTTTCCTGAACCTAGTTGTGTCCATAAAGAAGTTCAGTTGTTAGAAACCTATCCTCCGGTTGATGTGGTTAACCTGTGCTATGATACCACGATTGACTTTGTTTTCCCACCAAAAACCTTCCTTCCAATTGTGGCAACGTATAAGTTTCAGATGTGTCAATTATTAAGTTTTGAGACTAAACCTAATTACTTTAGGATATTAGGGTCGACACATTTGCTTAAGGAAGACCACCAATCTTATTGTGGTCGCTATGTAAGTCAAAACCGATTGACTTAGAGGATCCTCAATTATTCGAGGTTATTATTATGTGCTTCTAAGTTTTTATTTGAGTTTTTCAGACCCTAGAACCTGAACATTCGGATCTAACTCATGAGGAAACGCAACCCATGAAAATATGTTATCTAGACCCTTTTATAAAACCTGAACCCGAACCACAACTAGATGTAGTTGTCTTAAAAATAGATAAGGGTGTGTTGGATATCTTCCTGGTCTGCTGTAGTCTCCTCTTCTTGCGGTTAGCACTTTTTGATCCAGATGACCCGAATTTATTCCGACTGCTGCTTTATGATTCTTCGATGTGACTAATCTCTTCCAATGTCTGGCTGAAGACTTTAAACTTAGCACTTCTTGGGAGGTAACCCAATATTCATGCGACACGATAATATCTTTCCTTATCTCTTTTCTTAAAGTGGTAACGGTTTCTCCTTGTTCATGTTTTTAATTTCATCTTTAGAACATTGAGGACAATGTTAGATTTAAGTTTGGGGGTATGGGAGAAAATTTTTAGTTGCAATAAATAAACTCCAGAGACTAGAAATTTATGCTTATTAAGGTTGGCACTAACTAATCTAAGTGGATGGGAACATCTTGGTTGTAGGAGTTGAGGAACCAATCTGATTAGATGGAAACATCTAGAAGAGTCTATTCATAAAAGCACAGAGCTCGGGTGTTAGAAAAGAAAACATGGTAGTTTCGCCATATCCTCGTGATGGAAACATCGAAAGAATCATGATCATTTTTTTCTTTTTACCATTGCTAGGGTGAAATAGAATGGCTGAGCTACAAAAAAAAAAAAAAATGATGAGACCATACCACCAGACCAACTGGAATAAATACAATAAAGTAGACCACTGGTACCCTTGTATATGCCAGCTGAGTTGACCTAGAGTTAGGATTATCGACCACTGGTTCCCTTGTAAATGCCAGTGTGTTGATATTAGTCCGAATCAATATCTCAGTCCATTAGGATAGGTTCACCTTAGTCAACATCATCCACGTTTTTCTCTACATCCATCTTCTTAATTTATCTATGTGATTGGTTGACTCAGGTTTATGATGTCCGAAACTATCCGAGTAGAGCTCTGTCACTTTATATGAATTTTAGTATGCTTGAGTGCAAACTCGTGTATAGCAATTGGAATTTCGCATCAGTGGTACTTCCTCCCGTAGTCAATAAGTATGCCAACCAAGGAGATTCTTTAGTGCCTTCCAAGGTTCCGCGTAGATAGCTAGGGTCTGAAGTTAAGGTTTTATGGGGAACACCTCTGGTAAACCCTCCGGAGACAACACTCCGCCACTAGGGCCATCAAGCGGTTTAACGGCTTGCTGCACGTACTAAGTGTAGTCATTTTATTTTCTAGATTAGATTTTCTCGGGACTAGCAAATAATAAGTTTGGGGGTATTTGATAGACACATTTTTGTGTCTGAATTGTCCTCAGTGTCTCTATTGTTAGTCTCGATTTTTGTACTAATTTTGGTGTTTTTATGTTTATTTAGGTGTTATTGGAGAATTACACTTATGCGGAAAAAGTTGCTCGAAAAGTGCTTTTTGGACTCCCGGAGGACAATTGCTATACGGACCCTCACTTTTGCTAAGGGGCACCCACGGCTATATATAGCCCATTTATCCATCGCACCCATCTTCTTCTTTTTAATTTTGGTTTTGGCGGGAAAATATTCACACTACTGGCAGATTTTTAATTCGTCATTTGGAGGGGTTATAGTGTGATTCAATGGCTCAAATTTCATGGGAAGACTTGATTTATCGTAACAGGAGTGGTAAGGTTGATTCTTTCGGTTAGAATTGGCTAGATAATCGGTGAGAAGAAAACAGGGCTACGTGGTTAAGAGAAGAAGATTTTCACGGGATTGTACGTGTCTTTATGTGCATGGCGTGAGATAGAAGTGTGATTGACTACATCTGAGGTGCGTACATAACGTGTTTGGAGGGTGTAAAGCACAAGAAAATGCGTGAGGAGTTAAAACAGGAAAATTATCCCGTGGAGAATAAAATGATAATGGAGAAGATACGGGAATTATTTGGGAGTAATGAGGAGATATTCAAGCCCCGTGTAGTATATATAGAGTGTTGGAGTATCGAGAAGGTTTATGGAGAGTTAGGGAGAGGTACGAGAGCATCAACAGATCGAGAAAATCAAGTTCTGAGATTTATTTTCTGCTGTCACGCACCAAGAACACGAAGAACATAAGACGCACACAGACGATCGTTCATGCTAAAGTGTAAACGATCGCCAAACGTGGGTCGTAGTTTAGAGACAGTCTTAAAGCAACAATGAATGATGATGTGAAGCTTTTATCGTTCTCTGTAACAGTGTTTGCAACAATTATAAACGTTGCAAACATCCGATTTTCATCATTTTCTCCATTTCATCATTTGTAAGCACCTTTGAGCAATAAAATCATATTTTGAGCGTGTTTCCAACATGATGAGCTAGACCCCATTACTGGGACGACGGAGGAAGACGAATTTCATACATGGGTAAAATTATTTAATTCTTTTTTTAATACTTTTGCATTAATCTTAATTGAAATATGATTTGAATTAATTGGTTGTCATTTAATTTGATAAGGTATGCTTAGCTTAAATGTTTTGATACATCATTCTTAGGATCTACAACCAATCTTTTGAGAATCTATCTTGGCAAAAATAAGAGTCCATGTTTTTATTTGTTGAGCGATAATTGTTAAAAGAATTAATATTTGAACCTTTTGTTATGAGTTTGGCCGAATCCTGAGTCCCAGCACATCTCTTCATCATGTGACAATATTTGTATATATTTTTATTTTATTTTCTTTTATTAATTCTTAAAATCAATCTCATCAAGTCCGAGTGAACGACAACCCCTCTTACTACAACATCATTGGAAGAAACCATCACTTTAACAATATGACCAAACCCTTTACACTTGAAGCACTGCGGATGATATTCATCATCTTCTTCCTGATCCTTTTTGACAGGAACTCGATCATGCGGTCGAGAAGATCGATAAGTATCTTTAACGAATCTCTTGTTTATTTTCTTTAAGATATCTCGAAACTGTCTAGTAATTAATGACAAAGATTGTTCAATCTCATCATCGAATTTCTGTAACTGTTCATTTGAATCATCTAGTTTGTCTATTCCTTTCCATTGAAGTTTTTGGAACTTTTGCTTTAAAAGCGATTCCTTTACTTTGAATAGACTGTGATTCATGATCAAAGATCTTTAACTTACCAACGAGTGTGCTTCGTGTGAGAGTTGAAAGATCATTTGCTTCTATGATTGCATGCTTCTTAGAATCGTATCTAGATGGCAACGATCTGAGAATCTTGCATACTATATCCTTTTCAGAAATAGTCTTTCCTAACGAGAAAGAGACATTAATTATCTCAGAGAGTTTAATATGAAACTCCTCAAAAGTTTCGTTGTCATCCATTGGAAGGTTTTCCCACTTAAGTGAGGGTTTGAAGTCTAGCTTCTTTCTCTGAAGAATTTCCTTCGAATACGATCTGAAGATTATCCCAAGCTTCTTTCGAAGTTTGACATGTTGACACATGATGTTGTAGGTCGCGACTTACAACATGAATAATAGCATTCAAACCATATGCTTTGCAAGTGCCTTTTCTTCGTTCGAAAACTCAGCTCAGCGTTTAAACTCAGTTTCTGAATTTTCTCTCTTTGGTAGAGTATAACCATCGACGACTAATAACCAAGTATTAAAGTCTCGTGATTGAAGAAAAAATCTCATATCATATTTCCACCATAGATAGTTTGTTCCGTCAAATCTTGACGGCACGTTAATTGAAGTCGATTCATGAGAACTCGAGTTCATTCTTATAGGTTGGATCGCACCAAACACATATTGTTAGATCTTTTCGTGTTTTCCTGCTCTGATACCAATTGAAAAGGCGAGGGTACCAAAATATACCTCAAGCTAAAACTTTTCCTACCTATAAGTCCTTTCTCCAAAAGTGATTGTCTATGGACTGAGTCGAGACAATACAACTAATCGGTACACACTTCGTGTGATCGTCTATGGATACGAGATCGAGACAATACAACAACGAAGTATGTTTACTTGATACAAAGGTTGGACTTAACCAAACACAATAGGATTTCTTATCAAGTAAATAGGAATTAACGTTTGTGTGATTTACTTTAATTATAATAAAATAATTATAATGCGAGAAAATAAAAGTAAATGACACAAACAAGATTTTGTTAACGAGGAAACCGCAAATGCGAAAAACCGGTACCTTGTCCGAATTGAATACTCTCGTGATTAAGCCGCTACACAAAATACACCTAACTTCGTATAGTTGAGACCAAGTAACTAACCCTATAGTTCACTTAGTTCTGTCTGTATTCCCACGCCTCCGACTTGTGAATAAGTCACGTACTTACACTACACCATATTTTGCGTTTTGTAACACACTATTTCAGTCACGAAATGGAGTTGTGACGCACAAAGACCGTTACAACGAGATGTGTAACAAATATTCGTAACCAACATGTCACCGTTACGAATTTGGGGTTGTGACGTACTTCGTAACATACATTCCACCGTCACGAAATGAAAATTCGTAACTGACGTCTGACCGTTTCTATTTTTTTTTTTGGTTACAAATACATTGACTAAGTCTACGTTGACCGACTTCAGTGTTCTGGTAAAAATTTAGTAACCAAGAATTTTCGGTCACTAAATTTTTACCAGGGTTACTAATTGTTTGACCAGGTCAACGTTGACTGATTCCTACTATCCTGGTAAAATTAGTGACACTTATTTGCCGTTACGAATCTTTTTGTTACCAAAAAAAAAGTCAGTCTTTATTCACCTGGTCAATATTAATGTTCCCTCCCTTTCATTTTACCCTGCAGGTACCTATCCCTCGTGAATTGTTACACTACAATCCAATTCAAACATTTCAACATTCAAAAGAAGTCATTCAATCCAATTTAACATTCCAACATTCAAAAGAATTCATCCATCCAATTTAACATTCCAACATTCAAAAGAAGTCATTCAATCCAATTTTTGTTGTGTTCATGAGCCATAAGCGCTAAGTATAGAAGTTTCATAATCTACTTAAGTATAGGCAGATGACTTATCATCCAAAAATATAAGAAGCAAAAATAATCGCTATATGATACTTGCGTTCATGTTGAGTTCAATCGTCGATGATCCATAAATGCTAAGTATAGGCAGAGATAACTCTTTTATCACTCCAAAATATAAGAGTTCAAAGATACCAATAAGTTTACCTCGGATCCACTTATTTCTTTATTCAATATCCGCTTGTCCTCGACATTCTTTATAACTGCTTCACCTGCAAACAAGACAATAATGCTTTTAGAAATAGAGATACACAAACTCTCGCATACCATATCTACGCAAGATAAAACATACAAAGAATACTACTAAGAAATAAAGCTCTCGGACTTGTAAGCAATCACACATTACAAATTTGTTCTAAGAAAATACTAGCAGCACAGCAATCAGAAAATATCTATACCACACAGAAAAGGTGAACAACTAATTTCTATCTACTAAACCGAACTTACAAAGAATCCAAAGTCCAACATCTTAAGCAACCACACTTACGGTAATCCAAAATCCAAAGAAATGTCCTAGCAAAGTAAACACCAAACCCATGTTGTACTAATCCCTAATTTTGGATATAAATGAATGAAAAATTTGTAACAAGTACCTTACACTCGGCGACGTTTTTCCTTGTTTTCGTCTCTCGTTTAGCGAAATAATACCCAAGAATACGTGTAGACAGTAGAATTAGCATTAAGTCGTTTTCTTAAGACTTTGTTCTTCTTCTTACGAACTACATCATCTCCTTTCGCCATTGCTGCCGCCAAAAAGTAAATACAAGAATTTCTTAGATCTCAGAAGCGTAGATAACATAAAAGAAGAAAGACATGGTTGTGCATCATGTCAAGAAGTTCACAAAATAGACTTACCGAGAGATGAAGGTCACCAACAAGTATAATCCAACACCCGGTTTGATCATTAAACATTATACCTCGCAAGAAAGTGTAAAACTGAAGGTTAAAACTATATCCATAAATTGCAACTTCAATGTACAAGCAAACAAGGTCAAGTAATTACTGGGATTGATATTCCCTAGTGGCTCCTATTGCTTCAAACAAACCTTAACTGCAAATCATCCGCACAACCAAAAACACATATAGAAACAAAAACTACACTCATACACAAAGTAAAATTCACAAAAAGATATATTAACATTCAAAGTCAATTAAAATTAGTACTTTCTTATGCACATTTGCATAAGAATCTCCCTTAAGCACAACCGCATCGAGTTTACTCGCAGTTTACCTATGAGAACATATCAAAGTTGTTCACTTACATATAAAAGTGCGAATAATAACAAAAAAGATGGTGACAAAATAGCAAAAAAGCATAGGCTTCTTTGGTCGAGTTATCCACATCATTTCCAAAAAGATAGATAGACCCTTCTAATCATATGGGATACGACTTTTGGATGAACCACATAGCCTCCAATTCCAACTTCTTGAAAGGTATTCACAAACCGGTTAGCTCTTATGGTCGGTGCAAGTGGCAAAAGTATGAGGTCCAACAACACTTTAACATGATTTTCACCTACAGGTGAGCCGTGACAAAGAAGTCCAAATTCAGGTACAAACTCGACCAACAAAGAATGACCTCATCATCCAAGTTCAACAATGAACATTTGGCTCCATCTCGAAGGTGAACTATTCTCGAGCGATTCTTTCGCCGATCGAGCCGGGTGATATCTCGGCCTTTATGTGCAAGCGCCGCAGTGAACTATTCCGACCAGTGGCGCCCGAGTAGGTGAATACGCGGGACCATGTGCATTATCAAAGTGGTTCGAGGCAATATATGATGCTTGTCCAGATTGGATGTTCCCGCACAACGTTACATAAGGATGCAAAGCTAGTAAGAAGAACCTCCATCTTGCCATTTATCTCCTTCACCTCATGTTTAAGTTCTCCATCTTTGCACTTCAATTCAAAGAACTTTGGCACGCGCAGAGCGTAATAATCATATTGTGTACGAAATAGGGGGGCAAGACGAACTCGTCCCCTACAATCCTTTCCAAATGCTTTAATCAATGCATCCATTTCATCTAAGGGTTCACCAAAGACCTATTTTTTCATTGATCTCTTCTTGCGCATTCTTAAGGTCATCCTGTAATGTAGAGCACATTTTGTGAACATAGATGGATTGCATAAATTAGAATAATATGTAAACAGTAAATAAAGCATAGCCTAACTCACATAGTAGGGTTAAGACCGGGTAGAATTTTCCCACCCTCTTGTGTATGAGCTTTAATCCACACATCGATGGAGTGATCTCAACTCCAGGATTTTCGCTCTCCTAATTTTACAAATACAAGAAGTAGGATCAATCAATCGAGTACATTTCGGTTCGTAGACATTTAAGATATGAGGGAATGAGAATCTACGTACGGGGTTGACTTTTACCAAACTAAGAGGTTTGCGAAAAGAGTACATGTGCGTAATCATATCTTTTCCTTTTCTTTTTATGCTCTGCTCTACTTTTCTGTTGGGCTTCCTCTTTTTCATTTTCATTAATTTTATCCAGTCCTCTTCTTTTACAGTTGGAGGAACATGAGCGATCCTTTCTTCATGAGTGTTATAAGGATCATAGTAGTCAATTCTCGCCTCCCACTTGAATATCCTCCATATAGAGCCATTCCCTTATCAAATTCATCTTAGAAGTTTCCAGTATTATATATGATTTCTGAAAAACAGAGCTTGATTCTAAACAATAGTTTGACATAAATCAACATACCCCAAGTGTTTACTCGAAACAGCTTTGACAGGTTATAAGGTAAGTATTTACCCGCAATTCATTCCGGACATCCTCTTTGAAGTTATCTTTCACATCCCTCCAGGATTTGTAGGAGACAAGGATAAGATTACTTAATCAAATTGCCCTTCCGATGGCCGGCCTTAGTTGCATTTCTAGAAATGGGAAGTCCATTTTCATCTACCAAAGACCACTTCGCCGCCATAGTAACTTCGTAAAGTAGCATTAAAAAAACATCTATGTATAGAAGAAATGCAACTTACTAAGATAGCGTAAGTGATATGATAAAACAGAATCAAACATTATAAAACAGAGAATAAAATATGATAAAACACAGAATCCATGTATAGAAGAAATGCAGAACACATAATCCAATATGATGGACATGACTCTAAACTACATCGGGACACATAAAAGTTTCTCCAAGCTCTCATTGTCAGAAGAGCCGATCGATAACTAGTAGGGATTTCTAGCTGATCTATCGCGCATGTTAACCTTTGTTGTGAATGCAATACCAAAACCATCCCACTTCATCAAGATCCTTTGAATAAAATACTAGAGTCGCTTCAGATGCACGAATAAACAGCTCATCTATCACTCTCTTAGTGCTTTGTAGCTTAGAAAAGTTGACCTTTATTGAGTTTGAGATTAGATCAACTTTGCACCCATTACTCTTATCTTCAACTGACCCAATCACAGTAAAAAACAACTTCCTCGAATTCCATATAGTTCAACTTTAGAACTGTTTAATGACACCATAATAAGTAATTTGACTTCCACCAAATTTCACAGGAGTGGACTTTGCTCTATGTCTTGTAATGGCTTTCATAGACACACCACCGTTTCGTGTTACAAAACCCTCCTTGTAACCATGACAAGCTAAAAAAGAAAATCCATTGGCTTGGTATTTGTTATACGATCGCGCCTTGAAGAGGGGTCCTTGCACTAGTCGCCAAAGTATCGATTTTGTCTCTTTGTCTTCTATCATCCGTAAGAGAACATGTGTGTCGCTTGCACAACAAAAACCACAATATTTGAGAGGAAATAAAGATTATTTTACCTATAACCATGGACCATGTTCACAAAATCTAAATATAGTTTTAGCAAAAACCATGGACCATGAAATCAATATTATCACAAAATCTACCACAATATGTATAGTAACTATAAGGAAAGCGGAAATAAAGCAACTCGAAGCTAACATATATATGGTACCTCATCGTAACCATAAGAGAAAGCTTTTGGCCCTTTCGTGGAAGAAAGATTTTCCCGACTATTAAAGTTGTCGTTGTTCACGTATAAATCATACTTCCTACAATGAAAGAACAGTTCAGCGGCAATTATATTGACAATCCAATACTCAAGAAACATCTAACAACTGTGAAGTTAAGAAGTTGTACCTCTGGCATTCATCTATTCCCACATACTTAGACAGAAGCCACCTACGAGCTTGCTGATATTGTACTTGAGTTAAAGTAATAGCTTTGGCAGAACTCAAAGGCATCTCATCGGCAAACTCATCATCATCATCTAGAAAGGCATGTCGAGTATGTTTATGAGTCCCACCACCATCATTTGATATGTCCTCCATACTGTACAAGCTGGCTTCTCGAAGCACATATCCTCTTGCAATGCAGCCATTGATGTACCTTTTATTGCGTACCAAACCTTTGTAACCTTTCATCAACCTACAAATATCGATCATAAAAGTTAACAGTTCAGTAATGACAATAAAACACTCAAGTTACACATTAAATAATAAGGTAAGTTTGATAAATACCTCTCGAAGGGATACATCCATCTAAATCGACAGATCAGTAGATCAAAGCTTCGTCACTAAATGCACCATCAAGTGGATGCTTATAACAAAGAAGGAAGGAGGAAAGTATTTTTCCAATACATGATTGCTTTCACTAGAGTAGCTTTTGCTTTTAAAAGTTGTTCTTCGTTGATTACCTTCGCGCACAAAATTTTGAAAAACAAACTTATCCGAAGAAGAGAAAGCCGCAGATCTTTAGGTAGCGAAGGCGATGCATGAGCCAAGAACGGAAACAAATGTTGCATAAGGACATGATAATCATGAGACTTTAAGTTCTTCAACTCGGTGGATCAACACCGACGCAAGTGCGAACATTGGAACAAAAACCAGATGGCACCTTTAAGTTCTTCAATGTAGTACAAAATGCAAGTTTCTCTTTTTTCGTCATTGCAAAAGGAGCATCTTCCATTGTTGTTTTACCAGACTTAACATCCACTTTCAACCATTGCTTCTTTTTATACCCCGTTGCTTCCATATCTCTGCGCGTATTAGGACCATCCTTTGACTTGTTTCCACCCATGATCGTGTTAACAAGATGCTCAGTTATGTTTTTCTCTGTATGCATAACATTTGTATTATGTCACACCAGATTTGAACTCCAATTAGGTAGATCATAGAGGATAGATCTTCCAGTAAATAAGGAGTGGTCATGAACCTCAGCTTCTATATCAGCATCAGTTTCGCCTTCAGGTATTCTTTTACGTTTTTGTCGACTTGCTACTGATGGTTGTTTTCCCTTACCAACCTTGGTTATAATAATAGCTACAATCTCTTGAACTTGAAATTAAATAAAGTGGCCATGGTGCTGAACCGTGCTCTACCCCTCCCGGAAATTGGTTTTATCATCTCGATACTTATGCTTGGATGGCAGCCATCTTGGTGTCCCATATAACAAATTTTCTTAGTGAACGGAAGATGTTCAAACTGTTCCTTCTCCACAAGTTGGGCAAGCATAGTAACCATGAGTGACACATCCAAGGCTAAAGTCCCTAGTGCGGGAAAATCATGAATAGCCCACAATAATCTTGCTCTCATCAAAACTCGGTTTTAGTGAAAGAGTCGAACGTGAGTACACCTTCATTCCATAACTCTACCAATTCCTCTATTAGTGGTTGCAAGTATACATCTATATCTTTTCCTGGTGCTCTTGGGCCCGATATGAGCAAACATAACATTGCAAATTCTCGTTTCATGCACAACGAAGGAGGCGGGTTGTACGGACAAATAATTACATGCCAACAAATTTGTGACTAGGACCGAAACACCCATTCGGGTTGAAACCATCAGTTGATATACCTAATGTTACATTCCTTGGTTCCTTGGCGAACTCCGGTGAAAAATTATCCGCAGATCGCCAGGTCAAGAATCGATTGGATGACGCATAAGGTTTCCATCCGATCGTGCTCTGGAATGCCAATACATTGCCTCGCTATCCATGGTACACTATATAACCTTTGCAGCCTTTTTATCAATGGAAAATGTCTTAATGTCTTGCGAGCAACTTGCGTAAGCTTCTGTCGTCATTAAAGACCTTCTCATACCTAGGTTCTTGACACACGGGACACTTAACCAATGATGCATGATCCTTCCAATATAAAATACAATCATTGGTGCATGCATCATAGGTTATGTAGTCCATCCCCATTTCTTGTATCAACTTTTTTACATCATGGAACTTACACTCAGGTGTATTTCCATCAGAAGCAACTCCTTAAACAATTCTAAGAGTGCAAAGTGACACCATTGACGGAAAACCCATATTGGGTTTTATGTTATTTAGTTTAATAAAGAAGATACGGTGGTGTCTTTTCCTTAGAACATGAGGGATATAAAGGTTCTCTAGCACGCTCATAAAAATCTCTTTTTTCTTGCTACTACTAGTCTCCTCGTGAACCCTACTGTGTACGCCAACATTCTCATCTACACTACAAGCGGGATTAACGTTCTCAAGCAAAATCTTCTACATTGTTCTCAAGAAATACTTCTACATTGTCACCTGAATTTCCTAGATTGTCTCCAATTCCTACGTTGTCAACCGCAACTCCTACATTATCACTCGGGTTTACCTTCATGCGACTTCTCCCCATGGAAACGCCACAATGTATAGGTGAACCGAATACCATACTTGACCAAATGATAATCAATTTCACCTAGAGACAGAGGTACTTTACCATTCTTACAATGTTATAAGGACGGAGAGAACTTCGTTCGCCACCAGCATTTTCACGCACAAACTCTATAAATGATCTTACACCTTCTAAGTATTGAACATGATACGCGCACATTTCATCAAACCTTTATCAACCATTGATACCTAAATCATATCTATGTTAACATTCAGCAAAGTAATAACTACAATTGTAATAACTAAATGATATCTATGCTCCCATGATCAAGACGTGGTTACATTGGGGGACTTGCACATATGTATTTGCAAGTTTCGTTAGCATATGATTCAACAAAAATCTATATTCGTGTAAAAAATTGAAAATCCAAATCTCAGTTACAATCAACCAAATAAAATAACTTAGTCCTAGTGGTACTGGGTTGCCGAAGCCCTACAAGTTAGCGCCGAAACATCCACTAGACCGTTATCATCATGCTCACAGAGAATCAGTCAATATCAAAACAAAACTTCCTAACTTTAGTTCATTTAAACTTTAAAAACTACCTTAACATGAAGTAATAATTCAAATCATGATGAGCATATTTATGGAACATACAAATCGGAATTTAGGTTACTACCTTAATGCATTCCGTAACCGTCGCTTCTTTTCTCGTTTGGCTCTTGCCAAAAGGATCCTCTCCCGGCTCTCGCAAATACCAAAGATACGTAACAACATTAGCCAACCAATTGAAGTTCATTATGACACTTAATGAAAAAATCTTCAGATAATAGTAAAACATAGCAACTTAACGAATATAATCAACATGTTTCCTAGATATGACAACTCAACCAAAACTAGAATAAGTCATCTAAGCCCATACAAACTGGAATCTAGAGAGTGCTGGTGCTCTCTCTTTCTTATGAGAGAATCAATTCCTTTCTTCTTAAGCAATTGACTTACTCATAGGAAAGAGAGTGCTCTAGCTCTCATCAAACATTCCAAGAATATATAAGACTTTAGCAAGGAATATTACAATTCAATGGGCACATTCATCGGTATACCTTTATCGGTAAAGCACTTGTCTAGTCAACTTACTATGCTTCTAAGGACTAAAAAACTACACCATGTCTAACAACAAGATGCATCTTTACACAAGAGGACTAGTGGATCAAAAACTTGAACATACAAGTATGATATTTACAAACATGGTATCCCTCAACAAATACAATTCGTCATGATATTCACCATAAGACATTATAAGCAAGTATGATATTTACAAACATGGTGTTGCTATTATAAACACACTTCAATCATCAAAAAGATACAGAACTGAGACATAAAACCCTAAAATCACCTAAAAAATAGAAATTTTCGAAATTAACATAAAAACCTAAAATCAGTTCATATGAAGAAGATTTATACCTTCAAAATTCTTCAATCTTCAAGTCTTCAAAATTCTTCAAACCCTAACAAGAAATTAGAAGAAAAAAAATCAATTAGATTTATATGAAGAAGATTAACAAAACATAACTCATATCAAACAAATCGTTTTAGATTCACAGGTTAAAGAATGAAAAAAATAAAAATGAAAGATCGATTGAAAATAAAATGAAACAGATCGTTTTAGATTCATGGATTAACACTTACACAGATCGATGATTGAAAGTTATGGAGAAGATTAAAGAGATTTCGTGATGTTTCTCGCTAATCGATCGATGATTGAAAGCTCTCTAAACCCTAGTTTTATTGGTTCGAGTTAAGACGATCAAGAGAGAAGAAGGGGATAAGATTTCTAAGGGTGTTACCGAGTGTTAGGTAACCTTGATAGAATGTACACGGTTCATTCACACGCTGCTCAGGAGGGTGTTACCGAGTGTTACTCTGCACACGGTTCTTTCACACGTTTTTTTCTTCCAGAAGTCACTAATCGTGACACGGGAGGGGCCGTCACTAAACTAGTAAAAATTCGTAACCGAACACGTTGTGTCACTAAATTTTCGTAACTGAAATTTTTGGTCACAAATTCGTGACGGCTACATGTTGGTTACGAATTTTAGTTACTAAACGCTGAATATGGTGTAGTGTTAGAACAATTCCTTTGGTTCGTATTCCAAATAGTAAAGGAACAACAAATCTGTTTGGTATCAACTCTATTCAACCAAGTGATATGAGTCGGACAAATGCTCTTTTGTTTATCTTAACATAAATTTCTTCGTCGGGTCCTTAGATCTATCTTATGTTCAATCACCCAAAGGTAATCGTTTAAGATTAAGCCAATCAATACCTTTAATCACAAGGAAACATATTGATGTCGATCTACTCAATTAATCAATCCAATCTACCACAAGGATAAACCGATTATTAATTGGATCCTCTTTTACCGAAACAAGTATTGTGCACACCAAAGATTATAAAACCCAAGTCAGATCTTCAATATCTTCTTTGTCTTCAAATCTTCTTAAATCTTCAATAAAAACCCGCACATAATCACTTGAATCTCTTGTGATCAATCATGCTTAATGGAGTCTCGTTAACAATGGATTATCACAAGATCGTCTTTAGAAATAACACTTGAGTCTAAAGATCCTCGTCGAAACTCGAACTAGTTTGAGTGAATCTTATATCAGAAGAGAAGATTCTAAAGAATAAAAAAACTAGGTGCAATCAGATT